>OX101740.1:0-736728 GCA_944452665.1 Stenoptilia bipunctidactyla | reverse complement strand
TTAGGAATCGTTTAGTATAGAGAAAAGGCAAAAGGATGTTTACTTAGTTATCATTATCAACGCAAACCTTTGAATGATCCCACTGCTGGGCGGTTTCCATCGCATGGCTTATAACAAAGTCAAAAGAATCTTTATTTCGTAAGTATTTATATACATTTGAAATGAGTCAC
Organism: Stenoptilia bipunctidactyla; assembly: GCA_944452665.1. NCBI lineage: Eukaryota > Metazoa > Arthropoda > Insecta > Lepidoptera > Pterophoridae > Stenoptilia > Stenoptilia bipunctidactyla. Next base: position 736,558 of record OX101740.1, on the reverse strand, counting down.
AATTTACAAATTGAACTGTATCTACCACCACTTCGGAAAGTCGATCTGTTGAGAAGAAGTGGCAAGAAACTCAACAGCAATCATCTTTTAAAAATACACAATAAAAAATTTTATTATAAAATGGTACACATTGACCCATGAACGAGTTGGCGATTTTCTGGAGACATACATCCATATCACACTAACCTGTAGTACTAGTATCTGGATGTCATAATCAAACGTTTGATGAGTGAACATACATCGTGAGCTATTGAGAATAATTGAAGTGAATTGAGTCACATAAGAAACATTTATTTATAAATTATTAGTAAGTGAACTTCACTGTTTTTAACTAACCTCATGTTTTCGATCATTAATTAAATTTTAATTTAAATATACAATTACATATCACATTGGATTTTTTTATAGTAAATTTTATTCTAGTTGAAATATTTTACAAGAATTGACATTCAAGTGAAATTAAATACGTTTTCAAACAGATTTTTCGGTGTATCTACAGATCTCTTGGTTACAAGTGATTTGTTAATTAATATACTCAAATGATGACTCATGAAAACTGGTTTTCTGGAAACTTTCATTATTCAAATAAACATTATGCAAAAAAAGCTACTATAAACTCAAAGATTATTTAGATGATAAAAAAGCGTGGGATTGATGTCTCCACAGGTTATTTCCAAATATTTAATGTAAATCACCATGTAATCACATGATATTGGCAAGCATGGCAAGTCTTCTGTTTGTTTGTTCATGTCATAGCAGAGCTGTATTTCTTTTAACAAGAGTACCGAGAGTGTTTTTTCTGCCGGCTTTTTTCCTCTCGGTCTACCTAGGGTTCTACTTTTATTTCGCATTTTTAAAGCCGAAGAAGTAGTAGTAGACAGCACTAAGACATTGGTGGATAATGGGCGATCATTATCTTCATGAGCCAAAAGACGGACACTTGTGGACGGTGGCCTCCCCCAGGATTCTTCATGTCGTCCGGACCCGCGCCGCCCTCATCCAGCGTTTGACCTTCGCAAAATGTATAAGCATAGGTACCTACTGTTAATAAAAAAGTTTTCATTTTCATTTTCCCCTATTGCTTTTAGTGAAACATAAATTATTATTTAATCAATAAAATAACGAAATAATTAGCAGTTGATGTTTAACTTGTAATCTCCGATACCTCAGTGTAACCTATAGGTGCCGACTCCCTTCTATCTCTACAGCTATCTACCCAGGCTACCTACTTACATTACATTACAAGTATCAACAATACCACACACAACAATAGATGTTCGCTAGCCACAAGGCCACGGCCACACGTGGCGGCGGCGTGATGCCTGCGCCCGCGCCGCGCCGCGCCCATCCGCGAATGTTCTATTTGTTTCTAGAGGTAACCAAAGCAAATACAGCATATAATCACTCTAGTTATGTAAGATTTGATTTACAGCTGAATTTGAAGTAGAGGAAAATAGAAGTTTCGGTAGACTTCTTTCAATAGTTTTCGTTACACAAAGTAGATACTTATACGAGTATAATAAGGGAAATTATAAAACGAGCGACTAAAAAACAAATTTGGACTGGAAATAATAAAACGAGCGACTAAAAAACAAATTTGGACTGTCTTGAAAAATATATGAAAATGAACGGTTTTAAATATTAATATTGCGACTGAATTACTAAGTGAGCGACTAAAACACATATACATTGCGATGAAAGAGATAAGTTACGAGAAGGGCTCCCGCACCGGAAGGCGGAATCAGTACGGTTAGGTGCGACGACGAGCGCAGCGAGGAGGAGCATGTTAGGTTGCATATAGTTATACACGTGCGCGAGCCGAGCGAGCGAAGCGAGCGGTGCCGCGGCAGCGGCCGGCGAAGCGCCATAAACCTGGTCAGCTATTATAGTCAACCCTGGACAATCCCGACATGGTCAAAAGTGTTTTTAAGTCGCTGTTTCATTGATTCTTCGTCACTCGCTCTCAGTCGCTCACTTAATTAAAACAGTAAGCCAAATTCATTATTTTTGTCACCTAAAATTTTTATTTACAGTTACTCGATTAAATACTACCCGTATAATAATAATGGAGAGTTAATGTACAGTTTTTATTAATAACTCTTCTTAGTCATCATCATCATCACAACTCTTTGTATTGAGCCCACTGCAGGGCATGAGTCTCTCGCCTGGATGACGAGGAGGTATAGGCCATAATCCACCAAGATGGCCCAGTGCTGGGTGGTGGATGCCAGAATTTTCAAGGCGCCAAAATGGCTTCTTACAAACCTAAACGACTACTGTATACAAGTATACAGCACCCGAGACCGACTGCTTAACGTGCCCTCCGAAGCATGGAAGTCGTCGTGAGAAATGAATGGTCGGCGGTAGCCCATCCAAGTACCGACCGCGCCGAACGTTGCTTTACCTGTGATATCGTATGATACACACAGTAACCACGGCGCCACGACGACTTTTCTTAGTATTACCTATTGATATTGTAAACGTGAAGTTTGTACGATGGATGGATGTTTGTTTGTTAATCTGAAACTTAATGCGAAAGTTTACTTGAAATTTACATTTACTTGGGTTACCATACAAAACGTTCATTCTATTATTTTCACAGTAATGCTAGAACACAATAAGCAATAAATCAGCACTTAACACTTCCTAAACCCGTGTGCTGTCATCTATGACCTCATTTTCACTTACCACCAGGTGAGGTTGAGGTCCAGCGCGAGCTTAGTCCCCAAGAAAAAGGACATAATTGGACCAACAAAAAATTTTGAGTTTGAGAAGTCACAATGTATTCAAATTCACACCGACTGACTCTGTAATCTCGTCAAACTTTGTGTCAGTTGTTCTCACAAAATTGTAAAAACGTCTGAAATGAAATGAAATGAAATGAAAAAAAAATATTCATCATAATAAGACCATCGAATGGCCGCTTAATGACGTCACAATTTTGTACGTCTACCTATGTTTGTAGTAGATGAAATTGTTTTAGACTTAAATTTGACTTCAGAGATTGCCTTCATTGCAGCCTCAAACTTGAGAAACTCAATACGATTTTGTTATAATAAAAAGCTTTTAGTATACTGGAACTATCATACATCGTATTATAAACCTGAAAATTTGTGTAGATTAATAGAAAGTTTCCTCAACCTAAAACTAAAAGGGAAATTGAGATATTATTTACACAGCTGAAGCCTAAAATTATACAAGAAATAGTTTTCATTCTGATGTTCCCTTATCTACCACTATTGCCATAACTACAAACCGAAATCTGTATCTAACTAAGATAATTACATTACTTATCTCCACTTCAGAACCTAGACTTACATAAACTCTTACACAAGCCGCAGTTTAGTCATACACAACAATACATAATACATACAATAATTATCTACACGTGTCTCCACTACAATGAGCAGCAATACAAATACAACACAAAGTGACAAAGTGCTATGGCGATGATTTGCGCGCCACGGAGTCTGCGCGTGCGGCTCTCGCAGCGAGCAGACTGTGTTACTGATGAGCAGGTATGCTATATGTGTCTCGTGCTATATTCTTATTGTTCTACAAGTATTGCTTTCAAATGAAGAGCTATTTAGAGAAAATGTCACTGTGTAAAAGAAAAGGTGATTTCGCGGTATCTCTTCTAGCTTTGAAAATTTACATGAACAAGTTAATGTTTAGTTCATCATAATTATAATACAGATTTCATAGAATTCGGATCGCATATATCCTTATAATTCTGCTTTGGACTGAATAGGTTTGTCAAAAAAGCGACTTATCAGAGTAACCCCGTATCCCGTTTGATGGCAGAATAAGCTTGCCTGGCAACCCCTATAGAACCCCCGATACAGTCTGCTGCATCAATGTTCTACGTCAAGCCTGTTATTTCCTAACCCTGCGTGTTTCATCTCTAACACCATCATCGTCACGTTAGTTTGAGGTTAAACGGGTATTTATCTAGACGTCATGGACACATAATCAATGAATGCAGAGCACTGAAAAACGGACTGCACGCCTCGCTTTGGCTGAAGTATAAGGTCGTCAAGGTAAACAATCTCCAAATTCATACATATTTGAAAAAATGTTCACGAAGTACTCAACCGATTTTGATGAAATTTATATGGGACCAACTGTGAAGTGTCCTCTATCATATGAAGAATTATCAAAATCAGATCAGCCAGTCAAAAGTTATGAGGTAACAAAAATTAAAAAGCATAAAGACGAATTGAAAACCTCCTCCTTTTTTGGAAGCCGGTTGTAAAGACTTCCTATGTAAATCCACGATCTTTGGATTCACATAGGAAGCGATAGAAGTGATTCCACGAGTTTAATTTCATTGAGTACTCATTAATACCTTATCTTATCTCTGTAGGTAGTCTCGCTGGCAGTCCACAGCACACACTAGATTACAGCTCTCACGTGACGATGCATTATCGTCTATGTAGATGATTGATTTGCAGTTTTTATTAAAGCTGCGATAAAAAGAAACCAAAGTCGAGATCTTTAAATACACACCAAATGTTTAAGACAAGTCACATTGTTAAGAAACAGGGTATTTTTAGCAGTGGAACAACAGGATTTTCGCTTTTCTTGAACGATAATATACCAAGTCATGTGTACAAGTTGTGTCTGAAAAAAATAATAACCAACCGCTGTGTAATGAAAGTTGGTTAATGATTATGAGACATGATTAATGAAAATTGGCTCGATAGAAAAATGACAAAAACATAACACTAATTAACCGTTTCAAACTGATATTGCTACGAAATGACATAATGGATTCATGTAAAAGATACATAAAGACATAAAGCAAACTTCTCTTAACCGATGGGGGGGAAATTTTTAAATAGTTGTTATTTATAATTATTTGATAGATAAACTCCAGGCTACACAGTGGTAAGTAGACCCTTTAAAAAGATTTGTGATCTATTTATGACCATCGACGATTACTTCCGCGCGGCGTAAATGACACAATATTCTATCTACAACACAGGGTAGGTACATAGGTCAGCAGGGCAAAAGTTAAAACGACCATTATTCTAATGATACGATAAAATATATCCAATTAACCGATTATGCAATAATAATAACCAGTCGAAGTACATTGCTTGATATTTTTTCGGGAACAAAACGAAATTTGTCTACTATTGAAAGAACTGCATCTATCATAAAATTTGTTTGTTTGTAGGAAGGTAGGAGGTACTTACCATTTTCTTAGACCACCGTTTTCGATGCGACTATACTAATCCTGCTGGAAAAACATAAATATTGAGAAAATAAACTGAAAAAGAAACGTATCTTTTTAAATAATATTTGCAATCCTAAACCTTTACTTTACTTTATAGAAGCCTTATATGATGTTTTGAGTTTCGCAACAAGTTTTTCGAGCTGACGAATTTATTCGGGCCGTCTTGATGTAGAGCTAAGTAACATAGTCTTCTATATCAGAGGTCCTGGGTTTGGAATCTGATCAGTTACTGAATAACTGCGTGTAACATGAATGCGTAAAAAAGTAGAGTACTAGGTATAAACTATATAATTAATGTTTATATCTAGTACTCTAAAGTATTGCTTCTAAATAATTAATTTACAACTCTATGAATTGAATCAGCCGACTGAAACTGCAACCAAGTAGGAAAAAGTGATATCGCAATATACCTACATTTTAACTTTCACCATACATTTTACATACTAATAGGTTGATATAAATATCACCCGGTGTATGGAGAAATCAGTTAACTTAGGACGAATAATTGAGAACCTCATATTTTTTTAATCGTCAGCCTCACAGCTTCATTTACTTCTGACACAAGTGTCACTTGAACCAGAAGCATCCTCAGGGTGCAACGACCGATGCCTATTAGGCAACCTAACAAGTCGCAGGGTTAGCGAGATAACTTGGTTATCATCATCATCACCATCATCACCAGGCTGGAGACGGCCACTGCTGGACAAAGGCCTCTCCACGTTGCTTCATTATTGTGGTTCTGATCGATTTCCGCAAAGTAACGTCTCATTTAAATCGATTTTTCTTTCATTTAACGCTGAGCATAATATTCACATTTTCAATAGGCGCTGTTAACCAAACAAGCTATTATTGGTTCATTGAAGGACGTTTAACCAAAATGGAGTCACTATGTCACTCGCCCAAATATCTGCGACCTTGGTCTTGAACCAACAAAGCTATTTCCTCAAGTATTGTCAACCTTCTACCGTCGTAGTTAAGGCTTGGTTTGCTGCGCAGGAGTGCCGATTGAGCGACTAATGTCAAAAGGTTACGTAAATCGTTTTTTTATTTGCTAATAGGTTTTTGTTTTGTGGGTAGTTTTGTAATTAATTATGTTGATTTGGAACGCTTGTTATGTACACGTGTTTTTAGGTGGTTTCAACGTTTTTAATTTGTAACAATATTCTTAGTTTTTTCTACAGGAAGTGATCTACCTCCTTAAAGCATGATTATGTTAGTGTCAAAAGATCTTACGTATTATATTTTTTGTCAACATTTTTTTTTGTAACCATTTTACTTTAAGCTAAATACAATAAATATGTGTTAATATAGTTTGGTCATTGATTTTTTGTCATTGAGTTTGATACGGATTGAAACAAAATGTTGCAAACGTACAGGGCAAAGTCGAGAATATTCATTTCACATAATCCATCAGTAGGTACCGTTGGTCCCATGGGATAAGTGAAGCTGCGATAGCTGGTAGTCGATAATAGAAACGATTTGGATAAGGCTGCGGTAGGTGTAGAGTCGGTGTTATTCAGGGCAAAAATTTCATGCAAGACGCCATTTTTATTCTTCATCAGTTCCTGGCATTGGTATGAATTGGACTAGCACCGCCACTTTTATAAACGCAGTAGCAGTTCCAATGACAAACATGTCACAGAGCTAGTTAATAATAAGCGAAAAGAAGTAGGATTAATACATTATCACGTCCATAACTCCCCTAGCACTTCAGCATGGCAACAAGGTGCGAAAACAACCGAACATCGCATACCTACATGTGTGTCAGTGCAAATAACACAATCGGCGGAGTGGCGCGGCGCGGGCGCAGCGTTGATAGCGGCAAGGTCGCAGATTGTGAGCTGTTTGTTTACTACATATGGACTCCACAGAGCTAATGTTGTTATTCAGTCAATCAATACCTACCTAGTTCAGATAAATTTACAGATACTGTAAAAATATGTATGACTGATTATTAAAAATATTTGAATACATAGACGATGAAAGTACCTACGTGATAAACTATGTTGAATGATATGATTTATTTCTTTTCAACAGCTTGACACTAAGAAACATGTTTTTTTAAATTTTATTCTGCGTGGAAGCTATTTAAGTAATTTCAAGAACCTGCAAAATAGAGATTAAGTTACTGACAAAGCCAGAAGAGTTACATATGTAGTTGAATTGACAATTGGCGGGGAACATAGGTATCTGAACGGATGGCCGTTGGGGTAGTATGGTTCTCGAGTGGCGGCCACGTACTGGGCGACGTAAGGTGGACTGAGGATCTGGTCAAAGTCGCCGGTAAACCCTGGGTGTGGATAGTGCAGGTCCGATCGACGTGGAAGATCTTGGCGGAGGCCTTCGTCTAGCCGTGTATAGATAGATAGATAAGGTTTCTTCGTAGATTTTGGGCTGAGTTGTATACGCATTAATTACGATTATTGAAGCATTTTAGCTAGGAGCAGTTCGCGCGTCATTTCATAGCGTGGGAATAAAAAAAAATAGGGATTCACAACCTCATGCAAGAGCTGGGCTATCAAGAATAAAAATATATTTCAAATCAGTATGTAAGTTTCCGATATTAACACGGTGAAGTATGAACTCAAACGTAAAAACATCAGATATTTTTTTCTCTTCCATGCTGGACTGGGAGCGAAAGAAAAACATAGAATGTACAGCTGCTTCTCTTCCCGGGCAAACTGTAAAACTCAGTTAAGGGACGGAGGTTTTATAGGCGTTTTTGTGAGTGATAGGCTGACCCCCTGTCACTACAATACTATCTCTACATCAATTATTTCATCATATATTTTGAGGTTGCCTTCTACGGAGCAACCTCAAAATTCAAACGTGATATGAGATTACTTTGAAGCCTCTGGTGTTCTGCCTACCCCATAAAGGATGTAGATGTATCCTGTAGAGATCCTATTGCAGTGTCACTATCCTATAGGTGAACCTATCGTTTATAAAACTTCAATAAAACCTCTATCCCTTAACTGACTTTTACAGTATGCCTGAGAAGAGAAGCAGCTGGAACATTCTATTCCATTTCGCTCCCAGTCCAGCATGGAAGTATAAAAATAATTATCCAACAAGTCAGAACTTTTGGTACTGTACCGACAATCTATTCATATGTTATGTGTTTTAAGTGTTTTTAGGTGTTTTTTAAAACCTTCTGCTTCCAAATTCGATATTATTCGAGTGTTTTATAGAAGATCTATACCGCCATTTCCATTGTAAAACGGCGTCTAAAACGGAGCAACGCCAAATAAGAAATAGTGGATGACCGAATGGGAGATGTAAAATAATCAAAAAGATACTCAAATTGTAATTAGCTTTTATTAAAAACTACTTAGTTATTTATAATTACACACCTTAATGCCTCAATCTCATCAAGAATATTTACACAGTTATCACAGTTACATAGTCTCAAGTTAAAATTTAACAATTCTTAACCTAATGTGCCTTTCTAATCATTCTTTCTCCGTTTTAATCTTTATTTTGCCTTCTATCTTCGGACTCTTCTTAGGAGGAGAACTGTCAGATGTTGAATCTTTGACTGTTTTAATCTTTAATTTGGTTACTTCCTTACCTCTCTTCTTGGAAGAATTTCCCTCAGATGTCGAAGGTAGGTTCCTCTCCTCCATCAGTATTTTAGAGACAGTCCTGGCGCTGACTCCTGTGGCATCAGCTGTGCGCTGCGTGATGTTGCGCAGAGGAGATAAGTCACATTTGTCATCGTTAAAGGTAGACATCAGCTCATACTCTTGTTTCAGAAAGTGATACACCCTGGCTATAATTTCCCGGCCCTAAAACAAGCAGGTTTCAAACTCATATCTATGAATTTATAACATCAATATTTAAACTCAGGACAATAAATCCATAAGGCTGCAAACTGGACTGCAGCGACAGCGACAGCGAGAACGGTTTGAACCCAGTTTGCAGCCTAAGCTTTACATTGCAATACAGCAATTACAATAACTCACAGGGTTTATATGTAAAAAAAAAAACAAACAAATAAACTAGTAAATTTTGATGGAAGTAGAGAAACTAACCTCATTGCCGATGACTTTTCGTTTTTTCGTTTCCATTCTGATGAAATCGACGAGGGCAGTCCACTAAACACCCGACCCGCACCACCCGTGGACAGCGACTGACTGACACTGGCGTTTGCTGACAGGTGCCCGAGAGTGAGTGAATGCACACACAAATGATTGAATGAGGAGTTTCAATGTAATATTTAAAATATTAAAAAATAGTTCACCAAGTTTCATTTTAGATGGCGTAACATGTTTTCTTCAAAAGATATGGAATAGCACTTAGGCAACTTTTTATCCCGACGTTCCCGCGGGATTCGTAATTGTGAACCGCGCGAAACAGCTAGTTGTTTATAAAGCGGTTTTTATTCAAACGAATAATATCGGATCGATATGTCCCACTACTGACTCGCCAAACAATTTTAAATTTAAATCACTTATTTATAAATATTAGAATGAAACCTGAGTTTCTTTAAGTTTTAATCCGTATCTTTTGGCCTAGATTCCCTTTAGGATATTCCAGTAGTACGCTTTCTTCTTAAACAAAAACTACTCTAACATCGGCGAATGAACTTGCTATTCAATTGATAAATTAAGTCAACTACTTTGCTTCGTAAAATAGAGAAGCAATATTGAAACAGTTCGTTCATCTTTATAACATAACAGAAGCTTACAGCAAAATAATCTGACAAAAGCAGTGAGCATCCTCTGAGGCCTTGCTTATTATATCTATAGTAAACATTATTTTGTAAGTCTACTCCTACGATTTGCAGAACACAATAATTGTGATATCGACAAAATCAACGTAGCTGTTACACTGAAGTTAAATCCGATATCTGTACCAATAAGTGATCTTAAATTAAAGAAATTATTACGTATAATATACATACATAACTTCACCCCTGTATCTCTTATCGTATGGGGAAGGCAGAACACTTGAGACTATAACTCCATCTTACGTCACGTTGGAAAAATTTGGAGACATTATAATGATGGAGAGACTATTGCAGTAACAAGGGGTCAGCTTATCGCCGACAAAAAAACCTCCGATAAAACCTCTGTCCCTTAACTGACTTTTACAGTATGCCCGGGAAGAGAAGCAACTGGTACCTACATTCTATGTTTTTCCTTATCCCCCCCCAGTCCCAGTCCAGCATGGATGAATTGTATCCACAAATCGCTTGCAATTGTAAGGTTGGTCTTAAATTATAGAAATTGTTCCGATCGCCGCTCAAGTACAAACTTTCTCAAGGTTTCTCAAGATCATTCTCAAGGTTGAGAGGATAACTTTAATAAGGGACACACCACTAATGACTAAGAAGTACAATTTAGGTATTTACAAATCTTATTGTAAATCTAAACACACATATTGACTATGGTTAGTTGCGGCGCGCAAACAACGCAAGTCAATATTGTCGCGAAACGCGCAGCTGCGCCGGCGACGCTGTTTGAACACTTTTATCAATATTTTAGCCTTAGGTAATATATAGGCCATGGGTACGTTAAAAAATTATTTATTTATGTGCGTCCTTGGTCATGTTATTTTTATACATGGGAACGTCAGGATAAAAATAGGTAGGTACTAGCTGCTGCCCGCGACGTCGTCTGCGTGAACGCTATGCAGCACCAAACGCACCTACTGATGGTGAATATGAAGTCGAGGATGACAGCACACGGGCTAAGGAAGGATCTGGCTCCTCCTATAATATTTCCGGAACACATCACCGCCAGAGCGGCGGCCATGATCCCAGTATCCCCAGTCACCCAAGATCAAGAAACACTCCGAAACGTCGATTGAAATAAGTAAATGCTACAAAATCCTGTAAAAACGTCTTTTATTTTAAAAAAAAGTAAGCGACAGGATAATCATTACACACAACTTCACGCCTGTATCCCTTATGGGGTATGCAGAACACTAGAGTCTGTAAAATCATGATGTCACGTTTAACAAATTTGGAGGTATTATAATGATGGTGAGAGACTATTGCAATGACAGTTACAAGGAAAAAGACATATTGTGACATATTGATAAGCATACAATTATTAAAAATATAAATTATTAAAAATTATACAACGAGGGCGCTTCTAGTGATATGGCTGCCAATATTTTCTGAAGATGTAAATTAAGTTGTTCTTTTTCCTTGCAACTGGCACACGAGGCGGACATTCGTAAACATTCGAATTGATAAAGTACTGTGATCGGAGTGCAGTTTAATCGTTCGTTTCTTAAACTGTCCCGGGTGGAGTTGGCACTCGAACTACCCAGGGCCTCTAACACTACCGACCAACTGATTATTATGTAATAAAATAAATAGAATAAAATCCCTAGAAAATCACACCAACTACATTGCCTCAAAGTTAGCAAAGCTTGTGTTATGAGATGCCATGTAGCGAACTGGGGGGTATCAAGAAAATAAAATACATTATAACTAGATAAACGCCCAGACCCGGAACATTTATTTTTCTTTGTTCCGTGCGGGAACCGAATCCGCAACCATCTGAGGCAGATAGGTTTATCCCATCGTTAAAATTTGCTAAACAATTTTTATAACATGGAAATAGAACATGATCACCCAAGTATGGTCTGATATCATCCTCAAATTACGTAATTCGTACTTTGTTACGAAAAAAGTATCCAAAAACTTATTTTAGCCAGTAGCACCCAATACAATATATTTTTTTAGGTTTTGTTTTTGTATTCGAAGCACGTTTTAAAGCTCATGGCCACTCCATGGATTCACTTTACCGAATTTGAGCAGGGTGCTGAAACAGTTCTCGGCTAGTTCAGAATAAATGTGAAACTTTTTCGATAAAATATCGATTTTGGTTGAAATTAATTGATTTAAATACTGCATTATGTTTTTCGAATAAGCGCATGGCTTAACTTGGATTTTGCTTACGTGAAGTTTATTATGAGTTTTAGGCACAAATGTTATCATTTCCGATGTAATGAATATATTGAAAAAAGTAATTATAATTAGATTGCTTAGTTTTTATAGTAAAAACTATGTAGGTATTCACTTTAACATATGATCAACACTTAGTTAAAAGCTATGCTGGACGAAGTTTCTGCTGTCAATAGTAATGTATGTCTTAAAAATGTATGTCTATGTAATATTTCTTTCAATGGGTAAATAAGTAAATTCCTATTTTCCTGATATTCCTAGCAAGTTTAGATTTTACTGACATATTAGTATAATTAATCTCATTCTTCTTCATGTACCAGCATATATTCATCCACCCTACTACACATCACAAAAAAACCACATAAGTATTGTTGGGTCATCCTCGCCCACGTGAACCTACCGGTCCAACCAGTTCCTGAGATAGCACGACAAAAACATTCACACATACACACACGCGGCCGCGGCCTATACGCTGTGCTGTTGTTTTCGAAACGACGATAATTCTCGTTTTTGGTTTATTCTTATAGGATTTCTTTTTCGTTGATGACTGTAGGAAGTCTACATTTATTTACTGCGATATAAAAGCTTTTAAACGAGCTTAAGTTCAAGTACAGTCACGTGTAATAATATGCATACATTTTCATTGAACTTTGAACCTTATTGCAACTGAATAAGTTGCCAGTTGACGACCGGCTGGTGTAGTGGTAACATACATTGCCTTCTATGCCAAAATTCTATCTATGAACACAGATATTAGCCGTCAAGTCACGGATGTACATACATACATACATAACTTCACGCCTGTATCCCGTATGGGGTAGGCAGAACACCAGAGGTAATAAAACCATCTGATGTCACGTTTGACAAATTTGGAGGCATTATAATAGTGGAGAGAGACTATTGCAGTGACAGGGGTCAACGTATCGCTCACAAAAAAGCCTCCCATAACACCTCGGTCCCTTAACTGACTTTTACAGTAGTCGTCAAGTCTTGGATGTTTATAATATGTTTATTTAAGTTTATTCTTATAAAAAAGATGTATTTATTCAATATGTATGTTTATCTAGTATCATAACACAAGTTCTTAAAGAAGCTTAATTTGGGCTAGATAATGTTGTGTGAATGTCAGAAATATTTATTATCTTTTTTATTCCACAGTACCTATAACTCTTGGAAAAGGTATAGCTCATCACGGGTCAAAAATATTCGGGTAAATCCGCGCGCGGCGCCTAGTTTATTTTACATGCTCGGTTTAAGCAGAATTTTGTATATTTTCTAATTAAATTAACGAATTTTATTCTAATGTATTCAATAAATAATCATAAGTAAGACTTTAATTAAAATAGTAATAAACAATAAATATTCATGACTACAGATTTATTAGTACTTACCGCCATTCTTTTTTTTTTGTTTCAAATCGATCTTTTTCAGAATTATACATTCCTAAAATCAACTCATCTTATAAGATTTACGCATTGTAGTGCGTGGTTGGAAAATATAAGTTACATAATAAAAAGCATTAAAAAAAACTCTGAAAATAAAAATGCATCACTATTACCCATTAAGCATCAGATGCCCAAGATCTCCATATTTACAACTCGATCAGAATCAAGTTTTTCTCAAAACCCAGCCTTCTTCTTATAAATATATAATAAAATTAACATTGAATGCACGTTTGATCGTCCACGGCCCAAACCGGTACTATTGTAAAATAACGTTAAGTTAGTCTCCTCGTCACAGGTGTTTTTACGTACAAAGATGCGATGTTTGTCTTCATACGCCCAGGACAATGAGGGTGCACGTTTCTCCACTAGATAGCTATTCTCTGAATGTTCTCAAGAAACTGGCACATTTGTCTCTATCATCCCACATATTGACAACTCGGAACAAAACGCTGTACCGCATGGCGTTTCAATCGACCTTACGCTATAGTTCAATGTTTTGGGCTTGTATGATGCATGTAAGAGACAGATAGGATGCAGATTGAGTTGGAAATCACGATACATCATCCAAATTACCTTTGCTCGTATTTTAAGTTAAGTTAATTCATTATATTTATATTCGTGACAGCAAAGAGCGTCGGTTCTTCTAAAACCAGTGTAAAATTCATCCTAACCAAACAAATCAGCTAATTTAGCTGATACTATAAATTCGACAATACTATAATAATTTCACCTACATACATAAAATGGATTCACATGGCGACCGGCTTGTGTAGTGGTAACATACATTGCCTTCTATGCCAGAGGTCCTGGGTTCGAATCCCGGCGGCGGCGGCGGATATTTGTGTGATGAACACAGATATTAGTCGTCAAGTCTTGGATGTTTATTTATGTTTATTCTAATAAAAAATATGTATTTATTCAATATTTATGTTTATATATTTCTTAAGTATATCAGTTATATAGTTTCCATAACACAAGTTCTTTAAGAAACTTAAGTTGAGCTGGATAATATTGTGTGAGTGTCAGAAATATTTATTTATTATTTTTTATTTGAAAACACGTGTAAGCAACTGAATTCTAGCGCAAAAAATAAAACTTCGACAGCTACAAAAAATGCGCAAAGTTTTGCGTGCACGCATGACTACGAAGATAGCACATAAGGAAACAATTGAAACGCTCACGGGCAGTTTGCTTGGGGCTTTCCACATATTTCCAGGGTTCCGAAATGATTCCTAACTATTGCATAGTCCAGAACCCGATTCTGGGAACATGAAGGGTTCTTCGAAACATGAACATCCTGAAGATAAATGGATCCCGTCTTGCCATGGGGCCATCTTGCAGATCGGCTTGCAGTAACCTATTATCATGTAGCAATATAAGTATTATGCTATATAAGTACTTGCTAAGGCGATTACGAGCCGCTGCCCCACGATAAGTTCGTTAATACAACATTACTCTGTGCTCATTTAAAAATTTAAATGTTCTAAAAATAGAATCTCTGCATAAGACCGATGTAACTCAGTGCAATAGGAGACATCTCGCCACGAGTAAGTAAGCGCGATCATTTGTAAACCACATCGTTAGATATCATTTAGCTCGTTAGAAAATTATAAAACTACGCAAGATAACCAAGTAAACACGACGACTTATTAATTATTTAAATCATTACCCCAAATAGGTTTTTTTTAATCCAGATCAATTCTGGCCTCGGTCAGTAATTACGTATCATTTGTCTAAATGGCTATCTCTATGGCTACCGTCCATGCCATTATCGTTACCAGAATGTGAGGGGATCGCTTTGACGGCTTTATTGCAACGCCATAGAGGTTATATTATAGAGACTTCAGTGTACAAGATAGAATTGTAGGAAATAGATGTTATTAAGATTATAGTTATTATATTTAGCGTGTCTAAGAGTTATGAGGTCTATATTTGTGGAGATTGGTCAAATTATTAGCAATTTATATGTTTGTAGATGAAGCTAATTTAGGGACAGTAGGTTGAGATCATTGGTAGATACATATTCGTACTGTAATATAGGTATAAAAAATTGCTGTAATTTTTAGAAAAACCTCTAATAAAGTACCTTCTTTTTTTATATAAGTATAAAAGTATCTTTCATGACGCCAGATAAACGTGATGATAAGGTTCAATCGGCTCTAGAGAGACCCGGGACATCGAAGTCTGGAAGATAAACGCAGATGGACTCTTCATAGTATACGTGAGCCAATTTTCAAAACTACACGAATGTTTTCCCCTGTTAGTCTATCTATTGGGCTTAATTTGAGTAGGCTATTTCAAATGTTTCGCTTTTAGACTTATATCGATTCAAGGTTTAAGGAAACTGATAGATTTTTTCTTTCTGTTTACTTACCATTGCCTACTTGTTTTCTTGTGTTTTTCAATTTGCTTTGTACAATTTTGTGGTGTCATATTCCCTGTGACCGTCTCCATGGGACCGGAGGATCATTCCATAGCTTGGCGGATCAAACCTACATAGAAACTTCATATCAAAGTTTTACTTTCCACTCCATGGAATATGCACTACCTATATGAACATAGAAGCATAGCATACATAGTCTAGTTTTCAAACTGTACCTACATGAATAATACCTTTCATTTTAATTCTTTAAATTCATTTTAATTTTAATTCTTGAACCTTTCAAAATGGTTTCTCTAATATACTTTATATCTCTATAATTACAAAGTTAACTTTATATCGAGTCAAGATTATGAACAAGTTTTAACCAAATTAAATGGTCAATTTCAGGTATAGTGCTGCCATCTCTTAGAAAATTACTGAAGCTTTTGAATATCTTTACAAAGGGACCAAATTGCAAGATTTATTTCAAATGTTTGTGGTGAACTTAGGATTTTAAGCCCTTTAAAGTTTTTCTAACAGGGCACACTTTCACAAGCTACTCCCAGCTAGTTGAGCCTCAAAGCCGGCCAACCAGTTCGTGAGGTAAGCTTGCATCCAAAGAGAGCTTTGTCGAACAACAGCTGTTTCATGAAACACCTATACATCTTACCATTAACACGAAAGAGATAGAATATGTAGAAAACTTCAAACGATTTAGAAATTTATAGTAGAGTTAGTTAGGTTCAGTTTAGTAAAGCAGGTTTTGTTGTTGTAGATTTATCATGTTGTTGACTGGGGAACTTGAAAAACCTGTTGTTTAGAATAGAGCCTCAACTCTGAAACTGTAGGGTCAACCAACAGTTTATTTTAATTACCTACTTTTATATAAAATCTCGAGAAAAAAGGAGGGTAGGTAATATGTTTAATTATATCAATAAAAATATGAGTAGTTACATAAGTAATTATTAAACAAAAAGATAACACAAGATATTTTGAAACCAGATATAGTTGCTATTTCTACCTTTAAAATAACATTATTTTTACATCTGTAGGACCTTTCTGTCCAGAGAAATCGGCATCTTTCAGCAAAGGTATCTACAAGAATAAAAAAAATGAAATGGCGGCCATTCCGACAGGAGGGGGGGGGGGTAGATCCCCATATATGGGTGTTTTTGCCGATGAAATTAGGTATATTTCGTAATCTTAAATTATCGCTAGGTCGTGACCGGACACACTGTATAAAGCTGAAGAGTTTGTTTTTTTGTTTGAACGTGCTAATCTCAGAAACTACAAGTGGGATTTGAAAAATTCTTTTAGCATTTGATAGCCCAACTCTTGAGGAAGGCTATAGGCTATATTTTATCCCGAAATTCTCACAGGATCAAAAGTTACGCGGGTAAAGCCGCGCGCGGTGGCTAGTTTATTATATTACTGCATTAATCGATGACGCTGTTTTCGACTTTTTAATCATATCCTATTTTATTTACATGTATGAAAACATTATTTCATGAGATATTAATTTATCAGTATTAACAGTCAAAACCAACTTAAAACGAGAAGGTGGGTGTACCGAAATAAAATGATTGAATTGAATTGAAAACTCTGTTTCTAAAGTTAACAAACAAGGAACTCAATGTGATGTTGTGAAAGCAAACTAGAAATATATCTTGAAAGAATAATCGCAACAGATTATCTTTATAAAAGGTAATATCTTAGTCGATTTATCTTAATGTGTTTATTTTACTTTCACGAGGAAATAAATCCAATTTAGTATATAATCTTAGCGTATTTCTACTGGTAAACTTAGAATTATTGTTATCCATTAAACTTTACAATATAACTGTTAAGATATATTTCAAAACTCAATTAATTTTTGACCTATTTTTGTACAGGAAAAAATGTGGACTAGGTTTTGGCAGCCCTAGCTAACTCGCTACCGACTTACGCGCCAATTTAGGGACTCGTGCGCCGATCAGCCGAAGACAACCGAAACTTGCCGAACTGGACCGAAGCTGACAGATTATACGTGTGGAAAGCTATTAAAAACAAGACTTTACTTTTAATTTTCACTTTACTATATTATTACATATATTCAATTTAAAGTAAAATATTTTTAACTGAATTTTATTACACTTATTTTCACGAGATAAGTATGCGTTTACGTGATAAGAATCCGGTTAAAAACGTGTAATTTAAGTATTATGTATTCAATAATACTGGTTGCTTCACTCGGTTTTGCATGCGAAATTAATGCCGTAGATATTTCCCTATACCCTTTCTCATGGTGGCACTCCAGAAGATCACCAACTCGTTCATGGGTAAATGTGTAAGCTTTTATAAAAAAATTCCAAAATATTTAAGATTAACCCTTCGATAGATTTAAGGATGAGTGTTATGCGAAAAGGTTTACTTTAAGATATCCGGGTGCAAGAACACGATATTCCCTGGCTGTAAATTGTTATTGTGTATTTTTAAAAGATGATTGCAGTTGAGTTCCTTGCCACTTCTTCTCAACAGAACGACTTTCCGAAGTGGTGGTAGATTCAGTTCAATTTGTAAATTGTTTGACTTATTTCAAATGTCTATATGTCTGCCTGCGTCTATTTTCCCTGACCAGTATAGTCCTAGTACTTTTAAGCGTCGAGTGAATAGGTTTCTCGTGGATGGACGTGTACCACCTTAGTCTTCATGTTCACTTAACATCAGGTGTCATTGAAGACAAACGTCCCATCCATATTTTATAAAAAAAAAAAAAAAAAAAATGTAAGTATTTAAATACTTACGAAAGAAAGATTATTTTGACTTTGACTTTGGTTTTTAATGTTTACTTTGAGTTACACTGCGTTTGCTGTATGTTTACGTTATGTTATTATAATTCGTAGCGTAGGTATAGATTTTAATTTTCAAGTATAGGCAGTATATCTGATATTGTACGTAGTTACCGTAGATTATTTTATAATACTGTTAGATAGGATTAATCATTCGTATAGATTTTTTGAAATCTTTATTTAGAAAGCTATAGGTACACCAGATTCGTATAGATATTAGTTTTTAGGGATTTTGCTTATTTAATGAGTTTAATATTTGTCATCATCAGAAATAGGATTATTTAGGTAGGTAGGTATTTTATTTTCTGTTATTGAGTTTATTTTATTTAATTACGTACTTACATAGGTTAACTTTTATAAGGCGTAGACCGTATAGATTTTAATTTCAAGTGTAGGTAGTATATTTGTTAATTTGTAACGTAGGTTATTTTTAGTACCTCTTCTTATGTAGGATCAGTCATTCGTATAGATACTTATTAGTTTTTAGGGATTTGCCCTATTTATTGGTATATACATATAAGCTATGACAATAAATAAGGCACAAGGTCAGACTCTCTTTCCCGTGAGAGTAGGCAAAGGAACCTTTATGTTCATATTCCGGGCGGGCTCACTGACAATGTCGTGTATGCTCAAGCTCTCAATTGATATCTAACCTGACTATCTGTCGTTACCATTATCTTTTGGAGTATTCGCTGCAATGAAAATCAGCTTCACTATCGGCTATCCTTGCAAAACCAAAACAACAAAACGGGTAGCTTGTACTTAGATAATAAAAACGTCCGAAGCCACGGGCAATGCTAGTACACAGTAGATAAAGAACCACCCATCTATAAACCAAAACATAAAAACAATAAATTCAAAACTAATCTAACGCCTGACAGACTAATTTTATCGCCACTATTAAAACATTTTTGGGCCCCAAGGACTGACTCAAACAGGATTCGAACCTGTCCAACTAGCCCGAGTTTAACGAGATAACTTGCCTCCACAAGGGACCCTGTACCACGAAGGGTTACGGCCTTTTTTATTTATTAAAAGGTATTTTTAGTGGTCAGATAAGAAAAGTTTTATGGTTTTATAGAAGTGGGCGGGTTCAGGAACACAACCGGATTTCGTAAATCGAATTGAGGAAGAAAAAGGTAGGTACTGTTTTTTGGAAAATGCGAAAGTAAATTCTTTGTTTATTGCAGCCAAACGTTTTGTGCCAAGATAATGATAAATTTATATAGGTATGACCTATATAAAACCCCTGAAGAACATGGCAACTTAAGTAATATTATTCTATAAAAGTAGAACTATTAAGAAGACATTATATTTAGTATACAAGAGAGCCTACTACAGATTTACAGTTTAATTGCATGATGGATGGGTTTGATGTCTCCACAGTTACTAAAAGCCCAAGTTACGAGATTAACATTATTTATCGAACGGTTGTTAAAGATTTACAAAAAATATATTCTAGGATCAGTGGTCTTATGTCTAACTCTAAACTACTTTGAGATTGGAATAATATAAACGCCAATTTGTGTTCCGATTTAAAAAAAAAACTTAAAAGATAAAAATGTCGGAAGATATTCACCACGAGCAACTTGCAAAAATTACGAAGGCTTTTAAATATAATCACTTCGACGATTTGCAATAGTTAGCGTAGAAACACGAATAGAAAAACAAAGTATGTACCTACCTAACATATTTTTTGCGAAAAAACTCAATCTTTGTTATTCCTTCTCGAGAGCCATCTTAGAAAGCGGCGACCTCTACTTTATTGCCATGAACAAACAAGCCAACATATATTTTTTTATTATGAGGGGATTTGAGTGGTCTCTCGTTAAAGGTTGGCTTACATGTCGTAATTCAAGATTATTGTGCAGCATCCTTAGCGTGAGGGCCGCGGAGTTGGCGGGCTATGAACAGTTCGTTATTTATTAACGTAAGTAAACTAAACAGAAAAATAATGTAAGGAAAGTTTAGGTACATACAGAAACTTTATTAGGTTACTACATATTTGCTGAAGCTTTAAAAACCTATGCAGTACTAATAGATAGGATAAACACATTAAGTCATACTTGCAAACTGATAATATGAAACTGTTTGTTCCTATTATGAATAAATAAATTTCTCATAAAGTTATTGATAATGTGTATCTTCCATCAAAATTTTTAAAAATTTCTTATGAAAGTGCATACATTTTTAAATTATATAGAAGCTGTGAGTAAATCTTCGTAAATTCTTTATTTGAATAACCAAATATTACAAGTTAGACGTAAATAACAGAAGTAGTCCCCGCGCCCGTGGCCCCAGCATACCGCCCTGCGGAACTCCAGTAGTAAACTCAGCAGTTTGGAAGTAATTTTTATTGGAGAAGTAAGAAAATTACCTCCAAATTCTGGGCTAAAGGCTATTTGTAGCTTTTATGTGTATAACAGCTTCTCCGGAGGTTGTAAAATCAGAACGATCTGGAAAAAGTTTTGCATTGTTATTTTTCTGGATTTTGACTTCTCGTAACGAAAGTAGGAACTGTTGAGATTTTATTATTTTCATTTACTTGGAAAAGGTTGTTACTTATACTGGAATCAAATTAAGGTAAAGTAAAGATACAGAAGGTAAAGGTATCGCTGATAATTTCATATTACCTTATGTGTATGATGACTAAGTTAAGTCTTAAATGTCAAAAGTGTCGAGTGTTTGTCTTGACCTTTCTCTCCTACAGAGACCTCTATGAGGCAAACGGGAATGCCCTTATAATTACCAAGCACTGGGACAAAATACTATAAATATTCGAATTACCATTGACTCGAGAAGAAGAAGAAGAATGTCAAAAGTCGATAAAGTATCAAAGTGGTTATTCTACATATTTTCAAAAGCGTGAAATATGAAATAAATTTATCGATTTTCTCGATCTTTGATATTTATATCAAAATTCAGTTACACCTACACCCGGTGCTTCAAATAACGAGCCTATTACCGAAATAACTGCGCGGAATAAATAGTACAGCGATCGTATGAGGGACGGCTACGGAACCCGGAGATCAAAGATCCTCGCGCGGCGATGTGTGCACGACAGTGTTTATTTACGATTATTGCTCCGGAGCGGATGGCCGCAGTTTGTAGATCTGAAGCTCACCGTTTGTCTAAAATGGACGGTTTTTGTGAACCCAAATGTTCTGCTAGTCTTCAGTCCATGTTTTAATGATTGATTGTTATAAATTTGCTTGTATGTTTGTGTTAATTAAGGGAATAGCTGTAGGGTATTCATAATATTTTGCGTTCGAATTTCGCAGAATCAGATATGGGGAAAACTAATTTATCTGAGCATAACCCAAAATTCGAGGCCGAAATTCTGCCTCATGGTCTAGATAATATTTCACAACTACATACTGCTACTTCCTTGTTGAAATCGTTCTATAAAATCAACATAAAGGTGACAGAGACTTCACAATTATCAAAGTTTATGCTTCTTTAAAAGTCATAAATAACTTTTATATGACCACAAAAACGTTCAGTAAAAACTAGGTTACAACACTTACTTAATGCTAAAGTTATCTTGTTTTTATGAATGAGGTAACCGCGAGAGGTTTCAATATCGGGACGGATTTATTGTGTCTTGTTTCTCTGCAGTCAGGAAACCGAGACACGAGAAAAATACTCTTTAAGATGTATTAAATTACGTAGTTAAGGGCAGGCCGGTCGACCCCTCCTGGTATTTAATTTAACGTAAAGGTTTTTCTCTGTAAAGGATAAAAGATGTAAAAATAGCGTAATTTATTTTCGTAAATAAATGTTTGTATTTTCATAAATAACGATTTATATGAGACATGAGTAAACATATTTGCTAACTCCTACTTAATTGTATTTGATGTTCACGCTTCGTGGATTAAGATGAAAATGTCCTCTGTAGGTAGAATAACACATTAGATACCTTTGATATTCTTAAAGGGAAACTTATTAAGTTTTAGAACTGTAATATAGCAACATAGATAGTTTTGATGCGAGTTTGCAGATATTAACTACATCATTTTATTATAATAAAAGGAAAAAAAAATAGTTTATTTCTTGGTGACGATGTAGGAAACTATGATGGTGCAGTTGGCTCATGAGGAATCATTGCTGGAAAATCTCATCACCAACAACTATTTTGTGATGTACGTTATGACGGGTGGTCGATGACAAGAGGGTCTCACACGAGTGGCTCATACTGAGGTGGCGACCCCCGCTTGGTGGTAGGATTCTTCACATAAAACCTGCCGCCAAATATGACCGCTTTGAAATATGGCGGTGCAGTGTTCCAGCAATATTTTGTGAAGAGGCAGTTCTATCCTAATCTCATGCGTCGCATCTTCTCTCGCATCTTCTTTACCAACTGAGAATGAGGTCAAACGCGGGCTTAGTAGGATTATATAAAACAACATAACTCAAAGAGAAATATGTTAATTTAACTAAGTACTGTTACATGAACTATTCCTGCGGATTCGCTCGAATAAATTCTTTTCAGGTCATGATTAGTTCATATAATAAATTATATTATTATCTATAAAAATTGGAAACAAGCTTCGCCTTAACCAGAGGTGCGCCTGCGCCAGTAGCAAACCAGTTCTTCTGCTTTTTTATTTCTCCATGTATGAGTTTTTTTCTGTTTTTTATCCGGAAAGAATTAATAGTTTCTTGTTTATCATCCATCTTGCTCTCGGCAACGGCGGAGGCTGGCAGATCATCAGGGAATATCCACTTTTTGCTTTCTTTGAAAGAGAATTAAATTGGACTCGGTTTGGTTTGGTTTCTTTTGATAGATAAACTTGTGAGTGTGGCTACCCTACGAGGGAAATTGAAAAGTAATTACTATCATTGAAATTTAATGGAATGTGAATTTGATCACGGCTTCAAAGCCTCGATCACATCGTTTGTGAGGAGGAGACCACACCAACCATGTTAAAAACTATAAATACATTCACAAAAGTATACAATTCTAAATTCAAAAATATAAACTCTCTCAGATGGCATGTGCGTGCATGAATGTTTCACTATTGCACTTGAAAAATTGATGACTTAGTGACTTTTTACTGTGCTATATTTTTAGCTTACAATAATATTTTTTAAGGAAATATTGAGAACAAAGAAAGTAAAAATTAAAATATTCAGTTAGTCTAGCCTTAGACTATTTTTCAAAAGTTAAATAAATAAAATCCCCAGACAATCACACCAACTACATGTCCCCAAACTAAGCAGAGCTTGTGATATGGGATACCATGTAGCGAACTAGGGGGGAACCTAGAATATAAATACATGTATAGATAAACGCCTAGACCCGGAACATGTTTTTCTTTTCTTGTTCCGTGCGGGAAACGAATCCGCGACCACTGGCGCCTGAGACAGACAGCGTTACCCCATCTCCAAAATGGTCGTCAAATATAAATAGTCAACTTGCAACAGTAACTCAATAACACTTTGACGGATATGATTAGAAATTTTGACGAGTTTGGCTTGAGCTGCTCTGCATACGTCAATACGTGCTTATAATACGTAGGTATAATTCGTTACTTCATTAGATCATTATCTTTTAATAATTACTTAGGTACTAACACCTTTTAAACTTGAATGAACGTTCAAGTTGATTCAAATGCCTGAGGCGATGGTTGTGACTTTGACTGTGATCAAGCATTTACAGGACCAGTTGAGTGTTAACTTAAAATAATTTTAGTTTTAATTTTTAGTATTATTAGATTCTAACAACAGAATTTCATTAAATTTTTAAGTGAGATCTCCGAAGTTGACAATGCTGAGAGTTTGAACGATTCCCGATGCCACCTTAGAACTGTACCGAGAAATCCAATAACGTTTAAGGTTTAGGATAAAATAATTCAGCATTGTCTAGCGAACATGTGTACCAACATTAAGAAAAAAACGATAATTTAGTTAATATTATACATAGAGCAGCCGTCGTTGTTGCGTCACCATAGCAACGAGCGAATAAATAACGAGTGAAAAGTTCGTTATTCAAACAACATGGTCGCCAGTGGTACCGTGTGTTTATATTGACATTCTGTTTTCAAAACTGGTTCATATGTGTTGTCGTCAACTCCCGTGCGTCATTTCTTGCGCGAAAATAACTTTTTCGTCGGTTAAACTGAGGATTTAGGGGATATCCCAGTACACTCGAACGGAAATCAAAATCACGTTATTAGAATAAAAGTTAAACGTCATAAGAGCACGCAGTATGGACGTCAATGAGTATTTTCAATGTCCTGAATTAGTAATATTAAGTACTTAGCTGCTGTACAGAACCGAAGTATGTATTTTTTTAATAGGAAAGAATTTTGTAGGGACTATAGATACTTTTAAGTGGTAAGACATTGAACAGTTATAACCAATAAAATTATGGGCCAGATGACCCGAAACCGTTAACGCAGTTCTGTAACTTACTTAGTCTGGGTTTCAGGGAATTTTCATCGGCACGTAAATTAAAAACTACCTATCTCTCTTAGTATGTAATAAATCTTATAAAATCTTTATACAGCTACCTTATTACGAGTAAGGCTCTCGTAATAAGATTTAATAAGCTGATATAACAAGACGACTGCGGCCGGCAGGAGCGTATTTATCGCCGGTCGTTTAAAGACTTAACTGAATTTATCGTTTCTTTCTTCCACTGAGTGTGTGAGCGAGTATAGAGGTGATTTAAGGGTTAAGCTATTCGGTTAATCTCCGTTTTAGGGATATTTAAAGGATTAGTTTAATCGCAGTGAAAGGACGTAATTTTTGACAACGTTTGTAGTGTTACTGTTATTTAGAGAGGTTCGGGGCTGAGTCGCAGCGGGAAAAAAGCAAAATGTATTTATAAAAGCTGCAACAGGTGCTTTACCAACGTGAACTCTCATAATCATCACACAAAAGCATTCTTATCGTAATAAACATTACCTAAGTGTAAATCTAGGATATGATCGACCTATGTAGCAATCCGACGAATAGTTACTGTGTTAAGAAGTACCTATTACAGAACACACATTAATACATTCTCACAAGTTTTGCCTTTATAATCTTAGTATTAATGCGAGACGTATTTATTCAAAGGGTGCCGATACATTATTAAATATCATTTATTTAGAGGCCTTTATCTCAACCGATATGTAAACTCTATTTAACTTGAGGTTGAAATAGTAAACAATTAATAACCCTTGTGATGTTGACGGTACTTATATCACGCAAGGGAGGTACTTACAACAATAACCGTAGCAAATCATCCCCCAGGAGGCTGCGGCAAATACACGAACATGTTTGTTGAAGGAAGAGGTTTGCGTTACATCTCGATCCTCAGTAAATACAATTACGCCGGCGGGAGTCGAACGCGCGTCGCTCCGCTGCGCCACTCACACATTTATATGATTGCGGAGAGTTCGTTTGATTTGATGGATAAGTTTCATGGAATATTCAATGAATTGAGGCTCTCAGTGGATTGTTTGTTATTGAGGATTGGGATTGCTTTGAAAATGAATTATCGTTGCTTTGGTTGAACACAAACAAATCATAGTGTGTACTTGTTTGGATAGATCTCCTACATGTGTAGGCACCGAGAAACGAAGCTGAAACTCTTACAGATCGTTATATTTAATAGTCATTTCTTTGTTTAAAATTATTTTGTAAATAATTATTCATTTTATTTCGGCTACTGAAATAATCGCCATAAACAAACTGGTTTTAATATAACTTTCTAGACTTCAGAAAGTCGCTAAATTATTGATGGTCCAATTATTCAAGGTTTATTTTTAGTTTCCCAAAAACTCTTATTTTTAAGTAATCCTTCGATAAATTTAAGCATGCTGGTATATAAAAAAATGTGTTGGTATTTATTGTTAATTGACTATTATAAAATTTTTTAATAAGCCTTAGGGTGCAGTATTATTTGGTTTCATTGGGTGATTGTTGTTGAGTCCGTAACTGCTTGTTTTGGCAGATTATTGAAATTATGTTAGGCCTTAGCTTCACATGTTTGAACACATGTTTGATTGCTATGTGTGGCACTGGACTTTGGATATGTGTTCAAAGTTTGAACAAAGATTTGTACTTTGCCATGCGGTGTCGGTCTTTTTCGACTAATCAAAGTGCTCAAAGTTGAATGTATTAAAAAAAAGTGTTTGCGAAGCAAGTCTGGCAGGTTACGTCAATATGTGTTCAAATGCTTTTGCAAAGTCGTCAAAGAAATGTGAAAATCTTTAAAGCTATGTGAGTTTATTTATCAATGCACCAACGATTATTTAATATTTTGACTTTAAATTTAAAGTGAAAGTAGTAACATTCCATGATTTAGACGAAGCTTGCCAAGTGCTAAACTCCGCAGCTTGCTAAACATAAGAAAATTAAATTCAAGGTAAAGTTTACATATTGTCGTGATGTGCATATATTTATTGAAGGCATTTATTTAACAGAGAATGCGTTAGTCGCTGGTGACCGATTAAACAATGTTGAGTTTAAGAAGTCTCTTCATTACAAAGCAATTATTATTTATTTATACTTTATTGAGCACCACAGTTAAAAAAACACAGAGAAAACAAGAGAACAAAAATATAGTACAAAAGGTGGTCTTATCACTAAAAAGCAACTTCTTCCAGAGAATCTTTTGATGAGATTTTGGAGACTGGAAATATTTTTTTTGACAAGTTATTTAAGGGCAGTTCAATGTCTTTGACTCCTACTCTTTTCTATACTACACAGACGGCCCTCACTAAGCTGCGTCTTAAAACTTATAATGACAAGAGCTCTCGTTGCAGACTGGGTATTTTAGGTTAATATCGCCCAAGATTAGTAGGGCTTTGCGTATGGAATTTTTTATAGGTAATTAAGTACCTATATTTATTTATTGGGTATCCAAAAATGATAACAGAGAGGCATAACTTATTATGCCACAAACATGGAAAGCATTACCGATTTCTTTATTAAGGTTACCCAATAATGGTGACCTGTTGTCCTGTATCTACCATTACCCATTAAATATTTATATATGAACTTACCTTCCTACCTATTTCTATTAAATCTAAAAAGGTATAATCATGAAATTTATTCTCCTGAATACATGAATTTACGACAACAACAATTGTTTTATTACGGCATACTTGACTAGCACTTAGTTAACAGATTCCTTATCAAGTAACATATACAGGATGATGCAGCGCGTGTGAAGTGACGCACCCTGTATCCGGGGCCGTTACGGGCAGGTCGCAGGTGAGCGGACAAACAGACAAACAGTCAACCCTCTCCTCGCCTTGTATGTAGTGTTGCTTCACTGATAGTTCACATATGTAAGCATTTTGAGGAATGGACGAGAATGTGGAAAATTGCCTTTTTGGACGTTTTTCTAAATTCTCTTAAATCCAATTTTCTATAGTTTGTCAACCAAATGCTTTCTGGTTTTCTTGCTTGCGCCCCTGATTGTTGGCCCTTTGAAACAAAATCCACTAAAATAAAGTGGAGGCTGGCTCTCTAGGAGTATTTCCAGAACAGATCAAGAATGGCTGCTAGTCAAACGGATCCGAAAAGGGTCCTACAGCCAAGTGCGGATTGACAACGATATGGTAAATTGGGAAATATTTATTTTTAAAGAAGGATTAGAGCTAAAACTAAGCCTTTTATTATTTTAATTGTTCAAAGAACTTTTCAAAGAAATGAGTTTACCCTTCTACCTGATATCATACCGAACAGGGCTTATCTGTTTTACGACCTCCTTGTATCCTTGTCGTATTTTTTATGTCACATTCAAACGCGTCCAAGTGTGAACATGCACTGTGCAAACTCCGGCGCATCCCCCCCTCCCCCCTTTGCCAGGCTTGACAAAGGAACACGGACAATATTGACTGAACTGCACTTCGAAAAGCTCATCAACTTTTTATTTTCTTGTATCATTACAATTCAGGCAGGTTCTTAGAACTGAGCCGGTTGAAGAGGCCGGGTGGGTTTATTAATAAAAAGGGAAACTTGAACCAAAGTTTAAGTTAGTGTTTTACTTTTATATTGGCAGTTTCACGTGGTTTCCCTTTCCCGTCGTGATTAAATATAAGCTATGGTACCCCCAACTAATGTTTATTTATTCACACTTCATCTCATACACTAACCCCATACACATACAGACATCTCTCACACACATACTGATATACACACTCCAAATAAATATCACACATTTAGCTTTTAAGAAAAAATCTGTCAACGTAATGTAAAATAAACTTAATGTAGCATAATAGTTAGTCATTGTTTAGTCCTAGTTTAAGAACTACTGTATCGTGAACTTGGCACGAGGGAAGAGCCTGGTGATCCCCTAGTACAGCCTGTACTGTACAGGTAAACCTAAATGAGGCACCAGTCTCCCACTTCTCTTAATATTACCTCTTATAATATATATAGTTTTTAATTATAGTATGTAAAATATTATTGTGGGAGAAATAAATAAATTTATTATTATTATAGACATCCAGAAGAACCAGAACCTGAACAGAGGACCAGAAGTCGTCATGGCGATATCATATATCCATCGATACAGGTTGCGCAACGCTCGGTTAGGTCGCTACAAAAGAGGGGTCCAACTATTCATTTCTCACCGCGACTCCTGTGCTTCGGAGGGCACGTAAAGCAGTCGCCAAGCCTAGGTATTAAGTTTGAATATTTTCCTCGTTTTACCTTATTCGCATATAACAACGATTGGTTTGATGATGATGCAGGCGCGCTTAGAAAATAATTCGCGAAAAACATCCTGTAACTCATCTTTCTGAACCAACACTTTCACTGCATAATTACTGTTTAGGTACAAATAAAACTGCGAATTTATGCATGGTTTATTTCTTAACAAGCACCATATTATGGGTTTTCTTTCAAAATAAAGAAGTAAAAAATAACAGTTCCTTTGCGTACGTACGGAGCCCCCAACTGGTTTTTTTATTGTAACGGTTGTTATATAATACTAGTTTCTGTAACAGTTTCATCTGTAACAGTATCTGTTTCTTATTTGCAACTGTGCAAATATTGGGATATTGGTAAAACTATTGGTAAGACGTAATAAATTAAATGGGAGATGAAGTCTTATTAAAAGTGTTAAAATCCCCACTCAAAACGCCCAACTTATAACTAGAACAGTTCTACCTTCTGTAGGAGTTTAATATCAAATAAAAAGCATTAAAAAGCTCTAACTCCACATCAGGTTGCGATAAATTAATCTAAATCACCCTCTTACTTTTCACAACTAATAAAAGAGTTATTTTGGACACGTTACCGCAGCGGCTCCCGTCCCGAGCGAGCGTACAGTCGCAGATGACTCACAAACGTATCACCAAATAATTAAACAAGATGTTTAATTTACAGCGCTGCTCTTTGTTTATAAATGGAGTAATTATACTATAAATTAAATTTTGTACTAACAATTTGATCTAAATCCTTAGGTAATAAGGTCTATTCTCGCCTGAAACAAGGATACTTAACAATTTGGTAGAGAAACCAGTAGAGTATTACCGACGGTAGAGTCTCTATTGCGATCATGGAAGAGTTAATTTTGAACATTTTCAGTTAAATAGGAACTTATGTTAATAATACCATGTGCAGCGAACCTGATTTAGAACTAAACACATCGCTTTAATGTTTCACTGCTGTGTTTTAAATATAAAAAAACCTTAGTTCTTTGTGTAAAGGTACAGAAGTGAAATAGATCGCTAGTTTCAAACAAAGAAAAATAAATATAAGTATGGTCGTGTGTTTGTGTGAACCGTTGTATGGAGAATAAAGCTTTGTTAGGATGAAAAGTTACACTAATTTGTTAAGAGACTGGAGTTACCGAGTTTTAATTGTTTTTGTTACTTTATTTTTTTAACAAGCCTTTCATTTAAAACTGTTGTTTATAAGGTTTCGTACCGTAGGCTTAAAATAAACTGTCATGTTGCCGTTCTGTCTGTCAACACATCTCGGACTCTGCCTCAGCTATGGCCTTATTCATTAATTGGTAATGCGGTTTAAATAGAGATGTTCGATGTCCTAAAAACGAAAAGTTGAATGCGATAACTAGAAATATGTACACATAATGTTATCAACAAATGCAGAGCATTAAAAAAACGATTTCACGAACTGTGGCTGAAGTATAAAGTCGCCAAGTTAAGTATTCTCCGCACTCATACATATTTTTTTAATAATTTAAAAATTTTTCATGACGTTCTCAATTGATATCCTTGAAATTGATATGGTAACATTTCTAAAGTATCCTCTATCATATGAAACAAGAATACTTAAAATCGATTCATAATTGTCCGAAAAATCGTGTAACAAAGACACAAAAGGAAAACATACAGACGAATTGAGAACCTCCTCCTTTTGGAAGTCGGTTGAAAATTATCCCACCCCATTTCACCATCGGGCTACCACTACAGTCCTATTTCCAAGCGTTGAATGAATAGGTTTCTCGGGGATTGGACGTGTCAGTGCTCATGTCACTTTTCGCAGACCAAGTGTCATACAAGTCAACGTCCCACCTGCTTCTTATATAAAAAAATGCACATTCATTGAAAATAAAATCATTTCTAGCTCAGTTTTCAAGACATCAGTATATGTACATGTGTAAGTAATCTTATTTATTTCCCGACTACGGCGAAGCAAAAAGGAGGGTTATGATTTTGACGTGTATGTATGTATGTGGGTATGGATGTTCATCTGTTCCCTCAGAACTTCTAAACTAGTAATCATAGTTCGACAAATGAGGTGTCGTTGGAAGCCTCTTCACTGTCCGCTGGTTATAGGCTACATAAAAATACGTTAAATTGACTACAGCACCCTCTAGGGGACTTAAAGCGAAGAACTAAAAAAAATTATTTTTGGTTTCGTGATATTCTATCAATATGACGTAAATACATAAATATTTCAGCGGAGACTATTACTTGTTTCCTACTTTTTAGAGCGTGTTTTGAGTTTTTGAACTTATTTTTTTTTATTGCTCTTTTTTGTATTGTCTATGATATTCTTTATTTCCTCACCAGTATATTCCTAGTATTTTTTTTCAGTGTCGTATCAATTGGACGTGTACAACTTTGGTCTTATGGTTACTTAACATCAGGTGTCACGGAAGAAAACGTCTTATCCTAATATTATAAAAACATAAATTTAGTAACACTAACTATACTTTTGAAATCCACACGTAGTACCGAGCCGAAGTCTTAGAACTTCCTTGAAGGTCAAGGGCTGCAGGCAGGATACAATTAAGGTATAATCCGCTGAGTTTATGAGTTTTTTGAAGTTTTCCTCGTACTTCCGCAGTTCGTGAAGTAATATGTCGAGATGGGTGCGTTGCTGACTGGCAGAACTTTACTAATTAGTTCAAAGGCCAGCCATTTCGCTCTTAGTGTAAGCACATTAATTATAGCCATATGACTTATTAATTCTTGTGCTCGAAATATTAATAGAATAATTATTTCTTTAGAATATTTAGAGTATTATATACCGACTTGACCATTTCATCTTTCATAGCTGACCTGTCAGATTTTTGACAACTCATGAAATGTATTAAAACAACACATTTTGTTAGGTAGTTTATCGTAATAATAGGTAGTTTTCGGTTGTTCCAAATTATTTATTTATAAATAAATAATAAAATCCCCAGACAATCACACCAACTACATGGCCCCAAAGTAAGCATAGCTTGTGTTATGGGATACCATGTAGCGAACTAGGGGGGAATCTAGACTACAAATACATAAATAGATAAATACCTAGAAACAGAACATTTTTTTTCTTGTTCCGTGCGGGAATCGAATCCGCAACCACCACTGGCGTCTGAGTCAGATAGGTTTACCCCATCGCCACTTATACTTATCAGAAACCGCAGCAAGATTTTTTACATTGTACCTTCTCTAAGTTCCTCAATAGACTACACATCACCCACTTGAACGCAGCTACGTTTAAATGTCAAGTCTGAGCGCTAAATTCAATCACTTTTATTGTGATCTTTATAATTTCCTGCATTACTCTTTTATTTTTTAACGAGACTAGACTTAAAATCTGTCAAAAACTTTTACTTGAATCTGAACTCCATGCCCTCGATATTAAGTTACAGTTGGTTGAGGTTTGACAGGTAATGCAACGCTTGATCTGATGCCTTCTGTTCTCTTTAAAAGACACAGTAAATATTTCATATAAGTATTTACGTCTTTTTAACATATACCTACAAATATGTATTTCGGATTTATTATAATATAAAGTAAACAATAAAGTGTAAATAAATAAACAATACTTTTACTTCAAGGTATAAGACACTTCCTGAAATTTAAAAATGCCAATAATTGTCACATAAATTATAACTAACCCACGGTTTCACCCACCGAAGTAACATCCGACACGTCAAGCTGTTTCACGTTTAAGAAAAACGAACATCCATCCATCCTCTCAAACATATGCTATATAATTTTAGTCGCTAGTGCCAGTAAGGAACTTTCTAAACTAATTTGGAAGGATTTGCGTATCGCTTCCAAAAACTGAAACCTCAGTTTCACGTGAGTTTCCCTCAACTTGCCTCAGCAATTATTTTATTAATCGACTGCAGTTACCTCCTGGCCTTAACCCACTACCTTCGTTATATATTATATAGTAACGAGTACAATATACTGTACAACAGATGTTTATTACAGTAACGATGTAATTACACACTGGCTGGCTGCTAGAAAATAATTATTACATATTGGAATACATAATCTCTACCATTCGTCTGTCTGTGCGTATAAAAGTGATAATCGAAAACATTGAAATGGAATTTAATTCGGTTTTCGCAAATAAACTGAGTGATTCATCATAAAAATATGAATTTCTAATTGTTCTGAGATAATTAGCTTAAATAATTATTTATTAATAAATAAATAAGAAAGTCAATGATTGAGCGCGTTGATTTGACCTTACGAAAAGTATCCGATTGGGGTGAGTCGAATTTGGTCAAATTCAACGCGTCCAAAACTCAGGCATGTCTATTCTCTGCAAAAAAAAACAGAGAGAGCACCTTCACATTAACGCCCACTTTCCAAAATGTATCTGTCCCCATCACTGACCATCTAGGGCTTTTAGGCGTAACTATAACATCCAGTTTAAACTTCGGTCAACAAATTGTGTCCATGGCTCAAGTAGCTTCGAAAAAGTTGGGAATCATCTCGAAGGTACGGCGGTACTTCGGCCCTGCACAGCTTCTTAACTTATATACAGCTCAAGTGCGATCATGCATGGAGTACTGCAGTCATCTTTGGGATGGTTCGGCCAAATATCAACTAGAAGCGCTGGACTCCGTTGACCGAAGAGCCCGTAATCTAATCAACAATGTCGACCTTACGACCAAAAAACTGCAGACCCTAGAGCATCGTCGTAAGGTTGCTTGTTTAACCGTGTACTACAGGATACATTTTGGTGAGTGCGCGAGTGCGAGCAAATTGAACCCTCACCCTTTTACCATCGGACTACTAGACGCAGACAGAACTTCCATCCGTATGTGGTTGATATTCCGAAAAGTCGAACTAAGCGCTTTGACAGTTCCTTTTTGATACGGGTCGCCAATGTTTGGAATGAACTGCCTGCGTCTATTTTCCCTGACCAGTATAGTCCTAGTACTTTTAAGCGTCGAGTGAATAGGTTTCTCGTGGATGGACGTGTACCACCTTAGTCTTCATGTTCACTTAAAAAAAAAATGATGGTAATTGTAAAAGTTGTCTCTCGAGAGAACCCGCGGCAAATAGCTAGTCAGATGTAACATGCAACGCTGCATAGAGCAAAGTGAATTGTTTGATAACACAGATAGATACTGTTAAATTGAAAAAAGAAGTACTTAGCAAACTATACACACATAATTATAATGTTCCATGTTTGATTTGATTCTTAAGCTCGATTAAATTGTAATCTAAGGTAATTAAACAGTAGGTCCGTACGCATTTTGGAATAGATTGAATAAGTTCAACAATCTAAGGTAGGTACTACGATTTGGTTTACAAGTAGAAAATACAAACCATTCAAATTTTGATCTATTCTAAAATTTCCATCTTCGTCTGAGGTGGAGCTAGGAGTCCACTGCTTCGGATGGTCTTCACCGAGGTCTTCGATGCCATGAAGCCATTAACTTATAGTAACTTCTGTGTACATTTTAGCGTCACATCTAACCAAGCAGTGGATTAAATAACTTATTTAGTGCTAATAGTAGATTAAGAAATGATGTTTTATTTTATTACCATAAAACTTACAATATAATGATTATTACCAGGGAATTTTGAAGAAGTATTTGTCAATTGGTCTATTCTTGTCCTACTACGAGTATAGCACGGACGAAGGGTGTCAATTAAATATAGTAACTTTAAAACGTTTATTAAGATTTAATAAGTTTAACTACTATGACGGTTAGGTATCGTTGAATAAGTAGTACTGAAATTATAATATAGCTTTAGATTTTGTTATAAAATGATACAAAATGATGTAACTCATACTTTAATGATGAACTAGTTATATCACAACATGCAAGTCTATTTGAAAGAGTGATTCTTCGTTAACACTACACTATGTTATTCTACACAAAAACCTTCCATTTATAAACTGAAAAACACAATGGTGATTTCAATAGAGAACAGTATACGGCGGTGTATCAAAGACCCTATTTTTAAATTAGAATAAACTAAGCCATTCATAAAGTAGCCTCAACCCGCTCCAATGTCCGCAGCGCAATAATGACCCGGCATTAGGGCTATTAGAGCTCCGCATAGAAAACTACCAAATAGCATAATTGTCCAATTTCGGGTCGCTCAACCGTCCCATCGTGATGTAACTTGCAAACAGCATGCTAATTGTCTCTCCAATACATCCACAGTACTTATCTGGCCAGTTTCAGCAGACCCCTTCAATTCTGCTGTCGTTGTAGAAGCTGCTGATGTTTCAAAGGAAGTAGCAGTAGTTGGGGACCAGCTCACAGTGGAGCTTGTTTGGAGCGTTGACCTGTTGAACTTGACACATGCTCGAGGCTGTTCGACCGGAGTGGATGACGTGAATCTGTCATTGTGATTGACAGGAGGTTTAATTGAAGCCGCCTGATGGGCGGGGCTGATGCCATTGTTTTGCTGGACGGTAATGAACCGTAGAAATTAAAATTGATGTGACTATTCTTCTCAAAGTAGCCTAATGATGATTGAGTGTCCTTATTTTATGTTTGTTCGGTGGCTTAATGGGAATTTAACATTCATTTAACTGACGATTATTCGCAACTGAGTGACTTTCTGTGTCCTACATAAAATTTCTTAGTTCAAAATATGATAAACAATTTATAAAAGCTATGTTTGTGTAAATGAATCTTCTTGAATGATTATGTTCATCACTAAAACAGCCATTCACTGCTTATATTTTTTTCTAAACATAAATAAAATGTAAAAACACTCTCAGCTCATTAGGAACCAAGTGTTGAACAAGTCTTGTGTTTTTTCACCATGGCTGACATCACCGCTCCGTCGCAAAGCGGCATATCTCTGAATACATAATAGAACAAAAAACTTGAGATTGAGAGATAGGCGGTTTTTATTTTTGGACGTCAAACGAATGTTTGATCACTCGTCTGGAAAAAATATACTGTATTTAGTTGCTGGCAACGATGGCCGAGAGATACTGCTGAGAAAAATGATTGAGAGGCGGTTCGCATTAACCAAGACGATTTGTTAGTATGGACATTAGTTTTTGAATGAGGTTCGTAAGAACACGAAGTCTTTGAAAGCCTGGCCTTGAATCCTTAACATATTTCTTGTTTAAGAGACACTTATTTAGGATTTGGAAAAAGACGATACCTTACTTGTATCACTTGTAGGTACACCAAAATGGTTATTTTCCTCTCATCTACTTCAAAGTGATGATGATTAAATATATACCAGTTTTTCGGAATGGCATATCCATGACCCTTTTCATATCCCGAACTAATTTATAAGGCTGACAATAAGTAACAACAAAACTGTTTTTCCAGATTGGCATTAATGGCTGGTAATTTAGGTAGTGCATAAAATAGTATTGTTTTCGTTAAGCTGATTTCACACTAGAGTCTACGCAAGGAAAATAACCCATATTGAAGATGACTTAACTCTGATTATAGGCTGAAATATTATTAATATTTAATCATACATATGTTTTTTTAATGATTTGACGCACTTTAACAAATATTTATATGTGGCATAATATGTTTCCCTACTTATAAAAATAATAAAGTTTATTAGTTAATACTGATTTATTATTTTTTCCGTGACGTAAGTAAATAGCATCTTTGTTCAGTCCACATGCTCATAGATACAGCGAGCTGAACCGCTCTCACGCAACGTCTACATTTGTGCAACAAATGAAATACTAGTTCTTCCATACACAGTGTCATAAAGCCTTATTTGTCCGCTTAGTAACAAGTAATAGGCTCGGCGACGCTCCGTCTATTTGCTTTGCTTTGTGACTCACAATTCAAGGCTATGATAACTCCTTGTGCAAGGCAAACATCAACTTACGCACACATATGCACACGCACCATGCAGCTCCGGCGTGCCTCAGGGCAGCAACCGTGGCGCTCACTCGCGGTAACTTGCATCTGTACGCGTCGAGCTCTTTCAAACGTTTGTTTGAAGTCTAACGTAAGATGTAAGTACATTTATAACGTTTCAAGGTTGAAATATAACACTGCGCTGTGTATAGCCTTTTGTGTATGCATCTACAGTGCATCTAGTCACGTAGTCTTTAGTTGGAAACTCTAGATTGTATCCATGGTACGATTTGGAATAACATTGGCTCGGTGAGCCACGCTTTCTAGATACGTAGATAAGGCTGTGTGATGTGATGTGGTGAGCACGGGTAATGTGGACATCGCATCGCATCTTCCTATTCAATGAGCAGCCAGGGCTCGGTGGAAAAATATGACTATCTGCATCAGGGATTTTCATTCACTGACCATATTAAAGTCGAAAATTTTGGAGTCAAGCCATACAAATAGTACATTATAATTGAATTAATTATAGCCAAATTCTGTTATTTTTCAATGGAAGGTAATTATTCTGCACATGTACTCTTACTAGCAGGTGTACTTAATTCAACGTAACAAGTTTACGCGAAGTACAAAAACCTCCGAAACAGTAAACCTAGTGGGCGCAGTATTTGCATAGTGGCCAACAATTACAGCGCCGCGGTACACCTGCAGGCCAGCGAAGCGAAACGAGAAAAATACGGTACTTTAAAGTACTACATAATTAATTTCAGAAAGTACATTCATCATGGACGATGCTAACAATAATTGTTTTTTCGTACAATGGTTTGATATAGTTAACTCCAGCGATAGAGCCGGTCCGCGGGCCATGAGTTGGCAATAATTTGGACATGGCCACAGAAAACGTATTTTTTACCGCGGCCTGTAGCTAGGTGGATACCGAATGGATATTTCCATTGGCATTGCCGTGGGGACCGACTTATAAGGTAAAGTAATTATGTGTATTAGAAGTACTTTTGTAATTGTCTGTAATTTGTTGTGTTGGAAAATTTAATATAAGTCGAGTGTTGGTAGCGTTTTATTTGAATATGTCTAGGTCAGCAAACAACGTCGGTGACCTCAGTGGGTGTTACTATCAAATTCAAGTAGGCTGCTGGATATTTCGAATATATTTTAGTCTATTTTCTTAGGTTCTGGCTTCATTGTGACAGTCAAATGTGAACTAATGGAATTTATATTATTATATCGCAGTTTAAAATGTCATCTGCAGGCGACCATCAATCTTTCGTTGCGATAAAACATTGTCTAATAACGTGTATTTTATATTCCGCGTGCGTCAAAGTGTCGTAAATTGCTAAAGTGCTCACTAGAACTAGATGATATACATATATATGTCAATATGTCGTCTACGTTCAACTGCCTGACATGTACACCCTTGCAAGCAAGCATATGTCAATAATACCACATATAAAAAAATACAAATCACTATCAGTACCTATGTTTTACAAAAAATGGACTAAGCGCCTTGAACGTTCCTTTTTAATAAGAATTGCAAAAATCCCGAACTTCCAACAGCGTTTGATATTACTAAACACTGTAGTCCTGTTATTTTCAAGACTTAGGAGTAAATAAGTACCTAGGTATGAATTTGTTAAATGTAAGTTTACCATCAGTTTCCATAAGGTGAGATGAAGGACAAAGATTTCATCCATTTCTTACAAGAAGTTTTGTAATCGTCTCAAGATAATATGAAAAATAAGACAAACATACTTAAACTAATACAATCCGACAAACTTAATATCAGGTATCCAGCAAATTATAACCGTTCATTTATTTTACTACCCAGACTTCAGCCCACAGAGACCTCAACATGGGTCGTGACAGGGCGTTATTTCATGATCTTCCATGTCCAAATTTCTGCCGAACGGACTGCATACGTGCTGCCCAAAATTTACAGCCGCCAGTCGCAGGCTGTAATTACTGCGCGTACAGTTCAGCGCATCCTGCAAACCATTTCGACACGGCGGCTTCTCATCTTGACTATATTGAGTTGCTAATAAACGTCTTAGATAGATAACTTATTAGAGTTGTGCCAAAGTAGTTGTTTTTTTAATTATTTATTCTTTATAGTACACATGGAGTAAGACATAACTGTATTAACAGTATAATAGGTACAGTGCACAATAGGCGGCTTTATCATCTACAGATAATCTCTTCCAGACATTTTTTTTTCTAGCACCATCGGCGTAAAGCCGCTGCTTTTTTTTTTTTTTTTTTTTTTTTTTTTTTTTCCGCCACAGAAAGCTTAACTACCGACTTGACGCCCCTAAGGGAGCCACAGAAGGAGAGGAGGTGAATGCTTGATGCACGAAGAGGGGACCTTTGGGGGACTACCCCATCAGCCAATCCCTAACAGTGCGGGACTCACCGAACCCAGCGATACCCGCTAAACACCCCCTTTGCTGAGACATCCCGAGTTGGGCGTGTCTCCTCATCTGAACGACAGCCAATTGGAGTCAGAGGCTGCGTACCGGGCGTCCCAAGAGACAACCCGTCACGAAAGCTTATCGCAGGACCGAATCTGTAACAATAAAAAATTGGAAACGACGTCGTAAGAGTTATAAACACATGTTGTGTGAATTAATTGTTAAGGACAACCTAGAACCGGTTGGCTTGTTGAAGCTTCCTCACGAGGGAGGCGTGCTTGGATAGGATGGGGAGAGCATCGGCGAGAGAGTCCTGGCCGGCGTTGAGTGCAACGCCGAGCTCAAGAATCTCGTCGATAGGAGCGACGGTGACCCAGAACGCCAAGCGATCAAAACTGACCTTCGCGTTCTGTACCGCGGGTTGAGCGGGGCGCGGGGCGCCCAGCCCAAGCGGTAGGAGTGACGTTCGAAACGGGTTTCGATGCGCATTCCACGGCCTGAGGGGCCTTAGCTTGAGGGGAGCCCTTAGGGGGCTGGGGGCGGTGTCTCCAATTAAGGGGATCGGCCGCCGCTTTGGAACGGACCGAGCGCGGCGCCTTAGGGCACCCGCGATAATTCGCCGTGTGGCCGGACTGGCCGCACAGGACGCAAGACGGTTCTGTCGGGGACTCAAGGGTGCGGGAGCACTCCTTGGTGGAATGATCCTCTAGGCACTTAACGCACCTAGGTTTGGCGAAGCAGTTATGTGCCGCATGGCCATAGAGTTGGCAGCGGTGACATTGACCGGGGTGACCTCTGTTGTGAGGCTTTTCGACTCGGATTTGCGAGAGGCCGCATACAGTGCGGGCCCCATTGCGAATTAGGGAGTTCCCAGCTGTGTTATTCGTGAGAATAACAAGCGCAAGGGGAAACTGTTTGCCCCGTTTGCTGTGCAACTTGTGCACGGACTCAACGGGGAAGCCTTGAGATTTAAGATCCTCGGCGATAAGATCGTTCGATAGCTCGAACGGCACGCCCCTAAGGATAACGCGGGCTTTGCGCTCTTCCGGGAGAGCGTAAGTGTGATAGGCGAATTGCCTTTGAGTTAGTAGGGAAGTCAGATTCCTGAAGTCGATCAGAGTACATGGCTCGATCTTAATGAAGGCACCGGTGTTGGTTGCCTTCTTGTAATTGATCTTGGGGGCAGTCAGACCCCCCGAACAGAGGGTCGACACCTGTCCCCAAAGATGTTTATCCCGAAGGAAGACAGGGGGAGGGGGCTTAGAGCTCGGGGGAGGACCCTCGGGCTTGGAACGCGGGGCAACCTTGGGGCGCATTGCCGCCTTAGGGGCTTCGGCCGCCTTAGGGGCTACTGCAGCCTTAGGGGCTTCAGCCGCCTTAGGGGCCGCTACCGCCTCGGGAGCCGCCGCTGGAGAGGGCGTGGGAGGAGCGGAAGAAGCGGTATTCTTCTTTTTCCTATTAGAGGACTTTTTACCTCGGACTGGGGTGAATTGAGTATCATCCGTGACAGTGTCATCCGAGTGGGACGCACTGCCGGGCGAAGCCTTGCGTTTAGACGCAGCGGATTGGGCGGAGGACTCGGCAGACTCGGAAACGGAAGATTCCGATTCGGAGATGCCGTCCATGTACTCTGAGGGGCCAGGAGACACCGTAGAGTGTTGGGACTGGGCATCGAAACCCGGGGGGACCTGAGGGGTCAGAGCTCGGACAGCCAGAGAGGTAGCCTCAGTGGCCGCCATTTGAGCCTTGGCGGCTTGCAGATGAGCGTCTTTCAGCAAGCTTTGAAGCTGCGTTATTTGATCAATGAGGCGTGCTTCATGCACGTGATAAGTGGCAAAGAGACGGGCCTCAGTGGCCTGGATAGCTTCGGCCACGCGGGCCTCAACTGCTGCATCAAACCTAGCTTGTTTAGAGGGCTCCATGATGGAGTGCCCCCTGAAAGAAGTTGGCCGTGCCGATGAACGGCGAGCTAACTAACTAGCGAAAAACCGATGCCGATGAACGGCGCGGAAACTGAAAAGAAGAGGTGCGTGCTCCTAACTCGAGCAGGCACCTAACCGTCCCCCGGGGAAAGGCCCAGTGCAATGGGTTCGGGTCTGCCGGATTTGTTAGCCCTGGAGAGCTAATAGCGTTCCGGGGCCACGCTAACGAGCTTCGTTGTCACCGTAAGGTATCAACTCGTTCAAACGCGGAACTTGGAAGTTTGTTTAAAGTTCGTCCTTTTCAGCACGAAAATCACTCAAACTTCCAAGTAGTAGGATAGCGAAGTTCGCGAATGCGTCGTTAGCACGCAAGTGGCGCCACTGTCGCAAAACGGCACTAATACGCGGCAATACCGACCGGAGAGCCTCGGAGTCGATAAGCGGTACAACGGAACGATAACGATAAGGGTCCTGCCGAGTCGACAAGTCCCTTATCGATAGAGACGGAGAGCACTGAGAGCACGATAAACACGACCACTGCGCGCGAACGATGAAACGGAACTGTGCTGCTTTTTTTTTTTTTTTTTTTTTTTTTTTTTTTTTTTTTTTTTTTTTCCGCCACAGAAAGCTTAACTACCGACTTGACGCCCCTAAGGGTGCCACAGAAGGAGAGGAGGTGAATGCTTGATGCACGAAGAGGGGACCTTTGGGGGACTACCCCATCAGCCAATCCCTAACAGTGCGGGACTCACCGAACCCAGCGTTACCCGCTAAACACCCCCTTTGCTGAGATATCCCGAGTTGGGCGTGTCTCCTCATCTGAACGACAGCCAATTGGAGTCAGAGGCTGCGTACCGGGCGTCCCAAGAGACAACCCGTCACGAAAGCTTATCGCAGGACCGAATCTGTAACAATAAAAAATTGGAAACGACGTCGTAAGAGTTATAAACACATGTTGTGTGAATTAATTGTTAAGGACAACCTAGAACCGGTTGGCTTGTTGAAGCTTCCTCACGAGGGAGGCGTGCTTGGATAGGATGGGGAGAGCATCGGCGAGAGAGTCCTGGCCGGCGTTGAGTGCAGCGCCGAGCTCAAGAATCTCGTCGATAGGAGCGACGGTGACCCAGAACGCCAAGCGATCAAAACTGACCTTCGCGTTCTGTACCGCGGGTTGGGCGGGCGGCCGCGACGGAGTCGCGGCCGCGCGCCC
Organism: Stenoptilia bipunctidactyla; assembly: GCA_944452665.1. Classification (NCBI taxonomy): domain Eukaryota; kingdom Metazoa; phylum Arthropoda; class Insecta; order Lepidoptera; family Pterophoridae; genus Stenoptilia; species Stenoptilia bipunctidactyla. The sequence goes on along the minus strand of OX101740.1, from coordinate 693,741 downwards.
AGCCCAAGCGGTAGGAGTGACGTTCGAAACGGGTTTCGATGCGCATTCCACGGCCTGAGGGGCCTTAGCTTGAGGGGAGCCCTTAGGGGGCTGGGGGCGGTGTCTCCAATTTAGGGGATCGGCCGCCGCTTTGGAACGGACCGAGCGCGGCGCCTTAGGGCACCCGCGATAGTTCGCCGTGTGGCCGGACTGGCCGCACAGGACGCAAGACGGATCTGTCGGGGACTCAAGGGTGCGGGAGCACTCCTTGGTAGCATGATCCTCTAGGCACTTAACGCACCTAGGTTTGGCAAAGCAATTATGTGCCGCATGGCCATAGAGTTGGCAGCGGTGACATTGACCGGGGTGACCTCTGTTGTGAGGTTTTTCTACACGAATTTGCGAGAGGCCGCACACAGTGCGGACCCCATTGCGAAGTAGGGAGTTCCCAGCTGTGTTATTCGTAAGAATAACAAGCGCAAGGGGAAACTGTTTGCCCCGTTTGCTATGCATCTTGTGCACAGACTCAACGGGGAAGCCTTGGGATTTAAGATCCGCGGCGATTTGCTCGTTCGATAGCTCGAACGGCACGCCCCTAAGGATAACGCGGGCTTTACGCTCTTCCGGGAGAGCGTAAGTATGATAGGCGAATTGCCTTTGAGTGAGTAGGGAAGTCAGATTCCTGAAATCGATCAGAGTACATGGCTCGATCTTAATGAAGGCACCGGTGTTGGTTGCCTTCTTGTAATGGATCTTGGGGGCAGTCAGACCCCCCGAACAGAGGGTCGATACCTGTCCCCAAAGATGTTTATCCCGAAGGAAGACAGGGGGAGGGGGCTTAGAGCTCGGGGGAGGACCCGCGGGCTTAGAACGCGGGGTATCCTTGGGGCGCATTGCCGCCTTAGGGGCTTCAGCCGCCTTAGGGGCTTCAGCCGCCTTAGGGGCCGCTACCGCCTCGGAAACCGCCGCTGGAGAGGGCGTGGGAGGAGCGGAAGAAGCGGTATTCTTCTTTTTCCTATTAGAGGACTTTTTACCTCGGACTGGGGTGAATTGAGTATCATCCGTAACAGTGTCATCCGAGTGGGACTCACTGACGGGCGAAGCCTTGCGTTTAGACGCAGCGGATTGGGCGGAGGACTCGGCAGACTCGGAAACGGAAGATTCCGATTCGGAGATGCCGTCCATGTACTCCGAGGGGCCAGGAGACACCGTAGAGTGTTGGGACTGGGCATCGAAACCCGGGGGGACCTGAGGGGTCAGAGCTCGGACAGCCAAAGAGGTAGCCTCCGTGGCCGCCATTCCAGCCTTGGCGGCTTGCAGATGAGCGTCATTCAGCAAGCTTTGAAGCTGCGTTATTTGATCAATGAGGCGTGCTTCATGCACGTGATAAGTGGCAAAGAGACGGGCCTCAGTGGCCTGGATAGCTTCGGCCACGCGGGCCTCAACTGCTGCATCAAACCTAGCTTGTTTAGAGGGCTCCATGATGGAGTACCCCCTGAAAGAAGTTGATCGTGCCGATGAACGGCGAGCGAACTAACTAGCGAAAACCGATGCCGATGAACGGCGCGATAACTGAAAAGAAGAGGTGCGTGCTCCTAACTCGAGCAGGCACCTAACCGTCCCCCGGGGAAAGGCCCAGTGCAATGGGTTCGGGTCTGCCGGATTTGTTAGCCCTGGAGAGCTAATAGCGTTCCGGGGCCACGCTAACGAGCTTCGTTGTCACCGTAAGGTATCAACTCGTTCAAACGCGGAACTTGGAAGTTTGTTTAAAGTTCGTCCTTTTCAGCACGAAAATCACTCAAACTTCCAAGTAGTAGGATAGCGAAGTTCGCGAATGCGTCGTTAGCACGCAAGTGGCGCCACTGTCGCAAAACGGCACTAATACGCGGCAATACCGACCGGAGAGCCTCGGAGTCGATAAGCGGTACAACGGAACGATAACGATAAGGGTCCTGCCGAGTCGACAAGTCCCTTATCGATAGAGACGGAGAGCACTGAGAGCACGATAAACACGACCACTGCGCGCGAACGATGTGCTGCTTTTTTGTTCTGATTTCTTTTATTCTATAATTCTCACATGTATGCCTCTCCTACTTTTATCCTTTCCCCACCCCGCCCCATTTTCTTTTCTTTCATACGTCCCTTTCATTCTTTTTATTTCTATTTTACTCTGTTCATCAGGTGGGAGTGCCCATCTTTTAATCTACTCCTGCTTTCCAGATTTTTGGATTTCAACACAACACAGGACGAGTTTATTTATTTAAAACATGACTTAAATCACATTTATTTTCTGAAGGCTTTACTAACAGTTTTATTTTTAAATATTTACTAATTAAATAAAAACCATATAAACGTAAGTCGAGACGGGACATACGTAAGCCGATTTACAATTAAGATTTTGCTACCTTGTTGCTGGTTTCTTCACCCTAATATGAAAGAAAAATATTTTATGAATATAGTAGAAACCTACATTTATTTATTTATTTATTAGGTATATTAGAGCATGTTAAAATATTTACTTATCCAATAACAGAACATCTTTAGTAGTTTTACATTCTTATAAACCAGCGCTTTTTACACCAAAGTAACATTATTGGTGGAAGTACCTAGTTTTCTTTATGATACTTGGACAATACCTACTATCTTCCCGAAAGGAAGTCGGTACTTTAAAACCTGACAAAAATCTTAAGCAAGGTTTCATCAAAGATGTTTCCTAAAATTTTGAATTACAACGATATTTACTTGCAACGAACAAGCTCAACCAAAAGTTATCTAGATGAGAGTGCACTGCAACAAAACTGTTTTTTAAGCCATCATCAAAGAGTTTCTATATCAATAGCCATAAATCCAATTTTAAGTCGTTACAAATTGAACCTCTTCGCTTAAGAAACAAGGCTTAAATCACATTGCGGCTTATATCAGATACGATATTGTAAGCAGAGGTCGACAACATGTTTTTATTTGGACATGTTTATTTGAGAAGAAAGACGGCCATTGTTCTAGATGAAAGTCATGCTCTTTGACTACATCTCGCTCATATCAGTTGTTTTTGGATCGAAATAATAATAGATGTAGCTCCGAATGATCTGCCTTTTGGAGAATAATTTGAGACCCCCCGCTGCCGCTAGTATCGAGAAGTTTGATTGGCATATGACTGCGGTTCTGTCTTTCTTTGCCATGTAATAGGTCAAAAGATCCGGCTTGTTATAGAAGTTATTGCCTTCTCGCAAGTCTTGTTGATCAGTCCAAACGCAACAACAAACTAAACATTTTAGTTAGGTACGAGTCTTCTCCTGCATAAACATTGACTTTGATTTTATAAACCGGGTTGTCTGGAAGAGATTGTCTGTAGCGGTCTATTGTGTACTGTACCTATAATATTGTTAGTAAAATTATGTCTTACTCCATGTGTACAATGAAGAATAAATAAATAAATAAACCTTCTTCATAGTACAGATATCGCACTTCGTATCTAGATAAGTTATTGTGTTTAGTTCACCGTAGGTACCTAATGTTACTTTATTATACTAGAGGCTTTATCATTAGTGAATAGGATACACTGCGGGACACAGGGTAACGCTGGTTGGCAATGTTAGCTAAAACTCAATGGTCGTCTACGCAGGAAGGTGCTTTTGCTCATCTTCTTACGGCTAAAAGGATTCCTACGACACACTTGGACGTTTTAGGGCTCTTGTTATAATTATAAGCAACGAACAAGAACGACCGGACCGGTCCTGTAGCACCGCGCGACAAACTACTAACTTTTTTGAAGCTAAGCAAACAAGTGGTTATAATTATAAACATATCGCTATGTAGAGCTATCATTAAGGTCAGCACAGTGAGTACATACTGTATTTTAACTCTTTTGGCAAATACCTTTATATTCCAATAATGTGTTACATCATAATATCGAAAATCAAATCATCAAACATCAAATAACTAACAAACCAATTAAACCTAAATTGTTTATAAATTGTGTGATACATATCGCGGATTATCAGCAAATAGCTTCCTAACGGTTATGAGTAAAAATCGACTTTACTTAGTTATCAATATCCCATGCCACGCCGAAGACTATTAATAAAAATAAATTGAAGACATTTCAGACGACGACAAAAAAAGTTGCACATCACTGCCTCCGTTGCCATGGTTACAGTTTTTGCGCTTCGCAGCAACCTTGACTTGCGTTTTTGTTCGTTTTTGTGATTATATCATGCCATTTTTGACCAGTTTTGATTGCCACTCGCTGTATAATAAGCTTTATAGCTAGCGCAATAAGGCGGAGAGTTGTTAGTTCATTAAAGTTTTTTTGTGAAGCAAAAAAAACAGTTGAGAGTGTTTTTCTCCGATGGCAACAGTTGCTTGCGTAACCGCGATGGTACATTTCCTCTCGCAGGCGATGTTTGTTGACTACCTACTACAGTTTTTGTGCGTCTTTGCAGCTTGTGTATTCTAGAAGACACCAGATTGTTAATCACGATTAAGATATGAAGAAAATTGGTAAGAGTCATGCATTTCTTGATTATAGAATCGTGCCAGTAAAGTCTGGCTGTACGATCTCCGAGTACTTGAGGATGGAGCATGGGCAGGTCCTCTCAAGTTGGTCGGACGACCTGGTCACGTACTCGTTGGATGTGGGCACTGCAGGACCGAGTAGGATGTAAGCCTTTGGTCTTAGGAGAAATAACTAATAGATGTTTATGAATCTGTAGTATAAGGAGAATATTCCAAGATTGCAACTCTTGACCACGACTACAGGCAGATGCACGAGTTGGTTGAATGTTGGACCCACGGCATTGACAACTAAAGCATTTTAATATATTTCAAGAGTTTGGCCATAGCAACGTTTGGTGGCGCCTTACACTTATTACTGGCAATAACAACTTGACATGAGTGATAGAAAATCAATGGATCCCGCCATTTGATCACAAAACACTACTGGCTTGTGAAAATCCTACGCATATCTTCTGTTGTAAACTGCTCATATCTGCTGTGTTTATATTATGTATGTCCTGCAAACTCACAAGTAACGACAAGTAACTTTAGTTTATCGTTAAGTGACTGAATTCGTATGATGCTTGATAAACTTCTTGATTCACCTATTTCGTCGAATAACTTAATTATCAAACATGCTAGTAAGGGTTGGTTTTCAACCGACTTCCAAAAAAGGAGGAGGTTCTCAATTCGTCTGTATGTTTGTTTTTCTGATTTTTTGTGTCTTTGTTACATGATATTTCGGACAATTATAAACGGATTTTGAAAATTGTTTCATATGATATTTCATAGTTGGTCCCATATAAATTTCATCGTAATCGGTTGAGTACTTCATGAAAATTTCAAACTTTTGAAAAAATATGTATGAAATCGGAGAATGTTTACGTTGATGACATTCTCAACTCAGCCAAAGTGTTGAAGTGAAGTCGGTTTTTTTAATGCTTTGCATTCGTTGATTATTGATTATTTAAGTAAGGTACTTAATGGTTCATTCAAATTGGGATCCTTTCTTTCACAAGTGAAAACTAATATTTACCAACAAACCACTATATATTTTTATTAGGTACCTACTTATATTATACACCACCCAAAAAACCTCAAGAACATAAGCGCCGCCAGGCGGCAAAAAGTTTGCGTTCCAAACTCCCTATAATGTTGATATGTCCTAGCTGTAGTTGTACATAATACTTTCTAATCTGTGGTAGGGCCTAAGCCATTTAAAATTAAAATAAAATAACTCGGTCCTCTTTTGTTTTCAGCATTCACATCAATCGGTAGATTTAAAGATTGATGGAAAACAAACACAAGTTATGTGACAAGCCATTGTTTACATGGTGGTATACAATTAAAATTTGAGCAATAGCTTGTACAAACATCAATCAATCATCAATGCATCAATCATATGGTGCTTTATCATCCAAAAAATCTTTGACTTAATATTATTACCTGACCTTTTTTGCATTATTGTATCCAAAGGGATTGAATAGATGTTTCTAAAAGATGTTAATCTGCTTTTGGCCAACCAAAGTTTCGAGACTGCTCACATAACAAAATACTTACTAATAACATCTTACAGTAAATTATGTATTATGCTGAGCAGTTTGTTAGTTCCAACAACCGCGCATGCGCGATAGATCTGCGTTAGATAGTGCGCGCACAATGCGCGTGATTCTATCAGCTTCATTGTTTTTTTGTTCTTTTTTCAAACGCGATATGAATTGAATGTTAATTCCGAAGGTTTCACGATGGAAAGGTTAAGTTGTGCTTGTTGCTATGCCAGCAATTGTATTGTGTTTATCTGACTTGAAACTGATTTGAAAATAGAAGAGGATTATTCGAGACCCAATTTTTGAAATTAATTATATGTCTATGTTACGCGATGTAAATTACAAGTGGTTCAATAAGTCCCGCGACTAGATACTAAAACAAGGTTTATTTCTAAATTATTCTATATTCATCAACGTAGTCTCCTCCAAGAGCGATACAGTACCTCCAACGCTTTTCTAACTTATTTATCCCATGCGTCTAGAACGATTTGTCTTTGGCTTAAAAATATGCCTCCGTTGCTGCGATAACATCACTATTTGAGTCAAATTACTTACCCTGGAGCATAGTTTTGAGATCTGCAAACAGCCAGTCATCGCTGGGTACCAAGTCTGACGGATAAGGAGGATGAGGAAGCAATTCAAAGCCCAATTCATTTGTCACAAGTTCACACAGACTTGTGACAAGGCGCGTTGTCCTGGTGAAACACCACTTTCTTTTTGTTCATTTGAGGCCGTTTATTCGCAATTAACATACTTCAATCACTCCAGTAAGCACATGTAATATTTTGCTCCTTTTAAAGATAGTCAATGAAAAGTATTCCATGCGCATCCCAAAATATAGACGCCATAACCTTACCGGCCGATTTCTGAGTCTTTGGCCACTTCGGGCGGCATTCACCAGACGCTCTCCACTCCGCTGACTGCCAATTGGATTCCGGAGTGAAATGGTGTATCCATGTTTTATCCGTTGCCATATAACGACGTAAAAATCCTTTTTATTACTATAAATCAGCGCCAAACATTACTCTGAATCATTGATACGTTGTTCCTTTTGATCAGTTGTAAGCAAACGCGGCAACCACTTGGAAAAAAGCTTTTTCAATGGTTATTTTTTTATGTAAAATAGTGAAAACACTACCAGCTGAAATCTTCACTACCTCGGCTATCTCACGCACTTTTATCTTCCGATCTTTCGTTACGATTTTCAGGACTTGGTTAATATTTTGTTGAGTCACTGCTTCATTTGGACGACCTGAGCGATCCCCATCATTTGTGTCCATGCGACCGCGTTTGAATTCGGCATACCACCGACAAATGGATGCTTTAGAGAGATCTGATCCCGCATAACGTTTTATAAGCCATTACTCTGCTTCAACGGTATTTTTTCCATTAAAAAACAATGTTTTATCAACACGCGAAACTCGTTTTTTTTTCCATTTTATCAAAACTACAAGCGTAGCGTTACTTAAATGTCTGCTAAATCAATATTTTATTGTTCCATTTTTTTTATTTGACACATATCTTTTATTGATGGCCAGTACTTATTAAAAATTAAAAGAGTTTTTAATACATGCGCCATTTCCAAGATAGTCTCGTAACATATTGAACGATGTAATTGAGGTTTATCAATCGTGGTATTTATATGAATTTGTATGGCAGTTCTCTTAATTCATGGGTGTTTGTTTATTTTTAATCTAAACAAATAAAATACAGCTGAAGAGTTTCTTTTATTTGGTAGAGCTAACAATAGAAACAAGTTATCGGATATTAAAGCAAATCTCTGCATTTGATAGCCAATTGAAGGTTCTAATAGTTTTAATGTAAACCGTGCTCAATTGCAGCACCTCAAAACCTTGTGAATTAAATGAATAGGCAAGACTCTATCAATATTTTTAAGTAAAGCCAAATGGTGATAAGGCGTTCTGTTTTTGTTAATCTCACTGTTATATGTTTATACAAGCTAATTAGGTTAGTTAGAACCCACCTATAGGCAGCCTTATCACTTGACAACAAAGCTCATACAAAATATTTCTCTATACAATACGATACGGCTAGCCACTGCTGTTTAGTCTCTAATTAGTTAGTTTTAGTTAATTAGCAATTTAGTTTTAAAGCTTATTATTGGTGCATGGCAATGTACCTACTGATTTTTTAACCTTTAGACCATTAACATCGTTAGTTTTCCAATAAAATATTTAACATTCAAGAAAAAAAAACGCATCTAATATGTAATGAAACAACCAAGTTAAATACCCTCTTATTACTATAATTCTAATGCAAATTATAGACATAGAATAACTTGAAAAGCAACCGCATTAGCCCTCATTAACATGATCTAATCTTGTTAAAACAGAGCAATTTATACAATCGCTCTTAATGCAGCAAATTGCGGCTGTAGCGAGGTAGGTACTGTTGTGTGGCAATGAGTGGCGGGTACCTAGCAACGAGATAGTCTGTTGAGCTGAGCCTGCGATCATAAGTTGAAAAAACTGTATACACACACTGCATACGACGCAGATGTCGTGACTCGCTTGACCTTCACGATTTTTGTCTATTTCAAGACATGTAGAGGCAGCTGACGCTGTGATCTGTAGTGTTTCTCTTGTCTTCACCTGTCAGAGAAGTTTTATTATTATTGTAGCATTATCTTCTGTGTTCTTCCACACTTTTTTTAGTAAGTATTTTAAGTTGGGACTTCATCGTGCTACAACATTCCTGTAAGAGAAAACTCCCGGGGCCACGGCCGCTGCCACTCGCACTTATTGTACTGACAACGTGTGTTTCAATGGTGAACATTTAAACACAAACATGGTTATGAGATAAACAAATTTTTATATTGGTATGAGTATATTTCCATATAAGTAATATTAAACGAAATTTTACGATTGACAAGTTGGGTACTTAGGTAAATCTCTACGTTTGAGTCAACGAATGTCTATTAAGATCTGATCGTGATATAGAAACAAAAATTACACGGATGATTGGTAACACAGCGTGGGAACACAACGACTAGCGATATCAGAGCGGTAAGATAATCACTAGCCATTCAATTACGAGAAAACATACGAGACTTTAGATACAAAGTAAGAAAATCGCACCGAACAGAGTGGCTTTATATTGTAGCCGTCAGTATTTGAGTTTTCCATCAAAGAAATAAAACCACCATCTCGTAAGTACCTACATGAAGCATTTTCTGCGTCTGCGCTACGTTGAAGTTACCCTAGAAAAAGCTCTATACAGAAGGTCATCAAAAAAAAATTATCTATTTACGCCTTACAATCCACTCATTTGAATTCGATCAGCAAAAACTTTGACAATCACATTTCATTTACATAAACCAGAAGTAAAGTGGTGGGTTGTATCAAATAAAACCAACAAAGCAAAACGAGGCATATTGTACGGTCAAGTCGTATTCAAACAAGTGTCCAACAAAAAACGAGCATTTCTCAGAATTTGTTGAAAATTGTGCGAACCGAGCTCTGCGATAACAGTCACGCTCGGCGGCGCGGGCGCACGGCGACAGTCTGTCTAGCGTTACAACACTAAACCCGAGCAAGATACATATTGCGACATCACACGCGCCAGAAAGAGATAGAGCGAACAAAGCATGCTGCATTTAGTCCAGTTTGTTTCTTTTCAACTCAATACGTTAGATAAAGAGGGAAACAATGACCGTGCCCCGCTGTAGGTCAGCATGCTAGCTGTTGCATACAGCTGAGTTTCGCATCGCTATAATTACCTCCATGTATGTAATTTGTTTAAGTTATTGTAGTTGATATATGGGGTTTTAACGAGGCTAGCGAGGCCGGCCATAATGGCGAGCTAAAACCTGGCATTTTCTTTTTATTTCTATAGGACTTAATAACGCAACTCTACGTCGCGCGACTGCCTACTTAGTGCAACGCGATTAGATACCGGCAAAACGCTGTAAATACCGAAATTATGTGCCATTTTCAATCAGCATTATTCTTTATTTAATTAGATAACTGTGAAGGAGATTTGAAAGATTTATTTCTCGTCTTTACATTGGCCAATTCTCATTCTTCTGTCATCTAAATCATTGTAATTATGACAAAGTACTAAAAGAACCATAAAATTATGGTTGAATGATTGAGACGTGGCTTTGCATCTATTTTTAAACTTCTAACTTTTAACGAGTACCTACTAAACTCGGTGTACCTATTCGTGAAGACGCCGATAGTTTTTAGAGATATCGATTTGTTTTTTTATTCAGGAACTTTTAATCTTGACATGTGATTTTTCAATAAATTTTTTTTTTTTTTATAAAAAAGATAAACTTTTTTAGATAAAAAAGTATATTTATTTTATTTTTTATTAACAAAAATTGAGTTCAAAAATCTTAATGCAATTTCGGATAGTAAATAGTTGAAAGATAAAGAGCATTTAACTAAATATTGTCAACAGTTATTATGAAATTGATTTTTATTTAGTACAAGATAACTCCTCCCCATGCTCGAACACATGCTGTAATCCTTCTTGGCATGCTGAGAATTAAGTTATCGAGCATTTCTTGCGGTAACCTGTCCCATTCTTGAATAACGGCTTCTTTGATCTCTGGCACTATCTGGGGAGGTGGCTGACTCTTCCAAACAGCTCGCATCCCAAGCGTGCTCAATCGGGTTTAAGTCAGGCGAGCCGGCAGGCCAGTCTAACCTGGTCATTACCAGGCATTCACGCAGAGCAGCGTTGATTCGTTGAGCTCGATGTGCGTATGCATTATCATCGACCATTACGAATCGAGGGCCATGGTTTATTCTAAATGACCTGACAATTCCATCAATAGAAAAGGTTTGGTACAGCCACGATACGGGATTAACGGCGTTCTAGCACCAATCATTATACTGCCCCAAAAGGATACCAATTTCCCGCTATGTTGAACGGTTCCGGTGGCTTTTTTGTCTTTCAGCGTTCCCACGTCTTGGCCAGACACGAAGACGTCGGTTGTCTGGATGAGTACTAATTCTGGACTTGTCAACGAAGAGGCATTTTCGCCAAATGTTTTCCTCGTCGTTTTCTTCATTTTGGTGGAGTCTAGTCCACTGCAATCTGCGTCGCTCGTTATCAATCCTCTTGGAAGCAATTCCTAATGGTCTGACAGCTAATTTGTAGTCCAGTAGCAGCCCGTAACTCAGCTTTTATTTAAGTGGCATTGATTGTGGGGTCTAGGGCAGTCAGCAATCTGATGTTACGCTTCTAAGCAGAAGTAAGAACATTTGGCCGACCACTGCGAGGTCGAACAGCAAAGTTATCCACTCCGCGATAATTCCGCAACGTGTTCACGACACAGGATTGGGACACAGGCAGTCTGCATGCTATTTCTCACGTAGAATGTCCTTCTGTCCTCAATATAACAATTCTTGCCCGTAAAACTTCTGATAATCCCCTCGGCATCTTTTTGAATGAACTCCTTCGAAAAGTCAGAAAAAACGCTTGTATCAAGTTGGTCAGATTTCTGTTATGTTAATGAGTGTTAACAAGGATTAAATCTCTTTTTACACAGAAAAACAATTGTTATTTTAAATTCTTATGTTAGTAAAAGAATTGATTTTTTAATGAAGAATCTTAGAAAAGAAAAAAAAGAAAAAAAAACGTTTTATCCTAACGTAATAAAAACGAGGTCGTATTATCAAAGTGATCTCAAACTTTTTTTTTATGTGTGTACACAAGTTTTCTTCCCAGCCATTCTATAGTTAGATTTCAGTTAATAGAGCAATTAAATGAATAGTAAGGTTCTTCAGCCAATAGCAGCTACGTAAAAGACGCGGGTTCAATCCTGCTGCACGAACATTGTGTTGACTTATCACGACACAGGTCCAAGTTTATATGTAGAGCTGAGTCGGTACACCAGTATTATCAGACCTTTCTTGAGCGTTAGTTATAATAACCATAGACCAGCTGTCTTTTTGTTCTAAAGGGGGAGAGAAAGAGAATGAAATTCATTTCATTTTCTTATTCGTTGACATTTTATGACAGCCACGCCGCCATCTTGATCATGGCGTCATGGAGTCACTGGCTGGATGTTTTTACTGATTTTATTGTCTTCGGTTATAAAATAAGAAAAACAGCACGAATCGGGCATCGCCAACGGTTTTATGTCGACTGTTGCTGGGTGGTCCTTTAACAAACAACCTACTTCGTTTTATTACTTACTGTTAATTAAAAAAAGACGTGTGGCACTCGGAGACTGCCGCGGTAAAGCTATTGCACAGCATTTTTTATCAACTTATGCAATTATAATTATTTATTTATTTTATGAATGCAGTAATGTTTGATCTAATATGAAGTTCCACAAGTTCCTAGTAGATGGCGCTGATTGTTTATTAAAGCCCGCATGTAAAGTTATGAAATCAAAGTATCACCCCTGTGCCGGTCGGAGTGGAGGGTAAAATCGGCAGTTCCGTTTCATCGTTCGCGCGCAGTGGTCGTGTTTATCGTGCTCTCAGTGCTCTCCGTCTCTATCGATAAGGGACTTGTCGACTCGGCAGGACCCTTATCGTTATCGTTCCGTTGTACCGCTTATCGACTCCGAGGCTCTCCGGTCGGTATTGCCGCGTATTAGTGCCGTTTTGCGACAGTGGCGCCACTTGCGTGCTAACGACGCATTCGCGAACTTCGCTATCCTACTACTTGGAAGTTTGAGTGATTTTCGTGCTGAAAAGGACGAACTTTAAACAAACTTCCAAGTTCCGCGTTTGAACGAGTTGATACCTTACGGTGACAACGAAGCTCGTTAGCGTGGCCCCGGAACGCTATTAGCTCTCCAGGGCTAACAAATCCGGCAGACCCGAACCCATTGCACTGGGCCTTTCCCCGGGGGACGGTTAGGTGCCTGCTCGAGTTAGGGGCACGCACCCCTTCTTTTCAGTTTCCGCGCCGTTCATCGGCATCGGTTTTTTCGCTAGGTTAGTTCGCTCGCCGTTCATCGGCACGGTCAACCCTTTTCAGGGGGTACTCCATCATGGAGCCCTCTCAGCAAGCTAGGTTTGATGCTGCAGTTGAGGCCCGCGTGGCCGAAACTGTTCAGGCCTCTGAGGCCCGTCTCCTCGCCTCATTTCACGTGCAAGAAGCACGCCTCCTTTCCCAAATACAGCAGCTTCAAAGCCTGCTGGAAGACGCCAATCTGCGTGCCATCAAGGCTCAAGTGTCGGCTGCCTTTGCGTCTGCTGTCCAAGCTAAGACCCCTCAGGTCCCCCCGGGTTTCGATGCCCAGTCCCAGCGCTCTACGGTGTCTCCTGGCCCCTCAGAGTACATGGAAGGCATCTCCGAAGCGGAATCTTCCGTATCCGAGTCTGCCGAGTCCTCCGCCCAATCCGCTGCGTCTAAACGCAAGGCTTCGCCCGTCAGTGCGTCCCACTCGGATGACACTGTTACGGATGATACTCAATTCACCCCAGTCCGAGGTAAAAAGTCCTCTAATAGGAAAAAGAAGAATACCGCTTCTTCCGCTCCTCCCACGCCCTCTCCAGCGGCGGCTCCCGAGGCGGTAGCGGCCCCTAAGGCGGCCGAAGCCCCTAAGGCGGCAGTAGCCCCTAAGGCGGCAGAAGCCCCTAAGGCGGCAATGCGCCCCAAGGTTGCCCCGCGTTCCAAGCCCGAGGGTCCTCCCCCGAGCTCTAAGCCCCCTCCCCCTGTCTTCCTTCGGGATAAACATCTTTGGGGACAGGTCTCGACCCTCTGTTCGGGGGGTCTGACTGCCCCCAAGATCAACTACAAGAAGGCAACCAACACCGGTGCCTTCATTAAGATCGAGCCATGTACTCTGATCGATTTCAGAAATCTGACTTCCCTGCTAACTCAAAGGCAATTCGCCTATCATACTTACGCTCTCCCGGAAGAGCGTAAAGCCCGCGTTATCCTTAGGGGCGTGCCGTTCGAGCTATCGAACGATCTCATCGCCGAGGATCTTAAATCTCAAGGCTTCCCCGTTGAGTCCGTGCACAAGTTGCACAGCAAACGGGGCAAACAGTTTCCCCTTGCGCTTGTTATTCTCACGAATAACACAGCTGGGAACTCCCTACTTCGCAATGGGGCCCGCACTGTATGCGGCCTCTCGCAAATCCGAGTCGAAAAGCCTCACAACAGAGGTCACCCCGGTCAATGTCACCGCTGCCAACTCTATGGTCATGCGGCACATAACTGCTTCGCCAAACCTAGGTGCGTTAAGTGCCTAGAGGATCATTCCACCAAGGAGTGCTCCCGCACCCTTGAGTCCCCGACAGATCCGTCTTGCGTCCTGTGCGGCCAGTCCGGCCACACGGCGAATTATCGCGGGTGCCCTAAGGCGCCGCGCTCGGTCCGTTCCAAAGCGGCGGCCGTTCCCCTTAATTGGAGACACCGCCCCCAGCCCCCTAAGGGCTCCCCTCAAGCTAAGGCCCCTCAGGCCGTGGAATGCGCATCGAAACCCGTTTCGAACGTCACTCCTACCGCTTGGGCTGGGCGCGCGGCCGCGACTCCGTCGCGGCCGCCCGCCCAACCCGCGGTACAGAACGCGAAGGTCAGTTTTGATCGCTTGGCGTTCTGGGTCACCGTCGCTCCTATCGACGAGATTCTTGAGCTCGGCGTTGCACTCAACGCCGGCCAGGACTCTCTCGCCGATGCTCTCCCCATCCTATCCAAGCACGCCTCCCTCGTGAGGAAGCTTCAACAAGCCAACCGGTTCTAGGTTGTCCTTAACAATTAATTCACACAACATGTGTTTATAACTCTTACGACGTCGTTTCCAATTTTTTATTGTTACAGATTCGGTCCTGCGATAAGCTTTCGTGACGGGTTGTCTCTTGGGACGCCCGGTACGCAGCCTCTGACTCCAATTGGCTGTCGTTCAGATGAGGAGACACGCCCAACTCGGGATATCTCAGCAAAGGGGGTGTTTAGCGGGTAACGCTGGGTTCGGTGAGTCCCGCACTGTTAGGGATTGGCTGATGGGGTAGTCCCCCAAAGGTCCCCTCTTCGTGCATCAAGCATTCACCTCCTCTCCTTCTGTGGCACCCTTAGGGGCGTCAAGTCGGTAGTTAAGCTTTCTGTGGCGGAAAAAAAAAAAAAAAAAAAAAAAAAGAGTGGAGGGTGTTAGGTTATTTTCGTTACAGAATTTCTGGATTCGGTCCCCACGCTCAAGGGCCGCTATGCAATAACTTAAAAACATGAAAATTTATAGTAGAAATCATGCTTATTTTTCAACCTAAATAGGTACCTAAATAATTGCGAAACTTGAATCAGAATACTTTTTATCTGACTATCTCAATCGTAAATTTGTTATGGGATATATTAAAGTAATGCATTCTAGGTTCGAGTCCCAGCCAAGCCAAGGAGTATAGGTACTAAGATAACCTGATGTTGCGTTGGGTCGAATTCACAATGCATTACTTTGGGATCTAAACGTCGTCGGTGAGGTCAAGTTGGAAATTTATTAAGATTATTATCAAAGAAGATTATATACCTCACCTAGTTATTGAATATATAAACATAAAATTATTGTTATAACAGCATGTGACTATAGACAAAAAAACGTCTTTTTTTCTGCTCAATGGCAGGCTAAGCACCTGCCTGCGACCGTTTCCCTTATTCAGCCGTATAATCTTTATATGGGCTAGAATACAACAGGTTCCCTGCCAGTCGTAAAAAAGAAATAAACCGATTTTGCAGGTAACCAGATCTTCACTCTTTTTTGCATCACAATACGGGGATGCCACTCCGTGAAATAATCCTTATTAGAAGTCACTGAAGTCTATTTTCGAATATAACAAGGATTATCGAAATATCGAGCACCCACGCGTTTTTGAAAAAAATTAAGGATTGGCGTGTTATTGTTGACAAGTATTAATTGTGCTATTATGGGCAACTTTTGGAATTGGGCTTATTTTTATATTTTTTTCCGACACGCCTGCCTCGGGTCAGGTTTACGATAATTGGACGGTGATCTCCATGTTTAACGACTGTTATTGGAAATCCATTTTTAGAAATAGAATTCATTGTTTTTTGTAAATGAATGAGTGGGTAGTGCCTTCAGAAACGATGAACAGTAGAGAAA
Organism: Stenoptilia bipunctidactyla; assembly: GCA_944452665.1. Lineage (NCBI taxonomy): Eukaryota > Metazoa > Arthropoda > Insecta > Lepidoptera > Pterophoridae > Stenoptilia > Stenoptilia bipunctidactyla. The sequence continues at coordinate 677,676 of OX101740.1, read as the reverse complement.
TGGATTACCAAAAAGGGAAGAGGTTTTTTAATGTCAGGCTGCAAGTTCACGGTCAAACAAACCTTTGATTACGAGCACACGACCTCCGTGAAGCAGTGGTCTAAGACGCTACCACCAAGCGTGAGGTCGCAGGTTCGAACCCACACGGAATAAGAAAAAGAACCGGATCTTTGTGTATATCAAAAATGCTCTCATATTCTAGGTCCCCCCTACTTAGCTACATGGTATCCCATATCACAAGCTATGGTTACTTTGAGGCCATGTAATTATTGGTGTGATTTTGGTATCCAAGAAATGGAAAAAGGAAACTAGGTAGACAGTTCCGAAGGTGGGAAGATGAAATTAAAGTGGTAGCGAGAAAACATGGACAAGAAAGGCACAAAACAGAACTGAATGGAAAGAAATGGAGGAGGCCTTTTCCAAGTTGGGCAAACAGATTAAATTGTCGGTGCCAACGGCCCAACGTATTCGTTAGCTTAAGAAACTAGTGTGAAATGTAAAATTATATTATTTTGTCGGTATAAAGGCTATATGTAATTGTCTCGGGGTTTTTTCTTTTTGTCTATGGGTAAAAAAACTTAACTGAACTCTGGACGTTACATAGTAAGTCCCGTTACCAATGACTATGCTGCTATCCAGACCTTCTATTCCTCAGATTCTTTTCTAATCGCTTATCGGTCTGGAAATAGGCCTAGCTAAAGTATAGACTCTACAACTGACTACTCTACACACCGATATATCCCTTGGTCACCTCTATGAAAGTAAGCCATCGAAACAGCCGATGACATAATGAGATATTAAAAAATGATTGCTTCATATTATAATGCCTAACTATAATTATTATAATAAACAATGTCGTGCACAGTTATCATTGAATTCTAAACTGTAATAATGTTTTCTGTTGTAACAATAAAAAGTTACAATGTGAAAATGCAATAATTTTCCTGTGAAATTATTATATCTATGTTCACCTTTTTCTGAATAACTTTTAAATTAGGACACTTATCGAACTATCGTTACTAGTATGTTCAACGTCAAACAGACACTAACTGTCGTCACGTTGAATTAAATATAGCGCTCTATCATGTTCTGTGTGACATTACTTATTAAACTTATCTGAAAAATAAACAGTCAACTGCCTCTTAATGCCACGGAAGTACTGCAGATGCGCCGGAGCATTAAAATAGAAACCTACTTCGACTGTCCCGGCGGACTTTCTTAAAATAAGACGAAACAATAATTTTATCGTCAATTTTCAGCAATCAACTCCACTCCGCTTCAATAAACTAGCTAAACTTCACTAACAACTCTGTTTTTATCTAGACAAGGATGGTGATAGTGCCATTTTTATCGTGCGTGAGAGAGAGAGGAGATTACAGTTGCGTGGACGCAGTGTTTTTTTGGGTCAAAGGTTCAGTGCTCGCAAAATGTTCTACACATTGGATCGCTTGAAAAGAGTAAAGTGCTATTAAAAGATTATTGTACACATTGTGCATGTGGGAAGATAGAAGCACGCGGGATTAACAGATGGGGCTAGGAGTTTAATCATAACTGAATAAAATGAAATATTAAACTAGCCTTCCCCTGTCGCTTCACCTGCGTAAATCCCCGTACAGCAGGAATAATAGTACATGTATGTGTTATTCTAGGATATGATACTCTTGTGAGAGATTGCAGCATATATTCTGTCAAAATATTTCAACCTTATCTCAAATAAACGTCTTTAAAAACTTTCATATTTGATATTGGTTTCATTGGATGTTGAAAATTTATTTCCGGGTCAACACTAGATCACCGCTCCAACTTGTGGTAGTACATATAGCTAGCAGGGTCTGCTTAGACTGGTGCTGCTGACCCTAGAGAAGTGGCGACTAATCCGCGCTGGCCCGCTTGGTGGTAGGATCCCTTCAAAATCTGCCGCCAAATATCCGCCAATATTTAATGAAGAGCCAGTTCCTTCTGAAGTCCGTGTGCTGAGCCGTGTCACTTACCATCCGTTTGGACTCGCTTATTCAGACGCGGTACAGCTTTTCTAAATCGATCCGATCTTAATCGCCGTAGGGTTACAGTAAAACAAGTTTTTTAATGAAAACAAAGTTCAACGTATAAAGAATAATATCAAAAGTTTCAGTTATTGCATCTTATTGTGCGCTTCGTAGTTACTGCAGGTCTCCCTATTCTGGGACATTTGGCTTTCCAATCTAAAATTGCAACATCTTTACATATCTCTCATACAAGCGAGAGGTTAGGTTTCAACCTTGAAAACTAGGTATTTGGGTAGGTAAGTACTGCATCCTACTTTAAAACCTATAACTTTATGATTTTTCCAAATTAATAATACCCCAATACTTCGGTCCGTACCTTCCGGTTCCATGGCAAACTTTAATTATTATCTTTCCCTCCCCACCTGAGACAATACTTTGGAATGACACGCAACGAAAATGGCTACCGAAGAAAATCATGAGCTTTAAGAAATACCTACCCTTGTGACAATATCGTTTTCGGTTACTGTCGCTTAAGATCCTAATAATACAAATAGGATCATGCTAAAACCCCACATACGCAAACCTCTCACATTTAACTATTAAACATAAAAACGTAATCTGTACTTTATGGTTTTCATCCATTTCCTGACAATAACAGTTGATCTCCACTAACTGCCGCCGCGTCGAACCGATTCGGCGCGGCTGTCAAATTTGACGTTTATGGTGTTTGCCAAACCGACGCCATTACAATTATTGCTTTCTCCCCCCCCCTCCGGGAAAGAGGGGGACGCAATATAGATATTGACATGAATGTATCCTGCCACAGACTGCTGTAGCAGGCAATGTGGTTAGATTTGATTGCTTCCTTGTTTTATTTCATAAATTCCCCCTGTCTTCATTGTCTGTCGAAGTGTGAATGGATGTTAAGGGAATATAAAACTTTCCGAACAAAAGCATTGTATGATAGCGGTATAACATGATGTGTATTTTTTACTTATTATTTTTACGACTGGTATGTCTACTGTTATATTTTACTGGCTTTTCTTTCATATACTTTTTAATTCGATAAATAAACAACGGAAAAATTACTGTATCTGTGCAGTAAAATGACAGTTCCAGTGTGCCCGCTGTAGGGAAGAAAAAATAGTGATATGGTTTAAGTGGATGAATGTACTTATTTTTAAATATTAATATCGTAATGTATTGAAAAACTATATTTTGGCTCACAAGATTTTTCTTTTCTTATGGTGCTGTTAGCGAAGGACAACTATCCTGGAAATATCATTTTTAAACACAAAACGAATTTAAAAAGCAAGAAATTCGATATAACTTTCGATCTGTCAGTTTACTGCATTGTATTATTTGCCAGAGTACAGGTACCCGAGTCGTGTCTAATCTAACTACAGTTTTGTATTTCCATAATTACATTTTAGTTTTTCATTTCAGCAAATCGCAAGCGTGTGTGTTCATTATTTAAGGATTTTGTTATCAGAAAATTAATGATTTAAGTGACTTTTGTTAACGACGAAAAAGCTTGCGCTTCGCACCTGCGGGGCTCTTCGCATAACTAAAATAACAGCGCTGTGCTCGACGACGAGCTCATCGACGAGATCGCAGATGTTAAGTTTAGCAAAATAATAAAACCTATAGAAAATTGTCAAACAGTTCGACGAATAGGTAACTCTTACTCACGTCGTCATCAGCGACGAGCGCCCGAGCGCCGCCGGCGGCGTCTCGTGTTGTGAAATAAGTGAATACCAATTTATGTCACTCGTCACTGTTGCATCAATGAACTCCACGCTGCTGTTTGGGAGATTAGCTCTGCTGGTCGTGGCTGGAGATGAAGTCGAAAATGAGTCATCAAGACCCGGGTTTAGGACGAAACTGGCATTTTATGAAACATTGTCGGAACACTTCATACAGAAGAGTGGTCGCAAGCGTGTTTCATGAGGCTGGCAATATGAGGCAATAAGGTTTCTGGCCATCGGTTTTGTTTTTTGAACTTTAAATAGGTACTATTACCTACAAGTCTTACCAGTCTTTTGTCATTTGGAATTGAATTCCGAATTATTCAATGATCACCTATCTACTTTCCTTAGTTGCATTAAAATATACACTTCATTAAAATATGCTCTACATTTTTAATTTGTCAAAGTGTCATAGAGGTAATGCGGTAACTAATATGTTCAAAATATACCAAAAACCCATTATACCTAGCTAAGGTCTTAAATTATTCATTAATAATCAACGAATGCAGAGCACTAAAAAAAACCGACTTCATGTCAGAGCTAGACTAAATTGAAATGAGACCACATGGGAAGCGACAGCTTTCTAATAACAAGAATCGTCAAAATCGGTTCAACCAGTCAAAAGTTATGAGGCAACAAACATTTAAAAAAAACATACAGACGAATTGAGAACCTCCTCCTTTTTTGAAGTCGGTTGAAAAGGTGTACATAACTAAGTACCTAAGTAACTTATGCTATTGATTGCAAAAAATACAAGTTAATAACATTGTCATAAAAGTATAAAATAACAAATCATCAACCTACCATAAAATTGAAAAGATATTCATAAGCCTACTTACACATCAACTTTGCCTACTTTAAAACATCTTTGCGTTGTGTGTTCACAATCGTAAGGTAATGTTTCACTACTCGGACGATAGATGGAGCTAGTCGGAGCTCTGTAGCAAGCTCTCGAAGCCGCAGCGGCCGGGCGGCCGGAGCGGGCGGCCGCGAGATCCGCGCAGCTGAGTCGAATCGACAACATGGCGGGCAAAGAATAATGTCGTAGAAAGGATAAAACAGCTTGCCTATGTCCTTTGTTTAGCTTTGATCAAATGTTAACTTGATTTTAATTTTCATATTTGCAGTCTACTTCCAAATAAAAAAACTGCATTGTAAACAACTTAACTGTAAAAAACAAGATATAAACCAGAGGACCTAGAATGTTATTAAATTATTAAGAAGTACTTAGGTACTTACATAGGTACTTAAATAATTCTTGTAATAAAAATTGAATAAGAAACCTAAATACATTTGTAGAGTGAGAATATTGAAATAAAAAATAATAATAAAAATCTAAGTAAGTCAACAGCGTAATATTCAATAAATACTATTGGTACATACATTTAAAATATAAGGCCACTAAAATAAATACACTGAACATAATAAACTATGTAAGTATACCAAATAAAAAAGAAAATGAAATAAAACATTAATGACGTCCTAGAATCTATTTTTTGTGTCTTCCAATCTTGTTAGGTATAAGTATTAAATTATCTTTATTTCCCCAGAGATTGCAAGTTTTAAAACTAAGTATTGTTATTTTACAAGTGTTTTAGGATTTCATAACTAACAAGAACTTAATAAACATTTTTGAATAATCATAGGAGTTAATTTTATTTTATTTTATCTGGGAGGTCGACAGCTTACATTATAATACTTAATAGATTTTACAATAAGTATACACTGAGCCACTTAAAGACCAGCGCAACTAGGCTAATGAACATTTTTCATAAGAAGTAATTAACACTTTTCAGTCACCTTTAATACACCTACTCACGTGTGTCGCATCTACATTACCTACTCTCTCTAAACCAGATAGCACACAAGCAGCGCTACGCTATATATCAGCAAGCGACGAGCTGGCAACATCGCATCGCTAGGTCTCGCTCGCTCCGTATCGCTCGCGCTCGCTCGGCATCGCTCACTCGCGCAGTATCGCGTCCGCCTCGCGTCGCATAGCACGATGAGTTTACGCGAGTCGCGAGATATCCTCATTGATGAGGTGAGGAAGATGCCGGTGCTCTACGACACCAACCACGAGAGCCATCGGGACCAGGAGGCGCGGGACCAGTGCTGGGCGGCCATTGCGGAGAAACTGGGCACCACGAGTGAGATATGCTTCGCTTTTTATAGCATTACATTAGGGCCCGCATTCATAGATCGCTATCAAATCCAAGAGCGGTTTTAAGTACTGCTGAAGAATGTATTCAATACACGAATTTAAGTTCGCCCTCGGTCGGAGTTGACAGCGTTTTTCATATTATAGTTCTGTTTGCCTCACGCGTGTAAGACAGGCGTTATGAGTTATGTATGCATGTACTTGCGATAACACTAACGTCTACGATATGATTGAAGTTAACCTTTAAAAATCTAAGTAATTCAGTTCGTTGGTGAGGTTTCTTTTGTTTTGGAATTATTTATTATAATACACAACTTAACTGCCGCAGCCCGCAACAGGTTGTCCTATAAGATGTCTGCGAGCGAACACATATCGCTATCGTACTGTTATCTTATCTTCTGTTCATGTAGTTATCTCTTATCTGCAATGTTAGGAATCCCTACTTGATTTTCACTTTAAATATCGAGTAAGTAGAGTACCTAAGTATTAGATATTTCGTTTTTAAAATTTACAGGTTTTTTAATGAAGTAGGTAGAAAGATCTTGTACTAACGTCTTTAGGGTATATAAATTTATATCCTGTTTATTGATATAATAGTATTATAGTCATTATAATTAACCATATAAAGAAATCAAGACTATCTATATTGTGAACTTTCAACTACTACTTATGTACGTAATTTTTATTAATTTACAAGAAAAAAAAAGTAAATTCGCCTTTTAGAATATGAACGCCTGATTGAACGATATCTCTCTTTTTTGTTTGTATGATTTACCTAGTATGTAATATTTATAAGGTATGTGTGTATAAGATAATAATAATAAACAAGCCAAACTGACACACGTCCTATACGAGTCCCCAAAGTAAGTAAGCTTATATGTGTTTACGTATTACGTATCCACGAATCAATAAATAAAGCTCTCTTATATTGGACCTTACCAATCAAAATATATAAAACTGTTCCGTTACTGACTGAGTGACTGACAGACAACCAGCCGTAACTACTGCCGTAGAGAGCTGTTTGGAACATACATTCTTTAGGGGATTGGGGGTTGCACTAGGGAAGGAATTCCCACGGGAACGGGAAATATAGGAATTTTTAACTTGTATGAAAAACCTTATTCTTTGAGTGCACGGATATGATACTTGGTATAAAAGTTCCTCAAAAGTGTCTGTTTGTATTATGGAAGGAATTGCCGAAATTCCCACGGGGTCGGGAAAAATAAGACTTTTCTGTTTATGCGCGTACGAAGTCGCGGGAAAAAGCTCGTAATTGATAAAACTTTACGTACTTAGGTACTTAAATATATTTTCAATATCTGATACTTTATCTGATGACAGTTTGTTAAGTTTCGTCCTCCAAAAACCCACCCTGACCTAGCCTATGATATTGAATGAAACTAACTTTGACTACAGCAGGGGGCGCGGCTGTCCTTGCTCACGAACGATAATAGCGTCATGCTATTATAGCTTTCACTGTATTTTTATACTAGAACCATTGCATTAGTAAGTTGTTATTATTTATAGTTTTAGATCTTACCTTGGTCTGCAAAAGTTCTTAGCTCTATCAATAAAATATCTTACAGCTGTTGATTCGACAGTTATTACGTTTACATTTTTAAGTAGGTACATACTGTTTGTGAAATAATAATTATTTCTCACCTACGTACTCTGTATATCATAAATCAAGTATAAGTACATTGAGTAAACTTCTACCTACAATAACATAAGAAGTTCAACGTCATACCTACTCACATTACGTTAGTTAAATCTAAGTTAACTAAACCCAAGTAAAATAAATCCAATAATAAAAATATGTTTTTAACCTTACTGCCTCTGTTTGGCGATAGTGAATAAATATAAATATTACTATTATTACTTATACAAAATAGCGCTGTTCCGACCACTTTCACACGCGGTTATCCCGCTCCCGTCACAATATCGGGATAAAAAGTTGTTCTACATATATCCAGGCTAAACTTTCGAGCCAAAGCATCAAGCGTAGGAAAAATTAAGAGACATCTAACCTTTCATTCTTTCAAACAATCATGGTAATTGTACAGGGTTAGGTACAGGTTAAGACAACCTAGATCCGTTAAAGGCATATTACCCATCTTTTCTAACTGATTTTTATTATGAAACACCCTAACCCAAAACCTAACCGTTTTCAAGATAGAGCATCTTAACCTGCATGTAAAAAATAAATAAAAATAATAAAAAGGCGTACCAATTTCAAAACATGATAGTTAATGTTTATGGACATACGGCAATTTTTATTTAAAAAAAAATTAAAAGTTAATTATATACCTATCTCGAAAACGGTTAGGTTTGGGGTAGGTAGGGTGTCTCATAATAAAAACAGATAGAAAAGTTGGATCGAATTATACATAAGTAGTCTAAATAATAACATTATTATCACCATGTGTGTCAGGTGACGTGGCCAAGCACGAGTGGAAGATCCTACGGGACAGCCTCCGGCAGTCACTGCGCAACTCCATGAAGAAAGGCAGGATGACCTCGCAGCGGCCCTGGAGGTTCCAGCGGAACATGGCCTTCATCATCCCTCACATGACCAAGAGGTAAGACTAAGACATACGAAAGGGATGACATAAATCTGCTGCAAATCATTTTGAATTATACTAAGTACAACACGTGCAATGCAATGCTGTGAAATTACATTTTAACAGCTGAAACCTTGGACCTCGACATCGCATCATTAATCTTACTTTAATTTATGATGTCCGTGGGCCTGGATACTACTTACCATCAGGTGGCACAGCTAGCCGACTTTCATGAAGCGTAAAAAAATCGTTTCTCAGCTTAATTGCAAAGTCGATCATAAACTAGCGATCCGCCTCGTCTTCACGCAGATAGTATAGCATATTTTACGTCGCGGAAGCCCGTAATCTTAAACCTTCTTTTTTCTCGTAATAGCCATAAAAGTAAAATTAGCGTCGTGTCTTGAGAGCTTATCTCTTAATGAAATATAATATAATACGTACCTAGTTACAAAAAGGTTTGAGAGTATCTATAATCACATAGCTTAAGATCACATGCATCTGATAGTAACTTGCTTAATTTCCCACAGAGGAACCAGAGAAATCCGTACCAAACGCCTCGTCAAATCCAACGTGTCAGCCTCCTCGCCCGCGCCTGCCGAGATGGAAACCCTTGAAACAGACACCTGGGACACTCCTCACCACCCTGAAGACGACTCCCTGGAGCTGTTCTTCGCCAGCATCTGTCAGAGCGTCAAGAGGTTCCCCACGAAGATGCAGCACCAGGTGAAGCGGCAGGTCCTGGAGGTGCTCATCAAAGTGGAGGAAGATTTCGTAAACAGCGATCAGCAGGTGGATAATAAACAAAACCTGTTTGGTAGCTAGCCGTGGCTGTCAAGTTAAATGTGTAGACTATTACGTAAGTTAATATGAAAAGCTAAGCCAGAAAGCTGCAGAGACTGAATTTGTGGACGTTCTACCACTGTTATTAAATATTGGGATAACGTTATGTTATGCATACAACAATCTTGACAAACAGACAGACCAGTGATTCTGGAAGCGCTTGTGGCATGGCGTATTTAAAGTTTTAGTCTCAATATTAATCCGAAGACATAATTATTTCTGTATTTGTCAATATTTGGTTATTGGCCTCACTCGTTCTTTGACTACACATAGTTTGGTTATTGAATTGTTAAATAGTTTACTTTAAAATTGTTATTAAAATGATTAATGTAATTAGGTAGGTATGTAACATAGGTAAGTACGTACTTAAATGTCTCTTATTTTTTTAAATTTATAAAAAAATTACAATTTTCTTATTGTTTTTAAGCCAATATGAGATATTGAATCACCTTTACTTGAAAACAGGTAGGATTTATTGAAATGTATCGTGATTTTGTAAGGCGACTATTATAGTTTCTAATGTACAGTAAATAAAAGAGGATTTCAGAAAGACTGATAGTAATACGAAGTAACCGCCTCAAAATAGGGACAAGGAAAATTTGTCACTATAATCTAAACCTACGCACAAACTATTTTTGTAAATTATTTAAGTTATATCTCCTTCATTGTAAATAAGTCATACAAATATGTATCTTCATCACTGTTGGTTTCGAATCGTTTGAAATATTATAAACATAAGTTGTTTCCTTACTTCCAGTGTATCCCTCAACATCTCAAATACACAAGACTTTAAAACAACGATCTTTTTATTGACGTTTCATTCAACCCGGTAAATATTTCATTAAGTCCCTTATTTTTTTATTCCCTAATGTCCTATTATATTATAATTATTTATATGCCTCTATGTGATAGTTTACAGACTGGGAGAGGGCAACACTGCGCGGTGTAAACATTAGCTCCGATATAAAAAAATTACAAAAACGATTAAAGTGGAAAAGCTTAAAATATCTACTTGGATTCTCATGAACAAAAGTGAAATAAAGAAGTGTAATTGTAGTCAACAACCAAAACAAGCGAATTCACAACATAAATACAAAAAACATATCAGCCTCCGGTACGCGAAAACAAGCATAATATCTAAAATTTCCGTCAAAAAATGCTTAAAAGTCATAAAAGAAAAGTGTTAAAAACCAATAAGTGAAGTGTAAAGATAAAAGCCTTTTAAAAATATAAGGTAAGAACACAAACTACTTTGCATAACCTCAAAACAGAAGAAATTAATTACGCATTAATTTATCAAATAAATTATTGAAAACAACGCCATCTGTAGACGAGTAGAAAAAGTTTTTCAACACTGCCATCTAACGAAAAGCATCCAAAACACATCGACTTCAAACAAGATTTACAACAATACGAATATCAATTTAGTACCGCTATTCACCGCTAGATATCACTACCAGTATGAATAATAAAAGAAATGTAGATAAAGATAAACAAAAACCTTCAATTAGTAAAGCATGCGCAGGATGCCGACAGGAATTACCCAAAACAGAACACCTAACTTGCGCTTTCTGCCAGAACTCATACGACTTAGACTGTGTGGGCGTTTCTTCGAAGCGTTACTATAACACTATGCAACGAAAGCACAAGGAAGAGTGGAGGTGTCCCGACTGCTGCTGCAAACTGCCCAAAACAAGTAATTTAAATACACCTATACATAATGCGAGTAAAGAACATTTATTCATTCCAGAATCTGAAAACAATAACGTCACAATCAGAAAACCATCCGTTCTTAAACTAAATGATTCAATGAGCTCGGAAGACTCTAGTTTACTAGGTGACACGATTTTTACAGGGAATACACTGGGCTATGCAAATGAAACAGAACTAACACTACAAAATCTTAAAATAATGATAAGTTCGCAGCTTAAAGAAAATAATAAATCGATCATAAATGAATTGCAAAATACTATTCAAGCCGAAATAAGTCAAGCAATCATTAAAGTCAAACAAGAATTTGAAAAAGAAACCAGCTACCTGATAAAAGAAAATAACATAAGAAAATCGGAACTTCACCAAACTAATCTTACCATCGAAAAGCTTCAGAAAGAAAATGAAAACTTGAAACAGTTGATTCAAGAATTACAAAATAAAATGTGCCCGACAGAACCAAAAACACAAAGAACAAATGAAATAAACAATGAAAAGAAAATTGTTCTATATGGCCTACAAGAATATTATAAAGAACACGAAAATGATCTACACTGTAGGATAATTGAGTTATTTAGAGAAACCCTTAACATAGATCTAATGGGTTATATCGAAGACACATATAGGGTAGGAAAATATTCCAATAACTATAACCGACCATTAGTCATAGAGCTCCTTAGCAAAAGAAAAGCCAAACAGATCTTGGATAATACCTACTACCTAAAGGGAACACGCTTATCTGTCACAAAATTTCTGGACAAAAAAGAACGCCAGGAACGGCAAATGATGCGAGTAGAAATGATAAACGCAAGAAGACTAGGAAAACACGCAGTTATAGTAAAGAACCAGCTCTATATTGAAGGAAAACCAATAACAACTAAAAACAATAAATATAACATAGAAAAAGAGCAACACTATGACTATAGTGAACAGCATATACATACACAGAATAATAGGGGAGAAAACCTCACAAATAACTCCTTTCGAGACAACTACTAAATATTATAAAATTTTATTTCAGAACTTACAAAGCCTAAATAATAAGCAACATATTATAGAATCCTTTATTACAGAACATACATCATATCAAGCAATCTGCATATCAGAAACATGGTTAACAAAAGCAAAATTAGAGTTAATACAGTTTAGTGGATACAAAACTGCGGCGTCCTTTTGTAGAGAAACCCGGATTGGAGGCGGTGTCTGCATCTTTCTTCAAGAACAAATTGAAAGCAAAGAGATAATCGAAATTAGTGACATGTCGATAGAGTACGTGATAGAAATATGCGCCACCTATTTACTTAAAGAAAATATTTTAATTGTAACTGTATATTGGAATAATCAAAACAATGATTTATTTTACGAACGTCTTGAACTAGTTCTCAAATATATAGATAAGAAATACTCAAAATGTAAAATTATAATTGGAGGCGACTTTAATACGAATATTCTTATTAATAATCCAAAATCTAGGCAACTTTTAACACTAATGTCAGAATATAAATTAAAGCAGCACATACAAAGTCCTACACACATCATAAAAGCATCCTCCACATGCTTAGATCTTTTGTTTACAAATTTTAATGATAATCTGTGTACATCAGTAGAAGACTTTGGTTTCACTAACCATCTATCAACAATTATAGAACTAAAATTATTAAATTATACAAAACAAATAACGCAGTTCGTCAAATATAAAAGAAGGTTTAATTGTAAAAATATAGAACAATTTAAAACACAGCTCAAAAATATAAATTGGAGTAATATAATAACAGTAGATAAAAACGTTAACCAAAATTATAAGCTTTTTCATGATACACTTATAAACATTTTAAATTCAAGTATACCAAAGAAAAAGTGTAAAGAAAAAACTACACCAAAAAAGTACTGGTTGAGCAAAGGAATTAAAATATCTTGTCAAAATAAGAGACTCCTAAAATCCTTTGTTATGAAAACAAATAACAAAATACTTAACGATTACTACAAAATATATGAGAAAACCTTACGAAAGATAGTAATAAAGTCGAAAAAAATTTATTATATACAAAAAATTAGAAAATCTAATAATATTGCTAAAACAATGTGGAGCATAATCAATGAAAGAACAAACAAAAGACGTGTAAAAGAAAAAAGTAACATAAAACTAGACATAAATAATTCAGTGGTCTCAGAACCGAAGCAAGTAGCTAATATTTTTAATAACTTTTTTGCAACTGTAGGCAAGATGAGTTCACCTGTAAATATATCCAATACGCAACAAAGCTTTACAACACACTCTATAGAAAATTCATTATTTTTAAACCCTGTTCAACCTTCTGAAATATGTTATATATTAAAGACTCTAAAAAATAAAAACAGTCACGGTATAGATGAAATACCACCCAGCCTCTTAAGAAATTGTGCCAAAGAGCTAACTATACCCTTTTATCTTTTAGTTAACCAGTCATTTAAGGAAGGTGTGTTTCCAGATATGTTGAAAATTGGACTCATCAAACCTATATATAAGAAAAATAATAAAACAGACCCAAACAATTTCCGTCCCATTGCTCTATTACCGGCTCCGTCTAAAGTTTTTGAAAAAGCGATGTGTATCCGTGTCTACAACTATTGCGAAAAGTACGCGATATTCGATGACTCCCAAAATGGATTTAGAAAAAACCGTTCAACAATACTAGCAGTCTATAAATATATACAAGAAACACTTAAAATAATAAATGATAAAAAATACGCAGTTGGGATCTTACTTGACATGTCCAAAGCATATGATAAAGTCCAATTCGACATCCTATTAAATAAATTATATAGCATTGGAATCCGCGGAACCCCTTATCAATGGTTTACTTCGTACCTCGCAAATAGGCAACAATTAGTAGAAATAGAATATTTCAACTCAACTACTAACGAAATACAAATGGTAAGATCAGATATTACAGCAATAAAAGCATCAATCCCGCAAGGCAGTGTAATCGGTTGTCTTCTGTTCCTAATATACATTAATGAATTGCCTAAAATCATGGACGAACCATGTGTATTATTCGCCGATGATATTTCTCTTCTTACCTCTTGCGATAGCACCTCGGACATAAATAAAAACGTAAATTTTATCCTTCACAAAACGGACAATTGGTTGCAGAATCACAATTTAGATATTAACTTAACGAAAACAAAAATACTTACATTCCACCCACATCAAAAAAAAACAATAGATATAAACATCACATTTAAAGACACAAAAATTGAAACCGTTAATAAATTTACACTTTTAGGCATAGATATAGACACACACATAAATTGGAAAGAACATGTTCATAAAACTCAATTAAAGTTGGCAAGATTCGCTTACGCACTCCGCGAAGTAAAAAAGACCACGGACTTAAAAACTGCTCTTATCACATACTACGCGTATGCCCACGCATGGCTCAGCTACGGCGTCATTCTCTGGGGGGGCAGCGTGGATGCGCCATCTGTGTTTACGGCCCAGAAAAAGCTAATACGAATTCTAGTCAATATAAAACAAACAGACACTTGCAGACCTCACTTCATACAACTCCAAATTCTTACTCTTCCATGTATTTATATACTAGAGGTTTGCAAGTTCGTAAGAAAATATCCAGAATTCTACACAAAACGCGAAGATATGCCTACAAAATACTCCCTGCGACCAAGCCGAAGAAAACAACTCATAGCTCCACCTTCCCGACTAAAACTATTGTCACGCGGCCCGCTGGAAATGTCCATAAAGTTGTATAATCACCTCCCGGAATCCCTGAAAAATAAAACCAAAGAAAAAGAATTTTTAAAATTACTCAAACAATTGCTAATCAAAAAATGTTACTATACAGTTAAGGAATACCTAGATGATAAATTAGATAAGGTAAATATAGAATTAAAATAAAAATTAATAAACACATACTGTACCTATTTAATAAAGAAATATAAACGTATATTGTATATACATACTAACTAAAACTAGCATTAAGTGTTATAACTATTTAGATAAACTTAGGTTAAGAAAAATGTCCTCTCATCTACATAAATTGTATGATATTGCAATGCCCTTGCAGGGCGTCACTAGAACCACCAATTATTTTAAGATCCTTTCTGTACAGTGATACGCAATAAAGAAATTTGAATTTGAATTTGAATTTGATAATACCTTATTCTAAATTTGCAGCGTTAGTCTTATAAAGAACACTGAAAGTTGTTTGACTGTGGGAATAAGCAGGACAGTGGTCCCATTATACTACCAGTTAATATACTATTTGAGTTATACAGTATCTCCATTCTATGTAGATAAGTGTATGCCATTGATGACTTATTTATAATCTATGCCATAGTACGAACTTCCGTGTAGTGTAGACAGATACTGCGGTAAGATCGCTCACAGTAAGTCTGTAATTGTTTCCTGGATTAGCAACAAACCAAATCTCTCTCAAAAGTAAAAGAATCAACAAGCTCAAAACCAAGAACACGTGGCGCGTTTTATATACCTACCAAGACATCAAGTGTCAAATAATCCGACTTGAGTCGGATCACCGCTAAGAGAATTACGTCAAAAGAAACGTTGAGGAAGTAATCTGTGTTAAGTGACGCAGGTAGCTCGAGCTTTGGTCTATTTTATAAAGGTCTGTGGTGAAACTGATCGAAGGTAAATAACTGACGGAATTAACTTCTACCAAATATCGTAGTTTAAGGCAATGCAAGTATTTAGACTAGTTCTGCTGAATACCAACCAAGGATAGATAAAAAAAAAGCATTTATAACAGCTTTTTGAAAGCCATATAAAATTTAAATATTGATAGTTTCACATTATTTAAACGCATCATGTTAGTGTATTGTTAAAAAAATTAAAAGGTACGATGAAGTACAGAAGACAGCAGATCAAGCGTTACATTAGCTGTCAAATTTCCCCAACCGGTTTTAACTTATAATGTCGAGGGCATAGATTTTTGACAGATTTGTAACGCTTGATGTGCTGCCTTGTGTAGGTACCTACATACATTCATAGTCAAACAGCTTTGCAACAATAGGACTCATAGGGACAGCCAGGCAACCCTGCTCTATAATACTTAAAAAACGGAATTAAAATAAATTTGTGGTACCTTAATTGTGTAACTGTTATAAGCTGCGAATTCTTGTGATTGTGCATAAAGTACTTGTAACTATTTAGTTGGCACACGAATGTAAGAACAAATAGTTAATTGTTGAAAATATTTTCACTTCTTCTATTACCTAAAGGTACTTTGAACTTAATGTATGTACTGCTTATCGATTTTTTATTATTATCTAAAACATAATACACCCAGACCCTACAAACAAGCATGTTCATGCACACAAAAATTGGCATTATGCGAGGATCGAAAATTGCATTGTCTGAGACTGATAGAGTTACCCCATCGGCACTGCGGTCGTCAAAAATATAATTGAAAGCGTTATTCATAAAACTAACTGAGTAGGAAGGAGAAACAACGCACTTTTACTTGTTTGCTGTATCAGCTGTTTGTGTTCGGCCTCAGCGCCTAATTATTGACTGTCACGTTCGGTGAGTAACAGGCGGGTTGCTCCGCTGTGGGGCCGACTATGCACTTCCGTGCGAACCTCAATATATTTACATAGTTCTGTAAAATAACCTTGGATTTTGCTTCAAAACCACAAAAAAGGTTCCACGAGGGACATTTCTAGACCTCAATTCATAGAATCCTATTCTATGTCGACGAAATGAGTGAAATAGAGATTCAATAACATTGAGATTGAACATTCTATAATATTGATGTCAGTCAATCTACGTGACCCAATGTTGGCATCTTGTCTCATGAAACTTCACAAATTGGCAATGTCTTTAGCACTGAAGTAGTATCGGCGTTTGCTCTCAACACTTCGGATTTATATCATCACTAGCTGTTTCGCGCGGTTTTACCCGCTCCATTTCAAATCCCGCGGGAATATCGAGATAAAAAGTCTATTGCCTATTGCTATTCCAGGCTATAAACTATCGCTATGCCAAATTTTATCCAAATCTATTCAGCCGTTTTACCGTGTTAGAGGAACAAACATCCAAACATGCATAAATCCATCTATCCAAACTTTCACATTAATAAATACAAAATTTTAGTTTGCTTATATTCGATAGATGTCGCTGTACGTCGATTAAATCGCGCAAGAAGACTTAGCCATATTTACTTAGTAGATCCTCGCTTGCACGATTATAATAATAGCAGGATAAGGGTTTATATCAAATACTTACTTTAAAACATAACGATTTTGATATCCTATAGATCTTTCAAAGTGATGATTGCGGTCAAGAATTAATTTTTTTATGATGATGCACTTTTAATTTGAAATATTTCAGTATGGATACCATATCTAATCCCGTCAGAGAATCCGCCCTGACCCACAAACAAGTAGGGCTGTTTACAATCAGCTTTAGGGTGTAGCTATTTACTCCATCTCGCTGAGCCGGCCGTGATGCCGCGAGATGTCGGGTGATGCCTCGTGACGCTGAGCTGGAGTAGAGGTAACCTGTAATGCCATTAATGTAAATTTAAGCAATCTTAGTTCCTACTTATCGTCACAGTTCTGGGGATGTTCCATTTCAAAAAACTTATTTAGATAAGTTACAATCACTTGTATAACAGCGAATGGAAATACAAAGGAAACGCACTGAGAAGTGAACCTCTTCGTAAACAGAAATGTGCTGTTGACATACGTTTGATGCGACGCGACGGTGAAGGAGATGAAGGCACTTATGGTAGATTATAATATTTTTAAAAGGTTTTCAATCGTGCGAAGTTTGTAGGTACCTTGCAAATTACTTACACTTATTAAAGTTGTTTTGGTCCCGCTAATCTGTAATGGATGATGCTGTTGTCGAAAGTAAAAAATTGTCCACAAAACTGTTTTTGCCATTGGTATTGTCTTCTACCTCAGTAAGTTTTCCTAACGACTACATATAAATCCATAATTTATCATATTCCTCCTCCCAAATGAAATCATTATCAACATTGTAGGTGCGCACTATACATTGCCCCAAACACGACATAAGCTGTCCATTGAGTTTCCCATTTTCGCCATGGATTCCTCGGTAGATTAAGTTTTAACAAAACGCTCTCCCCCTAATAATAATACTGTCGGCCATGTTACAGATAGTTGACATGACAATAGCCACGGTTGTGTGTGCGCACACTCGGCGGAAACAGTCGATGATTTACGGAAACACCCGAGCGCAATAAAGCGCGATTTATGCGGCCATCGCGGAATTTATGGAATTATGAATCTGTGGGTCTGCAACATTGTAGCGCGGGCGCGAGGGCGGATGGAGATAACCTTTCTTCTTGATTGAATGGCTGAACGTAGCGGCACGCGAGAATTTATACTTGAAATGCGTATTTTCTAGAAGAAGAAAATGATTTTTGTCTTAAGTCTTCACGATTTATAATTATAACTTAATTCGTTTCGATGTCGTTTGAACAAACAACGTGGTCACTAGTTAAAAATGAATTAAATATTTAATATAGAAAATCGAGAAAAATCAGAATAAATGTATTTTAACACATACTAATGTAGGTACGTACAATTCGTCACAACTCTTTGTAATGAGCCCACCATGAGTCTCTCCCCTGGGTGACGAGGAGGTATAGGCCATGAACCACCAAGCTGCCCCAGTGCTGGTCGGTGGATGTCAGAATGTTCAGGCACCGAAATAGCTTCTGTCTGACACACCCTCACGAATACTGAACACAGGTTTACAGCACCCGGGGTCGATTGCTGAACGTGCCCTCCGAAACACGGAAGTCGCCGTGAAAAATGAATGGTTGGCGGTCACCAATCCTAGTAACGACCCCACCGAGAGTTGCTTAACCTGCGATATCCATTGATATACCTACACAGTAACCACTGCGCCACGACGTCCTCACAACTACAATTAATTTAGTTAAATTGTTGCACGTAACATTAGGTATTAGTCTTAGATTAAAACGTTACGTTTAGTTCTATAAGCCGCTAGCACCGACATAAGTGAAGTATATAATGAATTCTGAGGGACCCCTCAAATCACACTTCTAGCAATGGACACACTACTGTCCCCACTGTGAACCGCATTCGTCCTTGCTAGGAATAATAATCACAAGCCAAGGGTGCGGGGTCGTCGAATACACCCAAAAAAACTCTACCTTCCTCTAAAAATATTTTATTTTATTAAGTTTCAATACCTACGTATAGGAATGAAGTCTTTCCCGCACAAAATAATCAAATAAATGGAATCTCTGAAGCACAAACATAATAAACAAAAATAAGTAGGTACTTACTTAGATAGTATTAGGCTAGTAAACCCAATCTCGTTCTGCCGAAACCCGAACCCCTCGCATCCACGAAAAATATCGGTTTAATCCGACATTAATCGGCTTCCCGGATATCGAATATCATAAATGTGAATAAATCGGCAGATAGCATCGCCGGCGGGAGACCGCGCCGGCCGCGGCGGCGGCGGTGGGGCCCGCTGCCCGGCAGTCTCCCGAGCGAGCTAGCCTAGCCTAAACTTGCAGTTTCACCTCTTATTATTAAGGCTTCATTTTGTCGGGTGTCCTATAAATTTCATGATACTAAATACTTTGTACCTAAATACTTTGCTATTGAGGGAATTTGAGGAAAGTTGCTATACCTTCTTTAGACCGAACGTATAGGCTTTCTCAACTTCGATTCCATCCTCACTAAATGTCAATAACGTCAAAGACGATAGTTACAAATAACACGATAAAAGACACTTTGACTTAGAGAGATACTGGGTCTTCCTAAAACTTTGATTGTCGAAATCGTGAGCTTGGCTTTTTTTAGCCGACTCTACACTTCACTTTTCCTTGATACTGTATCAGTTCGTCAATCATCCTTACTTATTATATTCCTAACTTACATGTCAATACGGATGAAGCGACCACTGACGCTCCTGATCACGGGCTTATCAGCGAACAGCCCAATTTGCAAGCGGGGCGTTTGCGGGCCGTCGCGGGGCCGCTTCGCCCCGGCCGCCGCCCCGCCGCGCCCTCTGCCTGTGACAGGACAATTTCCCGCTTGTCACCCGCAACGAACTAGTTTTCACTCGCTGAACATTGTAAACAAAATATTCACTTCATATTTCGTTTAATTTAATATTCCTGAAATGCTCGGGAAGTTTTTGTTTTAAGCAATTTTAAAAGTTTTTGATGTAAGTAAGTAGATTTTCTATGGATATAGAATACTGATTCATAAATACTAAGACATATAGCTATGTGTACAAGAGCGATGCAGATGCCGATAATAGTAAATCACAGGATATCGTAATGGGCCACGATATTTAATCGGTATATCGTAAAAAGTAATGACCATTATTATCGTATTTCGTATTCTTGTTTTTATGTTCCATGTACTTTTTGT
Source organism: Stenoptilia bipunctidactyla (assembly GCA_944452665.1). Taxonomy (NCBI): domain Eukaryota; kingdom Metazoa; phylum Arthropoda; class Insecta; order Lepidoptera; family Pterophoridae; genus Stenoptilia; species Stenoptilia bipunctidactyla. Next base: position 657,266 of record OX101740.1, on the reverse strand, counting down.
TACGCTAAACATAGCTTGTCTCGTCGGTAGCTCTAAGGACTGTCATCTTATTTTTGTTTCTCATATTGAAGTTTTAGTATTTTTCAGACGTTCTAATACTTAGGTACACGATGCGATGGCGCTATCTAGTAAAATTTGTTTTATTTAAACATTGAATTGTGAACACCTACAGTATGCAGAACTAGGTTTCCTTTTGTACAGAATTCGCGTGGGTCAGCAATACAGTCGTTTTTACTTCAATTACCACAATTCTACATACCTATCTCATATAGGTATACCATAGGAAATTTTAGATGAAAGGGAAGAACTGCCTACATACTTTATAATAAAAAGTTGGCCTTAAACTGGTACAGCCAAGCCATCATTTATAGCTTAGTTTTATTTAACTTAGTTTTAACTTAACTTATTTTAAACATGGTCTCTACTTTACTAGATGAATGAAAGGAGATCAATAATAGGATTATCAGTTGTATCTGAAACAAAGCAATTACTTAAAACTACCCTCATAATAATAGGTACTAATCTTCACTGACAGCTCAATCTTAGATAATATGATACCTGTCAAAACTTCCTCCTAACCAAACGTGGCTCTCAACCTTCCGGAATCGAACCCGAACCCGCCTCCATCAAGTGGAGGGGCAATAACTCAGTGAGACAGTTTGCAGCAGTCTAGTATTAATTAATAAACAATGAGAAGCCGTTAATATCCGTCCGCGCGACCACTGTTTGACAAGTGGATTGAACTGTCAGCGAATGATGACGTTTAATATGTCAAGATGATGTAGCGTCAGAACGGGCGCTGTTGGCATTAATTGTGTAAACTAATTTAACCATTACGTTACGTAGTTAGCTAGTACTATGATCGGTGTGCTGTGAACCCTTTTAGTGATGAATAGGGTTTTCGAATTGATTTCTATATTTGAGGGTAGTTGAGATTTATTGGGGTGGCTTTCATTCCAGCGATGGCGACGTCCGTTGAGCGATGGTCGACTTTTTCCTTGCAGCAAAATACGGTTTTTTAAACTTACTCGAATATTACTCGATATGTGGTCCTTGTCCTATTATATCATCAACACAAGCTTTAAATGGTGCTGATTCTTCTTTTTTCTGACTACCCACACAACTTTATAGTTATTGTTATTATTGGAAATCTTAAAAGCTACACGCCTCTTAGGCAAAATGACCCGACAATTTGACCAGTCAGTCGGGGATCAGGGCAGGAGAGATAGAAAGCGGCGAATGATTTGGGCAGTTTCAAGCAAAACCGATTTATTAAATTTTACTTCTCGAGCGAAGCGCTTTTTTTTGTAAGATGACAGTAATCGTTGATTTCTAAAAACTTGCCGAAATATTAAAATCCCGTTGCCAATTCCTGCCGTGGAAATCTTTAGAGGCATTGATACGAGGTGCGAAAGTCCCAAGGATAACAACAAGCGCATTGAATTGGAAAGTTAGGGAAAGGTCTTGACCGTAATATTGATATCATGAATTATTCAGGTTAACACCATGAGGAGATGAGTGGATTATTAACTGTTCAAAAGATAATATAAATCAATAAAATAAATGATTTCTTAAGTATTAAAGTACATTATTGTATGATTATTTATAAGTATTTTAGAAATTAATAACATACATCAGATAGAAAAGAACCCCTTCCATCCACCCTCCTGTTATCGATCGAGGTCCACCTAGCAACAGCTAGCAAAACGAACTTACAGCGTACAACCACGGCTCGTAATTCAGAAGCTATAAAAACCATTTTAAAAGATAGTCATCTCTAGTTGTATACCGTAAAGGGCCACAGACCAATAAATACTTAGTATACCTGAGTGCACAGTGCGCAGCATTTAACTGCATTTATTTAGTAGCGTTTATTTACTCTGTAATTGTGGATGCAACTTACAGTTCACAGATTTTTTGTTGTCGATGCTGTAGTATTGTCAAGCTTCATTCAGCTCTCGAACCGTGGAAGATCCTTTCGGTAGCTCAAAGCAAAAAAAACTAAACTGTCGTTACAAAAGTATATTTCTAATAATAAATATTTTTTGTCATAATCTTAATATTCCACCGTCCATGCAACAACTCGAGGCTAATACCCGAAATCGTCCCACAGAAGTTCAACCGATACTTTAGATTTGGTCTGAATTCGTTCAGCAGTTTTTGCGTGACAGAGTAACAAAAAAATTTTTTTTTGTATAATAAAAATCTAGCTTTACTTTATCTAGTATACAAGGAGGTATTCCAGCCTTTGCTCCGCTTTTATTGGAAGTTTAAGCTTAATCTGCTCACCCATTCCCGCGTGATAGAGCAATCAATCTAAGTAGCCGTACATTCACAATTTTAATGTATAGAAGAAAGTAGGTAAATAAACAAAGAGTTGATGGTTTCTAAATAAACTAAAAGCTCTTATTATTTAGAAACCGCTTTTATAGCACCGTATTCTACTCGATTTCTACTTTTATTTCTGTAGGTAGGTATATGATATGTAAAGTTATAATTAATATATAAGTTACTTCGTAACCAAATCTCAATAAGAAATCTGATATTATCGAGTATCTTGTGATCGTCTTTTAATTTGGAAATTTTATGTCGGCGTAGCTCCGAGACACAAATTGTCACACCCAAGTAACATTATACATTCAGGCTCATGCTATGAAAGCGTACCTACTCAGATCTGAACTCTACTCTACATAAGTGTTGATGTGTGACAGTTCTATAAAGAGTAAGTATTAACAACGAATATATAACGAACACTTGACGAACGAATATATAAGGTACACTTGAGTTCGATTGACTGTTAAAAAATTTTTTTTTGATGGGCCTTACAATTATACATTGAATTTGGCAACGAATATTTTTGTATGTAGATCGAACTTATTCTGTACCTACGCGATAAAAAACTTTACTTTTTTCTGTAGTTATGATAATTTTCGTAGAATAAACTTCGACTTTAGAACAGTCTGACTTCAAGCCAATATTTCGCAGAATTTGCGCAAAACAATACATTTAGGAATCGTCCGAAAGTGAGCTAGTGAAGTTCAAGATTTTTAATAGCAAATAGCAGAATACCTCCTTTAATTTACATACTGCAAGAACTGTTTGTTTCAATAATTACAAGGTAAATTCAAATTTATTTATTTATTCTTTATAGTACCGGTCACAGGAATTTAATTCTTTTTCTCTATTTACTGGCACATACTTTTGTATTCATAAAATTCTTGGTAGAAAATAAAAATCGACATCGTTCGAAATTCGACATCGACAAACGTCCAGTTAAGATATATGTAATAAGAACTGAAATAATCCGGTAAAACGTTTATTTAACGAATCGTGAAAACATAAATCTATCTATTCGCTAAATCAGCCATATCACGATGTGCCCAATGGACTGTGTATTATTTCTTTACGTTTATTTTGCAAGGTTTTGGATGATACGAATCATTTTAGGCTCTCTCTAATGCGAAATCAATACTATATAGTACATTTCATAGAAGTAGTATATCCTTAATTTGCACAGGTAATGATGCAATTAAACTTGTTAGTATCGATTATCCGAATTCCAAGGACATCATCCCAAATCGAGTATCCTACAGGACTTCAGACAGTGCACCGACTATTGACATTGTAAAAAGCTGCGTTGAGAAACAAAATGTATTACCTATTTATCTACAGCGCCGCCGTTCATATGTATACGAACGCTATCAATAATAAAATATTTACCTAAACCTTTTCTGATACAGTTCCCATCCGGCTTCTACACTCGTACCTCGGGCCATGCAGCGTGAATTCTAATAGTGTACTTCCAACCCCCGGCAACAGCCCCTCGCGAGGGGGAGCGCGCCCCCTTGCAGCGGGGTATAAATAGGCGCCCTCGCTCACTGCCAAGGTCGCGGGAAATCGATGCAGGCCCAGGGTGCCCACAAACTCAGACCTATTTTGGGACTCGGAATTTCGAAAGTTGCTCCGAGCTATCATTATTTGGAAGTCACGCAATCAACGTCACCCCTAAATTTAAAATTGAAATTACGGCGGGATATATTTTAGACTTCAACTTTTATAATGATACTAGCTGTTTCGCGAGGTTTTACCCGCGCAATTTTGAATCCCGCGGGAATATCGGGATAAAAAGTACCCTATGTGCTATTCCAGACTGTACACTATCCTTGCCAAATTTCATCCAAATCCGTTGGAGCCGTTTTGCCGTGATTGAGGAACAAACATTCAGACATCCATACATTCAAACTTTCACATTTATAATATTAGCAAGATTCTATTGCTTGATTTGGGAATTTTTATAAAGTGAGACAATGAATAGACACATGATATTTTAAATAAAGTATTACGTGTTTGTAAAGTAATAAAGTCAATCTTTTGAATAAATCATGTATCTGAGTAAAGAAGTAAGTAGGTACCTACTTTATTTAAGTAAACAAACTATCTAAAATCAAACACATAGATGAGGTTTAAAGGTTAATCATCATTCATACTCTTTTATCTTATGAATGAGTGTATGGATGTATGGATATTTGTTCCTCAATCACGGCAGAACGGAAATCAAAATTGCGCAGGTAAAACAGCTAGTTATACAATAAGCACAGCTATTTTCAGACATTATTTTCAATTATCTAAGTAGTCCTTAACTTATCAAAATTTGCAAATTGTATTATCAGGTTTCAAAGTTGATATGTTTATAGTTAAACGTAGGTTATGTTAGGAAGTTTAAAACCCGAACGTTAGAAACGAAGTTTATTCAGACAGATTATGTCAGATTGGTGGACTAACGATGCACGAGGGGCTATTTAGGTACCCGGACCTATATTAGATGACGTAATTCCCGCAGATAATGTGTCTTAGATCAAGTTGTTGATCTATGTATTGCAATGTAACAAAACAAAAAAGATAATTGAGGTTTAAACTCTGAGCTGAAAACAGAAGCTGGTGAATTATTATGGTGAATTTTAACTTGAAAATGCAAAAAAGAGGCACTTAATTATATTTTGAATACATACAAACCCCAGACAATAGACATTCGAGATGAACAAAAGGGCCCCATACTATATGTGCACTTTAATGCACCCTCTATATTTCACTAACGACTCGCCCGGTCTCGAAATATTTGGTTTGACATTTCAGTTCAGTCCTGTATGAAATATACAATAAATATATAATATCTTCCATGCTGGACTGGGAACCAAGAAAAACTTAGAATGTGCCAGCTGCTTCTCTTCCCGGGCATACTGTAAAAGTCAGTTAAGGGACAGAGGTTTATTGATGTTTTTGTGGACGATAGACTAACCCCTTATCACTGCATTAGTCTCTCTTTCCATCTTTGTATTTCCTCCAAACTTGTCAAACGTGACATCAGATGGTTCTGCCTCCCTCAAAAGCCTCTGGTGGTCTCCGCCTACCCCATAACTGAGGTATACAGATATAATACATTACATTACAGATATAATACAGCAATATATGTACATCTAAACCACTCCTTCTTTTTTTTTAAAGTTTAGTTAAATATGTTAATTCCTTTTTGAGTTTTTACAAAGACAAATGTTCCGAGGGACCTTTTTCGTGACTATGTGTCGTGATTATAATTCTCAGTAGCTCTTATTATTTGACGAAACGTTGTCATAAAAAAACTTATTAAGTATACCTACATTATTTATTACCAAAGTTCCCCAGCCTGGCAGCCCTACGAGCCCAGGAGAAGTAATCTACGAGGCGCGCTATCTACTGCAATCCAATTTTATGGCAACACCGGGCGCGGGAAATGGCGCTTGTAATGCAATTCAGCCAGATATTCAGGCGAATATTGTGTATTAACGGAAAATGGGAACACTGTGGAAATCATTGCATTTAGATGCCAACAAATGTAACACTCTGAATCGGATTTATTACGTTTGAAATAAGTTTATAGTTCGGCTACAAAATTATATCGAATGAACTACTTACTTGTTCGTATTTCTCGGAAATCATCAAATATATCATATTTAGTATAGCAGGTGCATGTTTTGAACAATTTTGAAAAGCGCACATATTGTTGAAAAGAAAAATAGAAAGAAAGTAAAATAATCTGAAATAGAATGCTGGACTGGGAGCGAAAGAAAAACATAAAATGTGCCAGCTGATTCTCTTCCCGGGCATACTGTAAAAGTCAGTTAAGGGACCGAGGTGTTATGGGAAGCTTTTTTGTGGGTGATAGGCTGACCCCTGTCACTGCAATAGTCTCTCTCCACTATTATAATGCCTCCAAATTCGTCAAACGTGATATCAGATGGTTTTATTACCTCTGGTGTTCCGCCAACCCCATACGGGATACAGGCGTGAAGTTATGTATGTATGTATGTAGAATTTGTATTATAGATAAAATACTAAATAAAATACCAGCCTGGATGGATTTTATTTATTTTTATCCATATAAAAAACCTATATTAACGACCACTTTGGCGAAGGGGTAAACCTATCTGCCTCAGACGCCAGTGGTTGCGGGTTCGATTCCCGCCCGGAATAAGAAAAAAAAAATGTTCCTGGTCTGGGTGTTTATCTATATATGTATTTATATTCTAGGTTCCCCCCTAGTTCGCTACATGGTATCCCATAACACAAGCTTCGCTTACTTTGAGGCCATGTAATTGGTGTGATAGTCTGGGGATTTTATTTATATTTTTAAACATACAAGAAAAATTAAACGATGGCTTTTTTGACTGAGCCGCGTTTTATCACAATTTCTCCAGATGGTAAGTGATGGTAAGGGCGAAGATAAAATCTCAGGGGCAAAGGATATCACCGACAACACCCGGCAGTTCTGTGATGTGAAGGTTTAGTCATGTATAGTACCGAAGCTGGCCCTGGGGGTAGTCTCTGCAGTAGTCACTCCGATTAGTCTCTTTTTACACCTTCCAGGGCCGGTCGGGATTTAAGCCAAACCCAAGATTCTAAGATTTTTTATGCGATAAACAAAATGTAAATCTTAAATATTCGTATGCGATGCGAAGGGTCACTTACCATAGTCGCTAATATTATCTTCCTGTTCATTGTCTATTTATAGCCATATTGGCACACGTTGTAATGAAGTTTTTTAGTCTAGGTACGGTTCCCTTAAACACAAAATAAAACTATAGATACACATAACATCCATCTACACAGAAAACTAACAAAAAAACTACATTAACAAAAAAAAACATCAAATTGAAATGCTCCGCATCAAAGGAAAGTACATCTAACTAAGATCTCTGGACCAAGGGGTTTTATTCCGTCCTAAACTTGGCCAGACCTTGCATGTATCAATATCGTTCCATCATCGTTGCATGTGTAAAGTCCATATAAATTTGCCACAGAAATCTTTCCTCCTTTGTATCTCCATTTCAGTAACGATTTCAATTTCAATATTACGAATTGACTTCCCTAGAACAAAGAACTATGAATGTTCGTATGGAAATTTTACTAATTGGAACGTGAAACAAACTTTCCATATTCTCGCAAAGCAATCGTCATCAAGACACTTCTGAAAGCGCCCAGGAGCTATCTTGTAAAGGTTTAAAATAGTTACAGCAATAATCAATAAGTGAGGTGGAATCAGCTGTTGTTGCCATGCGGAACAGTCGGGCAACCAGTCGCCCGATCCGTCCACCAGCACTGCGCATGGTACCAGTATCGACTATTTCTACTACAAACCAAATTCAACTCTAAGATTTCAAGAGTACGGTTAAAAATTTCTTGTATTCTTGAAAGGTAATCCAGTGTACTGAACGATATACAAGATAATAAAATAGGATGGCATGTTTAATCGAAAATCGGCTGTAAGGTACAGCAATAAAGTTTACAAGATACAGAGTGAAAATAAATCAAATATATTTTGAGCGAAGATAGATAGTTAAAAAATATAAACGGTGTATGGAGTGGGGAGGGGAGGTAAGCGGGGGTGGGGGCGGGTGCAGGTTGCGTCATGTATGTCCATCGCTTTGTTCAATGGTCTACGTGGCAACTGAATGAATAGCTATTGTTGGTAATGGAGCCAGAGGCGGCAATCAAGGCGCCTTCAGTATCAGACGTGGGCAATGGAAACATGAGGAAGGTTAGGTAACCAAGGACATTTAAATGTAAGGTAATTAAGAAGCTGAGTATAGAATATGTCCAAGCGTCGCATAGTTTAGGTAACACACACCACGTTTAAATTTTTGTAGTTGGTTCGTAGTACTTGCTTAATTGTTAAACTCTACAATGAACTTTAATTAACTACTGACTCGGATTTTTAACGTTTTGAGCTTTTGTCACGAACAACTGAAATATTTCCTACAATAAGGTGAAGTGATCAATCAACAACAGTTTGAAAATCGGCTTAACTAGGTAATTACTTTACTAAAACTAGTAATTTCCGAAATCTGAGTAAATTAAGTATTACCAAATTTCTAATTTACTAAAATGGTCAGATTTTTGCCTAAAATTGGCTTTATTAATTGTAATGATGATTAAACATCTAATGCACCTTGACTCAAACTAGCCCCCGTTTGGTTTATGCTCCAAAACCAGCGAAGCCGTGATTTTATTTGAAATATGTTGTTGAACCAGGTGGACCCTAAATAGGTCCGCCAAGTGGGGGTTACTCGCTTTGTCTTCTTTTAGGACATGCTTCAGGGGCGGCGGGGCTGCCTTAAGCCGACCCTACAGACCTACAATGTAAGTAAAGACATAATTGATTGCTACCCTTTCTCGCAGATTAACAAACTTAGATCCTGTAGGAGTTTACTAATAATGTTTTTTGTAGATAATGTAAAACCGGTCGAAATATGTAATATTTTCTCAATACAAACAAACACAAAACTATTTATCTTTTATATATTAGTTTAAGAGACAGTCGAATAAATCCACTATCTGTAATACTGCAGTCAAACGAAGTATGTAAATCCTTATAATATCCTGAATAATTGATCACCACACCTGATATTTAGTAAATTACAGTGGATTTAGCAACTGTGCGGTAATCCGCGGTAATTGGGAATGTCTCCGCCGGCTGTCAACTGTCACGTTGGCAGGAAATTGGCAGGTCGGCGCGCGCGCACGTACTGACGTCCGCGATCTGACGCAGTTCCAGAACTTACTTGGCAACAAGGAGATATCAGCCATATGGTTGCTGAAGGGCAAAACGGCTTTAGAGTTTAAAGATTACTTCGGAAATATAAGGCAGGATAAATATATCAAGTAGGTATATTCTGGCTGCATCTACCGCATCCTCGTTTGCCCTCAGTTTATTGTTTGGTTCCGAAAATACCATAGCCGACAACAATTAATGTGTAGTCACAGCGAAACAAAACGGTATCCTGAACTCTAATAGTTTGTACCATCGGTAGCCAAGAAGCACGTGGACTTGCTTGACAAGGAATCGATTTTAGGAGCACTGGCATCCCGGCGAGTGTCCAAGCAAGGCAAATGGAATAAGGGGTATCATACTAGGATTTGTTGATAGCGGGAATCAAATCCAAGAGCGCCGGGTGCTCTGCCCATTGCGCCACCGGAACCGTCGATTCATCAGCGTTTAGGCCTGTCTTTCCTGTTACACGCCATTTTAATTCCTCCATACATTGTCAATGAACTATGCATTATCTATAGTTTTCAAGATTCATACTTTTTAACCAGATTTACGCGTATAATTAATTTAATTAAATTTAAAAAAAATTACCCGACCTTTCGGTGTCTTTGCAGACCCCGTGGTAAAAACCGTTTTATTTAATGAACATTGAAATCAAGTCTCGAGGCCTAGCAGCGCTAGCGAGAGTCCGTCAAATATAATTTATAACACAAGTAAAACAAGAAGGTACATTGCTGTTTCATTGATGCTAGCTCACAATAGTTTTTATAGGATCTGTATTTACATGGAACAAAATTTGAAGTACCTACTTTTTTTTTGGCAAAGAACCTTTGATACCCAACAGAGACGCCCCTAAGGAAACTCAAAAAGGGAGTGAATGTGAAATGTGAATACTAAGAAGTACGATAGGGCCCTGCATGGGGGACACATAAGTGACAACTACTTCTTAAGGTCTCATGCAGGACATAATATTCCTGAATCTGCACATACGTAACAACTAAAGGTAATACCTACTTATTTAAAGCATAGCATACATATTCAAAAACTCAGGAATATCACTTAAAAACAATCTACTATCAGCAGAAGACTTTATTAGTGTCATTATTAATAAGTCGAAAATAAGTCGAAAAGAACAACTTAAAAAAGATTGAAAGATTGCTTCAATGATCTTAAAATCACAATTAAAGTTTGAGGTTATGTAATATTTTAAAATCAGAATCCTAAGCAATTTGAGCTTGTTTATTCGAGAACTCACGTTCACATGGCACTGCCGGGCGTGGTCGTATACAATTACCACCTCGTACATATCTAATGATGTTTTTGTGTAATTCAAATCACCGTGAAAAGCTACACGTAAGCTTCTGGCAAAGACACTCAATACCCTTGCGAGGCCGCTTCGCTCGGCCATGAACCTGTCACTGTCACTTGTCAGCTGTCAAAATGACGCAAGATGGGCGGACCGGCCGGCCGCGCTGTTGCCAAGCGAACAAGGAAAATGGCGCGCTTCTGAGGCTATTTGAGAACTAAATACACCCCGGAGACCGAATTATTTTACGGAAAATGTTATGTTGCTAGAGATAAAATGTGTGATGAAGGAGTTTTATGATTTTTGCACAGAGTAGATAACGTTGCGGCTATTTTGTGGAAAACCGTCTTCTTCGACTATGACGTAAAAAATACGACAAGCTTTTGTTGTAAAATATTTTGTAAAGCAATGCGGCTACTTCCTAAATTCCAAGCTAAGGTTAAATTCTAAAAGTTTTGTTTGCAAAACAAACCGACCAACAAAAGGAATGATCTAGAAGGCTGGCGCACCGCCAGCGAACTGAATAAAATTTAATTCTCTGCTTCCATCGCAACTAATCCAAGAGAAACCTCAACAAAAAACACTTTCATAACGAAATTGCGAGTCTATTTTTCACGAAAATTACTGAGAATCCGTTTTGTGTAATGGAAGTCTGCGCGGGTGTTAATGAAGGCCGAACTCACTTCGGTAATAGGATTGCGATCCTCACTTAGCGGGGAGCGGGGCGGGAGCGGGCGGGGGGATGGTATGCAGATTTGAACCTTAACACCAGGGTCCACTGACTCGTTCAGGATTTAGGAACTCTAAATAAGGATAAAGAGATTAGATAGCCCGGTGCGGAAGTAAGCGCGGAATAAATGATTTTGCATACCTACCTTCTCATTTATATCGGATTATCCCGAAAAATATTAATTATCGACTCCAGCTACGAAGTTAGGTTAAGGGTTAATATTTTTATAGTTATTTTGTTACATTCCCAAAATAGCAACGTCTACATGAATTTGAGTAGGCGATAATCGTTCATCGTTACTGCTTCTTCTTGTTTATCTAAACAGAACTTTCTTTTACAAGCAGTTTTTCCACAGAAATAAATTAAATTACTTATTATTTTACGACCTCCGTCGGCACATAGCTTACGCACGAGCTGTAGAGTGGGATTATACGATATGTGAACACAGCAAGGATAATAGAATAAGTCATAGAATAAGGTTTTCAGATTCTGTATCAAGTACCTAACATTACACCTATAATGCTCGACATTTTACACAGGTAAATCCCACATTCAGCACTGTTCAGTCTATCTACTTGTCATATTTTTTCATAGGCTGAAAAGGACAGTACATTTCTGTAAAACTTCAGAACTACTCGCGAACCGGGAATCGAACATGTTCGTCTTGCGTTGGGCGCTGTGCCATAGAGACCGTCCCGCCACGGTGATTCCTACTAAATACCGCTTTATTTTTACCAATTTATAATATTTACTTGACATGTCTTTTTAAAATTAAAAATAAAATATTAAACATGTGTAACTGTTAAATATCGTTTACCATTTTAATTGAATGTTATTTCATTTGTAAATCACTAATTTCCTTTAAAATATATGGTAAAATTGATAATCCAGTGTACAGAACAATTTTGTTCACCTTAGGAAAATCATACCGCGCCCCTGGTAAAGCGTGTCGTAAAATAAAGTGTGACGCCACCTGACGCCAAACACAACATCTCCGGCGATAGAGCGTCTCGGGGAAGTTGTTTGAAGAATCAGTTCCAGTTGTAACCTGTTTTCTTCGACCTCATATTCAATAATCATCAGAAGAGATGGCGGTGAAGCGCGGATTGACTTACCGCACAAACAGAAAACCAATGTCGTGTTGCGAGACTTCGGCGGTGGAGGTGGTGCGGCGGCTGGCTCGTGCCCTGCCACTCGAACGCGGGGAGTGAGACTTCCGCGAGCCGGGTTCCCGTAATGTCCCCTGTGCACGAACCGCACATCGCTACTTTCAAATTATCCTTTGTTACAACTTCGCCACTTATTATGCGTACAACTTGGTTTTGTATTTGGAATCGAAATGTTTACCGCAGAATCGTGGCAACAAGGTTATTGCGGTCGCACAGGTCGTAGGATGGCCTATTTAGTGCTTTCGGTTTTTATGATCCACGTGTAACTTTTTCTAGCTAAAATCATTAGTCTATTTTTGTATAAAAAGTTTGTTTTTTTTTGTTTTTTATTGCGAATCATCGTATTTTTTTCATATGTTTTACAGGGATACCCGCTTTTATTGATTTTATTTTATTTTATGAAATTGCTACAATAATAGAATTGAAACCCACGCAATGTCCTATTCCTGTTTCTTATCAACAAAACAGTTAAGTAAAACAGATTTTTAACCGGATTCTATTGCTTTTAATAAAACTAAATATTATAACTCGTATAGTTACTTCCTTTCTAAGCCCACTAATTTCCTTTTTCTAAGCTTGAATCTTCGACCTAGCCATAAATTTCAATTGAAGTTAACTTACCTACCGTTAAAAAAATAGTCAGTATGTACACCATGCAGTAATAGAAAAACAACAACAGCTGCGTGTCTCGTAGTGGGCCCACGGCTCCGGCCCACGGGTGTAGTAGCCATGACCGAACCGGCGCGGCGACGGCGCGGGGCCGGCCGGCGTGGGCGCCGCCGCCGCCGGGTCTACGACGACCGTCGGTCGACGGACGTAATCCACCAACTACTCGACTCGGATCACTTATGCCTTGCTTGTTGTTATTGTAGTAATACCGTCCATTGTACAAACTTAAAATACCTACCAAGAAATAGTTATATTATAATAGTTGCCATTTAGAAAATAATGTTCTCTATTTTCCCTGACCAGTATAGTCCTAGTACTTTTAAGCGTTGAGTGAATAGATTTCTCGTGGATGGACGTGTACCACCTTAGTCTTCATGTTCACTTAACATCAGGTGGCATGGAAGACAAACGTCCCACCCATAATTTATAAAAAAAAATGTGTTTTATTGTCTGCTATTATAGGGATTAGGTTGAAAGAACCCGATGCTATATTTGACTTAGTATCTTTGCTACAACTAAGTTAATCGCCAGTTCTTTTAAACTACAAAATAGATTTAAACACGCCTATAGCTTGAATGTGGAATGTAAATAATTAATAAACCTCTAGGTGCGGGGCAGGTTTCTAGTTGACTTTCCATACTCTTTGTATATCGCTGACAAAATTTAAATAAATATTTCGCCAATCTGCCCTTGCGTAAAAACCTTGGCAAGGGACGAGTGACGAATGTGTCCATGTAAAATGAAATACAGTGATATTGATACGGTTTTAGCGAGTCGGGTGTATGTTGCGATTGTAGCCAACATATGGAAGACATCACAATATTTAATTACTTACGTTCTGACTGTCGTAGGTGCTGTGAGTTTTTCTTTTGTTTCGAATTTCAATTCTGTTTGTGGAGAAGAATAAGATTGTTTAAAAGAGCACTAATAGGTGCGAGGTTGGAGACTGGTGTTCTAGTTTTTTTTTTTTAATTAATGTTATTTACTTATATTACACTGATTTGATCGCATTCAAGTTTGGACAGTTTTAAACACTCGTAAGTATACGAGGGATTCTGAAGAGATCAAAAAAAAGTTTTCAAAAATTCGTAAATTTGTTGAAAACCCTCAGTTCATTTCGCGGTCTTAGGCATATCTAAAATGGGGTGTGGTAGAGCTAGCGAACCCTAAGTCTGCCGCGGCTTTTTTGTCATAAAAAATATGAAGTTTCTGCATTGACGGAAATTTGGCATGCACATACTTTTTTTCCCAATAGATGTGCTTGCAAAACCGCGTGAAACGGCTGGCTACACAATAAAACGATGTAACACAGTTCCACAGCAAAATCTATAGGTCTTTACTACACATACTTGTTTCATCTTTTTTGCTTCGTCTGTCGAAAGTCTATTTATATTTCTGTCGTTTTTAGTTATTTTTGTAAAACTTACGATATATTTTCTGCCTATGGTATAGGCAGTAATATAGGCAGATCAACCTAAATACATAACTTAAAACATGACAAATAAACCTACCATTGAAATACCGTGTGTGAGTTCCATCCAGGCAACGCTCGCAATATGATTTGTCCTTCAAAATATCTTAGTTTATCTCCCTTTGTTCGAAAAATTCGAATTTCAGGTCCATTTTTTACGACATGTAGCGATTGCAGCCATGGACTATTCTTATACATATTTTGTAAATATCTCCATACTATGCGCTAATCTTAGCATTTCTTAAAATTATTTATTTTTATTAAAATTAACCGAGCTAAAGTAATATGGAATTATTAATAATAGCTGTCTAATTATAGTTTGTTTGTCGGGTGGTCTGAAAATGAAAATGAATTTTTTTTATTCATCATAAGACCATCGAATGGCCGCTCAATGACGTCACAATTTTGTACTTCGGCTTTAACAAGGTGTTGATAGTTATTGAATAAGATATTACAGTAGACCAAGAGACAAAAAAAGCCAACGGAAAAAACTCTTGGCACTCTTTTTCAGTCAGGATTATACGAATTAAAACAAATAGGTACATACAGTACAAATTGATCATTATATGAAAAAAAAAACAAACACAAGACAGCTAATTGTGATAGCCAATGTCATGCCAAAACCAAATTGCTTACATAGTAGGTGCATTAAGCTATGGATGCACAACACGAACATGACAAACTGGGACCAGAGTATTTAAACAAGAATGGAATAAAATAGTCATTGTGACGACGGGCTGGTGTAGCGGTAACATACATTGCCTTCTATGCCAGAGGTCCTGGGTTCGAATCCCTGCGCGGCGGCGGCGGATATTTGTGTGATGAACACAGATATTAGTCGTCAAGTCGTGGATGTTTATATTATGTTTATTTAAGTTTATTCTAATAAAAAATATGTATTTATTCAATATGTATGTGTATATATTTCTTAAGTATATCAGTTATCTAGTATCCATAACACAAGTTCTTTAAGAAACTTAATTTGGGCTAGATAATGTTGTGTGAGTGTCAGAAATATTTATTTATTATTATTATTATTGTATCATCAGCAAAACGACCTGGCACCGCAGAGAACTTGCATTTTCATGGTGCTGTATCATGCGACGACGTCTTACCTAAATAGTTGTTTCGAAATTCAGTGATATACATATAGGTAGACATCTCTATCATTTATGAGTTGCTGTTGGATTTCTAACGAAGTAAATTAGTAAATGATTAGAAAACACAAACTCAATCATATATTTCACTATCAGCTAAATCGCAAACGTCTTTTATTCCTGTTTTCGTTTCATCTAGGTACTTCTAAAAACTTCTAAAACCTCCATTTTTGTCGCATGTCTGCAGAAACACTTTGCAACCCGCATATCTTTTAATACAAACATACTTTGTTTGCAAAAAGTGTTTTTGTTCATTTAAACTGTAGGTCCACAAACATATTATTTATTCTTAATGTAAAAGTACTTAATCACTTTGCAATACTATACAGTTTGCTATAAAACAAGACAGTGCCATTCATATCAATAACGCACAGTAAAATATAGGCTAAATTTGAACAAAACATCGCATGTAGCGATCGTAACCGCGTTTTTTGTTGTGCATCAGTATTCGTTCAATCACGCGCTATCAGACCGCTGGTAATTGAAAACCTATGAATAAGCAAAAAGAACAATCATTACTAATATTTCCACTTGACTACGAATACTCGAAGACTACGAGCCAGGTGCCAGCTGCGCCCCATTTATTATTATGTCTAATTACACCTCGATTGATCATACACTATTCAAGCCCCTATTGGTTCGTCCCCTATACACTGCCAACAGATTATCGCTGTTTTGTCTAGAAACATAAAGGCTGTTTTCCTGGAACCGCGTATCGGGGAGCACAATAAACGCCAATCAAGTCGTCGACAACGTCTTATAACGTTATTCGTAATGTCAAAGTATAAACAAGTGAAGTTGACAGCTGCTAAAGCTCACAAAACGCACGTCTTTCCCCGACTGAGAACAGACAGCATCCGGAATTAAGCCAACTAATGTATTCTATGTGAAATATTCATCAAAATCCGGGAGCTGATCCAACGTTGCCGCGAGAATTAAATCCTGCGGGAATTATGTTGTTGCCGGATTGCCAGTGAGATGTGCGCCGGCGGAGCGCTGAGGTGCGCATTTCCACGGAGTTTGTTTCCCAACATTCCACAATCAATAGACCCAAGGCAACATCAATCGGAGCAGTCGACCGTGTTTTTGCTTGCCTTCAATTAAAAACTATAAAAACTCCGCCGTTCACTCGGATGATATTTTGTTTTGATATCCCCGTGCGCCCGGCATTTGCGCCGTTCCGAGCCCTAATTTCCAAAGTGATGATACCAAAATAAAATAAAAAGGCATCACTTGGAGTGCACGTTGATGGCTTCACAAAATTGTTGATGAGTGTTTATTAAAGCGCCGCGTCTCGGCCGTCGATTTATCTCAAGAGATTCGCGAAGTTTTTCTGCATTGTCATTTGTTATTGTCGGTTGTACTTTATTATAAACTGTCGCGGGCTGACTCGCGCGCCATTTTTCATTTCATTACACGTATTCTTAAACGATTTTCGACCTTTTCATGACATTGTGTGATATTGAAATGGAGTTCGCTTCGCTTTAGAGACGTTGGTCGCGCGGCAAACTGAATGATAAATTACTATGTTCATTTGAATGTGGAAAGTTCTCCAGTATCGATTTTTGGGTCCATTGTACGAGTCAGTGATATTAATTTGCAGAATGGGGTTACGTTCTCGTGTTTTTATTTAATACTCGATGTCAGAATGTGATATTTCTGAGCCACTAATTTGACAAACAGAGGATCGTGCTCGGCGGTAATTGCCGGCGCGCCCTAATGAGGGTGTAATGTTACACGTTCGTTAGAAGAACTAAAAAACTCGTGTCGCTGGCGGGAGGGAGGGAGGGAGGCATGAGGGCTGCTAATTAACGCTACAACACGACTGTATTTCGTCCTCTGTGGGGTTTGTTTAAGTTTTTGTTTTTAACTTGTAGTCCCGGCTTAATTTTAATTTAGCTTCATTTATGTCTCTTTATATATTAGGTATCATATTTAAAACTATACTGCCCCGCGTAATAGTCTCATAAAGCAACTTACTCAAGTGACCGTTATCAATAATACTCTTTATGTAAGTAGCCCTACACAGTTTTCTTGCAACAAAGTTGTAATAAGGTAATGCATACGGAACCCTTTTCTTAAATCTGTTTACTGCACATGTATGGCTCACTCTACTCGATGACGTGGCGGTTTGGGTGATAATCCTCCAATCTGCCCTGGTGCTGGTTGTTTGCTGGATATCAGTTTTGTATTACATAGATGATAGACCCCCTATCCAGAAGTATTTCCGCAGTATTTCTGCTATTAAGTGCCATTTCTTTATAATTATTGATCAATTTATAAAATTTTCTATAAATTAGATAAGAAAATTAACATGTCTTCCACAGCCGAACAATCTCAACATAAACTGTCAGAACTAATATACCTACATAAAAAAAAAACAAATGATAACTCATTTTGCTTTTCATATTTCTTTTTATCAGAGAAAACACTTTATCTTATACACTTGGCATTCAAACAAATAAATTATAAGGAGTGACGCAACCGAAGAGCGTCCGTCAAATGTAGAATTCGTTGCGGAGACATGGCGGGGCAGCTCACCCGTGAAGCTTTAATGAAGGAATCTGTTCCACGTCTTCATGTTCCACGTTTCCTTGTATTACGTGGAACTGCGCCCACGCAGCCGCGCTGGTGCTGGATGACGTCATCACGCGCTAATGAGCGCCCGCCACCAGCTCCTTGACTCTGACCCCTGGACGCATGTTCTCAAAGCTTCTATCTTCGCTTCTATTGTTTCCTTGAACTTCATATTGAGTACTGCATTCCTTTGTTGTTTTAGTGTTGAAAGATATTATACGTCATGACATGACTTTTTTTTTGTTTTGGTAAAAAAATTAACGGTTCATTTCTTTACCCGTTCTTGTATGACAATTTTTAATGGAATTAGGTAACTTAAAATGTATAGTGCATTACAGCTTATCTAAATATTAATAAAATGTATGAGTCGAGTAGTATTTGCGATGAAACCAAATTTAAGAGCTTTAATTTTCTGAAACTTTCCATTTATTTGTTTGCGAGTTTGGTAAATTGTCGTATAGAGTTTGAGGCAAGGTGAAATAATTAGTTTTGATATAATGTGAAATAGTCGCTCGTAGCCGTTTGGGAGGCGTGCTCACCTGTGGTATATTGGCCACGGCGACACTGATCTCAATTTCGCTGAATATTTCATCATAACTCTTGGCTCAGGGCGGGCTGAGGTTATTTCGGAGCCGCGCACAACGCGCACGACGCGCTCGTTGCTATGCGCGCTCGGTGTAATTGGACGGGTGCCTTCTACGTCAATCACTGCCGCGCTGTCTGCCGCCAGCAAACAACAACGATCACGAATATTGATGTCCCACGTATAGAGAACAAAGATGTTGCACCGCGTTGTGGTCATTTATTTATTTATTTATTTATTAACACTTTATTGTACACATTACAAAAGGAAAAAAAAAAAAACAATGTAAAGACAAACTTAAGAATGGTACAATGGGCGGCCTTATCGCTTCAGAGCGATCTCTACCAGACAACCCCAAGTTGTATACAAAAAAAAAGAAACAGTACAAACATCGGCAATAATAAAGCTTATGTTTAGTTTTATGAATATAAATACTACATAAACAAATAAAAAAATATATACATAATAATAAATACATAGGTAACTAAATAAAATATAAACAAAATATATATAAATAAATAAGCATACATAAATATGTAGTAATAAAATACCTACTTAATAAAATACTTCTTCTAATTTTCAATCAGAGAAAGGTAATATTTTTTTAATTTAAATTTGAATGAGTTTAATGAGGGAGCAGATTTTACTTCGTAAGGAAGCTTATTCCACAGGGTCACTGCTCGCACTGTGAAGGATTCGTTAAAACAGTGCGTTTTGTGGAGAGGAGTGCTTAGCATTAAATTATTAGTGGAACGTAGATGTCTACTGTGAGTTTCATGTCGGAAATGGAATTGATCTCCGAGGTAGCTCGGAACCACAGGATTAAACAGCACGCGGTACAGTAAAGATAGAATATGAGTATCCCGGCGAAGGCGAATCGGGAGCCACTTGAGTTTAGTGCGGAATTCGGATATATGATCATATTTACGTAAGCCGAATATGAAGCGTATACAAAGATTTTGGAGCCGCTCAAGTTTATTTAAAAGTTCTTCTGTCAGGTCGAGGTAGCTGGCATCGGCATAATCGAGAATGGAGAGTAAAAGAGTATGTGCTATGGAAATTTTGGTTGATATCGGCAAAAGATTGCGCAAGCGTTTTAAGGAGCTATTGATACCAAACATCTTCCTGCTCACTGCCTCGACTTGTGGTTTCCATGATAAGGTTTTATCGAATATGACACCCAAGTTCTTGACCATGTCACTATAACATATAGTCACACCGTCAAAAACTATAGGATGAATCTTAAGAAAATCAATGCGACTAATCATGTTAGAGCTGCCAATAATTATTGCTTGGGACTTCGTTGGATTCACAGTAAGCCCATGTGAATGACTCCAGTCCTTTACTCTAGCCAGATCGCAATTTATTTGCTCTATAGCAGCGGCAAGTTTTTCGAGAGTGCTATTTGTGTATATCTGTAAATCGTTCAAATTGTTCAAATTTGGAACAACATCAACAGAACAGTTTTGCTGAGAAGCCAAAAACAACGTTAAAGATTGCACGGTAGAGATTTATTTCGGAGATATTAACCCAGTTTGTGTTTAAACCGTAAATAAATCATGATGGCATCGCAATTTTGGGCCGGTGGATAATGAAACAATTTGCCGTGAGTCGCTTAGCCGGCCGCGGCCCGCCTGAAGTCCGGCATTGTGGGGACAGCTCTTTGTGTTCCCAACATTGGAACCTTCTTGGGAACAGACAATGGAAAGCGAAATTTCGGGTCCCGTTGACATTTTTAACATTTTCATTACTTTCCCCGGCCTCCCTTCCCTTATTTAACGAGGAATAAATCACTATTTTAAGATAAAGCTTCATATAAACAGACAAAGATAAATCATGAGGAAATAAATGCTTCGTGATTAAGTGTTACAGCGATTTAAGGCCACATTAATAATACAGCGCGTACACTTTGTTGGCAAACTAATAACAAACAAATAAATTCTAAGTGCATCATCTGATACAGAAAGTAGTAAAAGCAAGTTCAGGTCTTGGCAGAGGTTCAAACCCGCGTCCAGTTCGCGCGAGCGCGGCGGTGAGCACTGCGCCAAGCGTTCCCAGAAATGTCACTCGTTACTTATTTTTAACAGTTTGCTACATTGTCATGGCTGGGTAAGAACCTTTACAAATGCCAAACGAAAACATCGTCCATTCCTGTATTTACGATAGATATTGTAATGTGCTATTAATATTTATAATATACAATTTGTATTTGTCCGATCGTCTACTGCTATTATGGAGCTGCATAAAACATCAGACGCCTTTCTGTAATAGAAACATTGAAACAGTAATATCCTTTTGGATGAATTTCCTCGTCGCTTCTGTAACAGCTTCAATACAAACAGTAATAATTGCTAAAGCAAATTTTCCTTGAAGTTTGCGATGTTGAGGGATGATGCTGACAAGCGGCGTGGAATGAGCCGGGCCTACTTCCAAACGTTAATTTGAAGCCAAATTTCTTGCCTCCCATGGTATGCGGTGTTACAAATGCACCCAGTATTAAACTCTAAACGAGGCGGCATAAGATCTAAAGTCGAGTATGATGTAGTTGTTTTAGTAATTATGGCAACTATCTGGAAGGAAAGCAATGGGAAGTGAGCACATAATCTTACTTTGGAACTTTGCAGTAATTTGTGAGAAATGATTCCGAGCGTGTTGAGAGCAGTTAGTTTTGTAATCAATTTCCGAGGATGTGTACTCCCTACATACGCTCGGGATCAACTCGAGAATTATAAATGAGATTCAGTAAAATTCCTGGAGAGATAATACGGACTTCTCATCGCAGATTCAGAGTTTGTTTTTGGAAAAAGGTGAATTTAATTTGTAATTTAAATGTGATGGATAGATTCGACATAATGTTGTAAATTTTACATGTTGATGTGAAGAGGTCGGAAAATCCCATAGTAGAGTAAACAAGCGGCGAGCTGAGCGGACATGTTCCTGTGACTTGGCGCGCTGCTGGAAAACATCAATAAATCTGGCCCACGTGCGCACAACATACCGTTTCGATTATTTGGCACTTGTCTCAAAGCCAGTGTTGTCATAACAACATTAATAAAATTAATTATGGTTAGCGTCGCACTGGCAACACATTCGATTTCTTTTTCTCATGGGACTCGCTCTGAACTAGGATAAACATCTGTCATCAGATTAGAACATTAAGTAATTAATTAACTTTCGTAATCATGATTAAGGTCACATAATGGAATGTATTCCACATTGTAGCCAACGTTTACCTCTCTACATTCCGTTACAAATTAAATGAAATTGAGTATTATTGTCGATGATAAAAATCAGGACTTTCAGAGACCTGGAAACATAACATGAAAACTTACTCGTCTATGTTTCACTTTTTGGCAGAAACAGCTAACCAGGTTTAAGTTAAAATGAGGTTATTTACTTAATCCCAGTTACCGAAAATGATTTGACCTGATAATAAACCTGGAGTAGGCTTCTAAGTAAACACTCAGCGGAGGGTCAAGGGGCCGTTGAGGGCCGTGTGACGTAATCCTCGCTAAGCTGAGGGCTGAGGGCTGATCCTCTGATATTGAGGAAGATGAATGCAGCTCAGGTGATCCCTTTTTGAACATTTCCCTTCTTTGTCAAGGGTCTTAGCACACAGGTAGTTCATGATTAAAATAAAAGTCCGTAATTTATTGCTTATTTTTGTATACTTTGTGTGTATCATGTTTTCTATTCCAAAATATTGTTTTATTCGCAATTTAAATGCTTGGCAAAGATATTGTAAGTATGTACTTTATTTTTTAATCGTCATGCACCTACGTGACTTTATAGTACTTATTTTTAATCAATCTTTAACACCAGGTACAAGCTTTCGTGTGCTGTTTACTGTATACACTGACTGGCTGTGCCGGGCTCTGCTAGTGGGCAGTTTTGCTTCCAGCTGTTTCTGGAAATGAAATTAAATTAAATAATATTTGAATATTTGAAAGATTTTTCACAATTTAAAAGGTGTTACAAAAGGTTTGTGTCTAGCATAATTTATATTCATCCATTATTTAATACGCTTGTAAGCGCCACGGCTCATAGTGTGCATGACTGGCGGGAAGTCCCCGGCTTGCAGTAGATTGCTGAAGATCAGTGTGGCTTAATGGCATTCATTCCAGCTAATGTCCTGGCCTTATTCCAGGTCCCGGTGTGCCATCGAGTCTGGGGGTTAAGTTTCAAGAGTTTCAACAGAAATGTTGGAGTTGTGATAGACTTGGGTTTCGAAATTTGTTCGCTTTTGAAAAATTTTACTAATAAAACTTTATAAGCTTTACAATAATGGAATCTAGTACTTATTTGCTGTAACGAAAACTATAAGTATGAAGGAAGGGTTCGTTTGAACGCGCTAATCTCGAAGTCTCCTGGATTCAAAATTGAAACTCTGCCTTGCTCTCGGGGAAGGTTACAGACAAATTTTACCGAAAAAAAACCAACATTAACAAAAAGTTTTGCGGGTAAAACCGGCCGCCGCTGCTACTTGCAAGGGGTGTCTTTGGATTTCTTTGTTTTTCTAAAACATTCAACATAGAATAAATACCAGTGGAGAAATATTGCCAATTGTAATCATACAAGGCTTAAATTTATCCACATCGCTTCTAAGTTGATGCTTATCGAACTGGAGCCTTTTCAGTTATTGAGTATTTAAAAGAAAATTCCAATAAAAAGGACAATATCGAGAAATCAAAGGAGCCGGAGCATTTTTGTGCTTCGCCTGACCCCGTTGCCGCGACTACCTGAAGCTTTCCGCTTCCGCGACAACAAAGGGCTTATCGCAGATATTTCGTATTTCGCCAACAATTTCGAATCAAATTAGGTGATATGGCTTCTGCAAAAGGCCCAATTTTATTCCGCCATGTTGTTTACTTTGATATGCGTGTGCGACGCCAGCGGAAACATCAAATTAAGAACACCCTTTGTATGTAATCAAAGGACTTCCTCGCTTGAAATTAAAGCAAATTTTCCTGTTTCCGACAAGAATCCATGTTAGATATAATATATCTTGTGAGGTTGGGGTAAGGTTCAATTTTGATATTCGAAAGGGCAGAGCTTTGATGAAGTCGCACAATGAAACTAATCCGAATTTTCAATAAAATATAGTGTCTCTTGAAGATTGTCCGATATTATGTCATTACTGAAGGTTCCATCAGTGCTTTGTCTTCTTTGTTGAGATCATTTTATTTGGGACTACTTAGATATCTATGAGGACTGAGGAATGATATGAAAATTTGATTCAGTAAATTTAAATTATGTATGGCTTACGCCATTTAACGTCCCTGAGTACTTTTTCAATACTTGATCACTTAATATGTAGTATAACGTAATGTAGGTAGATAGGTGTTTAGAAAGACCGAATTTTAAATTCTAGTAAACATTTGGTAGAATTCCTAATATCAATATGTTTTATTTTACATTCTTTGATTTTACTACAAAAATAAAATTATTGTTTATTAAAAAATGATTTGAAATTGTTGTTCAACAATATTTTTCATTGCAAACAATGAATTATAGGTATTATCTGCATAATGAAGTTATAATGCAAAATATCTTTATTTTTTTAAATGATGTAATAAGTAAAGCTACTATTACACATGCTTATTTCAAGCACAAAAGCATGTTTCAATTGAGCACTTGCTACGTAGTTGAATGTGTGTCGGAATGTTGCTAAAAATTAGCATGCTCAATTCGAGCACGCTCTGTGAATCGACAGGCTTGCGATTTTTGAGCATACTAAATAATCCGCTTTTTAGCATGCTATTTTAGAGCATGTGTAACAGAAGCTTTACTCTGCGGTAACAGTATTATTCCCAAAGTTTTGTTAATTGTTCCGATGGTACATTATATTAAGCAGTATACCGAAAACAACTGGTATTCAACTTTATCGTACTGATTTATCAACCCATTAAAACAAATATAATTGAAACACACTCCTCATTATCTTTTTCTGCTCCACCTTTCAAAAATAGTCCTTATAATATAGGGATTGTTTGCACAAAGGAAAACGTTCGCAAGCACAATTAAGTACCTAATGTTACCAATTTAATATGAACCCTTTCGTAGGAAAAATAATACGTATCGCAAAGTTACATCTACATATAGGTAGGTACTTGGTAATTACTTTAATTGGTAAGATTTTCTTACAAATCTTAAAATTTAATTCGGGCAACGATATACAATTTTAGAATCTGGTAAAATTTCTCACCGGCCAACGCCTATACTTGAGTCCGTCTATTAGTACACAATTTTTATTTTATTTTCATTGTGATTTGAGGATAAAAATTGGGTTTAATAATCTATTATGAAAACTCTAAACAAAATTAAGTTTAATTTAAAAAAATCGAACAAAATGAAGCACAATCCTTGCTTAAGGCGAGGATGCAGCGTTTTTACACTATTTTGAACGATAGGTAATATTACCCAGTAACGTGTACATGTGGTGTCTGAAAAAATATTCACTAAAATTAACCATATAACCATATAAGAGATATAACACATGAGTTATGAAAATTTGCTCGATAGAAAAATGTCACAAACATAACACTAATTTTCCATTTTAAACGGATATTACTACGAAATGCCATTTTCAAATGAATTTTTTTAATAGTTAGATATAATTTAAAAATAAACATTTAAACGTAATTTCGCTTGCTCACGTTGGCGAAATTCGCTAGCGATATCTGGGCGGGAAGTATGGAAGTTCGCACCGCGCTACAAGAGGTCCTTAAGCCTCTAGGTACATTCACCGTCTAACACGATGTCCACGGAAGCGTCACATTCACTTAATCTCCTACTTACCAAACTTAAGTTTAAATGTTTAAACATTTCAGGGCTGATAATGAAATAGTTGAGTAACCAGCAGCGCCTCTCGCAAACAGCCGCCCGGTTCGCGACACTAATGAAATTCCTTCGCAATCCCGCTCACAACAGTCTTCATCTATGCAGTAATCAGATTGAAATTAATTTGTATTGTGAGACGAAGATTTCTGTGATAACCCAATCTCTTTGAGAGATTAGCAGCTGGGATGCTGGGTATTTGTCCCGTTGGTTACACGAGCACGTCGGGTTAAGTTACGGAATGGAATTCGATCTTGAAGTTTAAGATTAGTTTGGTTTTTGAGAGCTATCGTCTGTAGGTACCTATTATTTTAAGATATTTGCAGATATGTCACGGAAACTGTGTGTTTCAGTTTCACCGGGGACAGACTGCATAGTAGGATTCGAAGCACGGAATTCGCCGCGTGAAATTAACAATCGGCGGTCACTCCTCCTGTACCGAGCGCGCTGAACGTAGCTTAATTCATACAGCAAGAGTTACGACGTCATTACGAATGCCTAGGTTCCGGCGATTTCAAATTTTGATAAACCTTGCTTCATTTATGATTAAAAGTCACAGTTTCATGTAAGCCAGCTTTCATTTGCTTATGAGAGAATCTGAACAAATATTTGTGGAAGTGATTACAAGCACGCCCGGCTGGTGTCTCCGCCATTGAGCCGTCGAGTCTGTGTGTTTGCTTTCGTTCGCTTTCCAATGAGAGTTACACTTTGTCGCGAAGACAAATAAGGGGTCGTTGATGGGGGTGGATATTTCTCATTTCTACTGCTTGTCTTAGATAATATGTATTTTACGCCTGTAATGTCTATTAGTGGACGTGTTTAGTTACTGAGCGACTTGATCTAAGCAAGCAGAGATTCGAGATTGAATAAAGTCAGGTGATTTAACTAGTGTTGAGGGTTATGTGATTGTGAACGTTAACACCTCCGGAGTTATTAAAATAACTCCGGTATTTTAATAACTCATTGTGTATTTCTTTCGTTTGTTAACGCTCCATTATACAGGCTGCTTTTTTTAATTTTAATTTACTTATTTGAAGCGTACGTCCGTTAAGTAGTTGCCTTTTAAGAATTCTATGATTTTAGACTATTATTACAGAAAGTCCGCTTAAAATGTGTGCGGAATATTTTTGATAGCTGTTGGATATTCTTTAGGATGGGTATACCTACAAAAAACAATATGATGTGTCTCTTACAATAATAATAAATAAAATAAAGTATGTCTTAATTATTTGAACAAAAAGGTAGATCTCGTCTTAGTTTAAACATTTTTAAAAACATTTATTATTCAGAACAAGCGTTAATTCATTTTGTTCTTTGACAGAAGCTAACTAGTAAATTAAGTATCTAACAAAAAACGACCTTTACATAGGAATACTTTAACAGTTTCCTTCTCGAAGTCGCCATAAAATCCCCTCAACATTCCAGTCATCCATCTTCTTAAAAGTGAGTTCTCCGTCGCGATCCGCGCGCAAATCGAATTACCTCGAAAAGGGGAACTGTATCAAACAAAACTCATCCGCCAGTCGTGACGTCACGTCCGGCCGCCATTATGCATGCGGCGCGGGTTTCCGGGTCACTTGGAACTTGGCTCCGGCGGTGTCGTGGAATTAACCAAATTAGGTCCCCGAGCGGTCGCGGCCGCGGGTTCGAGCCCCGGCCTGCTGGGAAATTAAAGTAAATATTAATTACTTCGCTAGTCATGGAGTTTGTTTACTTAGCCGCAGTATGGGGCAAGTTTGTGAAACTTGTTTGCTTATCTACTAGGCGGTGTAATAAAGGGGCGTTTATTTCAATGTCAGTAGTTTTCTTTTATTAATTGTAAAAAGACCAACAGCTAAGATAAAAGGACGATAGTTTCAGTGGGAACACTATATCATCACCTAGTACAGGAAAACCTAAATGGGGCACCAGTCTCCCGCTTCTCTTAATATTACCTCTTATAATATAGGTAATTTTTAATTATAGTATGTAAAATATTATTGCGGGAGAAATAAATAAATTTATTAAAAAAAAAAATATCACTTTTATCATCATCATCATCGTCAACAGCCAGTAGACGTCCACTTTTATGATGCAAACAAATGATTGAAATGCTATCGACAGCAAGTCAGATCGTAGAGTAGCAACTCTATACGGTTATACTTAGCAAGGTGTGCACTGGTCACGTCCCGCGCGTGTCGCGCATTCGCCTTCGCTGCGCTCTGCGCTGTGATATAAGTCCGGGGTTCGAGTCCCAGCCGTGCCAGACTTAAAACGAAAACGAACTTTTCTAATCTAAAATATTTGCATAATCTATAACGTTCCCGAACGGTTGGTTTTGCAAATAAGTAAATAAAAGTTTTTCCAAATCCAACGTGTACCTACCTAGGTTCCTAGTTTCAGAGAATCAAACTGACTCTTCAGTGTAATAATATTAGTGTAAATGACTAACTATATTTTGCCTTGCCGGGTTTTTGCTTTAAGCGATAAGGCCGCCCACATTGTCATCAATAATATTGTAAAATGTTTATTTTTTAAGTTCTGTCGCAATAAAGAATATTTATTATTATATTTTAATAGCTGTGTATAAGTTGAGAAGCCAACTTAAACACGTAAGGTTGCTTGTTTGACAGTATTTTATCGTCTACATTTTGGTGAGTGTGCGAGTGCTCTTTTCGACCAAATGAACCCCCTCCATTTTACCACCGGACTACCAGACGCAAACAGAACTTACATCCCTATATAGTGGATTTACCAAGAAGTCAAACAAAACGCTATGATAGTTCCTTTTTGGTACGGATTGCCAAGGTGTGGAACGATCTGCCTACGTCTGTTTTTCCTGACCACTATAGTCCTGGAACTTTTAAGTGTCGAGTTATTCACTTACAGTAAGGTTTCTCGTGGATGGACGTGTACCACCATAGTCTTCATGCGCACTTTCCATCAGGTGGCATGGAAGACAAACCTCCTATCCTTACAATATAAAACAGCGAGTTTGTTTACTAGTTAAACACTCAGTAGGTATTACATAATAAAATCTGTTAATATAAAGAAATGATCTTTGTATGACCTATAGTGATTAGTGACTAACTAACTCAACCAGTTTTCAGTCCTATACGAAAAAAACATAAGCATTCATCCACAAGATAGTCAAAAAAACAAATGGTCGCAGCACTCACACATGCATAGAACAACAAGTGGTAGTGAGTGACCATGCACACGCAGGCGCTCATGTGTGCGTGACTCAACTCTCGCGTGTTGTGCGTGTGTGTGTGTGGTGTGCGCTGTTGCCAGCCCGGCAAGCCGGCCGCAGTGTTATTCGGTGACTACGATAGGTAGCGATTCTGTCTCTGTAATTATATAGACATCAATTAAATATCAATTAATGTCCTTCATTTCAATGTTCGGCGGTGTCTAAATACTGAAATTATCGCTTTATATGAAGCAAACGAACACAGAACCAGTTTATTTTTATCAACCGACTTCAAAAAGAGTAGGTTCTCAATTCGCTCATTATATTTCACAGCTTCTTTCTTTGCGATTGAGGTTTACTTTATGTAGTAGCGCCACCTACTGCTAGCCTTTGCACGGATTTTAGAGTCTATGATAAGGGTTCTTTTCTTTTTTTTTTTTTTTTTTAACAACTGTCACGTTTCGCTCCCTATGTCAGCATCCAGTCTACAGAACTCATTCTGCGTTTCCGTGCTGTAGCCTGCGCACGTCGACTAAAATATATTAATTAGCTAGTTAAATTTTAAAAGTTTAAATGGTAAAAATTGTGCATCGAAGGAAGAGAAAATTCTCAAGAAAATAATTCGAGGAGGTTGAGACATCAAATTACAAATTCCGAAGAACCCAACGGTGTTGGGACTTATTAGAAAAAATGTCGTTGACACAAAAACTACCCACATTGTATGTGCGTGTAGTCATCGAGGTTCGATGCATACAATTAATTCTCCTATTTAGTCCGTTACTCGATAATAATATCGTCATTGGCGATTAATCTGATGTACGGTGGAGAATCTCTAATATAATTTTAATAAATATTAGAAAAAATGTCGTTGACACAAAAACTACCCACATTGTATGTGCGTGTAGTCATCGAGGTTCGATGCATACAATTAATTCTCCTATTTAGTCCGTTACTCGATAATAATATCGTCGTTGGCGATTAATCTGATGTACGGTGGAGAATCTCTAATATAATTTTAGTAAATATTAGAAAAAATGTCGTTGACACAAAAACTACCCACATTGTATGTGCGTGTAGTCATCGAGGTTCGATGCATACAATTAATTCTCCTATTTAGTCCGTTACTCGATAATAATATCGCCGTTGGCGATTAATCTGATGTACGGTGGAGAATCTCTAATATAATTTTAATAAATATTAGAAAAAATGTCGTTGACACAAAACTACCCACATGGTATGTGCGTGTAGTCATCGAGTTTCGATGCATATAATTAATTCTTTTGATTAGTCAGTTACCAGATAATATCGCCGTTGGCGATTAATCTGATTTGCGGTGGAGACGATCTTGCACGCCGAATCCAAGATTTGAAGTGCCCGAGCTACCTCCGTCATTATCAGCCTTTTTTTTGATACGATTAATGTCCCGGAAGAGGTCTAAAAACCAGCAGTTGTCGGCTGAAGATCTAAAGAATCTAAAGATAAGCCTGTTGAGGACTATCTTGTACCCGCAATTTGCAAATATTTACTTGCTCCCTTTATTAAATTTAGAAGCAAAAGCAGCATTGGCTGAAACTCTTACCAAACGAGATTCTATACATCAACAAAAAAAAAAAAAAAGGGCAAATTGGAATCGCCTTGGCAGCTTTATCGCAAGCGATGGTAATCATTTTCAATGAAACTTTGAAGCAAAAACTTTTAAAACTGCTGAGTTACGCTTGTCGCGATAGCCAGAATAGGGAAACTAAAACTCATCGTAACATAATAATGAGTTCCATAAACGTATGCCTGCGTGACACGCTGACCAATACAAGTTGCGATGATTATCTATTGGGAGGAGATGTTGCTGAAACGCTGCAAATTGCAAAAAACGACGACGTCATCTCCGCAGCCACAGCTGCCGGCTCGAGCTCCACAGCAGAGCTACACGTACCCGCCACGTAGGACCTACCACGAACGGTCGTGGAACACTAGCAACCAGCGGAAATAAACCACCAGGTGCAGTGCGATGGACGTTTACGATATTTTCATCAAAAATGGGCTTAGATAACGAGTGATCCATTAATATTATCGTGAATAGCTGGTTACTAAAGACCTTTTAAATATCTGCCCGCTAAACAAAGTAGCTCTTGTGTTTACCCAAGGTCAATACATGGCCATAAAGATTATATTTTAGCGTTGGATAAACTATTAAAAATAAATGCTATATTCGTATGTTCTCATGAGCCAGGTAAATTTTATCACAAATTTTTTCTTGTGCTCAAGCTATACGGTGAAAATCGCTTCATACATAATTTAAAATCTTTGAATTAATTTACTACAAAACACTTCAAAATGGAAGATTACAGAACCGCTGATAAGTTAACAAAACAATGCTACATGTTATTTTTTCATCAATGTTGATAAGTCTTTCCGAAAGTACCTTCGATTTGAATATAACAACGTTTTATATGAATTCAAATATTAAACGTTTGACTTATGCACCGCTCTTTATATAAGTATTTACTAAAATATTAAAACCAGTCATGGAATTTTTACGTCGGGATAATTTTTTCATCCATAATATATCTAGATAATATATTTTACATTGGCAAAGATTGTGATGATTGTAATGAGAATGTTTGGATTACAAAACATATTTTAATAAATTTAGGTTTCATAATGCATACGAAAAAAGGTTGCTTTGTTCCTAGAACACAATGTAAATTCCTTGGGTTTATTTTTGATTCAGAGAAAATTATTTTAAAACTACCCACAAAAAAAAAAAAAAAAAGTTCTTAAAATAGAAAAAATAATACACAAAGTTATTCGAGCAATTTAAAATATTGTCACCAAATAAAAATCCTACTTATGATCAGGTAGTGAATTTACCCAGATATAATAAAGATGATTTTACTTGGTGGTTAAATTATCTAGAAGAGGGCTTTTCTCCTCTTAGAACAGGCCAATACACTAAAACTATCTATCCTGACGCATCATATACTGGCTAGGGCGGGTTTTGTGATGGAAAAGAGGCAGCGGGTCATTGGAAGGAAAGCGAGTCGTCGCTACACATTAATACTCTGGAATTAAAAGCAGTTTTTTCGGACTTAAAACATTCGCATAATTATGGTAGTTACGATTGTGATATATTGTTAAGAATAGATATTACCATTACCTGTATAAATAGAATGGGTAGTGTTCAGTTTTCACATATGGATCATATTACCCGAGACCAATGGAAATAGCGTGAAATGCGTAAGATCAATATCTTTACATCTTATATTACTTCAAAAGATAATATAGAAGCTGAGAGTTTGTCACGAAAACAGTTTAATGACACTGAATGGGATCTAAGTGACTATACCTTTAATAATATAACAAATAGGTTTGGAATACTATCGGTTGATCTTTTTGCAAACAGATGCAACTTATAATGTCCTATTTATGTAACCTGGAAAAATGACCCAGATGCAAAAACTCTTCAGAAAATTGTTAGTGAAAAGTCTGTGGGTATTGTGGTAGTACCATACTGGCCCACGCAACTATGGTTGCCATTGTTTAAAAGGTTGTGTTGTGATTGTATTTACTAAATACTAATTCGCTGAAATCTCCTTTCAGATCTGCGCTCAACCTTCATTAAATATTAACCTTGGTTGCCGCGAAATTGTTCAGAAAGCGTTAGTAAAAAGATCACTGTCTTCAAAGTCCGTTGAAATTATGTTGGCATCTTTGTTGGATAATTCTTACCGAGACAGTGTGAAGGAGGTATCAAGGCGTGGATTGAATATTGCAAAAATAATAATTTTAGTTTTACTCAAACTTCTAAACCAATAATTGTTCATTTTCTAACTGAAATTTTCGAAAAAGGTGCTAAGTACGGTACTATTAATAGCTATAGATCTGCATTATCATTAATATTAAACATAAATTCCCAATATGACAGGTTAAAAAGTTTCATGAAAGGAGTCGTTATGTGAAGACCAACCACATCAAGTATGATCTTACCTGGGATCCAGCAGTTGTATTGAGCTACTTACCTACAAAATTTCCTAATGAAGACCTTGACTTAAAGACTCTTTTCCAAGAAAACTGTTACACTAATAGCTCTTGTAACGGAACATCGTGTTCAAATTTTATCCGTGACAAAGATTAAAAATATTTTAATAACTAAAAAAGGTACTTATAAAAGGGTTTATAAAAACCTCTAAATTTAATAGTAAACAGACCTTGGTAAAGTTTCCGTTTTTTAATATTCGTCCAGAAATTTGTCCAGCAAAAACCTTACAGATGTAGGTATATAAATAAAACGAAAATTTAAGGAAACCTGATAATTTGTTTATTAGTTTTAAGAAACATATAGGTTTCCAAACTTTAAGTCACTGGGTTAAAAACACTTTAACTCTCAGTGGTATTGATGAAAATATTTTTAGTGCACATAGTACATGACATGCTGCTACATCAAGAGCTATTTATTTAGGAGTTTCTATTAACCTATCAAAAAGACTGCAGGATGGTCGGATTCTTCCTCAGTCCTTGCTAGAAATTATAACAAACTTTGTAACGAAAAATAATTTGCCTAATCATTGTTGAATTGTTTTCAATAAGTATGTTTATTTACTATTGAAGAGTTTTACCTTACTACTCTGCCAATTCATTTCACTATAACTAATCTTTAAACATCCTACATAAAGTAAACCTCAATCGCAAAGAAAGAAGCTGTGAAATATAATTGAGGATCAAACGAACTTCTAAAGTGAAGTTCGATCCTAATTATGTGAACAGCTTCTTTCGAAGCGATTTAATATAAACCCACCCGTTATTATGCTTTGAAATAAGCATAATATGAATATGTTTCAACATGGAGTAATTTCAATTTATATTTGTATTTTACCCAACCCCAATATAGTGAAATGAACAAACAGGAATAAGACAGATTGACTTTAAACAAAATGAGTTCTGTAGACTGGATGCTGACATAGGGAGCGAAACGTGACAGTTGTTAAAAAAAAAAAAAAAAAAGAAAAGAACCCTTATCATAGACTCTAAAATCCGTGCAAAGGCTAGCAGTAGGTGGCGCTACTACATAAAGTAAACCTCAATCGCTTCGAAAGAAGCTGTTCACATAATTAGGATCGAACTTCACTTTAGAAGTTCGTTTGATCCTCAAGTATTCATTGATTATAACAGCTGAATTTTGATAGAAGTTTGACTAGCTAGGTACCTAAGCAATTGCTAAGAAATAAAGATACATTTTTTGTCACTTTGGTAAGTAGGTACCTACTAACGTTTTAAAAAACAGAAAAAATGATTTTATGTAAGTAAGTAATAGGTATTAGTACCTATATATTATTTTACTACTCACCTAGGTACCCAGGTATATAATTTTCCCAACTAGGTATTACTTAAGGCTGCCGGGTTATTATGCATGTTGTGTCGTCATTTTTTTTTCTTCCACGAAATAACTCAGAATCTACATACATACATACATAACTTCACGCCTGTATCCCGTATGGGGTAGGCAGAACACCAGAGGTTATAAAACCATCTGATGTCACGTTTGACAAATTTGGAGGCATTATAATAGTGGAGAGAGACTATTGCAGTGACAGGGG
This sequence comes from Stenoptilia bipunctidactyla, assembly GCA_944452665.1. Lineage (NCBI taxonomy): Eukaryota > Metazoa > Arthropoda > Insecta > Lepidoptera > Pterophoridae > Stenoptilia > Stenoptilia bipunctidactyla. The sequence continues at coordinate 622,922 of OX101740.1, read as the reverse complement.
GTCAGCCTATCGCCCATAAAAAAGCCCCCCATAACACCTCGGTCCCTTAACTGACTTTTACAGTATGTATGCCCGGGAAGAGAAGCAGCTGGCACATTCTATGTTTTTCTTTCGCTCCCAGTCCAGCATAGAAGCGTCTACTTACACATAAATGAGAAATGATAAATAATTTTATTTAATAGGAACCTGCTTAAATACAATATACCGTAGGTTTCTATATACCGTAGGACACCTTCTTACTAAAACCAAACATAATATCTTGGCTCTACGTAAATGACTTGACTAAAAATGTCTACATTTTTAAAATGGATAAGCGAGTTTAATCTAGTTATTATCTGCACCATTTACCAACCAACATAGATACTTTGATAAAGTAATTATTTCAGTATTTTCTGTTTGTATACCAGACTAGCAAGCAGGTCAATACTGGCAAGGCGAACCCGTCTCACGCACACACGCGCGCCGCGCGCTATCGATCGGCTACACCGCTCGCTCTGGCCGCGCGTCAGAGCGCCAGTCGACGTTGCCACTCCGTACGCACCACCCGTCACGTAACCGCGTATCTAACAAACAATCATGCAACAAGAAAAAATTGTTATAGACGATTATGAAATTAAAATCGAGACTTACGAGATAGAACAGGGATCTATTGTACAAAGTACACAGACCATTGAGGAGCAAGAGCAAGAAGAATTTGATGCTGACGACCAGGAGCAAACAGAGGAGTCGGATGCGAAGAGTGAGGAAGAAAGTGAAAATGAGGAACCTGATGAGGTGGAATGCGCGGTGACGGCGGAGAGGAAACGGAGCAAGCAGTACTTCTGCTGCGTGCTCGGATGCCGGAACGTGCGCTCGCTGGCAGACCCGCCCCAACTACGCCTCTCCATGTTCTCTGTTCCCTCGGAGCCTAGCCGGTATTTATCTTTCGAACACAAATCTCTTATTGATACGCACCTAGGAAAAAGTTTCGTGTACTTTGGCGCGTGTTAATAAAAGTCAAATTTCATATCTCAAGTCTCAACATAAAACCTCAATTCCTGTCTATTTATGAACTGTAAATTGGACCAGTACCGAGCTGACATCGTGTAGAATATTTTAAGATGTATTACCATAAAACGATATAAGTAACCCGGGTTGCAGTGTTTTGTCATAACAGAGCAGCACGGGAACGGAAAATATAGGACTTTTTAGTTTGTATGAAAAATCTTATTCCTTGAGAGCATCGATGTGAAACCTGGTAAAAAGGTTCTTCAATGGGTGAAATGCCCAGGGCAACGGGAAATATAGGCTTTTTTAGTTTATGCGCGTACGAAGTCTCGGGAATGCGCTCGTAGTCAAATAATAGTACCTAAGTGTTTCTGATCTAGTTAACATAATGATTATCGCGCGCGCATATTATTGAATAATAATATAAAATATGAAAATTATAAGAACACGATGAGTGTATACACCGTCGCTCACTATTATTTGATTATTATTGAATAACGTAATATAGAAATGTTCCTATTACCGAATAAAACATTTCTGCCATGTACCTACCTATTATGTATACCTAATCTAATATATAAAATTCTCGTGTCACAGTTTTCGTTACCATACTCCTCCGAAACTGCTTGACCGATTTGATGAATTTTTTTGTGCTTATCCGGTATCTATGAGAATCGGACAACATCTATTTATTTATTTTTTTATATGGCAAAACAACGTTTGCCGGGTCAGCTAGTATGAATATATTAGTCACGCCTCTAGTGCAGACGAACTCTTGACCAATGCCCCAAGGGCAGAGTTTCACAATTCTCCATGTTACGCACTGTAGTATTTCCGAATGTTTTGTAATGATACAATGACGGAGGAGTTGGTTTGCGAAAAAAAATAATATAATTGGTTGATAATATGATTCGTTGTCAACAGGAGAAAAAGATGGCTGCGGATGATAGACCGCTGCGACCTCCTGAGCTGCCCCAGCACCCAATACGTCTGCGAGGCTCACTTCTACCCCGGCAGCATCATCCCCACAGCGACCAGAAAGCTGCTTAAGAAGAATGCGATTCCGATTCTAAACCTGCCTATCACCGGCGGCAAGGAAGTAGACTTCGCTGAGGAAGGGACCCAGGTGTGGGTGACCGTGGCTCACAAGCACTGCCAGGCGCAGCCGCCCACAGACTCGAAACACTCGCAGACCACCGTCGACCTCCTGCAGCACCTGCCCGCAGTCCTCAAGTTGAAACAACAGGTCAAACTGCTCTCCAGTGTCAAAAGAAATTTAGGAACCAAAAAAAATGAACTTAAAGTGCTGCACGAACTCTGCGATAAATACATGAGCGATAAGTTTGCGACGCTCGTCAAGATCCACCTTCGGAATAAGGAAGCATCATCAGGCAACCGATATGGTGAAGATTTCAAAAAGTACTGTTTACGGTTGTGTGAAGCAAGCCCGAAAGCCTATGAAATTCTGAGAGAAGTACTTCCATTGCCGGGACAAACGTACTTGAAAACAATAAAGAAAAGATTAGCTACCGGGACATCCGAAGCGAACGTTGATGAAGTATTGATGGACATGGAGAACCCGTCGGATACTGAAATAGTAAGTTTATCTGATGTAGAGGAAGCTGGTCCCAGCTGCTCCGGGGCTGGGGCGGCAGCCGCGGCTGTGGCGGCGTTGGAGACAACCACGACGGACATCCAGGTGGACCAGGAGTCGCAGGCAAACTCTTATGTGCAGCTGATGTCGCAACCAATACCTGACTTAAATTTTCATATCAATTAATTTTGAGATTAGATTTATTTTAAATTATCAAATATCAAATAATGTAAATACCATTTATAACTTCTTTGTTTGCAATTTTTTTATCCTCCATTTTACCCGTTTCGGATTTTATTGAACTCGTTTTTTTTTGCATTTTAGGAACAGTCTCACACGAAGGTAAGCGACAATTTAGGAGTTGGTGCACGCTTAAGCAATAGGATCAGTGTAAATGTATTGTGTTATACTTTAGTTGGTCTATAATGTGTAGCTGATCATGCCTGACCTCTAAGCTGGGCTTTTATAAGTCGCTCCGTACCCCACACTTATCTAGAGAGATACATATAAAGGAGTACATACATGGCAGTGCACTAAAGTCAAGTATCATCTTGAAAAGCTAGGAGTATCGGTAATAAATACTGCTAAGAAAATATTTTTAATCTTAAAGATTCCTTTAAAATATATCCGTCTTGATTACCATTCGTACGCAACAAACGACACCGCAGTAAATTACATTGCATTGCAAAGTCAATTAGACATAGGAGCCCGCATTTAACACAGACATCTTTTTGGTAATGTTTATATTTCTTAATCAGGTCTTTCTAGAGTTACATTACGCCTAGTAAAAATCAGCAAATCATCCAGTCGATGATACAAAATTTCATACAGCTAAACAACAATAAGTATAAAACAATCACTGGCAATACCAAAATCACCTCATCATCGGTTATAACAAGAAAGTCACGAACGAAGATGACCTAACTCTTGCTGACGGTAACTTTCCGCCAGCCGCTGCCAAGTGTGCTCGCCAGCCCTAATGCTGCTGACGCTACCGGCGGCGCGGGCGCAGGCGCGGGGGGCGCTCGATGTGGCTGGCACGCCGCCCGCGCTGCGCGTGCGCTGATGGCCGCGAGAATGTTGTAACGACCGCACACTGGCGGATATGCTTCACTATGTTTCAGATAATGATTTTATATAATATTTGATTCTATGTAAGTAATAAATAAATAAATAATTATAGTATCTCGTTTAAACTTTTATACAGGGCCATCTCTGGGTGTAAATGGCAATAATTCTGCGATCATGAGCCATATTAAGTCTTAAACATGTATAACAGGTTGCCAGGCAGACCAGCTTTATACTGTAGGTACCTACATAGATCTATCATCCTCAACAAAGAGTTACATCTTCCTTGCAGCTTAGCAAAGCGTCTTTGCAGCACTGTAGCGTGTGTGTCTTGTGACCTACCTGCTCGTTGGCAGTTACCCTTATAACAAAAAATAAACACATAAGTAGTTATAAACTACACCTGTGGGGATATAAATCAATATTATTCTCTAATAGAATGCTGTAATTCTTTGACTATTAACAATAACACATTTTAATACAACTTTTAAACGTACAAATTTGCCATTCTTCCCTGCTAGCTCTATAATAATCTACTTATAGAGTACGCAGTATATGGAAAGCAATAGTACGATAGTATCGCTAGCAGTGGGCTGCGAGGCTGCCCGCGTGTTCTCCCGCGCCCGGCAGACTGCCTGGCGACCGGACCGCAGCGCGCAGCACTCTAGTCATATCTGCCTCCTTGTGATGGGATCCTGCATAGCTTAGTAATTAATTCAATTTGAAAACTATTTACAATTTGCAATGGAAAGTTTAATGGTTAAAAGTTTAGCACGGTGCGGTGTCACTTAGCCCATTTGAACCAGTTTGTCCTGTGACAAACAAGATAACATGTTGCAGTAATCATTTATTTCAATTTATTATACGCGTATATGGAAGACTACCTTGATTTTATTTTAGTAGGTATTGTAATGAATCTCTTTATATAAATGTGGCATACGACCACGGCTATCCTGTAAACATATCTCTACCTTTTAGAGGGTATTTAGTAGTCGGGTTTTAGTTTTTAAACTTTGTTTTTCGCTTGTTTTGGAGTAATAGTGCTACATATTTAAACTGTGCTAACAAAACTCTTTCATTTGATAGAGAACAATCAAGAATTTTAGTTTTATTTTTACTTTAATTATCATCTCACATATTTTGGAGTAATAGTGTTTACATATTTGAACTGTGCTAAGAAAGCTCTTTCATAATGTTTTTAAGTTTTTTTATGCATTTAAAATGCTCAATTATTCTTAAATAAATGAAAAATCGTCCGGCAAACGAGAGGTCCCAGGTTCGAATCCTGGTCGGGTACTTTTTATTTATCACATTTTTCATTTATTTAAGCTCTTTCATTTTTTTATTAGAGAGCGCTGTAGTCAATTTAACGTGACGTCACCAGCGGACAATCAAGACGCTTCCAAGGACACCTTATTTGTCCAAATTATGATTACTAGTTAAGAAGTTGTGAGGGAACAGATGAACATCCATACATACCCACATACCTACATACGTACAAGTCAAAATCATAAAATCTGTTCGCTTCGCCGTAGCAGTCGGAGGAAAGCAGACTGTGATGATAGTTTTAGTAGGCTGAGTAGTAATGTAATGAAACTACAGTAAATCAAATCAAATCAAATCAAATCATTTATTTACCAGATTTGTGGTTACATAAGGGTGTTAAAATATAATACAGATCATTCACAATCTACCATAACAATGGTGTGTAAATATGTCAAAAAATTACAATGAATGTTAGGATTACATATTAAATTATTATTATGGCACAAAAAAATATAAGCTTATAATCAAAAATTCCTAAGGTCAAAAATTTTATTGAATTATATTAATAAATATGTCAAATAGAAGTTTACAGTAAAGTTTTTTTTTTTTTAAGTACATAATGCTCATTGGATGTCAAAAATTGTATTAAATTCTAGATTGATTGCCTAATTTATATTATGTTCTTTGAATGTCAAATATTCTTTTAAAGTGTAGAAACATTTTTCTGTAAGCCAAACATTTATACATTTTTTAAATAATGTCAGTGGTAACTCTTTAAATGTATTAGGTAATTTGTTATAAACATCTATAGCTTTAATAAAACAATTATTTTCAAAAATATCCAAATGGCATCTAGGGCGGTAAAGTTTATATCTGTCACGAGAATTCCTACCTACTGCAACGGCATGTGTGACAAAGTATTGTGGATTCGTTTTAACAAAAATACAAAGGTCCCTTATATACATACAAACCAGTGGCAGTATACGAAATTTCTTAAATATTGGTTTACAGCTGTCTGTAGACCAAGCACCACAAATCGCTCTTACGCATTTTTTTTGGACTCTAAATGCTAAGTCAATCTCAACCGAGTTTCCCCACATTATGAGACCATATGATAGCACCGATGATACGTATCCGTGGTATGCACTAAGTGCAGCTTCCGTTGACACGGTCTGCCGCAAACGTTTGATTGCATATACAAATTTTTCTAATTTATTACAAACTAATTCTACATGGGCCTTCCAATTGCAATGTTTATCAAGTATAAGCCCTAGAAATTTAGCCGTGTTTGTTTCGTTTATTTTATTATTGTGATAATTTATATTTAAGTCGATATGTCTTCTTCTGTAGTTTTGAAATTGTATTATTTGAGTTTTATTTACATTAACTTTTAAATTATTATTCCTTAACCAACTAATCATTTTACTGAGCGTCAAATTAATGTCATCTTCATATTTTTCCTTATTTTCCTCCTTAATGATTACTGTCGTATCATCGGCGAACAAAACAGTTTTATGATGAGTTATGTTTGGCAAGTCGTTAATGTATATAAGAAATAAAAATGGGCCCAATACGCTGCCTTGTGGAACACCAAATTTATTTAGTTTTAAATTGGATCGGCTTACTATTTTTTTATTATTATGAAGTTTTGAAATTTCAACGCACTGATATCTATCTTTTAAATAACTTTTTATCCAGTTATTCGCTACTCCTCTTATACCGTATTTCTCTAACTTATAAAGCAGTAAGTCATGATCCACAAAGTCAAAAGCTTTACTCATATCGAGTAGTAAAGCTGCAACTGGTATTCGGTCATTTACTGCCTCAGTTATATGCCTAATCAAATTAAAACATGCTATTCGCTATACTGTACTGCTATTCTTACGAAACCCAAATTGTTCATTTTTTAAAATATTTTCCTTTGAGACAAAATCATTGAGTCTTTCTAACATTACTTTCTCAAAAATTTTTGAGAAGATTGGTAATAATGTCAATGGTCTATAATTTGACATGTCTGTTACATCTCCTTTTTTAAATAAAGGTTTAACAATTGAATATTTCAATATAGAGGGAAAAGTTCCTTCTTGAAGTGAGAGATTAATTATAAAGCTCAAGGGTTCACACAAAGGTTTAGCGCATTCTTTGATCAAACTGGTGCTAATCTCGTCAATACCCACCGAATTTGTGTTATTAAGACTACGAATTAATTTATAAATTTCATTTGAATCTGTAGGCCTTAGAAATATAGATTTAATATTATCCATGTCCATAGTTTTGTTTATATCGTCAATATTAAATTTAAAGTCATTAGAATTAGTCATGTCAATATAATACTTATTAAATATATTACAAATGTCATCTGCTGTAGTATGATTCATGATTCATGATTAAACAAAATTTTGTCAATTTCTATTCTATCCTTGCTATCTGCAATGTTATCATTAATAACTTCCCACACCGCTTTGCATTTATTTTTCTTATTAGAGATGTATTTATGATTTTGTATCTGTTGTGACTTATTTATACATTGCCTTAATATTTTAGAATACTTTTTATACCATTTTATGTTGTTCTGTTTATTTTCTCCTATTTGTTTGCTTCTCAAATATAAAATCCTTTTTTTTATACAACATTTTTTTAATCCCTTAGTCAGCCAAGTATTTTTTTTAGAGAAAATATTTTTTTTGACGTTTATAGTAGGAAAACACAAGTTGAAAAAAAGTGTTAATAGGGTATGGAACTCTAAGTAAGCTTCATTAACATTATTCTTTTCATATATTTCTGAAAAGGACAGAGAAGAAATACAGTTGCAAAATTTATTTATGTTTTCTTTGCTAAAATCTCTAACATTTTCATACCATGTGCAATTTTGTCTTTTAGTATTGGAACTCACTGTCAAAGTTTGTCCTGTTTCATGATCTGAAAGTCCCAAATAATGAATTTCAGCTTGAATAAATTTAATATTACTCGCAAATTGGTCCAGACATGTATTTTGTCGAGTGGCAGATTTAATGTGCATTTCGATATTAAAATTTTTAAATAGATTTAGAAGTTCCAAGCAGCTTTTATTTGGTTTCAATGTATCAAGATTCCAATCACCACATAAGATAACTTTTTTTGTCCGTTTTAGTACAATTGATAACAAATGTTCCATTCTTTTTATAAAATCATAAGGATTACTATTGGGAGTTCTATATACACATATAATAATTAAGTCTTGCATCTGTACACCACAACACTCAAATTCAAAATTACAAGAAAGATCCGGGAATGTTAACTTTTTGAAGTCATATCCGTTTTTTATAAGAATACCTGAGCCTCCCCTTTTCTTATTTCTAGAATATGAAGCTACTAGCTTATAACCAGGTATTTTAAGTAAATGTTCCGTACCTTTTTTAATAAAAGTTTCTGTGAGACATATGACATCAATTTCTTTTTGATTTGTACCCTTTTGTGAAAGTTCGGATAATGCAAATATAATATCTTCAGTTTTATTGATGGCTCCCGCTATATTTTGATGGAATAATTTTATGATTTGGTTTTTGTTGTTTATATTTTTACGGGCGAAAAAACTTGTTTTCATTTATATTTTTACTTATTTTATTGTCAGGAGTCTCCGATACCCGTGTTTGAGTAAAGTAATACGGTATGGTTCCCTTTTTATGGCTTCTTGTTTTAACATTGGTATTATTAACACTGGAACCTGATTGAGATTGTTTAATCTGCAGATTGTTTGGACTCGTACATAATTTGAATTGCATTTGGTAGCGATCTGTGTTGGTTGATCTACTCAAGTTACATGGCCTTAAATTAGAAGCCTCACTCCGGCTACAGATTTTATCTAAATACATATTTTTTTTAGTAAATTCTAAGACTGCCATTTCTACAAGTAACTTAAATGATATTTTTTGCAACAAATTACTATGACTTTTTAAAGTTTGCATACCTACTATTAATTTCTAATAAATGACAATTTACATAATTTTTTAATAATAGTTTAATATTTCTATTAAGCAAAGTTTCATTCAAGTAACAATTATTTTGAATATTAAGGATGCGTTTCCGAAAAGGCTAGGTATCGAATTCTACTACTACATGTATAAGATTCACGCACACAAGCGTGCCGTGAAAAAGACGAAAGGTTTTGAACAGTTTTGATACTTTAGTTTTAAATATTTGCAAATTCTTTTATTAAAACGATTAAATTGGGTAAGATTAATTAAAGTGCTCGGAAAGTTTGAGCTCGTTTTATTCGTAACGATAAACCTCACCATCGAACCTAATGAGCTGGTGGTACACTCGAGGGCTTCTACTGGAATTCCTATTCCTAGGCATGTCAAGTTCGAGTTCATAAGACGAGACATTACCATCAGTCCTGGTAGTGGGAGCTGAAGGTATGCCTTGAGGTACTACTGGAACTCCTAGACGAGTAGAGCTTGGCATGTCGAGTTTGGGTTCATTTTGATTCTTAGGACGAGACCTTACCACCCGTTCTGGTAGTAGAAGCTGAAGGTATACCTCGAGGTGCTACTGGTACATACACCTAGACGGATAGAGCTAGGCATGTCGAGTTTGGGTTCATTTTGATTCTTAGGACGAGACCTTACCACCAGTTCTGATAGTGGGAGCTGAAGGTATACCTCGAGGTGCTACTGGTACTTCTAGACGGGTAAAGCTAGGTATATCGAGTTTGGGTTCATTTTGATTCGTAGGACGAGACCTTACCACCAGTTCTGGTAGTGGGAGCTGAAGGTATACCTCGAGGTGCCACTGGTACTCCTAGACGGGTAAAGCTAGATATATCGAGTTTGGGTTTATTTTGATGCGTAGGACGAGACCTTACTACCAGTTCTGGTAATGGGAGCTGAAGGTACCATATTTTAAAAGAACTGAACAGGACACAAGGAACTGAAATCTATAGGCGGTCAGATTTGGTGGAATCGGGTTTTCATATTTTAAAAGAAATAATAAAATTTATGGACAAAGGATAATGCAAGTGATTGGGCTCCAAAAAAAAAGTCATTGTGCAGAGATGAGATGAGAGTCAGATTATAGATTAGACACATGTCATTCATATTTGTTAGGACGCTAAAAAAATTAGCCCTGGGAAAAAAAAGATATGACCAAAAATACATTTTGCATTTAATAGAATAAAAATCGTTTTCTTTTATGATACAGAAACTGAACGACCGTAGATTTCTACGAGTGTATTCGTATAACCTTTACAGCCATTGACTACGAAACTAGTGAATATTGTAAATAAATACGATTATTGGTAAAAAAAAGTGCTTGTGTGATCCTTATAAGTACCTAATGGATAGGCTACACAGTTGTAAACCGCGATTAGTTCGTCTCTTTTCTTAGTATAGTGACTTCCCTTCTTATTATCGTCGACACACAAAAGAGATGTTATTATTAATCTGTCTCTTTTCTTACTATAGCGAACTTTTTGCGGCACTGGTGCGGCGACATTGGAAGCACGGTTTACAACTGTGTAGCCACCCCTTTTGATTTGATTTGTCTTTTTTCTTACTTTAGCGATGTCTCTTATACGGCACTGGTTCGGCGACATTGGAAAAGCAGTTTACAAATGTGTAACCACCCCTTATGAAATAATGGTATGTATGGTTCATCTAATACTGCCGTTTAGAATAAGCTAGTATGTTGCTATAAGTGGTTAATAAAGTCTAATAGTGGTTATATAATTATTACAACTAGATTTCATTAACGCTCTCTTTCTCTTTCTCGGAGCACATTATTAGCGCGCATTGTCCATTTTATTCGAAACATTTCGGGGTTCGAGTCGAAAGTCGAACTTCTTTTATGATTATGATATTTAATTGTATTGTTAATATGAATCATGTGTTTAAAAGTACTATTCCTTTTATAATTTATGATGTCTGTTTAATTGTACTGAAATAATGAATAACGTCTTCAAAAATAGTACTTATTTTATGTTTAAGAACTCTTACCAATGGTAATGAATGAAATAATAAATCATGTGTTTAAAAGTCTTACTTTTTTCATTAACGATAACCACTTATACCAACACATTAGCTTATTCTAAATGGCAGTATTAGATAAACCATACATACCATTATTTCATAAGGGGTGGTTACACATTTGTAAACTGCTTTTCCAATGTCGCCGAACCAGTGCCGTATAAGAGACATCGATAAAGTAAGAAAAAAGACAAATCAAATCAAAAGGGGTGGCTACACAGTTGTAAACCGTGCTTCCAATGTCGCCGAACCAGTGCCGCAAAAAGTTCGCTATAGTAAGAAAAGAGACAGATTAATAACATCTCTTTTGTGACAGCGCACTGCTGTCTCGCTCGACGATAATAAGAAGGGAAGTCGCTATACTAAGAAAAGAGACGAACTAATCGCGGTTTACTACTGTGTAGCCAACCCATTAGGTACTTATAAGGATCACACAAGCACTTTTTTTTACCAATAATCGTATTTATTTACAATATTCACTCGTTTCGTAGTCAATGGCTGTAAAGGTTATACGAATACACTCGTAGAAATCTACGGGCGTTCAGTTTCTGTATCATAAAAGAAAACGATTTTTATTCTATTAAACGCAAAATGTATTTTTGGTCATATCTTTTTTTTCCCAGGGCTAATTTTTTTGGCGTCCTAACAAATATGAATGACATGTGTCTAATCTATAATCTGATTCTCATCTCATCTCTGCACAATGACTTTTTTTTTGGAGCCCAATCACTTGCATTATCCTTTGTCCATAAATTTTATTATTTCTTTTAAAATATGAAAACCCGATTCCACCAAATCTGACCGCCTATAGATTTCAGTTCCTTGTGTCCTGTTCAGTTCTTTTAAAATATGGTACCTTCAGCTCCCACTACCAAAACTGGTGGTGGGGTCTCGTCCTACGCATAAAAATGAACCCAAACTCGATATAACTAGCTTTACCCGTCTAGGAGTACCAATGGCACCTCGAGGTATACCTTCAGCTCCCACTACCAGAACTGGTGGTAAGGTCTCGTCCTACGCATCAAAATGAACCCAAACTCGATATAACTAGCTTTACTCGTCTAGGAGTACCAATGGCACCTCGAGGTATACCTTCAGCTCCCACTACCAGAACTGGTGGTAAGGTCTCGTCCTACGAATCAAAATGAACCCAAACTCGATATATCTAGCTTTACCCGTGTAGGAGTACCAGTAGCACCTCGAGGTATACCTTCAGCTCCCACTACCAGAATTGGTGGTAAGGTCTCGTCCTGCGAATCAAAATGAACCCAAACTCGATATAACTAGCTTTACCCGTCTAGGAGTACCAATGGCACCTCGAGGTATACCTTCAGCTCCCACTACCAGAACTGGTGGTAAGGTCTCGTCCTACGAATCAAAATGAACCCAAACTCGATATATCTAGCTTTACCCGTGTAGGAGTACCAGTAGCACCTCGAGGTATACCTTCAGCTCCCACTACCAGAATTGGTGGTAAGGTCTCGTCCTGCGAATCAAAATGAACCCAAACTCGACATGCCTAGCTCTATCGGTCTACGAGTACCAGTAGCACCTTGACGTATACCTTCAGCTCCTACTACCAGAACTGGTGGTAAGGTCTCGTCCTGCGAATCAAAATGAACCCAAACTCGACATGCCTAGCTCTATCGGTCTACGAGTACCAGTAGCACCTTGAGGTATACCTTCAGCTCCTACTACCAAAACTGGTGGTAAGGTCTCTTCCTTGGAATCAAAATGAGCCCAAACTCGATATACCTAGCTTTACCCGTCTAGGAGTACCAGTAGCACCTCGAGGTATACCTTCAGACCCCACTACCAGAACTGGAGATAAGGTTTAGTCCTAACAAACATAATGATTCCAAGTTTCCAAATTCAATCCTAATCATAAAAGGTTTTGTTATTTTTTTTTTTCAATAAAATTATATTATTACCTTTTCAACTCAGTTCAGAGAGCGTCAAGTATCGAGACTTGTTTGATGTAATAAATTGTGTATGTACAGCGATGTTTCTTAGCACGAAAAATAACTCAAAAGCGATACAGGTCCACTCTCGACAGCGGCTGAGCGCAGACTGAAGATATCTAGTTTTTGTTTGGAATGATATTGACATTATTTGCTAAAGTATAATAACCCTTACCACAGTGTGTTAAGATTTACGCATTTATACAAACATGAAGAAAATTACGTGTTTGGTTTTATTTTTTTGTAAAGGGTTTTTAGTAGTAATTTCAAAGAAAAAAATGCGTATTATCAAAAATGAACATGTCAACCATCGAATAGTATTTTTTTTATTCATAAATACTTGTGTTTTCATACCAAAAGTGGTACCGTAAATTGGCTTAAAATCGTCATTTTCGTGCGACGAGGCATCGCAAAATTAGTTTTTAAGCCACAAAAACAAATTTATTTATATTATTTTTATATTATAAATGGAGATGAAAGTCTTATCTATCTATTAGTATTTGTAATTATACTAAACTTTGCGCCATTTTATCACAATATGTACCAGAAAATACCCTATTTTGAAGATTTGCGGAAACGCGTCCTTAATAAGAAAAACTTTTTGATATCGTAATATATATAATGAATTACTAAGGGCAGATAATACTTCGAAAGGGTTTTTATCATTTGAACCCATCGACAGGATAACTATGTCTCCGGTTTTCAAAGATTTTTTCAAATTTTCACAACTCGTTAGTATTTCAGAACTTCTAGCCCCTGGCTTGACTAATCCAAAAACGTCATAATTATATTTAAATTTAAAACTATTGCGATTATAGTCATAAGTTAACTGAGAGGCTAAATTGCGGGTTTGGTCGTCACCTATTATGTAAATTTTCTTTTTATCATTGTCAGATGCGTCGTTTATTTCTTGATCATTTATACATACTGTAGCAAAGCCATCGATTGGTTTATAAGGTTCTTGTTGCTTGAAGTTGAGACAATTATGTGATAAAGGCGCTATTCGTTTCGGTGTATCTGTTAGACTTCGGCTCTTTTTGATATCTATAGGTGAACAGCGTGATAATCTCATCCTAATATTTGTTATCTTTTTTAGTTGTGGCGTTAGAGGTCGGCGTCCCATTGTTGTACTCGTCATTGTTGTATTAATGGTTGCAATATTTTTCAAAATGTTTATTTGCTTATTTTTTTCATTTATTTCCTGACGTAAATTATTACATTCACATATAAGAGAAGCTATCTCTTCATGAGAACTAGCATTATCATTTTGTAATGTCACAATTTTTTGTTTTAATACTTGCAATTCCTCTAAGTAATTTTTTGTCGGCTCTATAAAACTTTGTGTTGTTAAATCGATCTCTTCATAGAGAGTAGAACTTAATAATGTTTCATTAGAATTAAATAATGACATGTCCATATCTGATTTAGCTCTGCGCAGTGGTTTCCTCAATGTAATATTGTCATTCTCCATAATTACAAAAAGGAAAAATAAAAAAAAAAAAAATAAAAAAAAAAAATAAAAAAAAAAATTGAACAGTCGGGGTTCGAACTCGGATAGTCTTGATCTGAAGTCGACGCCTTGCCGTCAGAGCTATCAGTCACTTGCAATTGATTGCGAAATAAAGCATCACTTTAATCTTTTAAAAGATCGTTAAACGTTTCTTTGTTCTTTGTGTACGGATTATAGTATGCACTTTTACGAGTACCGACACTGACACAATCACTTAAATAATTTAAGATAACTTATTTAATTAGATAAAGTAGGTTTATTCACTTCATTGATGATAAAAAAAAGGTAAAAAATCGTTTGAAATGATTCACAATTTATGGTTTTTGTTAAATTAGTACTTTGTTTTGATTGCTGAACACTTTTTGTTTGGAAGCGGTTTATCTTATCACTTTCACGATTGATAGTCTCACCAACGATTTCACAGCTTAGTTGAAAGATCTGAAGGCTGATTTTAATAGCTTTAGTTAATTTCACCACTTTTAAATATTTTTGCGAGATAAAATATAAATCGAGATGTTTACATTGGCGTCGTACCCGCAAAGTTTCAATAATAAGATGAGTAAGATGCAGCTTAGGCAGGGGCCAAGGGGGGCCGACCATCTGGTCGAGGTCGGGGGAGAACGCTGGGCGGTAAGAACCTTAGGCCATGCTCCAGCAGGCCGTCTACCGGCTCATGATGAATTCGTATTTTATATTACAGATCATACATTTGAATCTACCATTTAATTATTTAACGACTTGGTCTTATATGTTTTTCATAAACTACTTACCTTCTTACATAATCGGTTTTCCACCATGGAAATGTAGGAAGGTAAGTAGTTAATGAAAAACATATACCTAACAGAAATAAATATAGGCTAAAAAAAGAAATCTTTCGTACTCACTAGTATAGATAAAAAAATGTTAATTAACCCAAACTAAGTACAGAAAGCAGCACGCGTTACAAATCAATCAAGCGTTACAAATCTGTCAAAAATTTACTTGAATTTCTCTATGCCCTTGACATTAAGTTGTAAAAGTAAAACTGGTATAATAGGGGAAATTTGATAGAAAGGCAATGTAACGCTTGATCTGCTGCCTTCTGTACCTACTAAGTATTTATAACAGATATACATATGTAACTGAGTATCTTTTTATCGAACGAGGGTGTTAACAATCAATGTAACTTAATAAAAAAGCACAAAACTGCCAAACTACCCAAACAGCAAACACATCCTAGCGCGCAGTAAAGAAAGCTAAGCTGACATCACAAGCAGCTTGAAACCAGCAACTTAGTCGGTATCTTGCCGCTTTGATACAATGAGCTTACAAAGTTGTGAAGGCTTTGAACCCGGCACAATGGGAGCCAGGCCGGGGCTTTACAGTTGATCCGCCGGGCCTTTGTCTTTTTGCTTCCTCGGGACGGGGATAAGGAACTTGATTGGATTTTGTATCGTGGAGAAATACTTATACCGATTGTGATGGTAACTGTACAAGATGAAATAAGTATACTTAGTTTTAAAGGAAACGATATTTCACGTTAATGCTTATTTCTATATCCTTTGTGTAATCTGATTGTAACTTTTTTATAAATTTGGAATTCAGCGATTAATTTTAAAATTAAAAAAAAAACTTCGTAAGCACTACCATGATGTTGAATGAAAATTCCTGTTTAAATTAACATGTATAATTCATTTTTTTTTACGATTTTCCGCAAGACTTCGTCGGAAATCGGAAACTAACAAAAAAAGTTATACAACAAGTAACTGTAAGTACGATACAAAAATCTAACTACAAGGAAGATTAAGTCCTATGCGTTTCGAATTGTAACCAACACAACACAGTGTACTACAAATAGGTATTTACTACGAATAGGTATTTTTACTGACACCCCTAGCAATTTACTAAAGCGTTGACTAGTTTGTTGACACTGACACTACCCCTAACACTTTAGCCCTGCAGCACGCACTAGGCTACAAGCCATTATTTTGTCGAGACAAATTGAAAGCCGTATTGCTACCCTCAGCCCTTCACAAAGACCTAGCCCTTGAACAAAGCCCTTCAGAACACTTTTATGCAGCTGTTATCTAACATACACGTTCATAAACGATATGCTGAGTACCTACGATATAAACGATATTACATACATACAATATTGTCGTATAACATATAAATTGTAAGTGAATACGGATCATGCTTTCTATAGAGTTACAAATCGGCAGAAACTCTTTTGTAAGCTTATCCTACTTTTGCACTTTTTTATCTAATATATAAAATTCTCGTTTCACAGTTTTTGTTGCAATACTCCTCCGAAACGCCTTGACCGATTTTGATGAAATTTTTTGTACTTATCCGGTATCTATGAGAATCGGCCCACATCTATTTTTTTTTATTTATCCGGCAAAACAACGTTTGCCGGGTCAGCTAGTCTAATATATAAAATTCTCGTGTCACAGTTTTCGTTGCCATACTCCTCCGAAACGGCTTGACCGATTATGATGAATTTTTTTGTGCTTATCCGGTATCTATGAGAATCGGCCAACATCTATAACGTTTGCCGGGTCAGCTAGTAACATATAAATTGTAAGTGAATACGGATCATGCTTTCTATAGAGTTACAAATCGGCAGAAATTCTTTTGTAAGCTTATCCTACTCTTGCACTTTTTGATACTGTTATAAAACTATGTATTTTTGTAATTCTACTGTCCCACCAATATTGTACAGGAGAGTGTTGTGAGGATGACTGTCTACGTGAACATGACAGACAGGATACTTTTAGTCTCAGTAATTAGGTCCCTAGAGATGGTTTCGGGATTGTGTCGTGGTTCGTGGAAGCCACGTGTGTGTGTCAATTAGATGTAAAAATAGATAAAAGTAACGTAAATAAATAATGCCAATTGCACGTTATGATTTGATATTTGTTAATACATATTAGAGTACTTAAATTATTAAGCTTGTAGATCTCTGTTTCTTTTTGTTAAGGTACAATGTTACTTAGCATACTTATGCTCTTAGTCCGGGCATAGCCTGGAATCTGGAATCCTGGAATATATATTATATTCTTCAACAGTTATTTTTGACGACTGCTTGAGAAACAGTTAGTGTTCAAAAGTGACCTTGTTGTAGATAATATTTGAAGGAGAAAAACACAAAGCAGTGTGTAACCTTTATGCTAAGTCTCATATCCGTGCGCTCAAGGAATAAGATATTTCATACAAACTAAGAAGTCCAATAATTCCCGTTCCCGTGGGAGCTTCGACAATTCCTTCCTTAGTGCTCCCCCACAACCTCTAAGGATTATATGTTCCAAATTTCAGCTCTCTACGGCCAGTAGTTACGGCTGTGCGTTGTCTGTCACTCACTCAGTCAGTAACGGAAGAGTTTTATATATTAAGATTGATGATATGAGATCAAATTTCAGATAAGTCCCGAATGTGTTTATAAACTTGCTAAATTTATCCACATAATATATTTAATAGACGTAATTTTCCTAAAATACAGCCAAAGCTTTGAATTTCGAACTTGAACCAAAGCTGAATAACTTTTAGACGCCTTCTTCTATTTCAAACAACTAATGCCATCACAACAGGACATGGAATTTGAATGAAAAATATTTTTTTCTTAAAAAGCTCTTCGTTATATGTATACTGATATGATACTGAGTGAGTGGAACGAATATCTCACTGAGTGATCTCCGGCTTGTTTGTGAGGCGACGTCACAACTCACTCACAGAGATCAAATCTTACCACTGAATCTTACTCCGCAATGGTATTTTATCTGATAACACCTGAATTTCTGACTGAATAAACTTTAGTTAGTAATCGGTACTTTGAATTAAAACGTTTTTATTCCTTTGCTTCATAAATTTAACCTGGGTCAGCCAAACAGAGGCCCGTTGAAAGTTCTCCTTCATTCTTGTGGTTTATCATAAGAGTAGGTAGTATGGACTAGAAATACATTATTGAAGGATACAAAATATATCTAACAATAGCTTTAAAAACAAATCAAATACACCAGTAGAAACGTATTAAAACAAATCAGTGCATTGCAAACATAGCTAGTGTTGAGCCAGCCGACGGCAATTAATCCTCAAGTTAGCAATACTTATAAACCCACATAACTATATCAAACCTCGTATATACATTAGTATTCTATACGACAAGTGTGAGGCTACGAATATAATAATAATAATAAAAGCAACGCAAGTAGGTAACACCTTGCACACTGTTAAGATCTCTTAACATTTAGTTTTATATAATCTGTGTCTGCGGTAAAGTCATCTTCTTTATTACCTATGATCTATGCATGATTGATCGATTTTTCGTTCAGTTGAGTATTAAAGTTAAATGTGTAAAGAACTACATGTCAGTTTTCTTTCCTTCTTCTATACAAGCAATAATACAGTCTGCTAGAAATAAACACACACAAGGTGACCGAAATGTGTGAAGTTATGTCAACCGAAATCACCCCAGTTGTAATATATGAAAACGGTTTGACCCCCGCCACACTGGTTAAATAACTGAAAGCCTCTCAGACTGGTTGGTCAGATATTCGATTCCTATCCACCTAAAAAGGCGTGCAGGTTCTAAAATATACGTTACCACGTCAATTGATTTGTCTACAACACCTGTGATCACCAGACCGACAAGACCTAGAAAGGTTTCACTGACCACTCGGATCAGACCGTGGGAGTACCAACAGCTTTAGTTATCTGTAAATACGTACATTTACAGTCCACTTGGTCGAATCAATTATTAAATCCAAAGACTTGTTATACCCATATTTATTATTAACGCGGTATTAAATCAGTCCGCGCTCCGCAGCACTCCTCGGCAGTTAATCGAGTATAAATAGGCAGTGTTGCCAGGCTGGTGAATTTTTCATGAAAGTGGTTAGCTGTGGAGTCACGCGATGGCGCGCTTTGAGCAACACTCGACAACTCACGTGGCTCCGCTTGCCTGACGGTGCGCCATCAAAAAGGTACTCGGTAAGGTAGGAAGTTATTACTAATGGATGCGGCATTATTTTGGCATCTACAATAATGTATGATACCTTAAGGTGCTTTGTTTTTTCTTATGGAAATACGGCACGATAAGTGTCTTTGAATGTTTTATTTGCGTATCCGTATGTGACTAATCGTAGAAAGTAATATATATTTATATAAATATCCCTACCAACTTTAACTCGAATATGTTAAAAGTTTTATAAAAAATATTATGATATGACTTATTGGTATTACGTAGGTGGTGTTTCTGTGTTTATTTATATCAGCCTCCCTTCATCTAATCTACAATACAATACCTCTTAACCCCAACTTTACAGTACATACCCACCAAAGTCTAGAAGCTTTCAAGTTAGCTTACTTTGAAACTATGTAGGTTGGTGTGCAGATTTAGAAAATGAATGTAATTTCTTTCATTTTTAGGGATATCGATCTTAAATATTACTACACCATTTTTACATCGTTTTTACTAGAACTATAAAATTGTATTCTACAAGCAAGCCATTATCAAGTATTCTACTCCTGCAGCCAAATTATTCGATCTAAATGGCCTCACAGAGTTCAATAGAATATTCGATGGTTCCAATCCAACAGAACAGAGGGATACATGATAGATGCGAGAGGAAATTGAGCGGCGACCGGAAATGGTCTTGCGACGTCAAAATGGCGACGTGATTCATAGCCTCTTGCCGACTACAGCACGCGGGCAATGGCGACAAATTTTATGTATACGTGAACTTAGAGGAAAGCATATATTTTGGTTTGTACCAACAGACAGCGTCCTAAAGTTTTCTTAAGAACCTCAAAACCCAGTAGACAAAGAACCGCTCTGTGATCATTATTTCCGTTAAAACGTTTGTAAATGACATTGCCATTTTGTTTACGCTCGGTAAATTAAAATCCATTTAATTCAAGCTGCGACACTAACGACGTCATTATCTAAAAAAAACAATGTTAATTTGCAATTTTTACGTTTATTTAGGCGCTTAATAATCCCCGGGCGTCCCGAGGACATCTCTGCCGGAAGGGCGTTCTATTCAGCGGAATTCAAATCAGGCTGTATAGCTGTGCCTTGCCGTGCCGTGAAGTGGGATGAAAAAAGCAGTTAATGGCGCGGACTGAGCGTAATTGTTAAGTAATCGCTCGCTCGAGGCGCGGCGCCATTACGCGCAATTGTGCCCCCTATTCAACTAGCTGAAGCGATTTTTGAAGTGCTTCGCTGACAAACTATTCTTGTCAGTCACTTATCTTGTGTTAGTCACTTGTGACAGTGAATAATAATAATGAGCGTAAGTTTTCAAATAAATGAATAATACTTACATAATATTCTCGCCTGAAGTATTATTAAAAATAATGTGCTTCTATTTTTTTCTTCAAACACCATAGATTTAAAATATCTACCTATTTATACTGTGTTACTCGGAGTAACTTACTCCTACAGACCCGCTGCCTGTTATTATTGATTTATTAAATTGAAAATTGATTGTACTGACTGATCCCAAAAATATTATTTCATAGGGAACCAGAATTAAAATGAACTAGCTGCTGCCCGCGACGTCGTCTGCGTGAACGCTATGCAGCACCAAACGCACCTACGATTATAACACTGCTAGCGTGATAATATGTAGCCTATATGTTGACCCGACTTCTTAACTATCTTCATGCCAAATTTGAAGTAAATCCATGCAGTACTTTTTGAGTTTATCCCGGAAAGACAAACAGACAAACAGACAAACAGACAAACAGACAAAAATTCTAAAAACTATATTTTTTGTTTCTGTTTCGATTGTAGATCATACCCCAAGTATTCTTTTAAAAAAATATTCAATGTACAGTTTTGACTTTCCTACCATTTTATTATATGTATAGATAACCACTGAAAAACCGTACAAACGCAAGTGAAACAAGTGAATTCAAGCAATTCTCCAAAAAGTTCGTGAATGAGGCTTCACAGGGGGAGTAAATTGAAACTAGGTGGTGTCCCAGTGCTGGCCGGAGCATCGCCGGGACTCGAACGCGCAATAAGCTGGAAACAATAGCTGGCGCACATTTACATATGAACTGAATCTAGGACCCGTGCCCGTGGAGCGAATGAATGCAATCGGTGCTTTACTTAACATACGATATTGATTTTGTTGGAAACGACAAATGGAAACTGTTTTATAGAACCTCGTGGATTTACAGGCTGTGTAACCAACGAAATGAACGAGGGATTTGTCATTGAATAAAAATAACTGATAGATTGAGTTAATTCTAGATATATTTATTTATTTAAATAAATATATCTAGAATTAACACCATTATACATATTGTTGAATTTAAATTTTTTACAGAACTTTTGTTATGGATACTTAAACAACGGCTAAATAAACTAAAAAAATATACATGAATGACTTGAAAGTTATATGTATTATACTGTGTTCACCACAGAAATATTCGAATCCCTTCAGGATCCTACCAGGATTCGAATCCAGGAGCTTCGGCTTGGCACTTTTTTGGCAGGCCATGTTTTTGCCGCTACGCCTACCGGTAGTCTTAATTCTGCATACAGCAAAACATAGTCTGGAATGTTCAAGCTAATCTCTGTATACTCTATCACTTCTATCTTTACCTATCTCTATGTCTAGGTCTCTTTTTAATACCTCTTTGCCTAATAGTATAATAGCAAATTTCACAAAGTCACTAAGTCGTCCGTGGTTCAATGTGTACGGTTTTTCCATATAATATCTAAGATTTCCCCATCGATAGATTGAAGGATACCGTAAAACAAGTGTTGTGTGAAAAGGACTACTTCAAGATATCCGGAATAATCCGGATGCAAGAAGATGGGGGCTTCCCTGACTGTAATCTGTTATAGTATATTTTTTAAAGATTGATTTGAGTTTTTTTCCATTTGTGCTCAGCAGATGGACTTTCCAAAGTAGCAGCAGATCCAATTTAATTTGTAAATAATTTGATCTTTTCCATTGTGTTTTGTAACTACGAAATAATTTTTTTTTCTTTGACTTTGACTAAGAGTCCCCTAATTCTGCTGTGTGTAATAACCTGTAATAGCCTTAATACAAGGTTACCTTGAGGCAACACGTTTGTGTGTAAGTTTGAGTACTTTATATAGTTTCGGGTGAAGCGGTAGGACCTGTATTCATTATGAATAAAAATGTAAGGTACCTACATCCTCGTCTTGATTTTTTGCTCAGAGTTTCCCGGGCCGGGTCCCGGTGGGAAGACGTTTTATTTAGGGACTTATAAATTTTCTTTTCGTGTTTTCTTTTTGTTTCTTCGCAACGTTATTTTCAAACACCACTTTACGAATTTGACTTCGTAAAGTGGAACTTTTTTTTGTAAAAAAAGTAAACATACCTACGAACGTGAAGTGTTTACCTTACAAAATGAATGAGTGGGTGTGACACAATACTAACAGCTTGCTATAACAAAATAATTCAAGATTTTCTCCCTAATGAAATTGATTTTGAAAGTGAATTAATGAAACTGAGTAGGTACTGATCGAGAACCAAAACAAGTCATGGGGAGCCGAGGCAGTACCGAATTGTAATATTTTCGTAATGTAATATTGTAAGTTTTTCATAAAAGATCTGAAATTGTTTTGTTTAGTGTTGGCGCCAACCTAAAGTATAAGTAGGTAGCTAAGTGAGTAGCCGAAATTGTTTTTTTTTAAGTTTTGTTTTTAAACTGTTGTTTGTTGTAATGTCTTAACATTGCGAAATTAGATAGTTTTATAGACAAGATTGTAGATTGTGTTTTAGTTTAAGTATTATTAATTTCGACGATTTGAATGATATTTTTAAATAATTTCGGTTCTAAAATACACACCACAGACATACATCTACATAAACAACACAAGTGCATGTACTTCGCGTGTCCGAACCCCGACCAAGCGTCAAGGTTAGTCGCCGCTAGATTCAGTCCCCGCGTGTATGTCCGTTAGAAAATCGATTTCACAATATCGATATCGTTCATAATAACTGATTTCAATCGGCGGCATCGATGAGTTCAATTCGGTTTGTTTTTCCCATCAATAAATATCAGTTATGACGTCACAAAAGGTGTTAAAAAGTCGGCACGCTTGGTTTCAATACAAATCGTGACACTTGCGTTATCTATTTAGATGTATGTCTGTGATACACACCGATATTATTTAGCTAAAAATGTGAAATACCGCCTTGCGTGAATATTTTATATAATCGTAAAGTACCTGTGTAGCTTGTACGTACGTACAATGATTGATTACGTTTGGGAAAAACTGCAAATTCAGACATTCAACAAATATACCTACTCTAAATAAAACAGAACATTTGACCTAAAACGCTGAGAAAATAATATTAAGACGTATAATACCTGACATGAATACATTATCCAACTCACGACTTCAATGGATCTTCAGTAAAGCTTACGCCTTTTGTGCTTTTTTGGATAGATAAAAATATAATGTTTGAGCCTCCTAACGCCATCTAGTGAGGCTTCTGACAACTATCAGCAACAAAGAGCTTTGCGCGTTCACTGTAGTTTAATTAATTAATTAATTGCAATTTAATTATAAGCACTGCAAGAAATTGTATAAACTGAGTATGCTAAATCTGTGCTGACCCGTTGTTTTTTCTCATTTTTTTAAATTAAAATAAACATAACTTAAAAGAAATCCAATAAAACTTTTGAATATTTGTACTTAGAGTTAAATCGTTTATGATAAGTAGTTAGGTACTTAATGGAATACCTATGTTTAAACAATATATAACCTTGTTATTTGCTGCGATTTAATGACTTAATTTTCCTAGATGTTAACGAATTATTATGCTTACGTAAAGGTAGATAAATTATAAAACCTAAGATGAGTAGATACCTAAAATCTCCTTGTTCTGCATTCGCTGGGGCTGTAGCGATGGCACATTGAATGTAAGCCCTCCTTGAATCCCTGCCTTAATTTTGGGTACTTGTATTTCATAGGGGCATGTTTACAAACAAACTGAATTCAAACTTTAAATAACATTCTTGAGAAGTCTTTACAAATATAAATAGCTTTTTGAGCATTTCCACCGCACACCCTAACTTGTAATAATCCAATATTAATACAAAATATGCAAATTCAATTGCCGTACAATTTGTCGCTCCTAATGGATATTTAAACGTGGGTTCGCACCGGCGAGTGTGAGGTGTGGGGCTAAGTGATTATCGAATGTGGTTACCTCCAAGCGTGGAGGTAATGTTTATGAAGGAACCAGAAAACCACCTGTGTTTGTTTGTGCTTATGGCAATTGACTTTTTAATTGGTAAGATTTCGCATTTCTCAAGAGCCTTCATACAGCGCCATCTACTGACGAGTGTTTGTGTTTAGTAGACTGAGATGAATGCAAGCAATTAACATTTTCCTTTGTTTTCGTGTAGGTGTTGTGGAGATCATATTTCACGTTCGTACCTCCAAAAGTCCTCGTGTTGAGAGGGCTCAGGAGTACTGTGAGGAGGTTTATTTTAAGTTTACTATTTCAAAAGGCTTTTACACTCGCAAGAGATATTTGAGTATGCTGTTCTGCTTTCGTGATATTACGGTTATTGTTGTTAAAACTAAGTTTATGTAAAGATTTTTTAATATATTATAGCTACCTAACCTCTAATTAACCCCTAATCAGACCTGATGGTAAGTGTCGATTCGCTCTCATGTACAAGGTTGTGGGTTCAGAAAGGTAATGATTTGTCAAAAATGGAAGTTATGAAATTTATACCCATGTACAGCAAGTCTAAGCAAACCCTATGCTTACTAAATATAGGCAATAAAAACGCATCTATAATTCATCAAAACTGCCTACATTCTTCAATCAGTATTATATCTTACTTAGTCAGTTAAATTTTTTGTACAAATTGAATCTACAGAGCATCTTTATTGAAAAAAAATACAGAGGCAGAAAATACTTATGTATGGGAGAGACAGAGTTTATAAATAATACGGAAACTATCAGATTTCTAACTGCAGCAATGACACTGGTTCACTCGACATTATGACCTCCTTTTTCATCCTTATTTCAAACTTATTTGGCCTGACTAGGTACATCTGCTATTAAAAACGCCTGCTTTCTTCACTTTCTTCAGGATCTCACATGACAACGACTCCAGCCTTTTTGGTGTCGTCATGACCTAACGTTCTAACGTATTGCTTTTTTTCTATCATTTTATAGATTGCTAGTTTCTTTGAACCATAAATATTTAACTTCATATTTGACGGTCTTCTTGGTAAAATTGGGGCGTAGGTACGGCGGCGTAGATAAAGTACCAACTTACTGGTACTAGGTAGTACCTAGACATGTCAGAGGCAAATATACTTATACACGATAAATGAAGCGATTCACTGTCAATCAATCGTCTACGTTTAGTATTTCATATAATAAGTTTTAAACTTTTTTGTAAATATCAGAGTAATTTAACTTTTTTAGTCTCTTTATGAAACTTGAAAGATATAACGCCCATTATTTCTGTAAAGCAAATATTACACGCAATCGCGTACCAAAGTGCTTTATCAAAATTGCATGTTGTAGATATAATTTTTTCCGGCACTTACACTTCGTCCCGCCATTTTGCGTTAATGTCTTCATTTCCCGCGCAAATTGACGTCATTACGTCGCGACATGCAGCACAGCTCCCGAACAGCGCCGAAATTATCATATTTACTGCCGGTAAGTGTATGTCCCGAAACTAATTGATATGGTTTCGTGAACCGCTTGTTGCCATTACGGTGTTTACCCGCCTTTCCTCAAATTATCCCGTAATTCAATGATGTTGTAGTGATATTTATTCACACTACATGGTATAGACAATGACGATTATACCGAATTACCTGAATAGGAATAGGAATACCAAAGTTTCTACAGTAGGTATGATTGTCGTGGCTCACGGCCTGCAGCTTTCATATTTGAAAATAAAAAATCCAGAATCCAATCGACCGCATTTCACACTAAGCCCTATTTTTGAAAAATAAAATATTCTGTAGTTCAACAACCAGCACCTTGACTAATTGCTTGAATAATTGAATGTCACTGATGGCGACAGAACATCCCTCCCCGTTTACGAAGTGGTGACCTCGAGTGCCGAGTGTTGTGCCATCTGTGGATATAATGCCATCATCTCGACCGTCGTGATCGCCCTATACTCCGACATCCAGCTTAAACCTGCACATTCGCACAGTGACTTTGTTGCCTTTTGAGTTAGTAGAGCTATCCTGACCTGAAAGATTTGGGTATCTCTTCCAAATCACTTAAGCGGTGTCCCGAGAATCACACCAGATATGTATAAAATTTTCGCGCAGGTATGTTATTATCTAGCCTACATCGCGATATTCCAATTTAAAAAGCATATTTAATCGACAACGAGACTTTCCTCATCATCCACAGAATTAACAAAGATTGTCAATCGTTGCAGTCCCTGGGTCTAAGAATCCTGTTGTCCTCTTGAATATTTATTATTATGTTACAAAACTTTTTCACGACATATTTGTCATACATGTCATAATTGTCATTATCATTGTTATACCTAAATATCCCGTCCCGAGACCCTCAGGAAAAAAGATGTGGGCTAAACTTACCTACTTATAAATGAAATAAAATTTAGAATATTTGAATAAAATAATCCAATGCGTTATTTAAAATAATACAGTAGTATTAGTATTTTAATAACAATATTTCTGAATGGGCGTTTCTTGTATTTAACTTAAATAAAATTAATATACTAAATAACTTCGACGGCATCAGCTTAGAGATAATTGAATCCTCAGTTGTGAAGCATTTATCTACTGTTTTTCTTATCGTATTCTGTATCTTACGACTTAAAACCTTGGGAGATGTCAAGTAGCGCCGAGGCAGGCTGCGCTGGCGCGTGAGGTGGCTCTCGGGAATATGGCTAACTATTTCTCTCGGTTTTACCTGCGCGATTTCTATTCCCGCAGGAATGTCGGGATAAAAGTAGCCTATGTGCTATTTCAGACTGTACAATACCACTATTTCAACCAAATCCGTTGGACCGTTCTGCTGTGACTGAGGCAAAATCATAAATCAATACATCCATCCAAAATTTCACATTTATAGTGTTAGTAAGAGTAAGACATCGTGTTAGTAAGGACATCGAGACCTCGCTACCAATTTGCGGACTAACTTACTTCCCTGAAACGAACTTAGATAGAAGTTAGCAAGATAAATACTAGTTAAGTTCTGGGCCATAAATATTAATTATGCTTAAGTAGAATAAAAGGCCCTCTAGCTTAACGTTTTAAATAACAATTTGCTGAGATAAACCGAGTTAATTCTGCTAATTAGACACCCAAATGAAGCTTTTGAAGAGCAGAGCTTTGAGCGCGCCTCAGTGCCAACGAAGTGAGGAGTGAGGTCGTACATCGCACTGTGCGCACTAGCTAGTTAATGATTAAGTAAGCTTAATTAACTGGGGGTTTGGCCTATAAATGAGCACTTGTAATCTTAATGACTTAGCCCCGATTTCACCGATTTCCTTCCGATCCTAGATTAACGAATCTCAGATTTTACTAAAGAAAAATTGAAGGCGGAACTCGTTTTAACGCGTAAACCGAGTTCAACTCGAATAGATCGCGTTTTATTACACGGTGAAATTGGGGCTTAATGGTTATCTGTAGTAATCTGAGAGGAGGCGCCAGCGAACATGTTTTATTTATTTCTTAAAACTAAGAAATGTTTTTAGAAATAAATAATCAACGAATGCAGAGCATTGAAAAAACCGATTTCACGTCAAAACTTTGAATACTTTGAACTTTGAGTTAAGAATGTAAACATTCTCCGAAATCATAGATACTTCTTCAAAAGTTTGAAATTTTCAATGAAGTACCTACTCATACCGATTTCGATGAAATTTTAATGGGACCAACTATGAAGTAAGTATCCTCTGTAGCAATGCCTGTCTATCTACCAGAAATACCGGCCACCATTGAGTGCATTGTGCACGCGGCGTGCTAGTCGTCTGTCGGCCATTACCGCCGATTTAGGAACCCGCTCGCAGCGCCATCTGCATGCCGGAGTAGCAAACCCTCGTTACCATGCACGCAGACAACCCATACAATCCGCTTTCGCTCAACTTGTATGGAATAATGTAATCTCATGCCTTTACTTACACATTATGGCCTATGTATGGGAGATTATATGTTCAGAATGCGGAATATATTCAATATATTATTCGTGTCTGAGCAGGTCGTAACATGCGCCTATTTTGTTTTATGGTACAATGGGAAAGTGAAATTAAAATAACTTCTAAAATGCAAATAGCCTTGTGAAAACGCCAGAAGCAGTGTTTCGCTGCAATCCGGTTCAAAGGATCGAAATGCGGGGATAAAGGGAACCCTTTACAACAGATGGGGATTTTGTAACTTATTTGTTTGTTAGGTATACTTACCTAAGTCACGCTATTTATTACTATTTTATCGAACTTTACGTCATACATGGTATTGATATTTAAAAAGAAACTTGCTTTATTTCCGTAACAAACAATTCCTTGATAAAATATCCAAAGGGAAGAGGTTCAATTCGTGTGTATGTTTTTTTTGTATCTTTGTTACATGATTTTTTGGACATTTATAAATTGATTTCGAATATTCTTGTTTCACATGATAGAGGATACTTCAGACGTGGTTCCATTTAATTTCATCGAAATCGATTGAGTAACTCTTGAAAAAAATAATAAAATATTTATGAATAAGTAGGTACGAAGGACATTTATATTGACAATCTTACACTCCAGCCAAAGTTTTGAAGTGAAGTCGGTATTTATATTCTTTGGTTATTTATTATTTCTGATGTCTTGATATAAACAAAAATCTACATACTTGCATATAAGTAATCCAAAAAAGCTGAACGGATTATTGCGACTTGGATCGCACAGATCTCCGAACATCGGACAAAGTTGAGATAGCTTTCCATTCGGGTTCTAACTTATTGTGTCCTCCTGTCCTGTCCTCTGCTGAATTCCGCAGCTTCAAGTTATTTTACCATACTCAAGTTGGCGTTCGATGCTCCCAATATATATGTAACTTTAGATGATTTTATGCTGATTATAGCGACTTATTTAACAGATATTGCCGTCCTTCAAAATTCGCGCAGTATCTGGGTTGAATAGTAATTAGAAATTTAGCTCTTTCTCGCTACATGGACGAGGCAATTGGGCAGCAGGTGCCACGTTCGATGTGTCCCTATACAGTTCCATTTACCGAAAGAGTAATGTATCACAGCAATGGTCACATTTAAATTGGTTTTCCCGATGTATCGCACCTGGCCACAGAGTGTAAAGCCCCATATTTTAATCTAAGAAATGTAAAATGCTTAATGTAGTTAGGTATGTAAAATGGCTAATCTGTTGTAGAATCGTTGATCACTTCAATATTCGCAGGAGCTGCACAGAAACATTTCACAACGACATACAAAACTCTTGAAATAACAATTATAATATTCCTCTTAGATATTTTATTTGGCATTACTATTAATATATTTTCTTAAGACGGTTGTCCTCAATTCGGACCTTACCGGCGGAAGTAGCTATTGTGAGCAGCGATTGTCGGGCCCTTTCAAAGGGCTGTTCGTTTCCGAAACAATAATTACGTGCTTGTTGTTCTATAGCAGGGCTACAGGTAGCAAGTAGTTCTCCTAGAGCAGCTGCAGAGTAACGGTGTATTCAGAATTATGAGTAGGCACTACGTCGATTACCGCACCGTTACAGACACCTGTACTAAATAAATTGATTATTCTGGTCTTATGGCACCAAATGGAATTTGAATTTTGCGCCACGGAGGCACTCATTGAATAACATTATTATACCATGATCAGAAACGTGTTATTCCTATTTATTATTCCCGTTCAAGAAAGTGACTTGCAGATATGTTTAAACAAATCAGCATTCTCCCATTCGCGTCACAGTAAATATACGAAAATATTGTGTAGGAATGTAAAAAGATGCACATCAGAGGAGCCTTACATATTTGTAATAAAATAAGTATAATCTAAGTGGGGTTCAAAAAGGCACAAATTCGATAATTACCCCTACGCTATTACAAAATTTTGCCCAAAAGATTTAGATCGGGCTCAATTTAAAAATAGAAAAGTAAAGTAAAAATGTTTGAAAAGTAATTATAAAATACTGACTGAAGTCACGACCGATATAATTTTGGCATAGGTAAATTGCTTTGAAAAGATTATTTGTTATTGAGTTTTGCCGTATCTTCCCGACTCATTGATTTTACGAAGTAATGGCGGAATTTGTAATGTGAGATATTTCAATCAAATTTAAAATCTATCAGAGATAGAATTTAGAGCAAATTGAGATCTATTCGCGAGTGATTGTCGTTGCTTCACTTTTAGCACTTTTACAAAAAACCACTTTATTTTCAAATCTCATTTGACAAGCTTGCTCTGTTTACGGCCTTTGTCAGCTGCAGATTACGATTTCAATAAATAATAATAAAATCTACTTGCAGCAGTTGTCTACGAATCTCATACAGGGAACACGAGGGTCGACCCCCGCCCCCGGCCCCGGCCCCGGCAAGTTCCCGGCAATATTGCCGGTGATAAGGAGCCGCAGTTGGCAGCACTGCCGCGGAATATTTTATACTACATTTCACTAAGTGAGATACTCTCCGGGAAGCGAACCCTTTCCCATCATATCATGTCTTCCCTGGCAGTTTGCGTTGTGCGATAACAAAGCAGGGGATTTGGAAAGTTACCTTTGTGAAAATACAGTCTATTATTGAGAGACGAAATATTCTTTTATCTACGCAAAGGAATATTCTATTACATAGTTCTAAATATAAATCTTATATGTATTGACAAAAGGTTTATTGTGGAACAGCAAAACATTTCTTAATAATTTCCATTGTAGGCCAGCGGCTGCGGAAATGATAATATTTTATTTGGGCAGGTTTCAGTTATGGAATGTTAATAAATCGAGCAGCAGCGGGTGCGGCGCCCGCGGCGGCACACCACTACAAGCCATGTGATCATATTTTTACGGAATCCTCGTCCTGCTGAGGGGTGTGTTAGTTTCGAGAATTTACATTTATAATTTGGTTTTATATGTAGAGGCCGGGAGGTCGGGAGGCCGCGGGCACAGTTGTGAGTACAGGGTGCGTGCAGGGTAAGGGCGAGAGGGTCTGCACAGTTGATGATATGTTACTCCTCAGGAGGGCAACGTTGTTATTATTAAAATGAAATTGCTATTATTGTTTTTATTGAAGATTGGATGTCGAATAACTTGATAACGAATGTGGCTTTGCAGAGTTCCGGAAATAGAAAATGATTATAAATCACTAAGACGGTTAGGATTGTTTTCAATTGATGAAATGAATAGGCATAAGTAGGTACAGTAGACAAAAAAGGCCCCTTTTGCCGTTGAAATTCCTCCTATGAAACATTATTTAAGGCAACATACAAAATATAGTCACTCAACGAAAATATTTTAAAATAAACCATCGTATTGAAATGTACCTATAGCTCTGTCGACTCCTGAGAATAGCAGCTTTATTGTTCTATACCGACCTTTGAAAAGTATTGAATGTCTGCAGCGTCTCATTAGATCAAGCTCGATTTCTGGAGCATTTTTTTTTGTGTAAATCGCACAAGCAATCTGACATCCATCAAAATCATAACTTGATGTAGTTCGAGGGCCCCCAACTCTAGTTCAATATAGGTACCACAAAGTTTATGTCTTTTTCGACCTACGTTACCGCGTTATAGCCGCAGATTTTTCAAAACCGGCGGATATATTTTGGCGATGGGGTAAACCTGTCTGCCTCAGACCCCAGTGGTTGCGGGTTCGATTCCCGCACGGAACAAGAAAAAAAAAGTTCCGTGTCTATTTCGTGAAAAAAGTTCGGTGTTTATTTATTTACTTATGTATTTATATTCTAGGTCCCCCCCTATTTCGCTACATGGTATCCCATAACACAAGCTATGCTTAAGTTGGGCCATGTTATTTTTTAAAGCTTCATCCCAATAGCTATACAACGTGTAACAAAATGGAGAGATAAAACGTAATTCTACGTATCTATACCATACGTAGAATAAGCATGATCAGTGCTGGTATAGACTTTCATACAAATTTATTTAATTATTTTACAACAAAATATTTTGACAACCCTAGTCAACCTAATAAGCTAAAACAAGACTTGTGCCGCAGTCAGTGACCTTTCAGTTCAGCACCGGCTACAAGTATAGTATCTGGCTTAGTTACCGATCACTTTATTTTTACGCCATCTGTTATCGGACAGATTTCATGAACAGCTGTTTTTAGGGTTGACACTTAGATATTTTGATCTAAACTTTGAACTTGTTTTTCGGCCGAACCGTAAGGATAACAAATTGATGTGACTGTTACTTATAAACTACATCACCAAACATACAATCCCCTTAAGTATTATCTCTTCACTATGTTACACGTTACATAATTATAATAAGTTAACTGCTAATTATTTTTATTTGCTTTGAATGTACTTAAATCAGATTAGAAATCAAGTGAGTTGCTGGAGAAATCTCGCTGATAACCAGAATGGCGTGACCACTAAACGTGCGGCGCCTGCGTCCGGCGACCGGGAGCCGGTCCGATCGCTGACCTGTTCCAACTAAAGCGTCCTGAACAGATAACTTTAAACACCACACCATAAAAAAACGTAAAGAGTGTTATTCGCAAACGAGTTTTAATAGGTAATTTCAAGGCGCGTTACCTTAAAATGCTATCTGGTGTTAATACTACGGCGGCACTGCCGCAGTTTCCGCGCCGCTATCTCTTCTAATGTCACCTGTCAAGCAGTCATTACGCGCCTCATGCACACGCGGGAAGCTATAACACACCCGTCAACGCACATTACTTGTCAATCATGGCGGCTCGAGCCAGAAAATTTAGTAATTTAAAGAAAACGCCCCCCGGGACAGGCGTCGGAGTTCCTATTGCCGTTTGATTGCGAGGTTTGTTTTTAATTAGCGATCGCAGCGCCCTTTACCGACCGCTACTAATAACCTTAATTATCTGGAATTTTCTCGCTGTATTAAATATTCCATTTTCCGTGAGATGCGCGATCTATGAATTTTAAATATTGAAGCTCCCATTACCTCTGACCTCCAGCTGGCTCTTCATTACGTTATTCATGAGGTCCTGGAAGATCTGAGGATTTTGAAGCTCCGGGGGTAATTATAAACAGTAATTAAATATTTAATAAACATGATTTAACGCTATTGGTATTTTGAGGTAGTACTTTAATTATTTATTACCTATTGGCACTGCTATCATCGTCATCACCATCTTTAAAATGCTGACAATTACTTTTTAAGACATTAACATCAAGCTGACGCTTTTAGGTATCGTCATAGGAAATTGGATCCGAAATCGGAATCTACCACTATCATAACTTCTGGAAGTTAAAAACTTATACATATGCACGAAAACTTTTGTAGATATAGATTGTGATTATCTTATATTTTTAACTTATGCAGTATTGCTTAATGTCAGAATTGGCGCCCAAGTTGGGCCTGTTTGTAAAGAACTTCTTAAATAATAAAACACATCATAATCATCAAAAACAACAGCAATTAATTAATTACAATCCGAAAAAGGCCCTTAAACAAACACAAAGCATAACTCACAAAGGGCTTTTAACAAGCCTATTATCCCAGTAACTCAAAAGCCCAAAACTTGTACTTAACAAAATATAATCTACTTCCGTAATGTAATCAGACAAGGCCATTCCCGGGTTCGAATCCCTCGCAGCAACTGTGCGCACGTCGTGTAAGGCGCGCAACAAACAGCGCAATCTGCGCCCTGGCCGCGACATAAATACTGACTACGTAAGCCGACGTACCAACCCTCCGACACCAACACCCTTAATGCTAGGAGATAAGGGTGTTTTCAGAATAGCAAGGTGGATAATTTACGAGCTACAGTGTAAGGAAGCTCGCTCAGCGTTTATGGCGGCGCGTAGATTAAAATGTAACCAGATTATTTATTTGACGTGGCGTGGGGGGGTTCGGTTCCAACCAGCTTGCTGTTACACGCTTGTTCAATATGTTGCCGACGTAATAACGCAGCTCGCTAAGTAACGTATGAAATATGAAAACCTGATTTCAACGTAGCAGGTTACTTTGTAAGTTTTATCTGCAATCGTGTGTTCGCAAAGGGAAACAGGGTTAGTTAGGACAACCTGTATACGTACAGTTAGGACAATTCAAATGGGGTCGTCTCTCGTGGAGAAACATTAAGAGATATCAAGTAGATTGCCTTTTAAATAAACACAAATCTTTAATTTAAATCAAAATTAAGAGCAATTTTGCCCCACCCGGCTAGCAGCCACCCTTAAATTACAAACTCACCACAAAATGTATATTCATTTTAGCGTTGATGAATCCAGTGCTCACCAATCATCCCCATGACCTCATCACCATTCCGAACAAGAAGGTTGAGGTTAAATACGGTCTTATTTATCATAATTGAAACCCAGTAGTATAATGGAAAGGTTTCAGTGAAGGTATTACTTAACGTTGGGTCGGAAATACCAGCTTGTGAACAACGGCTTTACGTCGGATACAACCTTCGTTAAACTAGATGAAAAATATTAGTTTATTTTCTTGAGTATTTGACATTTTAACGTGATGGTAAGAAGTGTGTAACAACAGAGAATCTCTTCGAGAAAAGTTTAAAGGGATTGGTATCTTGACCCTTGCATCACAATATATTTATGAAAACATTATGTATATTTATAAGAATAGTAATAAATTTAAAACTAGGAAAGATAATCATGATACAAATTACTCTGTAAGGACTAGGAACGACCATAAGTTAGCGTTTCCTAAATTAAGGCTGGCTAAAAGCAGCAAATCATTTATTGGAATGTCAATACGTATATATAACAAAATTCCGAAGTTAATTCAATCCCTGCCATTCAATAAATTTAAATCAATCATTAAAAACACTCTATCTCGAAAAGCTTATTATAAAACTAAAGATTACTTAGATGATAAAAGGGCATGGGATTAAGCACAACAGGATATTTCTAAAAGTTTCTAATTACTTAATAATTTTGTTTACGGCTTGGCTGTGCAGTATATATATGACATACTGGTGACTGTCCCACTCACTTATTTTCTTGTCGAGACAACAGCAAGAACGTCATGCTCCCTCAGGCGGCATGGCTAGTGGAAGCGTCGGGTATCGGGTCACCCTCTTCCCTAAAATATGGTTGAGGAGGGTGATGGCTGGTGCTTGCGTTAACTCGTGAACGGGTGCTACTAGCGGTGCCAGGTCGTTTTGCTAATGATACTATGACTATTTTATTCCATTTTGTTCAAATACTCTGGTCCCAGTTTGTCATGTTCGTATTTGTGCATCCATAGCTCATTGCATCTGCTATGTAAGCAATTTGGTTGTGGCATGACATTGGCTCTCACAATCAGCTGTCTTGTGTTTGTTTTTTTTTTTCATGTCACGGTCAATTTGTACTGTACCTATTTGTATTAATTTGATAATTCTGACTGAAAAAGAGTGCCAAGAGTTTTTTTCCGCCGGCTTTTTTTGTCTCTTGGTCTACTGTAATATCTTATTTAACAACTATCAACAACTAGTTAAAGCCGAAGTATGTGATGACTGACTTCATCAAGTGTTTTGTGAAATTCCTAAGATGAATAAAACTTTTTGAATTTTTTGAATTTTTTTGAATTTTAACACGTGTTTAGTATGATCTGTCATAGGATATTGTTAGAACTCATCATTGCCGGATGGATGATATTTGGTAGGACTTTTTGTTATGAAATTCTTTATACCTCTCTATGAGATCTTGAGTGAGACATTTGCCTTAAGATATTTAATAAATATTCAATAGCTTTGCACAAAAAAATACAACGCTCAAACGTTTAGATTCATAATATCTGCGGGATCACTGCGTGTTAGCTATTAATATTTATTAACATGACATTTAAAATAAAGTCAAATGGGTACCTAATATGCGACCCAGATTTTCAGCCGGAACCGAAATCCAAGTTGGAAACAATAAATAACTAAATTTAATTTCCGCTTACCCGGGTAATGATATTTTGCTGGGGCTGTAAAAGGAATTTTAATATTTTTTGTTAGCCTGATTTCGTGTGCTCTTGATTTGTACGAAACCATCGTAATCGTACCTTCGAAATACAGAATAGGTACTTTGTTGTGACGATATCTGGATAGTACTAGATCATAGTCATAATAAAGTTGCACACAACGCTTGTCTCCTTTGTTGTCGTTCTGAGGGCAGGAATAACATTACAAAGACAATCACAAACAAAAGGCACACCTGTATATTTAGTCTACTGCATTTGTCCCAACAATGCTTAAATTCGGGTCGGAATTCCACCCTGTGGTCGCTATTTAAGCTCACTTCAAAGGGCACGTTCAAAGTCAGGCGGAGCGTTGCGCGGGGCGTCGCGCGTGGCGTGGTGCGTTTTAGCGTCATCGCCGGCTTTACTGTGGAACTATCCGCTGGGTTATGGCAAAGCCGGTGCTGTAGCGAAAATGCGCGACGCAACGCCTGTGCCTAAACGTGCCCAAAGTCAGGCAGTTTGGCGAGCTAGTCGACATGTTTCTATGACATTTAGCTCGGAAGGAACTGTGCTCATTGAAGTAACATTTCTTCAATTCCAATTAAGTTGAGTAATCGTTTATGGTAAAGTCCGTCCAGTTTGGTCGTCCGGCCGATCACCCCTATACTTTTATTTATCAGGTGAGGGATTCTCTTTAGTAAAATATAAAACATTCGTTCGTGACCACGGGGTCTGCAAAGACACCGAAACGTCGAGTTAAAAATTTAAAATGTAAATAATATTTACATTTTAAATTTTGACTCGACGTTTCAATATACGCGATAAATCCGGTTAAAAAGTGTTCTATTCAAAAGTAATATATACGCGATAAATCCGGTTAAAAATTGTTTTATTTTATATAAAACATTCATAAATCTGCCTTTAGACCACAGCTCTAAAGAAAACAAAATCTTGAACGACTGATCATGACTGAAGGGATTGGCTTTAATCACAATTGTAGCAATTTTCTGAGATACCCCAGCAATAATAAATTAGTATTTAATCATTGCAACAAGCTGATAACTCGTCAGGTTTTACCCTTCTAGTTAAATAAGCTCCATAAAGTTAGAGTTAACTGCGAAACATTGCCGGGAAGATAACCCGGAGCCGCGTCGTTGGGGAGCAGCGGAGACGGGGATGCTGCCCACTTAATATCTCGTTATTGTACCTAATTCACAAAGGGTTCGATTACAGAACGCTGAAACTGGTCTATTACTTAGAAGATATAAGTTTTTTATTTAATTTCGTTTAGTTTACTCGTAAGCAGATATTTTATATTTGTACCATAGCCAGGATAGGTCATCTAAGTGTTAAAATGTCCTTCTTTGTTGGTACTGACTTTCGTTTTTAAACTTATAAACTTCTTTCTTATACCTCAAAATTTGACAATTGTGACATCAGAAGTTTTTATTACCTCTGGTGTTCTTCCCATCCCCTAAGGGATATAGGTAGTCGTGAAGTTATGTATGTATGTAGTTATGTACGCGTGTATTTCAACCTGGGTCTGTATGGATCTGAAATCATTCAGATCAACGCAGTATAGACTCGTCGACACTGTCAACAATCTTCGTAGAGAATGAAGACTGTTTTTCGTTCAAATATTAGCATGAGGTTTCTGAAAATAACCACGAAAACGCCTTAATGTGTCTAAAAACTTGAGGCGATATTAAGTATTAAAAAACCAACTTCTCTTTTAACCAAGATCTTTAGACATCTTCCTTTTCTTAGACTGTACCTCACTTGTAGTTCCCGCGGCGGCATCTACCCGCGGCAGTAAATCACATCAGTACTGGGCGCTCCGCCGCTCGCTGGAATTAATTCAGTTATCGCGGCGCTGCTGCTGCGAGTAGGTATGAATATTTATGTTCAGGCTGGAGCCTGGAGCTCGCTGCGGCGAGAACGGCTGCCGCCACACAATGTTGTTTATTTATCTTACAGACTTACTTGCTGGATGTTTTAATTATAACCTATACTTGTATCAGTTTATGGTATAAAGAAATTTCAATTATACTCGTATGTTTCTTGAAATTTAATTCAGTAGGTAGGTATATGGTCATTTGGACATAGGTCAATTTACAAAAAGTCAATTAGCTTTTACGATAAATTAAATCTCACCTACAAATGTCACCTGGTGGAAAATGAAAATACCAAGACTACAGGTAGGACGAGCAGACGCAAGCCATATCAGACCACACCAAGGCGACATGTAGGTGAGTACAAAAAAAAGAACTTTCGCTTCGATCGAATTTTTTGAATATTTATTAGGGATTATGGGGATGGCATTTCTTTCAGCGTCTAGATGTACGATGTCTCAAAAATAATACCTTGTTAATACAGCCAAAAAGGAAACTTACCAATGTTCGAAACTCTGCCATTTATTATTTGTAGCATTGTTGTTATTAATGATTCAGTGGGATAACATTGGGATAACACTAGTGGGATCTTCGGTAAACAGTCTTATGCATGACTTTAAACAAGGATCATAGAAGTCTTTTTGATTTGACAATAGTGCTCTAAAATCTGTCACCAATAAAAAAATATTCCGTGCAGTTTGTTAAAGTAGTAATAATTGTGTACATGACTGCAGCGGCCGGCAAGAGAGGCATCGATGGACGAACTGTGAATGTGATGCACACATACGGAAGTCCATCAATGCCTAGCTGCGGCCAAGGCTTGTATACCACTTTTCTCAAATAATGCGGGAAATTAAACTATACCTGGTCTATACAGGTCGAAATGTCAAACAGAAAAATAATGATAGATACCAATTAAAATCTTCGTAGTGTAGGCACTGAATCAGAATGATTGAAATTTAATGGTACTTTTTCATTCGCATAGCATAAAATTTTAACGCAATGAATGAATACGTGAATTTGAGGGGTGTACTTTATCTTCACAGTAACTTTGATGAAAATAATTAGTTACCAAACAGGTTTAGTGCTTAAAAATGGTAACAGCAGAAGTAAAATATTCCTTTTTCGCACTTTTTTAAAGTCATGAAAAAGTAAGATGCGTAAAGCATGAATAGGAAAATGAATGGGAAAATGAAAGTCGGTATAAAATATCTTGTGAGTCAAAATATTTCTCATCCTAATATTTTTCATCGCCTAAGATGGAAAGAGAAAAGGGAGGCCTTTGCCCAATTTTGGGACACCCAGGGCTAGTAATAATAATAATAATAATCGATCCCCGACCGACTGGTCCGATTGTCGGGTCTTTTCCGCCGAAAGGCGAGTAGTTATAAGTATACAAAATAATAATAATAATAACCCTCTCAAGTTACTCAATAGACTACTAGTATCATCCACTTGAAATGAAAATCCCGATATCGTATCTAAGAAATGAAATCAAGTCTGCACCAATAGTTTAGATATAAACAGGCAGCATTTCAATGGCAATATCATCTTTATGTTTGAAAAAAAGCTCATAGTCAACGATGTTGAAGAGCAGAAGCTCTCTGAAACAAAAATGACCTACT
The DNA here is from genome assembly GCA_944452665.1 of Stenoptilia bipunctidactyla. Taxonomy (NCBI): domain Eukaryota; kingdom Metazoa; phylum Arthropoda; class Insecta; order Lepidoptera; family Pterophoridae; genus Stenoptilia; species Stenoptilia bipunctidactyla. The sequence goes on along the minus strand of OX101740.1, from coordinate 582,968 downwards.
TATGCTTCTAATGAATCTTGAAATCTTGACACAATAAATGGTAACATTTTTTTTCCTAATCCGTGTGCTTTCACGGGCATCCCCGACCTCAGTTACAGTACTTCAGAGAGAGGTGAAATTGAGGTGGCAGGCCACCTGCAAAACAAATCTTAAAGAATAAACTAAGTGTAACGTAGTTAATTAGCAAGAAAGTGAAAACATTTATTCGATACCAAACATGAAAATTTAATGCTATTTATTTATAAATTGCCAACAGGTACACTTTACATGGTCAAAAAAGAAATTTAAAATTAAACGTCATGGCAGGGTGTACACAATAACAATAACAATGTTGTGCATACCAAAACGCCTTCGTCCATGTTCGTAACTAATCTTTGGTAACCAGTTACCAAAAAAGATTTTTTTTTCGCCTTTTGGTAACTGGTTGCGAAAAAAGAATAATTTTTCCACATTCGTAGATTTGTTTTTTTGCCATTTTGGTAACCCGACACATGATTGATTTATGCAATACATAGATATAACCCTTCTGGAATATAATATTGATCAGACCTCAATCCCATAAACGCCTATCAATATCTAATTAAGTACCAGGGAAGCAGAAAGATGTGAGAACCACTCCATGGGATCCAAGTGGAAAATAAAATTATATTTCGATCTCATGCAAGTTGCTGGATCGAAATTATTAACTTAACGTTTTTTTTTTATTCTTACGCCGTATAGGTACGGCTTAGAATAGCCATACCACCCCTGGATAAACATGTAGTAAAAGGCGACTAATCCGAATAGCCCTAGCTTGATGGTAGGGCGGGACTCCTTGTCTACGGCGCGGCGCCGTTTGCCCTGTCAAGGTATGGCACTGGCCCGGCACCGTGTCATGAACCGCCACCGGCAGAATGCACGGCGTCGTGTCGTGCTACGGCACCGTCTATGGCGTGCTGCGCAGGTTGCATCGCTCATATTATTGTAATGCCAGCAAAGAACTTTGATTTTGATTTTTCACCGGCGGAATGCGCGGCACCAGCGGTGATGTGTTCGGGTAATATTTTATGAAGAGAGGTTCTTTCCTAAGCCCGTGTGCTTTCATCTTCCCTTATCAGGTCAAAGGCGGACTTAGTCTATAATAAAAAAACAGTTTTACATAGGTTTCATCTTATTTTTTGCATATTTTGTAATAAAATGCATGAAACGCTAGCTAGGTACCTACTAGGAGAGCATGGGTGTGTGATTTGTATTTTCAAATATTTTTTTTTTCATAACTTCGCATTTGGTTATAATTTGGTAAGAGCCATAATTGTGAGAGAACTGTTAGATTATTGTATTTGCAGGGTTGGAACTCGAAGACGCTTCTATAGAAGGCGAGGAAGAAGAAGTTATACTCCCTTAAATCTTCATTATTTTTTTTATTATATCTGGCCAGCAACTTACAAAGAGTTTCCACATTCGTAACTAAGAACAAGTTACGAAAGTGGAAAAATCCTTCTTCTTTCGCAACCAGTTACGAAAAAGCGAAAAAAAAAATCTTTTTTGGTAACTGGTTACCAAAGATTAGTTACGAACATGGACGAAGGCACCAAAACGAACTCTGCTCAGCTTCACATCGCGGCAGCAACGGGCAACCACGACGCAGTTCTCTGCGGATGTTTTACCCGCGCAATTCCAAATCCCGCGGGAATATCGGGATAAAAAGTAGCCTATGCGCTATTCCAGACTCTATACTGTCACTATGCCATATTTCATAAAAATCCGTTGAGCCGTTCTGCCGTGATTGAGGAACAAACATCCATACATTCACATTTATAATATTAAGTAATTAGTAAATTATTTATTATTTAGTAACTTATAACTATCATTATAACTTTAAGGACCTTGATTTATTATATTTGCAACAAAGTTTTATTTAACTATTGTTATTTATAAGTACATCATTGATTAGCACCGCTGCATCTAATTGAGATAACTGAATTTGATAGAACACGTTCTATTGACGCACAGCGACCGTTTAAAGCGTTACCTAAGACCGTTCTTTCCTCATCCTATTCCTTTAAGGAAAATGTTCATAAAAACATAAATAATACAATAATAGTTAATCTTAGATTATGACGTATGTGGCATAATCAAGTTAATACGAAAAGCAGAAGAGGGTTGCAAGTTTGGTCGCTTCGCAGTAATTTAATAGTTGGGGTTTATTACGGGCCACTATACTACAGTTCAGTTTCTGTTAAAAGTAGCGTAAATATCCATCTTATAGGCAGACATTACATCTGGGTTATAATCATTAAAATTGTCATCTTGAAGGCGAAGTGTACTGTTCTCAGTCGTATAATAAACCCATGGCACATGCTCTTAATTCGGGAATGAATGGAACTGTGTGAAATTTTAAACCTTAGATATTCGATAAAATATAAAATTCGCCGTTACTACCATGCACTCTAACAAAACAAATATTTTACAACAAAATCAAGTAATCACTAAATAAAAAAATACATCATTTCAAAAATAAATCGGTACATACCCATCACGTAGAAAAAAAAAACAATGTGTATCTTGATTCGAGCACGTCGCACAATATGACATGATTCCTACAATTGATGTGATATGGCGGCGCGTGGCGGCTGAGCGCGCACAATCACGTCGTCATTGAGCCGCTATTGTTGAGGAGCACCCGAGGGATAACTCTCACCTTACCCGATGCATATGAACTCTAGAATAAATAATAATAAATACTCTTCTTTGTTGTCATATAAAATCAAATAATATTGTTGGTAAGGAAAAAAGGAAATCGATAGGTAATAAGCTGCCTTTTCTATTCCTTACGTTGTACGAGTACTTAGGTACATAATAATAATAATTTATTTCTCAAAAACAATTGACAATCAATATTACAAATAAGTTGCTGGAGTCTTCTTTTAAGCATAGCAATGCTTGTTTAGAAGACTCCGCTCTTCCATACCTAAGATAATGATTTCAACAAACTAAGTATTTTTTTACAAAAACAAAAGTTGGTTTGCAATCTTAAAAATTAGTTTTAGTTTAATTTTATTATTATTTAATTTTAATTTTAATTGCTAATTATCAGAAGACAATGTATATATAATGAATGAGACAGATTATATTATAAATTTTGCCTGGGGTTGCCTGGTAGAAATCGCTTCCTGGCGATAAGGCCGCCCTTTATACATTGTTTTCTTTTTATTTGTTCTTTGTTCTGTATTTTTTATTGTGTATAATAAAGGGTAAATAAATAAATAAATAAAATTTTAATAAGTACTAAATTTAATTAAAATTAAAGTAAATTATAAATTAATGAGAACATATACCGATCTTCCTATTAAAACTTATCTAATATCAGCCATTTCTGCCCCACTGCTGGGCAAAGGCCTGTCTACGCTCTCTCCATGATTTCCTTTCTCTGCCTCTTCCTGCCATCTCTCGCTGAAGGAGTCTCACTTGACTCGAATCCTTGCCGCGTCTTGCCTTTTCTTAGTAAGTGGCAACTGTTATGCCATCATTTTAAAATAAATAGAGCGACTTAAAATATACAATAGAGATACATAATCGTCGAACCCGTTAAGGCGAAGTAATGTGATAAATTTTATCGACAAAACCACAATTTTGCATTAGGCATTTTGCCCCTACTGTATAGAAACGGTAGCCATTTCATGTTTTTCTTTTTTGAGTTCGGATGAGTTTATTTTATGCCTGTAGGACCTTTACATCGGTAAATATTGCGAAATAAATAAACTCATCCACACTCAGAAAAGATAAAATTAAAATGGCCGCCGTTTCTAAACAGTAGGGGCAAAATGCCTTTTAACTGTGGTTTTGTCGATACATTTTAACATATTACTTCGCCTTAACGGACCCGACATTGATGACCAGACACACTGTATACTTTTAGATGATCAGGAAACGATCGCTATCTTTGGTTTGCTCGATTTGAATGGGTCAAAAGACTAAAGCTTATTTAGGATTAGTTGTGTTATTCGCTACCAAATATTGTTGAAATATTGCGTGAGAAGCGTTACGTTACCGAATTAAACAAGATAAGATAAATTTATCTAATCTTTACACATTTCATAATTCCGGCCGCATCAGACTGTCTGTCTATGTATACGCGGTAAATTCAAAACTATGACTGTGTCACGGATGGTATATTGGTATTCAGTTATCACATACGTGGACACTAATAAGGCTGTGTACGCGGGTGGATTTTCATGCAGTTTTATACAATGGACGTTCTATTATTATTTAAACTTATTCTCCAATTTCGTGGTTTTGAAACTGCATTCCTGTAGTGTAGCTTAGTATGTTTTTTTTTAAATAACATTTTTAGTTCTATCCAGTTCTGTCAATTGCAGCTGATTAGTAATTATCAATGAGCCGCAGCATCAGACACTCCGGCGACAAGCGACGCGCGCGCATTATACCCACCCCCCCTCTATCCCTTTATATCCCCCTTCCCCCCCTTTAAATTGGCAGCTTGCACTGATCACAATCGTGCACTATTACTGTATTGGCAATCTGAAAATACCCCGCACGTGGGACTATTGCATGTATTTCTAGAGATACGGCAAGTTCCGCGCACTCGATATGCCAACAGCGCGCAGTGCGCGGGCGCATGTCCGAGGAAAGACAATCGATTGTTTTTACTACTGTCTTAATTTCAAAGTTATGTTGGAAACATGTAAAGCAGTAGGTACTTCTCTGAGTTTAAAATTAAAAGATTACTTATATTTAGCTTATAAAGATAAGTAATTTTGTTTGAAATTAATTGGTTCTGCTTGACAGTTGTATACTAAAAATGAAGTTAAAAAAGTAAAACCCGACTACTAAATCACGACCTAAAATGTACGAAACAAGTAAATAGTCTCCGCTGAAATATTTATGTATTTTTATACATCATACCGATACAGATATGATTAAAGGAGAGCCGTGATCAAATGCCACTTTGATTTAATTTTATAATACTTAATAACAAATCTTTTTTTCTACGATAGGTCTATCCTTTAAACATGTCTCTATAAGGGGCCCAATTCTTACCTCATGTTATCATTGTATGTAAATAAAATTTTCTACAAAATTTCAAAACAAAAGTTAAAAACATTTAAGAGTATATGAATAGTGGTTTCAGGTTGAATGCTTATTTTTGTGTCTGGAAACCTACATATATTAATATATGTCTTTTATTTCCGAAGAATGCCGTTAGTGCCAACTGTTGTCACTAGGACACTGTAGGTATAAAATCATTAGAACAAATGCTGTGCCTAGGACACGGGACGGGTTAAGTAAAATACCAGGGCAACATGACAACAAGACGATGATATTACATATGTAGAGCAATGAGTGGAAATTATTGTGATCATCACACAAATACTTTACGAAAATTAAACTTTGTTCTCTCAATTATTTAATCAAACCAAGGCAATAGAAAACCGTCAGTTTATCGTCACACTTGATTCACACTAAAAAAAATGGCACGTCTGGCCGTACTTGAGGGAGTTTTAGAGCCAACACTTATATGTATGGTAGAGACTTGGGTGTGACAGAAGGACATGAAAGCAGGATTGATTCTGTGAAGATGAGAGCTTTGAGGAGCATGTGTAGAGTGAAATTGAGTGATAGGTTTATCACAACAGTGAAATGAAATGAAATAAGAGATGCGGATTGAAAGAGGATGTAGTGAGTAAGATTGAAAAGGGTATTCTACGGTGGTTTGGACATTTGGAAAGGATGAGTGAAAGTAGATTTACGAAAGAGATGTACAGAGCAAGAATGGATGGTGTTTCCGGAAGGGGCCGGGCCTAGCGAACGTATGCCGATCAAATTGATGACATTTTGAGAAAGGGCCTAGTCAAAAGTACCCGTAACCGGCGATGATGTATGAAAAGATTGATGAACTTGGAGGAAGCGAAAGAGGAATGTCTGGATCATAGCAATTGGGGTTCCCTTGTCTCTGCCTACCCCAAAGGATGACAGGTGTGAGGGTAATATGTATGTACCTATGTACTTTTACTAGCGTCCTGGAGAAACTACTAATTAATTACCTACTGATGTAGCTCTGACTGAAGTTCGCAAATTGTCCTTAGTTATCTTTGGGAGCTTCCAAACAAATAAAAGAATTAGTAATCAAAATCGATTTGTGATTGACAAAATATATTCACAGTCCAATGAGTAGGTATTTCTTAATTATTAAGTCGACTAATTAGGTTATTTGTATTATCTCCGACACAATGTTTTCTTTCAAAATCCGTTCAAAAATTTACTTACTTTTGATAAATAATGGTGATATATTTACGATGTAATTACTTACATAAATATTACACATAAGTAGTGTTAAACAAAAAAAAACCACTGTACACTCAACTGCACTGCGCTGCGCCCCATATACACGACGCGACGTCGAAGCATTATATTGTGTGTGTGTGTGTGTGTACGTTGTATACGTACACCACATACACGTACATCTTGTAACAAACAACTCTCTGTGACTTACGCCTTTTTACCACGGAGACTTGAAAAAAGTACCAAGACTACATGACAGGCTAGATAGTTTTGTTAATTGTGGAAACGCGATTATCCTCCCTCGCTAGACGTAGCTAGACATTTTTTTCTTAAGTACGTACCACTGACCTCTATATTTACCACTGGACTGGTGGCTGTCAAAGTGCTTTTGTGCCCGTTTGATAATCGCCATTTTGGCGCTGTCGGACGTAGCGAGTGTCCGTGGTACTAAAACTAGTCGCTTACAATATACACATGTCCTCATTCTTGATAACTTTTATATAATGCTTATAACAATAACAACATAAAATTCGAATTTATATTAAAAAAATATAAAATCACTTAACAATAAGCAAGCACTTCTCTGGCGGCCACTTGCAATATACGTCAAAATTTGTTCTGCGGACACTCGCTACTCGCTAGTGGCGCTTCAAATAGGCACAAAAAAATAGCTGTCAAACTTACGGAACAGCCAGTCCAGTGGTAAATATAGAGGTCAGTGGTACGTACGCTACTATAATCAGTGGGTTAAAAATTTACAGATCAGAATACAGAAACTTTAGTTGCATTTAATTACCAATGATATTGTAGTAGAATATCATTGGTAATTAAATAATCCCATGCTGGAATGAGAGCGAAAAAATACATAGAATGTGACAGTTGCTTCTCTTCCCGGGCATACTGTAAAAGTCAGTTAAGGGACAGATTTCTTGTCGGAGGTTTTTTTTGTAGGCGATAAGCTGACCCCCTGTTATTGCAATAGTCTCTCTCCATCATTAAAATACCTCCAAATTTGTCAAACGTGACATTAGACGGTTATAGTATAGCCTCTGGTGTTCTGTCTACTCTACCTCATAAGGCTGCAAACTGGACGGCACCAACAGCGACAGCGAGAGCGACAGCGGAGCGGGCAGAGGCGCGGGCAGCGGCGCGGGCAGGGGCGCGGGCAGCGGCGCGGGCAGCTGCGCGGGCAGCGGCGCGGGCAGCGGCGCGTGCAGCGATTTCCGCGACCCGATAGAAAGTAGAAAGAAAGTGAGTTTGTATGACACCGCGACAAATCGCCCGAGTGCCCTCTGGCGCGGCGTCGAGAACGGCCCAGATTCCCCGCGTCGCGTCGCTGCCCGCGGCCCTGTCGCTCTCGTTGTCGGTGCCGTCCAGTTTGCAGCGTTAGAAATACAGGCGTGAAGTTATGAATGTACCTATTATGTATTGTAGTAGAATTAATTTTGACTAGAACTTATCGGGTTAACGTGTGTATAAATATAATCCTACTATTTATTAAATTTTAAATAAGTACCTACTTATTAATAATAAATAGCAATTAATCAAATAGGAACATTTATATTTTAATTACCTACCTACCCCTACGACTTGCGAACCGTAAAAATAGACAGCAAAATTTCAGATAAGGTTTCATCTTCTTTCGGTTTATTAACACCAGCCTTGCAACTCTACATCCCAAAGATTTCCGGATAGCCTATTTTAGTTTATCTTTAATTCACGACAAAGCTAGATTTCTTAAATTCGGAACATATTTTGCTAATATTTTTTTACTGTTATCATGTCGATAACGCTCTCTTTTTTTACATTTAAAAATAGCGCACATCACTCACTACAAACCCACTAAACGAGCACTTACGAGGTTTTAGCACGGAACGTTGAGAAAAATACCAAGGCATCATAAAAACGAGACGATGTTTTTGTTAGTATTAGAACTAGAAGTAGGCAAGTTATGGCAAGGTGTGATGATTGATATCATGTCAAAAATTATCAATGGTCGCGACCTTCCTGTCGTGAGGTTTTACAGAGCAGTTTACAGCAAGTTCAATAAAATTTATGAAGTACCTTTATTAATAACTTAAGTTAATAACAATAATGAAATTAAGAATGTTGCAGCATTTATCCTTCATCAATCAAGGATATATCTGGCACAACTGTGAAAAATTAATCCCTCACTCACATTTAAGTCTTAAACAATTACTTAGATATTCATCCTCTGACATACACTCTAATACAAAAAGCCGTAGTGTTAACAATTGCCGAATAATACGATTTTTTTTGTCTCTGGACTAATAAAACCGTTTGGCCAAAAGCCCGCGATAAGAAGTATAAAATCCCCAGTAAAATTGTAGGAGTATTACGAAAATCAATCATAAAATCTGCGATAATTTTTATTTTTGTCTATTAATTCTACAGCGCATGTAGAGGTATAAATAATTAAGTAGATATTATTTATACAGCCAAACACCAAAATACACAAACTATATAATTAAATACATGATGTTAAGTTTTAAAAATGATTTTATGAAAGTTATTATTTATTTATTTATTATCATTTAAAAGAAGTATCTATAAAAATAAAATCAAGGGTAGCTAACTGCTCTCTCTAAATAACAAGATCAAGTGCTCATTTACCTAGCGAATTCACAACAGTCTTTATTTTCTAAATAATATTTATCTTGTCGATTCGAGTCTTTATCGATGGTCGCATGCTAGCCCTAAAATAAAGAAATATTTTTATTGTTATCAATGCTCACGATAATATCAAGCGCTAAATACATTTGCGCGTCACACATACGTCACATGTCTGCACTTACGCCCTTTTAGCACGGAACGTTAAGAAAAACACCAAGGCAACATAAAGACGAGACGATGTTTTTATCAGACTAGAAGTAGGAGGCAATGTGTGATTTGCTTTTTTGTGGACATCCAAATGTTTGGTGTTTCCGAGCTCTTGGAATAGTACTCTAGATTAACACGCTATATTGCGACCATGAAATATGTTCAAATTATTTATTGCCAGCTGTCCCGCGGCTTAGCTGTGTAAAATATGCCCATGTTGTTTTCTGTAATAAAACCAAAATCACTGCCAAGTTTTGTCGAAATCCGGTCTTGCCCACCGTACTGAGCCGTACACCTGATGTAGATGTACCACGTGGAGATGAGGTCGGAGTAACAGCGCATGGGCTTCAAACATTACCGGAACACGAGATATTATTGTGTACCTATCCACCTTTTTGCAGCCTAAAAAAAACATATAAATATCGGCCAAAACCACTTGTAAAGTTGGGCTATTCTCAATTTTCAACCGACTTCCTAAAGGAGGTTCTCAATTCGTGTGTATGTTATTTGTGTGTCTTTGTTACACGATAGTTCGGACAATTATGAATCGATTTTGAAAATTCTGGTTTCATATGATAGAAGATACTTCAGAGTTGGCCCCGAATAAATTCTATCGAAATCGATTGAGCACTTGATGGAAATTTTAAATTTTTTTAAAAATTGTGTACGAATTCGGAGAATGATTACCTTGACGACATTATAATTCAGCCAAAGTTTTGACGTGAAGACGGTTTTTTTAATGCTCTACATTCGTTGATTATTAACTAATCTGCCTATTATCTGATGCCGCTTGGGTTGATAAATTCGTAATTCTAAATTCAAAAACGGATTAATTCGATTCGTAAGATAAATTCTGTTTCAAATTTCGGGCTATTTGTGTTCTGTTGATCCAATTCGGCAGTTTAATTGAATCAGCGCGGAAGCGGCCCGAATGGAGCTGCCTACATATTAATCTGCGAACCGATTGATTGATTGATTTGCATAGGCATTACGCAATCAATCGTCCATTATTATTTAAATAAGAAACGTTATATGTCAACATACATGTTTCATATGACATGAATTCGGATTTTGAACTCTATGCTTGGTAGTCTATGCTTTGCTTATTATGTCTATAAATAATTAATATGCTGAAGAATAAACTGAATAGATAATTTTTACATACTTTTTGGTCCAATCTGTTTTTATTTTCTTAAAACAGAGGAAAAAAATTAAGGAAATGCTACGTGAATGTACAATAAACTTAGGTACCTACACATTATTATCGCAGTTTGAAATCCACAATCCTATTTAAAATAGGGATTCTCAATATAAGGACAACATCCATTATTATTTTCAATTACTTTTCTCAATATTTTTGGCTGCGAATAATCACTAATATTTCTCTACCTCCTCGGTGCAAAACTTAGTAAGGGATTCTGTCCTACCGTACGGTACATAATAAATCTTGAATTAGGTAGTTACTTCACGCTAATCACGCACGTGTCCCTCCTTAGTCAGCAATTACCAAAGTACCAGGCGGCCAGCGCTCGCTATGAACAAGCTTGTCGGGGCCCACGCGAGGCGTTACATGATGACGTCAGCGCCTTACAGCCACGGTGATGTTGTAGACGTGTCGCCGCCACCTCGCCGCGCTGCAGCCCTAGTGCTCTGTTACAAAACTACAAGTTGCTTTTCTGTCAGAAATTGTCAGAAAGAAAATAAAAATTGTCTTAGAAATTATCTCATGCATGGACAGTAAAATTCCTTGGGTGTGAGTGTTAAATCTCTGAAATGTTCAATGTAAAGAAATAAATGAAATCCCCTGAAAATCACAACAACCACATAGCCCCAAAGTAAGCATAGTTTGTGATATGGGATATCATGGAGCGAACTAGGGGGAACTTAAAATATAAATACATACCTAATACGTATGTAGACAAAAACACAGACGCAGAACATTTATTGTTCCCTACGCTTTCTCAGAATAAAGGTTGCCAATATTAGAATTTTCGTGGAACTACGCAAAATACCTGCCTATTGATATGCGTATTCAATGTACAAATAAATATGGAGAACTAGTAATATTCAATATGATGATACAGTAAGCAAGTTTATAATACGCTCCATTTCCTCTACAAGTCTGTCTGCGTTATACATAGGTAGTATGAAGGTATATTACAAAGCTAGCTTCAAAGGTACGTACATAGCAGCCTACTAAAAAGCAGGTAAATTACTTTTGAGAAGTAGCGTTTATCAGTATCTCTCAGCCACGCAAAGTCAATTTACGTTCGACTATTAGATCCATGTAAGGGTCAGGGTACGGTGATGGGTCGCGCGATAAGGCGGAGCGATGCGCGTCACGACGCGACTGCGCGATACCATCTCGAGTCAATCTAAGTTTGACGCGATAACGCAACTTAAACGTGCCTCGATTAAGCATTAAGAAAACCGGCCCGTTGATGGACTTACTTCGGAGTTTATGAGTTTGCCGCTGTAGCACCACGAAGGGATGCAATTTGCTGAGATATCGCGCAAGTTTTGAATTTGACTTTAATCTGTGATGGCCTGTAAGTAATGAGCTAGAGTTTTTTATTTTGTTAATTTGATCGTAGAACCAACACTGGAAACTGTTGCCTGTGTTGTGATACGAATATTTTGTAGCTTCAGGTTTTATTTCTCCGAGTATCAAACTGTAGCTATCAGATTAGAAGGCAGGCACCGCATTCCAAGATACATTTTTTACGCAATTACACAAATTTTGTGCAGCAAAGGGATTGAACGGGTGAACATGAGAGCATCGCACGGCAAGATTGGGTCGGCTCACGTCCCGTGCAGCTCGCTCGTTCAGCGTCATGAGCACCTCGCGCTGCCAATTGCAATTCCACTATTTGATTTATCGGACGCCCGCCCTTCGCCCTTCGGCTATTATTATCGTTTAACTAAATTTTCCCTCCCCCCAACACAAAATTCGACTCTATGTACCGACATATAGATCACAAAATCGAATATCGTATATTCCCGAGTATGGTAAGTAGGTATTTCGGCAAGTAAGTGAGTCTAAGCAAGTGTCCCCCGGGCGGGCCGGCTTCTTCCCCAATAGATTTCGAGTCTGTGACGTCACGGACCTACTTGCGTATTCTCCCCGAGTTTCATCGAACTTCCAAATTAATTTGTAGCAGCGATGCTTTGTTTGGCGCACAGCATTACAAGTTTATGAAATTTTAATAAGTGGCAACGTTTGGAACATTCAAATTAAGTTTGAACAGTTCTTTTATGTTGATCGGTGGGACATGTTTCGGAATTTTTACTTTTTATTTGCTTCAATCAATCAATATTGTTTGTGCGTATTTGGAGGGTGCTTCGAAAGAATGCTGACATAGGTACTTCATGGCAATTGTGTTCAGTGAGAGCCTGTCACAGACATCACTAAAATGGAATAGTGGGTGTCAGGAGCCGCAGTGCTTATTTTCGAGACAAGCATTCATGTTTAGCGTGAAGTACGGCGGCAGGGCGCTGCGTGCGACATGTTTACCTACGCAGCCTACAATATCACAAGTTTTTTCATAAACTTAAGTGCAGGGGGCGCTAGCGACGAGACGAAAACAAATAAGTCAAACTATCAACAGAACTCTTTATTGTCCTACATAAAACCCTCTCCGATCTTACAAGTACAGGAGCACATTTTCAGAACATTAAAATAATAAGGTCCTTAACTTATAACAAGTATATCACAATCACAATAACATCTATATGTACAAATGTACTATATGTACAAAGACTAATTAAATCACAAATTGATTGCATCAGTCGGAGTCGTCGTCCGGCCTGATGGCCTCTGCCTCCTGCACGAGCACGGCCGCGGCGCCGCGCGCGCCCCCGCCCGGCGCCGCGTGGCTGAGGTTCACGGCGTCGCTCTGGTGCTCGTACTGCTCGCCCTCCCCGTCCTCCTCGTCCAGCAAACTGTGCAGCGCCTGCAGACACTTCCTTTTAAACAACCTTTGCTTCTTAACAGGCAGCTCCTGGTAGTCACTGTAGATGCCGCGGAAGAACTGGAAGAAAGAGCAGTTCTCGTCGAGGTCGAAGGTTTGCGAGCTGGCGGAGTCTTCGAGCGGCGGCTCCGTCTTCACCTCCACGTCGCGCGTGCCGAACGAGAACCACGGCGACGACAGGAAGCTGTCGTGCGACTCGATCACTGAGTCCGTCTCGATCATTGTCGGGGATTTGTAGCTGGTCCGTCTGAAGGGAGAGAATAAAATAATGGTAGATTTGTATTTGAAAGAAATAAAAAACACGGAAAATAAGTATGTAGAGAACGCTACAAATTATGCGTTCCAAACCTGACAAAAAATTGTAATTGAATCTGAACTCTATGCCCTCGACATTTTAAGTTAAAAATTGTCTGCGGAAATTTCACAGGTTTGTAACGCTTGACCTGCTGCCTTGTGTACATCTGCACGAAATCAATTAAACTATTACAAAATTTGTGAGGACTCCCTGAGGAGTGACATCCACATGACCTTGCTGGCTAAAAATCTTCTTAAAAAGTTTAGCGCTTAATAATACTGCATGTGACATATGTATTTTTCAAGTACAAAAGTGAGGTCATAATCACGGTAGGGTGGTGAACAGTAAAGGCCCTACGAACCTTCCGGTTATACGGGCCGAATTGGAAGGGGAGTAAAGAAGTGGTCGGACGTTGGACTCACGTGTCGGTGGCCATGTGGTCCCGCAGGAAGGCGAGCTCGCCGGCGAGGTACCAGCGCGAGACGGCGCGGCCGCGGCCCGTGCGCGCGCCCAGCACCTGGTTGCGCAGGTGCCGCGAGTACGAGTTGCGGATGTGCGACCACTTGCGCCGCACCTCCGCCACTGGAACACAAACCTTCTGTTACCTGGACATTGTAACCATATTGGAAGACCTAGATTAGGCTCGTTTGTAAATACATGTACAGCAATTAATCATCCGTGCCCTTCGTGCTTCGCAGGGCACGTTAAGCAGTCGGTCTCGCTCGGGTGCTCATTACAGTAGTAGTTAGAGTTTTTCAGAAGACATTGCAGCGCCCTGAAAATTCTATCAACCATCAACCAGCACTGGGCCAGCTTGGTAGATTGGAACAACCCACCCCTTCTTTTAACTATTTTCGTCTCTACCTCTTATAAATTCCCTCCCCATTTCTACATCTTCCCTAAACTGTGCTAACTCTCCATTTTTACATCTTCCCTAACCTTGCATATATCTCCACAAACGGATCTTGGATTAACTAATTGAACTTTAAAACTTAATTTTAATATTTTTGGCCATTGATTTGTGATCGTGATCGTAATCGTCTAGTAGCTTCAAGGATCCTCTGTTATGAACCGAAAATAACTCAAGAACTTTTAACGTGAATTGAAATAGTATAAGTATTTCCTATTAACAAGTTATATGTTTCACTAAAATATGAATATTCCTTTATTCTAAACAATCTACCTAATTTTGCTGAGATATTAGTCAAACCGCTTATTGATTGAAAATAAATCATCATCATCATCATCACAACTCTTTGTAATGAGCCCACTGCAGGGCATGAGTCTCACCCCTGGGTGAAGAGGAGGTATAGGCCATAATCCACCAAGCTGGCCCAGTGCTGGGTGGTGGATGCCAGAATTTTTAGGGCGCCTAGATGGCTTCTGACAAACCCTAACGACTTCTATATACAAGTATACAGCACCCGGGACCGACTGCTTAACGTGCCCTCCGAAGCACGGAAGTCGTCTTGAGATATGAATAGTCGCCGGTCACCCATCCAAGTACCGACCGCGCCGAACGTTGCTTAACCTGTGATATCGTATGATTCACACAGTAACCACGGCGCCACGACGACTTCATTGAAAATAAATAATTTTATAAAATAAGTAATGGTTTTCCTACCTAATCCCCTACCGGGAGGTCTGATACAACACTGATTCATTTGGATAATGATATCATAATTTGTAAATAGATTACTAAGAGTTTTAAGGCTTTCTTGTCATACGACTTTATAAAAGCATCTCCAAATCAATCCTTGCTTGGATGGGGTCTGACCAGCTAATTTATTTAAACTTGAGCCATTTTGAACTCATATAAATAATCAGTCTTAATAGACTTCTGTTAGGTTAAACTCCACTTATTATATTTTCAAGTAGATACAAATTATAGATAAAATATTTCTCTATTCAAATTGTGTTTCAATTAGAAACAAATTCTACAAAGTAAATTACTTTGATTTATTAAATTGGTATTGAACTAAGTAATTATTAGCTAATAATGATAGTTTAAGGTCAAATTAGATCAACAGATATATTCATTCACATCCGTAGCTTCAAGTTTTCTAGCTTAATCAATTAGACACGTGTCATTCTTTATGGATATATTTTCCAATAAGTTTTGATGAATTATGACTTAGTAGGATAACAAAATGAACAGTCAGAGACTCTGTCGATCAACATGTCTGATTCCGAGCGACCAAGACAGGGGTTGAGAGGAGCATTCGTCCCAGTATGACCCATTCAATTGCTAAAAGTATACTTGATAATTCTTGTACTCATTTTACGTACGAACGAAATAATAATAAATCAAAACTTTGATTATAAATTAATATTATCAACACTCAGCTAGAATCCTTTTCACTAGATGAGATTTAATATGAGGTAAACTACCTTTATAAGCTTTATAGATAATTTAAATGTCGTATTTAAGTAAACAATGACGAACCTACACCCTACCCTACACATATTTCCCTAAATCCCTGAGTAAAAGCTCAATGTTTGCAAATCTAGAGATCTTGTCTCACATTTACTCAACGTGTTATGTGTGATGTAACTTAACTTAGTACAGTGTTAAGTTCCTAATACTAAGCTCACTCACCAAAAGGTAGCTCGGCACCCTCTCGCTGTTAAAAATGTCTAAAACCTTTCGTGGCAAAAACAAATTTTAGAATCCGAAAATTATCTGACGGACAACCCGCGTCATTTTTTATTATTTTACTTTTAATCTTTCAAATTTCATTCTTACATTTGCCGTAAGGTTGGTTTGCGCTTATAAACTCGTTATTTACAAAATGTAAGGCGCACCCAAACCTTACGTTCACAGTCTCATATATTTGTGATGCAACAATCAGCTTAAACGCAGTCTGTTTTGTCACAAGATTATGGCTTATACCTCCTCGTCACCCAGGGGAGAGACTCATAGCCTTGCAGTGGGCTCAGTACAAAGACTTGTGATGATGACGATGATGAATTAATCATCGTGAAACCGACGACTGATGGCTTTACGTATTATATCTCAATAGGAACAAACAAGCAGAATATTTCCCAGTTCGAATGGGATAAAATATCCACAATGAAGAGTCTGAATGGAACTAAACATTTTTCACTGAGGTCCAGATGCGCGCTATACCTTTCACAGAAATCGGTATTTTATCGATTACCATTTGTCGGGAATGAAAGACAGATGAGAAGTCGAAACATTTTCGTTCACTTTTAATGTATTCATCATTCAATTAAATAAAACTACTTTTTAACCGGATTAATCGCGTATAATTTATATTTTACATTTTAACTCGACGTTTCGGTGTCTTTGCAGACCCCGTGGTCACGAGCGACTGAGGTGTCAGGCGTCAGTCAATCTGTCGCTTTATAGTTTTATTTAAATTATGAATCGTGAAAACTTAAGACAATATCATTCAATTAATTGGCCATACATATGAGTGCTTACACAATCAATATATATAAAACTGTTCCGTTACTGACTGAGTGACTGAGGTACTGAGTGACTGAGTGACTGAGTGACTGAGTGACTGACAGACAATGTACAGCCGTAACTACAGAGCGTAGAGAGCTGAAATTTGGAACATACATTATTTAGGGGATGTAGGGGTGCACTAAGGAAGGAATTCCCGAAATTCCCACGGGAACGGGAAATATAGAACTTTTTAGTTTGTATGAAAAATCTTATTCCTTGAGTGCACGGATATGATACTTGGCACAAAACTTCTTTAAAAAGAGACTGGTTGTGTTATGAAAGGAATTCCCGAAATTCCCACGGGAACGGGAAATATATGATGTTTTAGTTTGTATGAAAAAATCCCATCCCTTGAGTGCACGGATGTGATACTTGATATAAAGGTTCCTCAACAAGTTTGTGTTTGTATTATGGAAGGAATTCCCGAAATTCCCACGGGAAGGGGTTGGACTTTTTAGTTTGTACGAAAAATCTTATTTCTTCAGTGCACGGATATGATACTTGGCATAAAGGTTCTCCAAAAAATTACTGGTTGTGTTATGAAAGCAATTCCCGAAATTCCCACGGGAACGGGAAATATATGATGTTTTAGTTTGTATGAAAAAATCTTATTCCTTGAGTGCGCGGATGTGATACTTGGTATAAAGTTTCCTCAATAAGTGTCTGTTTGTATTATGTAAGGAAGTCCCGAAATTCTCACGGGAAGGGGTTGGACTTTTTAGTTTGTATGAAAAATCTTATTCCTTGAGTGCATGGTTGTGATACTTGGCATGAAGGTTCTTCAAAGAGTGACTGGTTGTGTTATGAAAGCAATTCCCGAAATTCCCACGGGAACGGGAAATATACGATTTATAGTTTGTATGAAAAAATAAATTCCATGAGTGCACAGTTGTGATACTTAGTATAAAGGTTCCCCAGTGAGTAACTGTTAGTGTTGTGAAAGAAGTTCCCGCCATTCCCACGGGAACACGAAATATTGGACTTTTTAGTTTGTATGAACAATTATTTTTTCAGTGCATGGATGTAATACTTGATATAAAGGTTCTTCAATGACTGGTTGTGTTAAATATAAACAATATTTATGCGCGTACGAAGTTGCGGGCAAAAGCTAGTAATAAATATAATTGTATGTGTTGTAAAATTGAGTATGTACAGGATTTCAAGTATTTAGGTTTAAACATAGATAAACATTTTAACTGGAAACTGCACATAAATGATGTTTGTAATAAGCTGAGATCAACATTAGGGATTTTTTTTCAATTAAAGAGAAGTACCTATAAACAAAAAAACTATGCGTGTAATATACAATGCACTTGCAGACTCAATAATAGGATTCGGTCTTATAGTATGTGGTCGCACATTTAAAAGGTATGTGTAAAATTTACACATACCTACAAAATGAGCATAGTTCACATATTACCTACTTATTTAAAGTTTCAAAACCTTCAGTTACACAAAGTCTAAGATCAGTTTCAAATATTGGAGCTTCTCTGGTAAAGTTACGAAATGTTTCATTCGGAGCCCCATATTCTTTGTCACATAATTGTCGAAATTACGCTAAAATTCTTATCAAAATATGTCATGTAGTTCAAAGGAGCGAACCCCACAAAACTTTACGCTATTTAAAGAATTCCGAATTATAAAAACGTGTGCGCAACGTAGACCCCGAGCCGACATCACAAGCCCATGTGGGGCTGTCACCCTACTCCATCTCTGGAGACATGGAAAAGGAAACACGATTTTGTGAATATAATTAAATACTTATAGCAAATGAATAAATCGACGGCCTGTATAAAATATACAAATACGCAAGGCTTGGCCTGAAACCCAGCGCAGCTATAAACTCAATATTTTAAGCGGCACAGTGCTGAGGTTAAGCCCTATCTTTCACGAAATATTATTTCTACTTTATTATTCGCACTCAGGTTTAGTTATCTTTTGATTATATCTGATTACTTTCAAAAAGGTGCTACGAGTTACGTACGAACTACTCAAAATCTGCTAATATGGCCGGCTAGCTTACTTAATTGCAAAATTTTTTTTACAATAAGTTTTTCTCAAATGCATCATGACGCATTAAAGAATATTCATCAATCCATTAGGCTATTACACATTATTGACATTTTGGCGAATTTCCATATTAAAATCTCCACGCAACAATTGTCAGTCCCTAACAAAGTAATAAGGTAAATACCAGCTACATTTATACTCGCTATGAAAGATCTTTGCACGCCATTATTTTTCAAAGATTTCTTCCTATATTTTCTTAGCTATACAACTGTATAAAACGTCAATTTCTCAATAACTTGTAAAAATCAAACGATAGTAAATTTCCATTAGAAGCAACCTTTTCTAAGATGCTTTCTATCTTTCAAACAATGTCAACCACTGTATTTGGCAAAGTTCCTAATTTTCTTCAACACAGATCCCATCAGTTTGGAAAATTAGCGTAGGTATAGCCGTATGACAAAATACTCAAGAGTACATACAGGGCTTTCTCACTGCGCCACTACTGGGGTTGTTGCGAAAATATACCTACCCTGGCAAACAATTCAATGCAATTAATGACAGTCCCACATTAGGAAATAAATAAAAATAGTTATGTGGTTATAGTAAATGAACGTAGTAATGTTTTATAATAATATTGTAAGGTATGGTAAAAAATATTTTGTCTCATATATTTTGAGAGCACGCAAAGGAGGGTTATTTAATGATTCTGTTAGCTCTGCAACTCTTCTTGAAATTTCTTTTTTGACGAGTGAAGGAGTTTTAAAATAAAAAAGTTATCAAGTCGATTTTACTTCTACTGTAACCGTTTTAAAGCACTAGTACCTACCTATGTTTGGTAATTAACTATTTTCATTACAGTCACTTTGGAGGTAATGTAATGTTCACACCTCTAATTCAATTATTTATAAATTGCTTTAAAATTTTATGCAAAACGAATGACAAAGACTCGTTCATTTTAAAATCATTCTCATTCTCATTTAGTATTTACACTACGAAGTTTTTAAATGTTATCATTATTTTACAGCATAGATTTATTTGCCAGGGTGTACAGAAAGTTTATACGGTCTTTAAATTAAAGGTGCAACAAAAATTTGCATTCAATTTCACTTACACATCAAACCCTTAGTAACGGCGTGGTCGCAACACCCCAAATTCGATTTCCGAGGGGGACAAACTTATTAAACCAAAGATTGTCTTTGTGTTACATGATTTTCTAAAGATCTTTTAAATTAAACATAGGTACTAGTCTGATTTATGATTTTTTTTATAAATAAAAAAAAAAACAATGGGGAGTTTTCTGACAGCTCATAAAAATTAGCTCAAAAAGCCTCTATAGATGACACTTTTAAAAAGCCGCAGCGTTAAGTCTGTATACTATAATATAGGTGAGTGGTATCTACCATTTATACGTTCAATTTCTGATACAGACGTCAATTAATTTATTTTAAATTTTAAAAACGCAGTTTGGAATAAATTCTTCGCCTTCGCCTTTTGTAAAGCGCCATCTATAGAAGCCTTTTGTACCAATTTTGTAAAGTTTTGTTTTTTTAATGAGCTGTCAGAAAACCTCTCATTCCGATCAAGCAAAGTCACGTGTCAGTTTCCATCACGGTGTTTTCACTAAATTTCGTTAGGATCACTAAGATATAGATGGCGCTGTTTATAATTTATAAAATTAGAAAAATGCCATAGACAATGTCTCTTTCATCCTACTTTTCATTCTTCGGTTCATTCAGTCAATCACCTAACCGACTCATTAAATCTATCTTTAATTCGTTACCTGTGTTCGTTACTACGCACCCGTTTTAGTATGTTGTTTTTATCGCTTTTTTCTTGGATTCCTTTTACCCACAACCCGGCCACCATTTGGACTCTGACGCTCACTTTTTTAATTCTGACCCGGCATTTCTACTGGATTTCGGAAACAACGCTGTTCATATAATCATGATAATATACTCATTTGAGGAGTCTTAAATATTCTTAAAGAAAAATACAGGGAAAGTTCCCGACTGGTTCTAGTAAAAGTTTCAGTCACTAAGTTCTAGATGGCGCTAGAGCTCCGTTTAGCTGATATCTCTATCTCAACCTATAAAAGTTACTTTATGGTTTCCATTGAGTTCATCAATCTTCGATCTTGCAACAGAGAAGCACTGTTTTTAAATAAATTATCACTTACTAATAATTTATAGACCGTACCCGGCTGTATCCACGTGCCCCGGTTCAAGTTATTAATTAATTGATCGATTGCTTTTATCGTATACATATTATCTACGACCTTTTTATTTCTATTAACGGCATAAATACCTATTGAAATCGTTCGCTATACCACCGAATACCGAAGGACCGAATTAAACTTACAGACCTAATTAAAAGAACGTCAAATTTCAATGCCAATGTCTTTGACTGTCAATGTCATTGTCTGTCAATGTCAATCGATATTCAGCTGTTCTAATCTGTGGAAAAGGTCCTACAGCTTGGTGGTCCGTCAATGAAACGTCAGTTGTTTTTTATCTGTGGAAGTGAGTGGTGCCTGGCGACTGACCGGTCCAGCCCATGTGCGTGGCCACCTCCTGCCACAGCGTCTTGACCTGCGCGTAGTAGCTGGCGACGGGCAGCGTGTTGCGCGCGTACAGCAGGCGGCGCGCGCGCACCAGCGCGATCAGCCGCTTGTCGTCCGCCTGCGCGCTCTCCACCGCGCGCCCCGCGCACCCGCTCGCCTCCATGCCCCTCTAGCACGCAGCAATGGCCGGCTCACTCAGAATACAACGTCTTAAGTCCACGTTAAGATTGTTCGGGCAAAACAATCTACATACAAGCCTAGTGAAATTGATCAAGTTTAAAAGTTTTGTAGTTGGATTTATAAATAATCGATCCTATCAATTAAGCTACCACAAGTATCACAATTTGCGGGCGTTGTTGAACGCGCCAAATCGGACGTCACGCCACGCCGACCGCGCGGCGAACACGGCCGAGCGCACGCCGGCAGACACGCGCGCACACGGAAGCAAGCGAGCAAACCCAGCCGTCTCGCTCGCTCATATCCCGCCCGCCTGTGAGGGAAAGAGACGGAGCAGCACGCAGCCAGACAAGCGCGCAGACTCTCGTATCGATTCGCTCGGCCGCTGAGGCCCGCCCGGGTTTTTCTACTGCATTTTATTTTGGTTACTTCATCGCTTTGTTAAAACACTAGTTACGCTAGACATAACATAAAAATAATATGACTTCGTCGTAATTTTATAGCTTGAATTTCAATAAACTACAAGTGACTGCGCTTCAAGGTCACGGTTAATTTGCATAAAGGCTTCCAGACTTACAAGAAAGATGTCGCCGGTTGTACTTCGACCAACAATGACTTTTATTATTTAATTAAATAGGAAACTATGGTACCTAGGAACTTAGATAGGTATTGTTTTTCATCAATTAAAGATTTACTTATGAAAAATTAACCCTACACTTAGTCCCTACAATCATAATCTACACAACAATAAATTAAACCTTAGAAGTACCTTTAAAGTAACTACCTTTCTCTTATATTACGACTTCGGATGTATAGAAACATTGTAGGTATTGTTGTTTGCACCTGAAGAGAAAAAAAACAAAAATACTTACATACTTTTTATGAGTAGATAAAACTAATAAATAAAATCGATCCCGACTGGGACTGGGTGCCGACTCCAGCAATTGAGCTACTGGGTTCTTCCGGTATTGTTAAATTTTATTGAAAGAATCCCTGACGTTGAAACCAACCTCAGTTGGTACCTATTATGTTCCGTCACGTACCAATGAGCAGCTACTCATTCGATACCTTTATATGTATACTTGTACGTGACTCCTGCAAATAAAAAGTTTAAGAAACTACCTAGTCAATCCTCGCAACTTGGGGTATTCAATCGCGTAGTTTGATTGAAAGGCACACGGTGGCGCGCGCGAGCTCGGCGTTATCGCACGCTTATCGCAGTGGCGCCATCTCGCGCAAGTTTACGAGCGCACTGGAAGGGCTCAAGGATTGTTTATGTCCCCCTAAAGTCCCACTTTCGATTCCCGCCCCAGCCCTGAGCCGGCGAGATAAAGTAAACGCTCAGAGTTTTTACGACTTCGCCGCTCGCTACTGGAAACCATGGAAGATAATTAAATGACCTACTTTGGGTATCAGGCGGCTCCACTTTATTGACGTCATCTTAAATATTTAACTCGAGCACGTAACGATGCTATTTTGAACAATATTATTGGAAAGGTAATGATAAAATTAGAATAACTTAGTACTTACTTAGACTTTTGATTACCTACCTCCTTACTTAATGTACAATCTCTCCATAGTATCTGCCTATCTCAAGTTATCTCTGACGCGAAAAGTGAAATGACAAAGGCAGAGCCGCCATCTTGAAAGATGAGCCGAGTGTCTGCCATTAATTATTCAATCCGGTGCGGTTTTAATGTTTTACGGCACTTTTTAAACGGCCTCACTGGTTTAATGAGGGAATGCCGAAACTTCGCCCATAAATTCGCACTTTCATAAAGGAAGCTAACTTTGATGGGCATTAAAAAGTCACGAAGAAGCGGTGACGTAACTTCCGGTTGGGAGCACTGTGGTTTTTTTATCGCTGATAGGCACTGGTTTATGAGCCCGCGCCCGGCCCCGCCCCCGCCCCGCCGCCGCCCCGCTCGCTCCCCGCTGCGGGTCCGTGTGTGACCCCGGCCGCTCCCCTTGCATGCAAATTGACTATTTAATTACCTACCCTGTTGATGAAAGGGTGTTCTGAAAAACGGCCGGACTAAGCAATCCAAGGAATTCATATGTGGTTGATAAATGCCTCTACATCAAGTTCACGTTCAAACTTTAACAGTTTGATGTTTGTGTGTTATTGGCGTTATTTACCTTCAAACAAAGCAAAACACAGTCTGATTTTTAAAATATCACCCTTTTCCTTCTTTTGTTAGTATTGATAGAGTTTCCTGCCAATACTCAGTGTAGGTCCTTTGTTTGTATGCCTACCAACCGACTAGGTACTTAGTCTATACAAAATGATTGCACCTTAACCAATAATACTTACATATTTATCTTATACATACGTTTTCGAATTAGTTTAAAATTAAATGACCCTATCAAATAAAAAAAGTTCACCTTTTATTTTTCGCATCTGTTGACTCAACTTGACTGACGTGCCGTTGCATAAGCACGCATCTTTTAATGACAACGCTGTCAAATCGCACATGTCCCCGCGGCTCCGTGCCAGCTCGGCACATGCCTGCGCAGCTTCCACGGCTTTCTTAGACAACAATACAAGGCACGCGCCGCGGCCCGGTGCGCCTCAACCCGCTACTAGAACGCACCTTTTCTGCATAATTAACAAACCGGGTTGTGACTTGTCAGTAAGTACACCTTTCACATCGTCACAACGCGCAAAAACGCAGCGATTGTCCGTTTTGTCGCTAATTTATTTGCGTTGATTAATGGCCGCCCGCCGCCTGCGAGCTGTCATCTCGACACTGAGATGAGAAATGACAGGAGCGGCAACAGTCGCGCTGGATGCTCCGAATTCTTACTTAATTATATTTTTTTGAATTCGTTCCCGTTTTTTGTATATCCGGCTACACGATTTTTGCGGAAGCTTCGAAAAATGTCTCCTATAAAGACTTTTATTAGAATGATTGGTGATGTATAAATGTTAATATACTTAGGTACGTACAGCCATCTTTCAAATCTTTGTCAAATCTGATCATTCATCCTAATGCTTTACATACATACCTACCTACCAGGGGTGAGGTAGTGCTTTTCCTCTGGTTATCTAACTCAAGGTTCGCATTCGCCACATTTAAAGCATCACATTGCATTTAAAGCATATACATCAATGATAGTAGACTGCCCGTTTTTAGAAAAAAAAAAATAGAAATATTGAAAACAAAGCCATTAGAAGTGTGTCCAGCAAGGAAGTGGCAGAGTTCATTTGTACCTAGTCCATGTGATAAACAAAGGAACTATTTATAAACCAACCAAACTATGAATGATGCCCACAGCGAGCAAGCGTATGCGGTCCGCAACATTAAACTAGGGGGTGTCCTAGTACACCCTCAGACCCGCGCCCGTTTAGGAAAGTTAGGTTTGTAGTGCGGCCGGCTGGGAGGTGGTGGTCCGACTTCACTAAAACTAGTGTCTAAATCAATAGGTATTGTTTTTGTTTCAGTAGCACTCGCGATATTTTTCCCGCTGATGAACTCAATCAATATTATTATATATTTAATAATGTTTTTATGTTTTTGCATTTAAAATGCTCAATAATTCTTAAATAAATGAAAAATGTGATAAATAAAAATTACCCGACCAGGATTCGAACCTGGGACCTCTCGTTTGCCGGATGAGTGCTCTTCCACTGAGCTACCGGGGCGTGGCGGTACACCTCGAAATTACTAACCACATTTTTGTTTTTACGTTATATTGCTAACGTAGCTCCATCTTATGGTATAGCTTTGCAGCTAAGACCACCCGAGACCAATTTCTTTACAGAAATTGTGAATTCCAGTTAAAGTGAAGCATTGCAATGATTTAATAATGTTTTTCAGTTTTTGCATTTAAAATGCTCAATTATTCTTAAATAAATGAAAAATGTGATAAATAAAAAAAAAATATTTATCACATTTTTCATTTATTTATTATAGTTACATATATTTTCATAATATTACTGAACTTGTTCACCACTCGCAGTTTTACTCGTCTCTACCTACTCAATGTGCGTACGAGCTTTTCGACATTGTGTAGTCACAAAGTACATGATATACAGGGTTCATTTCAAATAACGCATCAATCATTGCGGGCAGCCTTTCACATATCCGCGATGTCACATATCGCGGCACATACCTTTATTTATATACCAGCTGGATCCTCAAAACCCTCTGGGGGCTGAGGTCTGGATTGCTGGAAAATGCGAAATTCTGGCTGGCTGGCCAAAGTTTTATCGATTTTTTGAGGAAACTATAGCGTCACAAACGATGAAACCGTTACAGATCGACGGCACAAACGATGACTTAGCCACCTAGATAAGCAGCAACTCTCTGCGAGAAAATGTCCAGAAAGCCGGACGCACGCGTAAGGAGTACCTTTTATTATTAAGAAGCGATATTTTACTGCTCAAGGTGCGTGGCAAACCTTAGCTCAGAGTAACTAGAGTTACGCCTCTAAACAGAGCCTATAAATAATTTTTGTATGGGAAAACTAAAATTTTATAAATTATTAATTTTAAAAAGTTGTAGAACAAATGTTGTTATAATAATAATAATAATAATAAATTCTTTATTTGACAGTATAAGCGTTACAACAGATGTTTACAAAAATTTTTGTTCGATCATATAGGTACTGCTTTAAATATAGCGTGCAAAACAGTTTCATTTTAACTAACCTACTATTAAAAAGAAAGTCTAATACATAATATTAACATAAAAATGAGCAATATGTCAAGATAATACAATAGTCATTCAAAAATAATAATTTCACAAAATAAAGCTACAGATCTTTAAAATAAAATAAAAAATGAACTAATTACAATTTATTATTTACAATTAAAAAAAAACTAATGATTAAAAATTTATAAAGGAACATGTCAATAAAGAAAAAATATAGAATATTTCCTAGTCAAATCTAAAAATTAAAATGTCAAAGTCAAATTTAAAAAAATTATATAATATGGTTTTTATATATTCTATTAATTATTCATAGTTCATTTAAATTTAAATATTCATTTACACTATAAAACATTTTATTTTGTTTTGTTGGGATTGATGTGGAGAGGCTGCCTGCAAGGTGTTGCGCTAATTAAAGTAACCCTGTATTTGTATAGAGTTCACAGGTGAGCAAGTAGGTATCTGCCGTCCTCTTAATCAAATCTGACCAATATTTATTAATGGTACTTGGATATGTTAAGAGATTAGCTGGATCAAGCAATTCAATATTCTTGCATAATATAGAAAAGATTTAGTTCAAAGTATATCTCCTTAGCAGCTGTGGTCAAAGCATGGTACCACTCGCGTAGATCAAAACTAAAATAAACGACAGTAAACTAAGATGCATTAACGGTTGCCCGCGTTTCCGTGGCCAGGGCCTGTCATAAATTATCAGATTCTCTGTATTAATTTAAAGAAACATTTGCTCGCGTTCGATCCGCCAGGAATAGAAGCCGGGACCGCGCGCTCGGCACCGCACTGCCGCCGGTGCTGCACGAGATTTATTATGGGGAGAAGAGACTTTGAAACTCTATGTAAAGTCTGTGGCCGTAATGTTACTTGGCAAAAACCTTTTTTTTTTTTTTTTTTTTTTTTTTTTGAATTGGGGAAATCCTCCATGGATACGATGACGCTCGGGGGAGCGTCAAAGTTATGCCTGGACTTTAACCGGCTAAAAC
This sequence comes from Stenoptilia bipunctidactyla, assembly GCA_944452665.1. Classification (NCBI taxonomy): domain Eukaryota; kingdom Metazoa; phylum Arthropoda; class Insecta; order Lepidoptera; family Pterophoridae; genus Stenoptilia; species Stenoptilia bipunctidactyla. The sequence continues at coordinate 555,704 of OX101740.1, read as the reverse complement.
CCCAATGTGTTCCTCCTCCGCGCCTAGTGGCGGGATCACGGGCAAGCCGAAGCATTCAACCGCGAAACCGCCGGCGCCATCCGCTTGCGCGGAACCCTCAACATGCAGCGTGCCGAGAACACCAGGCACGCCGCACCTCAGCGAACTCCCTTGAGCAGGGCGGCAGATACCCCCGTATCCACCGCCCAGGGACTTCACTATGGCCGGAAAGGGTTAGGGACCGGTGAAATCGCGTCGCGTTAGATCACCAAAATCTAACCCCCCCCAGCCGCGCCTCAATCTGGTGGAATCGCGTCGCGTTAGACCACCAGCATCCGGCTATCTGGCCTGCCATCATCCGGGAAAATCGCTCACGCGTTAGATCCCCGAAATCCGGATGTCCGCAAAGGGGATTCAAAAAGGTGGACGGCCCTTTCGCTTCCCCTCGGCAGACGGACTGACCCCCACAGCCATCCATCCCACGGATGAGGCACCTCGGGCACCCGGGGATTGGGGTAATTTTTTACAGAGGTTGTCTTCCTCGCAGCCGTTAAGCCCCCGGTCCTGTTTCTGCCCAGGATTACGGGTTGGCCGACAGCTCGGACACCGAAGCAATCCAAGCCTGCCGTCCCTCCGAGCAGCTGGTGGCTCAAACCAGCGCTCCCCTCCTCATGCCCTCATCGATTCCCCAAAGTGAGCTGCTGATACTCCTTTGGGGAACCGACAAGGGCCCCGCAGCTGGTTTTGGTCCGCGCCGTCGAAACGGTACCCCCCATTTCTGGGGGGTATTCCCCTATCCGCCACCTGGGGACGCGCCCGATGGAAGACCAGCAACTCCACACGGGACTTGGCAAAAACCTGAACCAACTCTATCCAACTATGTAGAAACCTATCACTGGTAATACAACCATGATTAGGCAGGTATATAAAATGCAGCGATCCATTTTGGTAAGTATACTTATATGGAATAGGTACCTATGAAAGGCAAAAACATAAAATCCGCATTCAATGAAAACAGAGAAACACTTGAGCTGTAGCCGCAGGCCGCAGCCCGCCGCCGCTGGACGAGCGCGTCGTAAAACTCGACTAATCCGACTGGCCTTCAGAGTCCGCCCGGCAGCGACCACCCTTTATATAAATTCTACCTGAGTTTCTTGCCACTTCTTCTCAACAGATCGACTTTCCGAAGTGGTGGTAGATTCAGTTCAATTTGTAAATTGGGACTTATTTCAAATGTATTTAAATACTTACGAAATAAAGATTTTTTTGACTTTGACTTTTGACTTACCGCCAAATATCACCTTACAAGCGATGTGTTCCCACAATATTTTATTAAGAGCCAGTTCCTTTCTCAGTCCGAGTCATCTTCGACCTCATCGTCACTTACTTTAATAATAAATAAATAGATAGAATTGAAACGCTGGTTTCGTCACTAATTAATATAAATATTACCTTCTTAGAATAGATTCAACTATTTCATGACTAATTATTTTATCAGAACTGCTGTTCCTTTCGTCCTACTTTCAGAGAGAGTTTCGGATAAGTACTATACTCATAAACATCTAAACTTTGGCAAAGTTGGTCCTCGGTTGCGGTGTACCGGTGCAAGTGGCGCCACCTGGCGCTGGTAAGACACCTTGTTGTTTGTCTATGTTTTGCATAATTGTTTAAACTTGTGGCTGAGGTACAGCAAGCCGCGAATGTTCCGTTACTTATTCTGTTCAAGTTTTAGTTGTGCAAAATGACATTACTGGAATAATATAGTTAGTATTTTATTTCATACAATGCCATCTGGCCCCAAAATAAATATGGCTGTGACATAAGAAATTGCGTGATGGTCCAAGGTAGACACGACTGTTGAATTTTGCCTGCGGATTGTGATTGGGAAATTGGGTCCTTCTTTCTTGTTCTACTCAAAATACCTACCTACCTACCTTCATGGGCAATGCTGGTCGTTAGTGGTCAATACACTTACTAAGGGCGGGTTGTATCACAACTACTTTACGTGTCTGTCAACGTTAAAAATGGCGTTAACCATTGTCAAGCTAGAAAACGGGTTGTTTCACCTATAACGGACGTCAAAAATTAACGATTACGTTGACCATCCATCCACCCACTGGTTAACGTAACATTCTAGTGAAAACTGAGTTGACAGGCAGGACATATTTGGTTGAAAGCTTTTAACATTATGGATTCTGTTTTATTTTCATATATTTTAAATGATAGTGACGATGATTCAATTGTGGAAAGGAAGAGAAAAGACATTGACGAACAGTTTTTTTTGTGATGAAACAACGCTTTGTATTTGACGTACGTTAAACATCTGATGTTAATCGTCAAAAAGTTACGTACGTATGATACGATAACCAACCGTTTGATACAACCCGCCCTAAGTAGCAATATCTCTTAACTTAGTTTTAAAATAAAAAAAAGTTCAAAAAGTTTTATTCATCTTAGGAATTTAACAAAACACTTGCTGAAGTCAGTTATCACATGCTTCGGCTTTAATTAGTTGTTGATAGTTATTGAATAAGATATTACAGTAGACCAAGAGACAAAAAAAGCCGGCGGAAAAAAACTCTTGGCTCTCTTTTTCAGTCAGAACTATCAAATTAATACAAATAGCTACAGTACACATTGTACAGTACAGACCGTGAAATGAAAAAAACAAACACGAGACAGCTAATTGTGAGAGCCAATGTGATGCTTACATAGTTGGTGCATTGAGCTATGGATGCACAACACTAACATGACAAACTGAGACCAGAGTATTTAAACAAAAATGGAATAAAATAGTCATTGTATCATTAGTCACAATCTACTTCAGATTAAAACAACAATTCGCTTCTAAAATAAACAGTAAGTTGTTTATTTCATACATTCGCCCTTCACACCAATAATAAAAAGGGCCATGTTACCTATGTTAAATTAGTGACGGTAATGGTCATATCCCCTTGAAGACCAGTAATGCCCCGTTACTTACCTACGCCCTGCAGCTGCTTGACACGACGACGACGACGGCGCGGCGGCGGCGCGGGGTCCACGGCGTTACGATGCGCAGACGGCTCCAATAAATCAAACATAAATAGTCGCGCCAGTAGGCTACTGGAATAACTAGATACCAAGTAGGAAACTCCGATTCTTTTCAAAGAACTATGCAATTGCTCATGAAAAGCATTATATTTGCGTATGGATAAAGTTTCTCTTTCTCGTTACCTGAAGATGTTATTCTTCAAAATCATCATCACAACTCTTTTGTAATGAGCCCACTGCAGGGCCCACCCTGGGTGACGAGGAGGTATAGGCCATAATCCACCAAGCTGGCCTAGTGCTGGTTGGTTGAAACATAACAGAAGATATTCTTTACAATGTATTATAGCACTAAGGTTTGTATTCATTTAAAATCTCTAAAAACTGATCAGTGAGATTCAAAATGTCCAACAGTCAGACCAAAAGAGCTCAGCTCTAACTTGTATCTCTTACTGTATCCGGTCGTCTTGAATCAGTAATGACATCTTCGATTTCGTCTGTCGAATACCTCGCCCTTTACATTTTTATTTAAAGATCGTAGTAAAGGTTTTGTTTTGTTTTCTTTGTGAAATATATATTTAAGAATGATTTTTGATTTAAAACATTTTCTAATTTTTGTATCTCTCTTTTTGTCTGCTTAGATCATCTAAAAATTGTAAATCCGTAACTGACTGTCAGTTTTATATATGTACCTACTGTTATATTTTATTTAAGAGCTGTGGATTTTGTTACCATTAAATAAATAAATAAATAAAGGTTGCCTATACCTTAGACTTCAGATTTCTTTTAAAAGCACTACCTATTCTAAGCCCTTTATTGCCTTTAGACGAATCACACGCAAGCATTCGAAACTGAGCCGCAGTTCGCATCTGCCCTCGATCCCGGCCCGTGCTAACTCTCCACTAAACATCAGCTTCACAATAAATATTGTTACAGTCAAGTTTTAGAACGTTTTGTTTATCTCGCCGACATCCTGCGCGTGAGTTCGTCAAGGTGCCTGTGCGACCTAAAAACATATGTTTCCTTTGAAGGAAAACAGCTGTTTCACGCATTCCACCAACTATTTTAACGGTTATGTCCCTAGCACTACACCTATTAAGGAACCCGATTATAAGCCTTATTGGCTCGACTTTAAAGCTGTAAGTTAGGTGGATGTGAGTATTATTTTTCTGAGAAGCGGGCTGGGATCAGCTGATCGTTGTTAAAAGCGGCGCACGCGGCTACCTGCCTGTCAAATGTTTGCGGTAATTTGTGTGTATGATGCTGGCTTCCGCTGCACTTCGCCGAAGTCGCCGGCGCCGTCGCGCCCGGGGGCGGCGGCGGCCATGTTTCGGCGGATGGCTTTCTTAGGATACATTATTAACTTGTCTGCTCGCTTGGTACGAAAGGGAAACACGATTGCAAAATTAAAACATAAATTAATTGTATTACAACTGTACGGGCCAGCCGTACATTTCCGCCGAGCTTGCATTTTACGCGGCTCAGGCGTTTTTAGTTCAGTGCACAAGTTGTGTCCGCGGCGGTCACTCAAATCTATCAATAATCTATCATTTAATTTAATTCTATCATTTTAATCCTTTTATTGCTATCAGTTTAAGTTTAATTGTGTACTCCTTAAGTGTTAATTATAGACTAAATATCTACAACTATCTATTATTTTAATACTCTACTATCATCAAATATTGTACGGGTTCCGTTCGTCTCAGCCCATACATATTTGTGGTCCTTCGAGAAAACCTCGCGTGTGTACTTACTGACTTTTTACTTATAACTCGTGAGGACTGAACTAGCGGAGACGCTAACTATCACATTTTGGATCTTGTGAGCAATAACGCTCACGAAAAGGCAAGCAGCTAAGCAGAATATCAAGTGAGATCTTTCCTTTTTTATAAATTACTGCATTCATCATGTTCAGTATGGAAGACATCTTGGCGAATCAGCAACAAATTCACTCTGCTATTGAGCAAATTTATACAAATTTTAAGAAAGATAGTGCCGAACGGAAAACTTCCGACTATATCAAGCGGAGGTTGGACACCCTTGATAAGTACTGGCAGGAATTCTAACATAATCATAATAATTTAAGCAGCATTGAATACGCCAAGACTCATTCATACTTTACAACGAATGAATTTGAGTTAGTACAAGAAAGGTATGAGAACATTAAGGCGGCTATCAATAGCTATCAAAGAGACAGGCCGACTACCCCAGTGATTAAGCCAGCTACTCCATTGGGTTTGCCTGGAACATCCCGACAGCCGTCACCCCAGGTACCTCTGTTACAGTCGCAGGGGACGAGCAGCAAAACGGATGAAATGCTTAGAAAACAAGGTAGCAATCTTAAAGCATTTGAGCATACTGTGTCAAATATCATATTAGAGTCTATCACGGAAAAATGGGAATTCGATCATATATTGCGGTCTATACAATCTCGTTGGTCTATCATTGACACTCTTCATTGGGAGTTAGACAGTGAGCTCGGGGGTAGGAACGCAGATTACGAGGCTACTTTCTTTAAGTACGAAGCTAAATATAACGAAATAATCAAAACTATCAATAGGAAAATGTGGTCCACGTCGCATAGGGAGCAGTCTACACCCCAAATAGAAATACCCTATTTTAGTGGCAGCTATCACCAATGGAGTTCCTTTAAAGATCTTTTTACGGAGACAATCCACGGGAACCCATCTCTATCAAATGCACAAAAGATGCAATTTCTAAAATCCAAGGTCAAAGGCGAGGCGGAGCGACTTATACAACATCTGCCTATAACATCCGATAATTACCCGATCTGTTGGGATATCCTTAACCACAGATATAACAATAAGAGATTAATATAACAATAAGAGATCAAAACGAAATTCTCAAACCGATTCTTTTGCCAGTTGGGCGGCTTCCTCTACAACAGAATTAATAAAAAGTTAAACATATTCCCCATGTCAAAAGCTACGGTCAAGCTGAAACTAACGGAATGGTTACAGACACTGAATTATGATAGCACTGAAGCTATCTTCGGCCGTCTTGTTTAAAATGAAAACACAAAATAAAGGAACTTTTTCCAATAAAGGTATTAAAATATATGTATAACTTTCTATAGACACACACACACTCTCACACACATACACACTCACACGAACTTACATTCATGTACACAAAGCACACACCCAAAGTAGTAGCTATGAATATACCTAATATTGTAAACATTGATATATATGTATATATAATAAAACTACCTATACAGTGTAATGATTGTAACACTAACTTTTCATTTTCTTTTTTGATAAAATTCTCTAAAGCTATATGTAACTCTTAATGTAAAACTAATTTAAATTATAAGCGCCTATATAACGAAATTTTGAAATGTACTTACTTAATGGAGACCTGGTGTCCAGCAACACAGGCTTCGAGCCTAGCTTAGGCACCAGTCTCACACAATAACAATATTGTAAATAAAAATATTATAATAGATTAATTGCCTTGAAAAGACACACTTTCTCGGAAAATCTATCTCATAGTACAGAGTATTTAGTATATGTAGTGTGTATGTATATATTATATTTATTTCTATGTAGTTTATGTACATGTATTTATGTAGTATTGTTATGTATATAGTTTAAGACTTAGCATCTTTTAAATTAGGTATATCACTATTACAAATTACCATGTATCACAAACAACCCAGGGTTGCCTGTAAGAGATCATCTTTCGATGATAAGGCCGCCTATTGTGCTCTGTATCTTAAAAATTGTTCTGTATAAATTTTCCTTATTTTTGTGTACAATGAAGAATAAATAAATAAATAAATAAATAAATAAATAAATAAAATTGCCTATATGTAAACATTATTGTGATGAGAAAATAAATTGATTTTATTATTATTATTATTTTGTATACTTATTATTATTATTATTATATTCCGGTCGCATATTGATATATTACTCAACATTCCGACAACTAATCATACATCAGTAAATCACATAAAACGCATCCATGACGTCACTTCAGAGACCTTGAACGCTATCAAAAATCTAGGCGTAGACGTCGAGTCCTGGGATCCCTTACTAGTTCATCTACTGTCGCAAAAGCTCGACCCAGAGACGCATAATGACTACGTAGCTGCGGAAAAACAGCCTCGAGAATTGCCTAAGTTACAGGAGTTTCTATCATTTCTAGAAAGTAAATTTACAAGCTTAGAATCATCTAGAAAAAAGCCAGAGATACCTATCAAAAACATGCCAAATAATAATTATATGTCGCAACAGTTTAACAAAAGTAGAAATTTCAATAAACAAGCATTTCCGGCACATGGAAGGGTAATTTCGCAACAACCTACTAAAAGTAGCAAAAAGTGGGTCTTTTATAAGTGCGGAATTTGCAGAACAAATGAACATTGCCTCTTCTACTGCCGCAAATTTTTAAGTATGTCACCGAACTTACAGCTGCAAACGGTATCAAAATTAAATGTTTGCGAAAACTGCCTTTATTCTCATAACGGTAAGCCATGTATATCAGAAAGACGCTGCACAGAATGCAATGGCACGCATTATACAATTTTACATACTGCTTTCAACATTTCACAACCAGGTCAATCGACAAACAACCCAAGCACGTCAAAGGTAGCAAACAACGGAGGTAGGCAAAAACTAGAAACAGCAGAATATTTACGTAGCAACTCGCACGTGTCGTTACAATGTGACACCCCCGAAATACTTTTAGCAACCGCCATGTTAAAGGTTCAGACAAATGACGGGACTTACATCAACATGCGTGCCGAGGTGTTATATCAGGGGTAGGTATTAAAGAAAGCAGTTGTAAGGGCGCCATTTCTATCAAATGTAAGGCCAATCATAGCAATTTTGAATTTGAAACTGAGGTCTATATAATGAAACAACTCATCAAAAACTTGCCTAACTATAGCTTTTCAAAACCATCCTGGACTTACCTAGATAACATTGCACTAGCGGATCCGGATTTCAATCTAAGTCGCCCTATCGACATACTTTTGGGGGCGGATATTTATTCACTCATCTTACTTGAAGGAATATGTCGAGTTGGCGATAATGTGCCTATTGCACAGAACACTCGCTTAGGGTGGATATTAACAGGAAATGTTAAAACATTACAATGCAATGTAATTATCAATAACTTAGCAGATATTCAAAAATTTTGGGAGATTGAGGACATTGGGGAGGAACCGACCACGTCTTCTGAAAATCAAAAACACATCGAATATTATGAAGCCACCACAACCAGGCGAGAAGACGGTCGGTATGAAGTTCGGTTACCATTGACCTCGGATTATTCGGAAAAATTAGGGGAGTCAAAATTTAAAGCCATTGCACAGTTTAAGTCCTTAGAAAATAAGTTTAGTAAAAATGAACACATAAATACACAGTATAAATTATTTATGAATGAATACCGCTCATTAGGTCATATGATTCCGGCCACAAGTAACATGAAACCAGAGTACTTTAATACACATCATTGCGTGCAATCTGATGACACAATCAATTCTAAATTTAGAGTGGTTTTTAACGCTTCGGGTAAAACGTCTTCGGGATTCAGCTTGAATGACGTCATGGAAAGTGGCCCAAATCTCCAACAGGATCTCCAGTCTCTTATCATTAGGTGGAGACAGTACCAATATGCCTTTACTGCAGACATCGAGAAGATGTTCCGGATGATCCTGGTTAAACCGGAGGACCAGCATCTACAAAAAATAATATGGCGCGACTCTCCTACTGAACCTATCAAGCAGTATCAACTCACTACGGTCACGTACGGCACAAAAGCGGCTCCTTTCCTGGCGATGATGACGCTGAGACGACTTGCACATGATGAGAGGCTGAATTATCCAAATAGTCAAGCTACTGAGGTTCTGGAGTCTTCATTCTACATGGATGACCTCATTCATGGAGGTCATGACCTCAAAGTTGCAAAGAAGTTACAGACGGACCTTATTAATTTATTAAAATCGGGAGGTTTTAATTTGCGAAAGTGGAAGTCCAACAACAAGGAGCTCTTATTTAATTTAGAATCAAACCCACCAGAAAGCAATTTTAATTTTAAACTATCCGAACAGACGAAAACCCTAGGACTAGGTTGGGACCCTAAGGAAGATAATTTTACATTTTATTCAAAATTGGAACCAGCAGCGGGTCTTACAAACACTATTACAAAAAGAAAGCTGCTATCAGACATCTCTAAACTATTTGATCCGCTAGGTTGGCTGTCACCACTATCAATTAAATTAAAAATCATCTTCCAAAAAGTGTGGGCCGCTAATATTACCTGGGACGAGCCTGTACCTAATAACATCTACGCAGAGTGGTTGAAGTTAAGGGAAGATATCATTAACATACAGACCATTAAATTACCACGATGGCTGAGGACTCAAGAGCGGGATACCATAGAGTTGCATGGGTTTAGTGACGCCTCCGTAAAAGCCTACGCGTGTGTAATTTACTGTCGCATTAATAAAGGAACACAATCTTCCGTAGTACTAGTTGTTGGGAAAACTAGACTCGTACCTACCAGCAAATCCGTTACACTACCTAGATTGGAACTATGTGGAGCGCTACTTCTATCAAAACTAATGAGTAAAGTTATACAATGTCTTCAAGGTCACACTATCAAAATATACGGCTGGGTAGACTCCACGGTGGTACTAGGCTGGATAAACGGTGACCCAGCTAGATGGAAGACCTTTGTTGCCAACAGAGTACGAGAAATTACCTCTATCATGCCGCCGAGGTGTTGGCGTTACGTTAAGTCAGACGAAAATCCTGCCGATTGCGCAAGTCGTGGTTTAACTGCATCACAATTAAAGGACTTTAGTCTGTGGTGTCAAGGTCCGACATGGCTATCAAATTATAATAATCAGAATGATAACATCGAATATTCAACCAATGAAGAGTTAAAACTATCAAAAGTCGTCAATCTAGTGACTCAGCATTCAGATGGATCTATCATACGAAATATACTATCAAAATACAGCTCGTTCAACAAAATAGTAAGACTTGTAGCGTGGATTAAAAGATTTATAAATAACATATCAAACCATAAACATAGTACAACAATGTACCTATCAGTTAACGAGCTTAAACAAGCAACCTTACTTATTATCAAACAAACACAACAATCAGCATATTTTCAAGAGTTATTAGATTTACAAAGTAAAAATAAAATAAGCAGTAGAAGTAAACTTTGTGACTTATATCCTTTTATTGATGAAAATAAGATATTAAGAGTTGGCGGGAGGTTGCGACATTCAAATCTTGACCCTGAGATGAAAAACCCTGTAATAATACCAAACAACAGTCGCCTTGGGGAGTTATTAATAGATCAAGCTCACGAATTAACCTACCATGGAGGAGCCAGGCTAACATCATCCTTTTTAAGACAAAAATATTGGTTAATCGGTGGTAACAGAGCTATTAAACAACGGTTACGTCAATGTGTTAAGTGTAGAAAACTGAAGCCAAGCCAGCACTATCAGCTTATGGGTGACCTTCCAGCAGCAAGAACCAATCCCTCCAGGCCTTTCTATCATGTAGCCGTTGATTACACCGGTCATGTGTATATCAAGGCCAATGTAGGTCGCGGTATCAAAACTACAAAGGGGTACGTTGCAGTTTTTACCTGCTTAGCAACAAAAGCTGTTCACTTGGAGCTGGTATCAGACCTGACTAGCACAGCATTTATCTCCGCACTACGACGAATGTCGGCTCGCCGAGGGAAGCCAGGTCACATATATAGTGACAATGGTACCAATTTCGTAGGAGCCAACAAGATTTTACAGCAGGAATACGAGGAGCTCCTTAGCGTATTTGATAAGGAATTTTACTCCGATGTAGCAGAGATGGGCATCACATGGCACTTCAACGCTCCTTCTTGGCCGTCAGCAAATGGACTTTGCGAGGCTGCTGTGAAAAGCCTGAAATATCATTTGAAGCGTGTGGTTGGTGAACAGAAACTCACCTACGAGGAGTTTAGTACAGTTTTGGCTCAGTTAGAAGCATGTTTAAATTCAAGGCCGTTGTCACCATTAACAGAAGACCCCGATGATCTTAATTATTTAACCCCATCACACTTTCTATCAAGCGGCCCCGTCTTATCAATTTATGAAACAGAGAGAGACCTCCGGACGAGATGGCACCTTACACAACAAATATTTAAAGATATCTGGAAGAGATGGCAGCAGGAATATTTAACAAGCTTGACTGCAAGGAGCAAGTGGCGTCAGTCACAAAACAATATTAAATGTGGCGACATCGTTATAATTAATGACGGTAACCTTCCTGCAGGAAAATGGGCCCTGGGGCGTGTCATAGAGTTACATCCCGGCAATGACGGCTATGTGCGAGTTGTGACGTTAAAAACAAAAAATGGCTTCATTAAAAGACCTCTAGTAAAGTTATCAGTGCTACCTATCAACAAAGAAAACCTGCAAAATGACAACAATAATGAAGAAACTCAACCAAGGTCACGACGACGTAACAACAAAAAACTTAATTTTGTTACAGTAGCAACATCCATTCTTTTATTTTTTATGACATTTATAACCAATACCTACGGCTTATACTCAATAACTCCCTTACAAAGCAATACTGCATTATATTTTGATAAAATCGCGTCTATGCAACTGCAGTGCGAGCACAGAACTTTATCGAATCGTTTGTTAACGAATGTTCGTATAGTATGGAGACGGTTTTTAAGAAAAAATTTAGATCTATCCATTGCCGCACGGCCAGCTTAAATAAATGTGTGCCTTGTTAATTTTGAATGTTTGTAAACATGTTGTACTCATAAATATCTGTAAAATAAAAAATTACAATGTTACTCATAACTTGCAACCGACTCCATACTATACGAGCATTCGTAAACATTCGTTAACTTACGATTCGATAAAGTTCTGTGCTCGCACTGCTGATTAGAGATGATTGGCGCCTCGTTGTCTACTATGACATGAATCCATATAGGGAAGGCATGGCGGCGTCTAGCAAATATATTAACTACTTAGAAACAGTATGTTCAAAGATAAAGAGCCTATCACAATGCGACGGCGTCTTATATCAATTAAACGACGAGTACTCTGAGCTACAACACTACAACAACTTATTACTGCATCAGCAGATTGCTTCGAGCACGCGCCGACGCCGACGAGGGCTTATCAATGGAATAGGTAATATAGCAAATTCGTTATTTGGCATATTAGACGACAGTTTCGCTGAAAAGTATGAAAATGATATTTTATTAATTAAAAACAACCAAAGAAACCTGGCCAATTTATGGAAAAATCAAACATCTGTTGTCGAAGCGGAATTTAATCTGATCAAAAGGGTAGAATCGGTCATGGAAAAACACCATAAAACCGTAACTAAAAAGATAATCTCTATTGAAAACTCTTTTAATTCAATCAAATCCGAGATGCAAAATAACAGCTACATCAGTGAGTTCACTTTATCAGCAATGATTACTAATAGCATCATTTACAAATTAAAATCAATTCAAGACTACCTATTAGATACCATCACGGACATATTCCATGGCAAGTTTAACATACACATTTTAACCCCCGAGCAATTACAACAAGAGTTAAGTGTCATATCAGCCCAACTACCTAAAGACCTATCTTTACCTACCAATTATGAGAATTTATTTAAAATCTACAAACTACTAAAAATAAAGGCCCGCTTAACCAAGAAATTCCTTATATTTGAAATACGAATCCCATTAGTAGCACAGTAGTATGAATTGCATAAGGTAATACCTGTTCCTAAACAATCACAGAGTAATATGATGATCACTTTAATGCCTATTAGTGACTACTTGGCGTTAAATATAAACAAAGACTCATTTATTTCACTATCAGAGAGCGAACTCAGTAAGTGTGATGAGTATGATTTAAATACAGTTTTGTGTAGGTCAACAAAACCTATTTATCACATGGCCAATGATGAAAACTTATGTCAGAAGCGTCAAGATTTAGAGGGCTGTAAAACAGATATAAAAAAATGCCGAGATACACTCGAAACAACACACAAATTAAATACTTACTTTTATTACTGCTGCGACTATTGTTATTATAAGTTAATATGTGAGGATCAAGTTACGATCATTAAGTTGAATAAAACAGGACTGCTTACGCTAGGTCAAGGTTGCCTTATTAAATCAAATAACTATCACTTTTATAGTCATAGGCAAGATGTAAGCACATATAATATAAAACAAGACTTTGGGGTCCCAGGAATAGCTCCCATAAACCATTTGATCAATGTTTCACTGCCTCAATTACCTGCCAGTACTAGTTCGGAATCATTTAACGAAAAACAGCTGCTTGCCATACAAAACCAGATTGATACTATGAAGCAAAACGAGCCCTTATCAGAAGGCATTTCGTATCACGACATCCATCACTATGCGGCGATCTACGTGATCCTGGCGGTAGGCGCGGCGGCGGCGGCAGCGTGCGCGTGGCGCCGCGCGTGGCGGCGGCGTGCGGTGCGCCCGCAGCCCGCTCCAGATATGCAGCTTAGTGTAGTGCAGTGCAATAGTGATGTTTTATCTAGTGAAGTGTGCGCCAATGTGAACAGTGCTAGTAGGGCCAGACAAAATAGGAGCACCTCACCAGTGCTTCAACCCGTTTTTACCATATCAAATAGTGCAACTTAATTTTTATATTTCTTTGTTTTTTATGTTTTATTTGTTAAGATGTTTGTTTATTACCTTGTATATTTTACATATATCATATCTCTCGCTTCCTCATCTTTCTGCCCGGGAGCATGTACGGGCCAGCCGTACATTTCCGCCGAGCTTGCATTTTACGCGGCTCAGGCGTTTTTAGTTCAGTGCACAAGTTGTGTCCGCGGCGGTCACTCAAATCTATCAATAATCTATCATTTAATTTAATTCTATCATTTTAATCCTTTTATTGCTATCAGTTTAAGTTTAATTGTGTACTCCTTAAGTGTTAATTATAGACTAAATATCTACAACTATCTATTATTTTAATACTCTACTATCATCAAATATTGTAGGGGTTCCGTTCGTCTCAGCCCATACAACAACATTAATCAATTGAAAAGATGCAGTTATGCTTCTAATTTTACAAGTAAAAGTGCTGCAATCAGATTTTTTTTGGTCAAAAACTAACGGCCTCATTAGACCGTTCATAAAAATATCGAAGTCATAATTTTTTTAAGGAGTAGAGTAAAGAGGAAACTCTAATCAACATCATAATTGATTTGCAAATTTGCTTTTGGTACCTATCAAGTTATGAAGTTATAAAAACAGGATCTTTTCAAATAACAGGCGCACCCTTCTTGTAGTCCGCGCATTATTAATAAATTCTAGTAGCTGCACAGGTACCAGACAACTCTACAACTCTGCAGCTCTACAGCTGAGAATTCAGACGTTAGCTATGTTAAGTCGAGAAAGAATTTGGATCGTGATAAAGATGTCTCCCGTCATAGCCGTCAGATCACTCGATGAAATAATAAATATATTTATAATAATTTCAAAAATATAAACAATACAGGTATACTAGAAATTTTAATCACTTAGGATTTGTTCATATACAAAAGAATTAAATGTTCAATCTTTACAGCGTTAATCAACGTAGAAGTTTGATTTAATTATTACCATAGTATAACCATACCTGAGAATAGCTCAGTTAGTTAACACTGTATAACACATAGTCTATAGCCCTGCACTTCTTGCTTACAACTAATATAAAGTCCATTTCTTTACGGAATCCTGTGCGGCCGAGGTCGGCGCGCTCGCGGCCCATCCCAATATCTGCAGCACTAGGAACACCAAACCTCAGGAAGTTTCCTCCTTGATAGTTTTGGCGCGTCGTCGGAGGCGCGTGTCGGCGTCGGGCGCGGTGTCGGCGTCGGCGGCGGCGGCGGCGGCGGCGGCCGGGCTGTGGTAGTGGTAGTAGTAGCAGTACTGGTAGAAGGCGGCGGCGTCGATGGGCGGCGGCGCGGCGCGGCGTCAGGAGGCGCGGCGCTCGTCGCCGTCGGCGCCGGCGCGCGCCCACAGCGCCGCCAGGCCGGCCTGCTCGCTAAGCAGCGCCTCCTCCGCCGCCGTCACCGCCTCGAACAGCGTGCGCTTGATCTTAAGCTGCGCCGCGAACGGCAGGCGCTTGGCGGCCTGGCACATGCCGTTGAAGAAGATGTCGAGCGGGTCGGGCGCGTAGGGCTCGAGCGGGCGCTTGGGCGGGCGCTCGGGCGGCGGCGAGGCGGAGGAGGCGTCGTCGTCGTCGCTGGAGGGCGGCGGCGGCGGCGGCTTGCGGCGCGCGCCCATGTGCGGCTGCAGGAAGGCCATGGCGCCCGCGAACTTCCACGCCGCGCGCCCGCCCGCCTCCGTCGCGCGCTTCAGCGCGTCGCGGTAGCTGTCGCGCAGCTTCTTCCACTTCAGCTTCACCTCCTTCACTGCAACACCACACAACTTATACACCCTCCACTGACGTACGGCTCAACCAACTAAACGTTTATATTAGTTAGGTATATCAGAGAACCACATTATATGTATACATGTATGTACAAAAAATTTATCTTAATTTAAACCTTACTCAAATTTTAAGATATCTATGGGAATATTTCATTGTAGGTATATATGACATCGAAATCTCCAAAGAAGTTTGTAGTAGTATGATAAATAAGGGCTTTGCTAGGTTACAATTTAGTTCTATTAATGTAGTTACTGTACATTTTTGAAGAGAATAGGTTGTATTATAAGTTAAGCTTGTATATATATATATGAGATACATCTCATAATACAAGCTTTGCTTACTTTGAGGTCATGTAGTTGGTGTGTTGTCTGGGGATTTTATTTTTTATCAATTACCTATTAATTTTATAGATGATCGATTTTATTTGATATCTTTATCTATAAAATCTAAAGATCTTTTCAAAAGAACACTAAGGGCTTGTGCCTGTAAATAATCTTCAATTCACCGATTGAATTACAGTTAATTTTAATTAAATAATAAAGAAATAAAATAGGAGAGTAGGTAAGTACTAAAGGTACCTCTTCTTTCTATACAAATAATTCGCATAGGTATGTACCTATCTTCTACAATGTGTTAATACTTTATTAATCGCAATAACACTTATATAATTGCAACTTCTTAATTGACCTAAAGTTGTTCGATTTAGATGACGATTCATCAACTAAATGGGCAATGCAAACACAGGTACATTACGAAGAATAATTTTGTCATATTATAATAAAGCCACGGTACAGCGCCACCTATTAGCGCAATATGAAAACTTTATGCAGCATCACACCTTCACACAGTTCTCGAGGCGGCCGCGCGCCGCGCTACGGTCGCGGGAAGGGCGAGATGCGCGGGCCGCGGGGCTCGGCAGGCGGGCTCGCGGGCGCGTCGCGTCCCTCTGCGGCGTAGTGGCTCACCTGACGACAGCTCCGTCTCCTTCATGACCTCCGCCCAGGCGGCATCCTTGAGTTCCTGGTCGCGGTACTCGATGGCGGTCGTGTTCCACAGGCACGGGTACTTGCGCACGGTCTCGATGAAGTGCTCGACGTCCA
The DNA here is from genome assembly GCA_944452665.1 of Stenoptilia bipunctidactyla. Classification (NCBI taxonomy): domain Eukaryota; kingdom Metazoa; phylum Arthropoda; class Insecta; order Lepidoptera; family Pterophoridae; genus Stenoptilia; species Stenoptilia bipunctidactyla. The sequence continues at coordinate 539,138 of OX101740.1, read as the reverse complement.
TGGCGGCGCGGCGAGGAGGCGGCGTGTGGCGAGGCGGCGTGCGGCGCGGCGGTGTGCAGCGGGCGGCGGCGCGCGGGGCACTGCGGGCCAGCCGGCCGCCGCACCGCGCGCGCCGGCTATTTGCGAGCCCGCCAGCCGCCAGCCCCGCGGCCGCCGGCCCCGCTGGCCCCGCCGCGCCGGCCCCGCCAGCCCCGCCGGCCCCGCCGCGCCGGCCCCGCGCTGCTATCGACCTCCCGCCGCGCCGCCAACCGCGTGACGACACCTGGCCAACGGCCGCCGGCCGCGTGCCGCCCGCGACAATGCGAGCTATCGCCTTTTTTTTCGTTGCAGAACTCGAGTACCTAGCCATTGTTTATGAAAATAGGGTGCCGCTATTATAAATGAACTGACTATCCATACAACATAAAAATACCCATTAGAAGACCTTGGCATGCTGACCTTCACCTATACTAAATACTCCTACTATAGGTGCATGTAAGATAAAAAACGTAACAAGGCAGACACATTTCATGGCATAACTTACTTACTATACTAATAAGAAGTACCTATGTAGGTACCTTGGTACCTAGCAGTTAACATTACCATCTTAAAATAACGAATACACTTTTTAATATAAATCATATAAACATTGAGACAAGTGTACATATGATTTGCTGAAGTAGAATAGGTAGGTACCTATTATTGACAATTTCAGCTCGTTTCAGTTAAGAATAAACTTTATGAGCAGTTAGTAGGTATGTATGTACTTACCTAGGTATATTATTTACAATGTTCTGTAGGGCTACAGCACAGCAAACCGCGCGACGTCAAAAATTCAAAATAACTGCTTCTACAAAAATCGTCTTAAAAATTCTTTCAAAAATGTAATTTAATTGTTTGAATGAATTACTAAACTTAACAGACACAAATACTAACATCTGACAGTAGGAACTATGTAACTCACATCACAACTAAAAAACGGCTCTCAACCACGCAAAGTGAGTAAATAGGAACTGTTATATGTACTTATCTAAAAAAGGGCAATTCCCAAAAATTCTTTCACAAGTTTTTCCATTACCGCTTTGAAGTACGGAATAAAGAGATGTTTCCCAGGAAGCTTCATTTCCTGACGAAGCCGTTATTGTGTGCCCCCCGACATCTCCCGCGACGACGGCAGCGGCGGCACTTCATCATAAAATACACACATAGGTAGATTCCTACCTACCTACGCATTGTCACAGAAACTTTCTCTTGCAACACATATTCTTAGAATAACTTCGTACATATTTTTATTGATCCCTTCCAAACAATAATAGCTACATAATATACTGGTAATACAGGTACCTAGGTATGATACAATCCTCTATGCGAAACTTTATTAAAATAACCCTATAATAACCTTATATAATAGGTATAATAATTATATGTCATACCTACACAATAAGGACATAAACCTTTAAACTGGGGGCGAACTAATCTGGAAAACTGTGTCGTCCGTCGTAGTCAAGATCATGTACCTACATACATGACAGATTTATGTTTTATGAAATATAAACCCTTACTCATTGGTAAACAATAATACTGTACTGACTTACCCATATCTGGTTTTAGAACATCACGAGTATACCAATACAAATAAATCAGTATAATGATGTGCTCGTGCGTGACGCATCCTAGTCTCTGCCACCGAACTATCCCTAGAGAGAGAATAGGTATGGATGGTATGGGTTACTGTACTGTCTTAAAGTTCTACACTATAAATGTTCAACCAATCACCGACCGAGCGATCTAACTTAGAAATTCTGCTTTGAAATCGATTTAATTTGTGTACATCACAGATACGTTTTTGAGTATGTATGTACGGATGAGTATCTACGTATATTTTTTGCCCTAAAATACTAAACTACAGTACATAGAGCTATAGATGGCAGCTGTACCTGAGAAACATGATAAGGTGAGTTTAATTAAGCAAGTTGCATCGCTTTGTTTAAAGTTAAGTGACACATACGAACAATACACAGTGCGAGTCCAAAGTGCTCTCCACACCAAGTGTCATGTGAGTAGCGGGCACGTCCGGTCCGGTTCCGACTGAGGGCAGGTTTTTGCTTATTTTTGCACTCAAACCGCATCCGCCCTCTGGGAACAGACCGTGCGATTAGTTCGCACTATCACCTGGTTTTTCTACAATATCCGTTCTGTCTTTTTCCGTTTTAATTAGGTAATCAAAATGTCACGAAGTTTCAAAGCAAATATCTGTTTTAAAAATTCCGACCTCTGCACGCCGCCGGGCTTATGAAGTCGCACGGAAGTCGCAATTGTTTCCTTGATAAACAATGCCGGTGCCCCTTGCGTCGCTGAGCGCAAACGCGTTAGCCGAGTGGTTTGCTAAGAGATTTTCATCAGGCGTTAGAGCCTCACGAAGTCAACGCTCCCTCCCAGAATACATTATCGTCAATTGAAAGGGAAGAGAATCAATCACGAAATTTGCAGAAATCTACAATTTCAATCTCGTTTCTAATTTTGGAGGCTATCAATTTACTTTATTTGGTTTCTGTTCATTTACTTTACGAGATTCAATCGAGAATTGGGTGTTGTTTGTTTAGAAATGAATCAATTTACTGATTACTGTACTGAGCTCGTAGTGGTTGCTATCATAAATCGTTTATTGAAGTATTTTCATTCGAAACGTAGGTTTTTATACATACCTATAGACTTTATAAGTACTACGTAGGTAGCAACAGTCTTTAACTAGTGTATGTAAATACTCTAATATTAACGGTATCCTCTAGGTAAGTACCTAAATCCTACCTAGGTACCCGTTCGTTAGCAAAAGAATAATATTTGATCTTTGCACCTACATGATCTGGGTAGGTATGTCTTTGAACACAACATAAAAGGGATCGCGAACAAAAATTACCTATCTATTGCATCCATATTCATAAGCTATGCATCTCATCTCATCTCCATCCAAGCGGCAACCGGCGGCAGCCCGCTTGCAATGTAATCACGCCCCGTCCCGCCCGCCCGCGCGCCCTCCTCCGCCACGCGGCCGCTTGGCAACAGTGATCATCATAGATGAAAATAAGTACTAAAGTATAGATGGCCGTCTCGCCGATTTTGCACTAGGGCGCTAACTAGGCCCCGGGACCGGAACTAAAAAGCGGGGAAAGGGTGCGGGCGGGAGATGCTTCATCTAAAATATTGAAAGTTTTAGAACTACTTGCAGAACTTCAGGCTAAATGGAAATAATCCTCGAACTTAAGAATAAATTTATCCTCGAACAATAATAATGTAAATTGGTAAAAAGTTGAAAACGCAAACGTATTTCACTTGAAAACCAATGGATTCTTAGTGATACAACATTTCTGAATCGCATAGTACGTACAACACAAAATTTGTGTTGCCAGATTTAAAAAAATATTCCTCCCAGCTATTTATACTCATTCAGTTTAGTAGATTTTTTTTATTTGCTCACAAAAGTTGTTACAGGAAACATATGAAAAAACACCAAAGTTTGAATTTATAAGGGACAACTCAGACCATGTTGATCTGTAAAATTGTAGCCATAGATATGCTTATTCAAGACTAGCTGCTGCCCGCGACGTCGTCTGCGTGAACGCTATGCAGCACCAAACGCACCTACGATTATAACACTGCTAGCGTGATAATATGTAGCCTATATGTTGACCCGACTTCTTAACTATCTTCATGCCAAATTTGAAGTAAATCCATGCAGTACTTTTTGAGTTTATATTATTGAGATTATATTGAGTTCCCGGAAAGACAAACAGACAAAAATTCTAAAAACTATATTTTTTGTTTCTGTTTCGATTGTAGATCATACCCCAAGTATTCTTTTAAAAAAATATTCAATGTACAGTTTTGACTTTCCTACCATTTTATTATATGTATAGATTTAATAAAACAAATATTACCTACTCAATAAAATAGGTGAGTAATAATACGTGTTTTGCATTAGCCCAGCTACAATAGGTTTATTTGAATTAAAGTGAATAGCTTAATAGTGTGTTATGAAATCTACAATTGTTTTTTTCTTGAGTGGCAGCTCTATTATGAACGCTACCTATTTGAACGCATTTTTTCTATTCGTAATAGTTCCGAGCCCAAGGGTATGGTGGCGTTAGTTTATATCAGAATTTCCCAATTGTATGGAAGACAAACTAGCATGGTGATCATTAGCTGAGCGTTTGTTGCGCAACTCGCAAACGACCTTTTGCCGGTATTGCCGTCTCTGTTACTCATCTATCGGTTGCATTTACTCTTATGCCTGAGGTACACTTCCTTTGTCTCAATTTCCTAAGTAACTTCCATGTATTTTAGTATGGCGACTTGTTTATTATGTTCTTAATAGTCGCATTGATAAAATTATTGAAGTCGTTTGTTGTTTGGTAAGGTATTTACAGAGATCTGGGTGTAAATGAGAGCCGGCGAGAAAGCAACAGTGGCTAACAGCTGTTGCTAATCGATACGTCCGTCCCCTCGCACCCTCCGCCCCCCAGCCCTTCCACATCCACACCCTGATGCACGGTTTTTACATACATACATGCTTAAGCTTTACAATTAAGCTTTTCTTTGCTTTTCTTTCATTGTATAATTTAACACAAAAAGGGACTTATGCAGGGTTCATAGCAAGATTCGATTCCCGATTAGGCCACTCTACTATATGAACTTTTTTCGCTTGACAGTCTTTATTTATAATTCGATGTTGCTATGGGGCAATATTCCTCACATCGTATTCCAGTTCTTCGTAGGTACATTTTAGTAAGTAGGTATCGATGCCTTCAGCTTACAAGTAGAACTTAAAAAGTAATAATATGCTACTAATGTAATAATATGGACAGCCACGTTTATATGCCTTCGACATTTCCACCGCAATTGCGTTTACACGCGCAAACTTTTCATCTTTCGCGAAGAGTTTTAAAATATCATTTATGTATGAATGAGGCCACTTGTAATTCGTCCTTCAACTTGATTGCCAAATTAATGTACCTACGGCATTTTGTTTAGTTATAATAACACATCCTGACATTCCTGACCGATACACTCGGGCTAGAGGTCGTGTCGTGACTCGTGACGGCCTCAGTGGAGCAGTGGCAATACCCAGTGCATACAAGACAGTGTTCCGGTGCGATTTCCGCGAATGTTTTGTGATCGGCTAATATCATAAAAGTTCTTTTCAACACACTTGCTCGTAAAGTGAGCGTTATTCTATTTAATTTCGAACTATAAACTGGGCTATAAGTCACGCGTGCGTAATATATTATACCCTAGTGCATAATATAATGAATCCTACAAAGTTGAATTGTACCTTTGTGCAAATTGCATGCGAGTAAACAGAGCATATTTTATTGGTCCGGGAAACTTTAAATATTTTCAGAAACAACAAAGAGATTTTATACCACTTCAAATCCATATACATTTTTGAATGTTTGCGCCTTATATTAGTAAAACAAATTTGTATATCAAACAAATTATTCACAATTTACAATAATTTGTTATAAAATATTAAAATATTTGCATTTACCACTCCAAATTAAACATTTTCACTTAAAATAGGCTGTATATGCTATACAGACATTGACACATTTGACGGAAAAGAAAACCTGCGCGCATGCGCGAGGTTCGGCGCCATTTTTCAATCACAATTCACAGCTTTGTTATCAAGTGTGTTTGTTATTTTATGACCACGTATGTCTGTCTTTTACTCACAAGTGTGTTGAAAAACGTCGTATGTAACTCGTGAGCGTTGCTAATTACAGTCTCGGCTCATTATTAAGCCCTCGCCTGCGGCTCGGGCTCAAATCACAGCCTCAACTGTAATTAGCAACTTCGCTCACTTGTTACATAATATACTATTAACACATTATTTATTTATAATGATACCTACAGGGATTGAATCTGCGATATGTAGATCTTTCAGCAAACATGCCTTTTTGTAGGAAACATCACTAAAAATCAAGCGTTGACTTAGCGGCGCGCCCTGGCGGAACACAACGCCTGTCTTATTGTTAAGGATATGAAGGACACATAGTGGTCCGCCTTCACTTCCAAATAGGTGAGATTGTGGCCCGTTACAAATATAATGAAACCTCCGTTCATATAGTTCATTTTGTTGGGATAAGTATTCCAAATCGAAAAGTAAAAGGTTATGGCGATAAAAAAACAAATATTTTCAATTTCATTTCATTTATTTCAAAACTATAATTACAATCGTGTTTAAATTTATAAATTATTATTATTATTAAATACAGATACGATTCGTATTGTCTTTTTTCAATAAATTTAAAAATATAATTCTATCATAAAGGTGTAATGTTTACATTAATCACAGATGTGTTTTAATATTAATCCAATACTTACGTACATAATGCTTGGTTAGAAATATTTTGTACCTACATCTCTTTTGATAAAGAGACTACTTTGACGACCACTTTGTGGCTGCGGGTTCGATTCCCGCACGGAACAAGAAAAAAAAATGTTCCGTGTCTGGGTGTTTATCTATTTATTCTAGGTTGCCCCTAGTTTGCTACGTGGTATCCCATAACACAAGCTAAACTTACTTTGGGGTTATGTAGTTTGGTGATTGTCTGAGGATTTTATTGTTATCAAAATATTATTATAATATACATATTATTTGCCAATCTATCCAGTAGACCCGGCTGGAAAGCAAACCCCGGCAAACACCGCTGCACTGCGGAGCCTCGCTGGGCCAGCTTAGATTGACCCAAACCTTCTAAATATAGCAGAAGGAGAAACCTGTAGTGGGCTTAAAAATATATGATGACGAATTTTATTCAATATTATTGCAAGAATAAAATATGACGGTATAAACTCAATCTAAAACCCTGCCCCGTTTGATTTTTATCGATGAGTATGTAAAATGGCACTTATTGTTGTTGTCAAAATACAGGCCCAATTTTTAGGAAGGTACCTAAAAGCTATAAATCACGTGGACATTCTGATCTCGCAAGGCCGTTTCCGGTCGCCGCACACCTTCCGTTCGCATCCATCATGTATCCCTCCCGTATAGGATTTTGAATAACAGGATTTAAATCACAACGTTTGTTAAAAAACAAGGGACATCATATTACCTTCCAAGCACTCAATAATTAAGATCGATAATATCGTCATATGTTTTATGTTAAAAGTGTTTTATCCAGAAACTAGGTCATTGCAGTTCTCGTCCGACAGAATATCGTCAATTTTTTTTTCAACCATGTTAGCAGCTGTCAATAAAAGGAACAATGTCAAATTTCTATTGCATGATACTGAATAGCAAGTAGCTACCAACTTAATCTGGATACCTCTCTCCATTTAAGTACCTTATGAGTGAAGCTCTCAATTTTTAACAGAGCCTTCCAAAAAATATCTGTAAATTAGGACCACACTGTCTAGAGAAAGTTGACGGCATTTGAAACAAGAATGTAGTAGGTGTTAGCGGTTAAAAACATTGCAGAGGCCAACCATAGATACTTTCTTTGCCCAATGAGTGTAATCGACTCATTCGTACGTAATCTTCCGCACCCCTCTGATTGAGAGTCTGTGTTCCTACTCGGCTGTCTCCCTGATCTCTTAGGGTGCATCCTCTTCATCAGATGACGCTTCCGTGCCTGTCTTTTCTTCAGTATTCTTCTTATCCATGTTTCTTCTCATCATTACAACGTACTTGGTAGCCGGCATGGGCAGAATTTCCTTCAGAATGTCAAAGGCTTTTGGGCTGGCTTGATATATTCGCAGGCAGTACTTCTTGAAGTCGTCTCCGTAGCGGTTCCCCGAGGAGGTGGTCCGGTTGCGCAGATGGAGCTTAGCTAGCTCGGCGAACTTTTTGTCCATGTGCTTGTCGCACAGCTCACAGAGGAGCTTCAGTTCCTCTTTCTTCGTGCTCCATTTCTTTTTTTCTCTTCTGAGAAGTGTGATTTCTTCTTTGAGACCTTTAATGATAGGCATTTGGTGCACCAGGTCGACGGTGGTCTGCGTGTGCTCCGTTATGACCGAGGGTCTGACGTGGCACTGCTGGTGCGCGAGGCGGCTGCGTGGCTGGCTGGCGGGATCTGCGAGCCCCGCGGGCTGGTCGCCACTCATGGGCAGATTTAGGATGGGGATGGCTAGCTTCTGGAGATGCTTCGTGTTGCCCGCGACAATCAGGCTGGTGCAGTAGAAGTGAGCCTCGCATACGTAGTGCACGCTGGTTGAATTTAGCAGGTCTTCACGATCTATCAGCCGCAGCCATTGTAGTCTCCTGAAAATAACCAAAATTTTATAAATTTTTTGTTCCGTAGAAGGAGCTGTGTTCCGTCCTCACCACCAGAGCCTTATAGGACATCCTATAAGAGTCTGGTGATGAGCGTCGCGTCGCTTTGGTGAGATAGTCAAACGTGCATTATTATCAAGTTTCGTTATGAAAAACAAAAAGCTTATCAAATACTTAATATCTCGTAACCTAATATTATGGAAATTAAGTTCTAGAATAAAATAGAACAAATTTTAAAATTCAGACGTACCTAAATACCTACTTCAATTCGATGTTAAGTACTATGAGTTTAAGTTCCTTATTTTTATTTGGAACATTGTGTCATAGAAATTAGATGAAATGGTACAAACCACCTTGGGATTCTCCAAGGAGTTCGGAACTTTACATCATAAGGTTCTCTGAATTCGTTTGAAGGTTACAGGCGCGCAGGTGGGATGAAATGAAACCTTTGTAAAGGAACACCGTGGAGTAATGTTAAGTGACGGCTGTCAGTGCCGGTAACAACGCTAGGAAGTCCCGAGTGGCCCGTGTGTAGTGTCATCAGGAACATTATACTTCCTGACATATAAAAGATATTTTGCCCTCATCGACAATTTTTACAATTCAGTTTCAAATTCAAGATAATTTAAATGAAAATATATGTATGTAATAAGTTTTATTTTTACTATACATATACATATAACTAGCTGATTGCTCGGGCGGAGTTAGGCTGCTGACTTTGAAAATAGATATTTTCACATCAGGTGAGCACCGAGAACTACGAGCAAGCCGGATCAGAATCTTTTGAGTGGTTCTAATCCAGTGGTCGGAGGTTTGATCACCGAAAAATGCAACCATATTGTCATACTTGCGGGCCTTGAGCAAGGTGTAATAAATATATACGAGTAAGTATTATTTATATCTGTTGGATCAATACTGGTGATAAAACGTGAAAATATTTTACATTAAGCCCCGATTTCACCGATTTCCTTCTGATCCTAGATTAACAAATCTCGGATTTGGCTAAAGAAAAATTGAAGGCGGAACTCGTTTTAACGCGTAAACTGAGTTCAACTCAATTTGAACTCAGTGAAATTGGGGCTTAGTATGTCCCTATTTAAGCTTTGCTTCCGATAAAGATATAAAGTGATGTGATTAGTAGGTACCAAACTGTGTTAGATAGTTGTAACTGCGAACAGGTATGAAACAGTAGGGAGGTACCTATCCACGTCTGCGGGCAAGGGGAACATGCTGAGGCGCTCGGAGGGCGGGTCGTCTACGGAGCACACGTTGTGGCAGTCCGCCACGCAGCAGAAGAAGTGCCGCACAAGCTTCCTCTCCTCCGCGCATTCATATGCTCTAGCTCTACTCATTTCCTCAACGAACTCCTGTTCGCTTTCCACCTCTGACAACACTATTTCTTCTTCAGAATATTCCATTTCGATTTTAAGGTCATCAAGAATCACCTCTTCTTGCTCCAGATCCATGTTTGTCGAGTTTAAATAGACACGAGATTGCAGAGTTGTGTGGCAACACTGGCACCTTGGCTGGTGTACTGAGAGCGAGAGATATAGATGGTGTAAGCACGGTACGGCACGGCGTGTATGTGTGCGTGAGGAGCCCCTCGTCGCTCTCAATACGGACTGTCTTGGACAGACAGGGAGCAACGCGGCGCGGCGATCGGTCTGTATACTACACGGCACTATACTCACTCACTATTAACTAAACGATAGCACTTAAGCATCTGTTCACTGGAATTTTTTGATAGTGAAAACTACAAAATCTCAAGCAAAACCTTAAATGCCACTTGGATTGATTATTTTAATTGTGACACATCTTTGACGAGCGCACGGTGTGTCGTTCTCACACCAACTGCTGTAAACGTATCGCTACACACCTTCTTCGATGTGTGCGTGGACTGTCCGCGTGCGTATTGGCTGGCAAGCATCTCCACGCACACTAACGCACATACATAGCATGTACGTACAGGCAAGTCGGCGACAGTCATTTGAATCTGTTGCAGTCTCGTCGTAATGTGTGTGTTTTCTAAAACTGTTATCAAAACATTCTTTTGATCATTTAGGTACCCTCTTACATAGCTATTGCTTTTTTAGGAATTGTTTACTTATTCCATTTTTTATGGGTACAATAATAAATTTAAGTAGGTACCTACATTAAATACATTAAAGTAGTACTTACCTACAAGATTAAAATTGAATACTTACCTATCTACCTACCTAAACATGTTTTATTTATTTATTTTCATACCATTGTATGTACAAAATGGTGCCCTGGAGGTATGGTTTCATAAATTCCATGCAGTAGGTACAAGAAGCAGTAGAAGAATACAATACCCAACGCAAACCGGAAACATGCTGCAAAATGAAAATTAGCGTTTGAACTGAATCAATGCAGGATAAATCTTACCTAACTATCGGAGAAAAAGTATCCAACCTTCTTCTGTCTGTGTACCAGAATCTCTGTCTACTAAATAGAAGTCGGTTGAAAATAATATGATAGAAAGAAATCTTCGTTCTTGAACGTATAATGTACTATTTAAGTACAACGCCATCTGTTATAAGCTGTCAGAACTTTATCGAGACAAACTAGTCAAATTGTCATCATCAAAAATGTAATCTTGCTCATATTTACAAACTTAACCTATACAACTAAACCGTTTTTTTATAGAAATGAGAAATCACTTAAGTTTGTTAGTTTAAATCAAAGTAAATAAAATTAAACAATTGAATCAATCGAATTTAATTATCGCATACTTTTTATATTTCTATGGCAACAAAATAGTTGTCAGACAGAGACAGATGGTCGGTCGGTTCACTTCACGGTTGGTTTGGTTTGGTTGTTTATATCAGTCAGTTATTGACTTGTCAATTTTGGTTGGTCCTAATATTGACGAATTAACGAAACATCGATATTACGAAAGTATAAATAAAAAAAGAACAAAATTTTTAGAATGTTTCTTAATTAAGTTTTCTTTGGCTCGTTAACGCCGTCGATAGTTATCATCCTCATAATGAGGAAGTAATCGAATTAATCGTGGAGTCCTGAAGGAGTGGTCTAGCTCTTGCAGTCATGGAAGGAGAAGACCGAGACAGGGAGCGGGGGCAGTAAGTGTTTAATGACGTAATTCTAAGATGTTACATGCTTCCTACTTCACTAAGCAACTCAGTAGTTGACCCTGACATCCATTGCCTAATTCATTCTTAGGCCTACTCTGCTGCATGTTTTACATGTCTTGTAATGATTTAAATGGTTGTAATACTGCGTGAAATCGATTTGTAATTATGATATGGTGGAACAGAAGGCATAATGAGCAATCGGATTCAGATAATTTGTATGTAAACATAATGTGTTAATATTTTTTGAACAAGAATTAACTACCTACTTCATTGTTTGATTTAAGCTATTTTAAGCAATTCTTTGAATCAACAAAGATAACAAGTATTTTGCATATATTTAGAGTTACTTGACTGGAGTAGTTATGGTTACAGGACTGGAGGGGAGAACAGTGCAGCTGAGGGAGATGGGGATCGAGCCAGATACAGGTTAGTTATAATATCAGTATTTCTATTCTAGTGTATTATTACTATAACCATCAATTTTCTGCCTCGCAAGTGGTAATATCTTCTATACTAAAGGTCCTGAGTTAGATTCCTGGTAAAACAATAGATGTTCATAAGAATCTTTATTTTGAAATATTTTTATGATATATGTTTTATGTTATCTAGTTTCCTCTACAATAGTTCATCATAAACCATAATATGGGCTACGAAAATGTGGTCCACGATTTGGGCTACTGCGGTGTGGCTATTACAAATATTTATTTTAATAATAATAATAATAATCATTTATTTCAAGTATCAAAGGACTCATTTTGAACATATATTTACACAATCAGTCATATTAAAATATAAAATTACAGATACAAATAAAAATAATATATTTTCTCATCATTAAATTAATAAACATTTCAACAAAGCATTTAATTAAATTAATAATTATTTTATATATAAGTCATACGATTCAAAGTCCAACAAAAATAACATGTCAACTATAATTTTTGAAATTGTGTATCCACTTATACTGATCCTCATTTTGCAATCTATACTTAGTTTGATTGATTTATTTGTATATCATGTACAAGACAATCAAAACTGCGTTAAGATAAGATTAGTTATAATTTATGTTATGGTATATGATGTTAGATAATTAGTTATGCTTTAAATCCTCTTTGGAAATGACATTGAAATTAAATTGGCACCTTTGTGGGCTGGTATGAGTGTGTAGCACTAGAAAATCTAAATCTGGGACACTAATTTCAGTTTCCTTGAGATAAAATTAAATCAAATCAACTTTTAAATACTCAAAGGAAAAACAAGTTAATAATAATATAATGGTTGTTCCAGTCAATAAAAAGCGTTTGGTGAGATTTAGATGTGGTATCATTAACAATATGCCCCATATAGCCCACTCCAATACTGTAAATTTACAATACGGTAATTTAAGTAGTATAATAAATAAACAACATGAGAGTGTATTTATTCCAAAAAAAGTCTAACCAAACCATTGTAAATCCTTCAGTGATTGGGCTACCACAGGTATACATATAAGTAGAAAGCACCTATATGATCTGTATCATGAGAAATCATATGACAAAAGTGAAAAAGTTTTTGCAACTATGTTAGAATTTACCCAAAATTATGCAAAAGAGTATGTGCCGCAGCCAAATCCATCTATCTAACTAATAAGATTAAAAATAGTTCTAATAAGACTAAAACAACATGGATTATATTAATAAGGAAACTGGAAAAGTTAAGGATTGCAATACTGATGTAATTGACAATAAAACCATTAATGTATATGAAAATGTTGCGACAGCATTCGAGAGTTGTTTTGCTGACATTCCAGTTTCAACTACTAAATTATTAAATTCTTCACCTGTGGTGGCTGAATCATTGCTGAAAAATCATGTGAGTGAGTGCAAGGTGTCTTTCAAGTTCCAACCCATAGACACTGGGGACATTTTTAAAACATTTAAGACAATTGATATTAAAAAGACAACTGATCTGTGGGGCATATCTGTTGAAATATTAAGTTCTATTGTAGATGTAATAGCTCCTTGCCTTGTTAATCAAATAAATCAATCAAACTAAGTATAGATTGCAAAATGAGGATCAGTATAAGTGGATACACAATTTCAAAAATTATTAGTAACAAAATAAATATTTGTAATAGCCACACCGCAGTAGCCCAAATCGTGGACCACATTTTCCTAGCCCATATTATGGTTTATGATGAACTATTGTAGAGGAAACTAGATAACATAAAACATCTATCATAAAAATATTTCGAAATAAAGATTCTTATTAGAGATGGACCGACTGTGACTTTGGCCGGGCCGACATTGTTTTCGGGGGAGTTCGGGTGACCTCGGCAATAGCCCGATCGCTTGCGCTTGTAGCTCATGAGCTGCACTCCTACTGTTCACTGCCAATAATTAAGCGCACTGATGACCCATTTAAGTGGTGGAGCGATAACAGAACTAGATACCCTGAAATGTCTCGCATTGCTTAGGTGTACCTTTGCTGTCCTGCCAGCTCCGTTTATAGTGAGCGTTTATTTTCCGAGGCTGGAAACATTTATGAAACAAAAACAAATAGACTTTTGCCAGATAGAAACACTCGCTTTCTGCATCACAATCTCCCTCTTATTAATCATTAAAAATAGTTTTTTCTTTATATAATGTTTTAGTAGATAAGATCTTTCATATTCCTAATCGAAACCTATAAGACTGATTAAATTCGTTATGATTAAGCCTAAGAGCATAAAGGCCAGCTCAGATCTAGGGCTTCATTTCATTCATTACTAATCTCGTAAGAAGAGTATCTTAGAAGTGGAATATCTTTAATATGGTACAAACTAATAAACGATTACATAACAGTTAAATATGTATTTCAGTTACCCTAATCCTTAAGCAAAAACATACAAAAAAACCGGCGACTAGTCGGCAGTTTTGGCCGACTGTTCGCCGACTGCAAATATGGCCGACTAGTCGGCTTAACCGACTGGTCGGCGAACAGTCGGTGCATCCCTAATTCTTATTAACATCTATTGATTTACCAGGAATCAAACTCAGGACCTTTAGTATAGAAGATATTACCACTTGCGAGGCAAGTGTAGGGGCATATCTGTTGAAATATTAAGTTCTATTGTAGATGTAATAGCTCCTTGCCTTGTTTAAATATTTAACAACTGTATTTTATAAGTAGGGAGTTTCTGATTTAATGAAGCAGAGTAAGGTTATTCCTTTATTTAAATCGGGTAGCCCTATGGACACTACTAATTTTAGACAAATTTCTATTCAAAAAAATTATTCTCAACCAGCTATTAGCTCACTTCACAAAAAAATTGACTTCATAACAAACAATTTGGATTCACAAGGGGTTCGACAACTGATGCTGGTGTTGAACTATTTGAAGTAATAGCTGGTGCCTGGGAAGGGTCACAGGATGCTCTAGGTGTAGTGTGTGACCTTGAGAGTGTTCAGCATGACACTCTCTGATCAGGAAACTCCACCATTACGGCATCAAAGGCACTGACCTCAAACTTATGAATTCATACCTGAGTGATAGAATTGGAAAATGGAAAAGGTCAGCTGGGTCGGTTGTGAGAATAGGTGTGCCTCGAGGTTCAATTCTGGGCCCATTTTTATTTTTAGTCTATATAAATGATCTACCCTATATGGTAGGGAAAAATCACGATATTGTATTGTTTGCTGATGATACATCATTAATTTTTAAAATGATAAGGCAGAAAACCAACTACGACGATGTAAACAATGCTCTCTCAAATGGGATCCCCCCAACTAAGTCTACTCGAAACTAGCGAGTAGACTTAGTTCTGCAGCGTTCGCGATAAAGAAAATTCGCTCATATTTTAGTTATTTTCATAGTACAATGTCCTACGGCATCCTACTTTGGGGCAATGCTGCAGATATTGACACGATATTTACACTGCAGAAAAGGGCTATTCGTGGAATGTATAACTTGGAAATAGAGAATCTCTAAGAGAAAAGTTAAAAGAGATTGGTATCTTGACCTTTGCATCACAATATATTTATGAAAGCATTATGTATATTCATAAGAATAGTAATAAATTTAAAACCATGAACGATAATCATGATAAATATTATTGTTTTTCCAAATTAAGGCTGGCTAAAAGCACTAAATCATTTATGGGAATTATAAACGTATTTATAATAAAATACTAAAGTCGATTCAATCCCTAACGTTTAGTAAATTTAAAAGAACCCTCAAAAAAACATTATGCAAAAAGGCTACTATAGACTCAAAGATTATTTAGATGACAAAAGAGCGTGGAATTGATGTCTCCACAGGTTAATTCCAAAATATATTAAACATTAATTACTATGTAAGCAGCTTGGCTGTGACATGATATTGGCAAGCACGAATAGCTGTTTTCTGTTTGTTTGTTCATGTCATAGCAGAGCTGTATTTCTGCCACATTGTACCATTATTATTAAAGTACCAACTTATTATATAAGCACTTTTTACAAAACAGCAGTGCTAGCACGGATCTTTTGTCGATCGTAAGTTTACGAATGCTCGTATAGTATGGAGACGGTTTTGCAAGCAATAATTGAAATCTATCCATTGCCGCACGGTCAGCTTAAATAAATGTGTTCCTTGTTAATTTTGAATGTTTGTTAACAGGTTCTACTCTTAAATAACTGTAAAATAAAAAATTACATTGTTACTAAAAACTTGCAACCGACTCCATACTATACGAGCATTCGTAAACTTACGATCGACAAAAGATCCGTGCTAGCACTGCAGTGCCGAGAGTTTTTTTCCGACGGCTTTTTTCCTCTCGGTCTACCTAGGGTTCTACTTTCATTTCGTTTTTTTAAAGCTGAAGAAGTAGTATTAGACAACACCAAGACATTGGTGGATAATGGGCGATCACTATCTTCATGAGCCGAGAGACGCACACTTCTGGACGGAGGCCTCCCCCAGGATTCGTCATGTCGCGCGGACCCGCGCCGCTCTTATCCATCGTTTGAAGTTCGTAAAGTGTATAAAAATACCTACTACGATTAAAAAAGTTTTCATTTCATTTCACTTTCATTACAAAGTTTTCATTTAATTTCAAATTGGAATCAAGCATTACAATTTAGATTTTAAAAAAACATGAACAATAAGTCAACAAGACTTTACACCCCCGTCTGTCATCTTTCAAGTTGCTGTGCCCAAAATAAAGCATGCCCTGCTGATTTTTTTTATAATCTCTTTATTACCATTGTGGAATGCAATAAATCATTTGAATTGAATATATGTTTCTGTCATTGCTATAGTACATCTATAGTGCAGAAATATGTTCTAGTTTGATTTTTGCCCTTGAATTTTTATTGTACTTATATTTAAAAAAATCAATACTTAACAATATCTAGCTCAAATTAATTGTCATAAAGAACTTGTGCTATGGATTATAGAAAGCAGATATTGATATAGGCATTTTAGTATTTGCAGCATAATAATTTATTTTAAAACGGCATTTACATCATCCTTGTTTGTATTTTAATTATTACTTTGAATAACTTATCTAGTGCCCAATTTAGAGGGTTGAAAATTTTATACAATTTTAAGGTGTCACACAAAACTTTAAATCTATTTCAAACAACCATGGTGTGAATCCCTGTGTGAGTTGAACAGTTTTTTATATTGCACTGACCTGAAAGATTCTAATTCATAAGATAGGATGAAACGTGAATTACGTAAAGGAGTTTTGAGATAAAGCTGGAAAGAAAACAGCATTCTTGTATTCAATGTCGTTGAAATTTTTCTACTGTTAGGGTGTTTCTGTTGAGGTCGTATTTAGAAAATTATATACCTTTAAAATAAATCCATTTGTTAACGAATTGTAATGAATATAATGGCTTTTGATCTGTTGAGAAGTCAATTGTAAAATAGTTAACAATTAAGAACTTTGGTTGTTCATCCATTCAGAGTTTTTATAATGCACCGAGAAAAAATATAGCTAAGACTCTTGAAGTTTGATCCATTGGTTAAGGCTCGTCAATTGCTAAATTTATCAATATATCTGGTTCTTTGATGGTTCCACTTGTGAAACGAAGTTTAGGTGCATCGCTTTGCGGCAAACCTGTCGATTGCTGTTAATGTAAGTTATTGCTTTGGTTTCAGCACGCTGGCGCGTTGCGCGTCGGTGTCGTCGCTGGACGAGTCGTCGCAGCGGCGCGGCACCGCGCGCGCGCAACACGCCTCCTCGCTGTTGTCAGCACTCGCGCGCCTGCTGCAGCAGGGCCTGCTCACCGACGTGCGCCTGCGAGTCAGTACACACACAAAGTATTCTTTATTTCATAGGTATCAGGGTTTACATACACTTGCAATAAGTCAAATGGTAGGGGAATCCACTACTACTTCGGAAAGTTGATGTGTTGAGAGGATGTGGTAAGAAACTGTAACGTTGTGGATTGGGGGGAGTGTTTTACTTTCAATCATTGGAAGCTCTTCCTCAACATCGACCTTGTCATCCAATACATATATGTCATCTGGAGAACATTCCTTAGACAAAACTCTAAGTTGCTTCCTCAGCCCTTCTACAGTTGTGCTTGGTGTCTCAGAACGAATAAGAACTTCATAAATGAGTTCTTCCTTATTTAAAGCATGAAAATTAATTGATTTTAAGTTCGCCATGGTGATATTTTAACAAGAAAACCTTAATAATATTAAATACTATGTTAGTATTATAATTAAATACAAAATATATCTGTAAATATCAGCTAATGTAAGAATATATGGTAACATCAATGTAAATTACCTGAAAAAAGTTTGTTTGTAACAAACAATAAAAACAGAACAGTATTTGACAATAAAATGTTCAATAAACAAAGTAAAGTGTGTTGTTGTACACAAATTAAATGAATTTTAATTTGGAACTGCAAAGTTGTAACATTGACAAAAAGAGATATATTTTCTTTTTGTGAAATTTTTTTTTCACTAAATGTTAGTGTATTTTTTATCTGTCAGATAAATCTGCAGATAAATATATTTTTTGTTGTACAAGTGGTATTTCTCTACTACTCACTTGGTACAGATTTTGGTTACTGTCAGTATTGAGTTCAATCTGCAGTTATTTTGTTGTCATATAGGTGGTATTTCTCTATTACTCACCTGACACATTTTTGTTGTTTCGGCAATATTTTGTTATAACTGTCAGTTATACTGAAGTTATATTGTTTTTAAGTAATAGCTAAAGGCAAATTCAATTCGATGTCCATTGTTAGTTCTGGTGTAAAGTTGGCTTTACAACTTTTATACTGAAGTAGTATGTTTTTGTTATTGTTTAGTGTTGCACAGATTTTGCTGTGTTAACACAAAGACAGTAATTCTGAAAGAGATGAATGTAAGGAATGAATGGTTATGTTAGTTACTAATTTTGCAAAGAGCGCTCTAGAAGATGATGTATGTTCAACCCGATGATGAATGAATGTGAATGAATGGTGATAAGACTGACACAACTCAAGGACTCATTGAATGACTTTATGCTATGGCCGGTCTTGTAAGGAATGTGTAGTTTGTATAAAATCTGACCTGCCTGTTGGTTTTTTTTTTGGATTGATAACTGAAAGATGGATATTTATTTATATTTTTTTTAGTAAGTAGGTTTACTTACTAAACTTAATGTTGTAATTTTGGTATTGTTTTTTTTAACAACTGTTTGTTGTTACTTAAGTGGCTGTTATGCCTATATATATTTTTCTAATACAACTTTGTTGATAGTTGGTTGTAAACTTTGTTACTTACAAGTTTTTTTTCTCTTTTAACAGCTGTTGAGTTGTTGTTTTGTGGTGATGGGTTTTAGTTATACCTTATGGTATGTTGGCCATAGGTGTAACATTTTTTTGTTTTGTTACTGATATATTTCACAGATTGTAGGTATCTACCTATCTACTTAGATTCATTGTTGTGTTATAACTTAGTTTTTTTTCTCAGTTTAGGTTGGTTGTAGATTGTTTCAACGCCGGGACGGCGATCGGTTCACTTCATGACCCTTTTCTTTGGAGGGGGGGCATTGTAACGTAGTAGTTTTTGTGGGTTATAAAAAATTAAAACTCGCGACCTTAGAATTTTGAGATTGGCAACATTATTTTTTTTCTTCAAGACGGACGGAACGCACCGCTGCTGTCAAGATGTGAAATCTTTTTTTTGGGCCGGCTTTGCTGGCTAGATGTTGTGATCGTCCCATTTAAAAAACCTTAAATTTAATAAGGTGAAATACGTATAATATGTAGTCGCCGCAGTTTGTGTTAGAAATAAATTTTAGCCCATATTGGAAACCATATGGTAAGTCACATTGTCAAATCTTCACGTCTGATGTTAATCCTATTAGTTTGAACGAATATTCAGCTAGATATCTTTTTAAGGCTCCATCACAAATGTTGGTAATTGTCGTTTCTTAAATTATTCCAAATTGAAGCCTATAAAAAAAACATAACCTAGATCTGACCATCTCGGGTAATCAAGTTTATAATTCTTTCCAGGGTGCTTTGCAGGAGTAACTCTGGTGGAGTTTTCATTGTTTTTAAATGTGGCTGAAGCTGTTTGTTACATGATTTAACACAAGAGCATGAAATCCTCATGGTAACATGCAGATTTGCTTTAGTAAAATGTTGACCGAGGAGTTATAAGGTAATCTTTTATCTACTTACAACTATAAAATCAAGAAAGAAAGTACCTGTGGTGATATTGGATATTGGATATTGGATATTGGATATTGATATTGGATATTGGATATTGAAACTGGATATTAGTTATTGTAGTGACATTAAGAGATAGAATATTCTTTAATTATTGTTTTAAAAGATAATCCTTGCGGTTAGTTTTAAGTAGACTTAAGCACTAACCTTAGTTTATTAATTATTTTGTTAATTTAGCTTCATGGTAATTTAAAGTACCTATATAAATTGTTCTTTTTATGTATAACAGAGACGGTGAGGTGATTTAGTATGGTGAACTCCCTCTCCTGAGCTAGTTAAACTTTTTTCTCACCGCTCTCTGTGTAAAGATACTCAGGACTCGCCTTGAACTATTACACAATAAAATCTGTGATATTTATCAGTATTAACATCTTTTATTTTATATCACAAGACCTGTTAAGTAGGACCTACCCCGCTATATCTTGGATAAGTAGGATCGAGGGTGAGTCTAGGGTGTTTACGCTCAGAGTATCTTTATTTTGTGACCTGTGTTTTGGTAGGAGTGTCTGGTTACTTACAACTTAAGCAATCTTCACTCCGGGCACAAACTGAACACTCCCCCCAATCCACAACGTTACAAAACTAAAACATGCTTATCTCCACGCTAGCTCGTGACATCGCTGGACGGGTCCATCGACTGACTGACAGACTGATTTTTATTTTCGAATAGGGCCGTTAGTTCGCTGGAGTAATACACACGGCAGTCGCCTCTATGCGCTGATTCCTTTGTCTTTCCTATCACCTGCTCAAAAGTGACGGGATTCCTTCGAATATATACCTAGTCGGGTCATAAGTTCTGTCAAAAACTTTTAATGTTATTACTGATACACCTTTAGACAATTACTTAAAAATTATATATGAAATGAAAGGTTATTAAATGTACAATATAATTTTAATTACATTATTCGAAATGCCCTCCCCCATTTTGGACACATGTCCTTAATCTACGCGGCCAGTCATCGATCGCTGCACGCACCACATTCATATCTATTTCTGCCGCTGCTTTAACCAGAGATGCTCGCAGAGACTCCAAATTTTGGTGTTGTTCAGCACAGACTTTCTCCTCCAAATATTGCCATATCTTGTAGTCCAGTGGGTTTAAGTCTGGACTAGAAGATGGCCAGTCTTCATGCCGGATAAAGTCAATTCCGCGGGCGGTCAACCAGTCTTGCGTGCTTCGTGCCTTATGAGCCGGTGCAGAGTCCTGTTGGAATGTCCAATGTCTGTTCTTGAACATTGTTTGAGAAAGAGGTTCCACTGTGCTTGTCAGGACAGTATTTTGATAAGCCACGGCACTGGTTCTCATACCTTTTTCACAGAAAAACACCTCAGTTATGCCTGAATATGAGACTCCAAGCCAAACCATGAATGAGGAAGGGTAATGGCCACGCTGGACCCTCGGAATACGCGCGCTCGCTTCTTCACTACTGTGGGCATACACCTTATCGTTTTGTTTGTTATAGCTTTCTTCAATTTTAAAAATTTTTTCATCCGAAAAAAGAATTTCGCGGTATTTTTTTCCCGCGTACCGTCGTAACAAAGCGCGGGATCTTTCTAGCCTAATTTTTTTTAAACGCTCGTTTAAGAAATGTCCGGTCTTTTTACGATAAGCTCGTAGTCCTAGGTCTTCATTTAGCACTCTTTTGACCGTGGTTCTGCTTAGCCCCATCTGGTGAGCTAGGATTTTCTGTTTACGCACGGGATTTCTTTCGATTCGCGCCTTCACTGCTTTGATGACCGCTGGTGTCCTAACTGTGCGAGGTCGGCCGCTTCTTTTACGATCTTCGAAGCTTGATTCTTCAGTGAATCGTTTAATAGTACGATAAACGAACCGTAACGTTATTTTCAATTTTTGTAGAATATTGAAAATCTCTTTTGGCGCGTAACCGCAGCGGTGCAACGCGATAACCGCGATTCTATCTTCTTTACTCGACCACTCCATATTTGAAAATGAATTAAATATAATTTCTTTTTTATTTTCAACAATCGCAACCGTTCTATTTTTAAAATTAGTAAGCGTATTTCTGGCCAGTATTCGAAAATTAAAAATATGAGGTTTTGACAGAACTTATGACCCGACTAGGTATAATAATAAAACCAGTGGACTGTATAGGTGCTTTTTATTCTCGCCCGTATTATGAGAATATTACAATATTGAATCAATTAATTAAAGGACGTGTTACGGCGACGGTGTCGTCCCAAACCTGACCGCCCCGCGCCGACCGCTACAGAGCCGGTTTTGTCGTCACGTTAGTGTCCGGCTCCGCACGTCTCCTCCCGCGCGTATTCATGTTGGAAATCCCAACAAAAGTGATAATGGAGACTGGGGTGTTACACGTCCAAGAGCAACCTATTCACTCAGACTTAAAAATACTGGGACTGTAAAAAGAGTCGTAATTACGGTCAGGTGGAACGCACCAAAAATAAACTGTACGTTGGTGACGATTCCTTACAGGAATGGAAATTTCGTTCGTGTGTAGTAGTCAATTTGTTCAAATAGAGCGTCCGCGTACTCTCCATCAGTCATTATCAGTATCTTGTAATGTACAGTCAAATAAACAACCTGATGACGTCGATGCGTGAGATTCTCAAATTTTATAAAATGAGTTTACGGGGTCTTCGGCCAAATTAATCTACCGCTTATAAATGGTATATGGCAGAACCATCCCAAAGGTCATTGCTGGATTCCATGCAAGATGAACTTTAAGCCGCGTATTAATAAGTAGCTATTCTCGGCTTAATTCCATAACAGAGCGAGGACTTGAAGGGTCATAAAGAAGCAATGCTGTATTTCTAGATATTCTGAAGACTTTGCGAAATAATTTCAAATGTGCTTCGTACGTCTCAAGGTTTACTCATACTCGAATTCAATAACTAAAACGTTTGACAAGGCTGTGTTTTGTCAGGCGGAGCCGGAATCGAGCAGCATGGGTCTTCCGGAGTGCGACGCGGGCGGGGCGGAGGGCGGGGCGGAGAGCGGAGCGGAGAGCGGCGCGGAGGGCGGGGCCGAGGGCGTTGCGGAGGGCGGTGCGGGGCCGGGTGGGGCGGCGGCGGGCGAGGCGGCAGGAGAGGCGGCGGGCGGCGTGGCGGCGCACCGCGCGGTGCTGGCGGCGTGCTCGCCCTACTTCCGCGCCATGTTCACGCAGTTCGAGGAGGCCTCCATGCCCACCATCACCATCAAGGTATGTGCAAATGCTTTCAGAAACTAATTGCTAAGTAACGGAACTAGTAAATAAGTAATGACGCTGACTACTTACAACCTTACTTATAAACGTTGCTTAAATTATAAGTAACACTTAACAGCTATTTAGCGAACATTGCTTACTTAAAAACGGTCACTATATTAATGCATTTGTTAATTACGTTTTAATGAGCTGTGAAATTTTAGCAGCCCGGGCCCCTTGTATATCTTTTGTATGTTGTTATGCGCCTTGTTTATGCGGTTGTCTATCAGCTGATTGTCAGTTTGTTTATTCGTTCGTTTTGTGGATTGAGCATTTTGCGTGGTACGCACTCGGAAAATGGATATTTTTGAAGATTATAATGTATTGCATACGTTTCGTAATGCTATCTAAGATATAAGAAACTTTAGAGGAAGTACGGCACGGATAATAAGGCGCCTGAAATTATACAACACAAGAGTTAATCCAATGCAAACATACAGTGATTGTAAAAAGCGATACAGGTTAAGTAAAGAAATGCTGAAATTAGTCGAACTTTTAAGGAATGACTGGTGTGTGGATAGCTGAGGTAGTGCAATACCAGTGGAGTTAAAAGTGATGGCTGTTGGTAGGTACTGGGGCAGACACGAGGTAAGCTTTTTTATCATATTATGTATCTTTGTATTTAATGAAGCCCAATTTTTCTATTTCAGATCCAAGAAGACTGTGCTGACATTCATGGTATGAGTCAGACGACTTTGTCACGTCTATGCAAAAAAAGGCCGTTGCATTGGCATCCAAAAGTGCTACATTTTATATAAAAAAGCCTTGAAACTAAAGAGAAGAAACAGAGACATTACGAAAGTTTGAAGCCATTAGTAGTTTCCCTCATGTTATTGGAGCAATAGATAAATAACACATATAAAAATTCGTAAAGTCGGAGGAGAGGCTGGCCAGTATTATGTTAATAGAAAGGGATACTATTCTATAAACACACAGGTATGGTCAAAATTCTATTCTAGCAAATAAATAATGCATTACAGTACAATTTTAAAATATTCACTTTAAATTCTTTAACATGTTTAGTTTTAAGCTTGATTATTGATTAACAGGGTCTCGATTCTTCAAATAACATTAAGCGGACCGTACGGCAACCATCAAATTGCGACTCCATGAGCAAAGTGGCAAATTTGGCATTCTCTAAAATTCATAGCCACGGACCAGTAGCATCGGATCGGAAAGAGTGATTGAAAACAGATTGAATATACGTTCCATTTGACGCTGTCAACGAAATATCATGCTATACATTTTAGTTTATGAATGCGGGATACATTGCTAAATGAAAACTAGATAAACAAATTGATACTTTAAAGATACTAACTACTCACATAGTCCATTTATATCATGCATAAATCCTGTCAATAGTATTCATATAAACAGTGAAAGAAATAATATTTTTAGCATCTGTGTGTAATGGAACGTACTTTAGTGGGGTTGGCAACTGCCGAAGTGGCGCTGTAATAGTTCTGTCTATAAATAAACAAAGAGGTTTTTGTATGAAAAGCTGCAAAAATATTTAAATAATATAAAAAAGACGAACTGATGTCTCCCAAATAGTTCTAAAAATGGTACCCACCAATTTCCTTAAGATGAAAAAGTAAAAATACTTTGGCTGAAAGCAATCCGTCGTCTAAATTTTGTGCCTAAAAGTGGATCGAGGTTATGTCGCAATCATTTTAGAGCAAGTCACTATCTAATGCTTAGCAAATATACAGGTAAACACAACCGTGTGATAAAATATCTAATATAATATAGATTTATGAACTGCTAACCTATTCCCTTGCGTTTTTACCCACGCAAATCCCTATTCCGTGGGAAAACATTCTTTGTCACTTATCATCATTTTAAAGGCAATCTCTGCAAAATATTTACACACCAGGTCCAAGGGTTTGGTCCACATGATCAAGCTTGTTTCATTTACAATCTCTTCTCACAGTTTAAGGTAATTGAAAAATTGCTATTATATTTCTGTTTTTTGTTTTTTGTAGGGGTTGAACATCAACATAAACATTTGAAAAAGTCAGCAGTGCCTTCTATATTCTCTTGGAATTCCAAATCAGTTTCAAAGTTCGCTGCAGTCAGAGAAGAACGGTTGAAAGCTCGAAACCTGAGAAAATGCCAGTTTCCTAAAGCACCTTCTTTGCAAAGTACTGAAAATATTTTGCCTTCATATGAATCTGGAGATGGAAATGTTGCTCACAATGTGGAAATTTTAACATTGGAAGATCTGTCTCATGAAAACCTTAGAAGTAATCACAATTCCATGAAATCTCCAGAAACACAGACATCAAACATCTTGAGAATGTTTTCTACAGACTTATTGCTGACTGATAATGAATCAGTGAATTTTTACAGGCTTGGAAACCTACCTGAAATTCTCATTACTTTACTAATACTTTTAAAAATAATTATCCTTCCACAAGAATAATAATAGACGGAACAGAAATTCCTATTCAAAAACCTAGCCAACCTGATGCCCAAAAAGCTTCTTTTAATCAATATAAACACAAAAATACCCTTAAAATATTAGTTGGTTCATCACCTGGAGGGATGTTAACCTATTGTTCTGGAGCATATGTTGGATCGAAAAGTGACCGCCAGATAGCGGAACGCAGCAACCTTTTGGAAAGGTGTGAACCAGGAGATAGCATAATGGCAGACCGGGGCTTCAATGTCTAAGATTTGTTTGCTGGCAAAGGTGTTGGAATAAATATTCCCACTTTTTTAAAGGGAAGGTCCCAAATTCCTGGACCCGTCAACGAGTCCACATTGAAAGACTTATAAGTTTAACAAAAACATACAAAATTCTTACAAGTGAGCTTAATCAGTATTATGTACCTTTAGGGTCAAAGATATTTTATATTTGTATGATGCTTTGTAATTTCAGGGAAAAAATTGTGAATATAAATAAACTTATTTAAACTTATAAAGTTGGGATTTTTTATTTACTCATTACAATAATAAAAAATCATAATCAAATACTGGTTTTAATATTTATTTGCTGAAATTTTCATAATTATAGTACAAATATTTTTTTAAGTTCTACTTTAAAGAAATTTTCATAAAAGTTGTTGAGTTTTAAGATCATTTCTTTTATAAATGGTTCATCTCTGTAGACATATTTTCAACTTTCAAATCTTTGTAACTATAAAATACTTCCTATTGGAGCAGTACAACTGCCCTTGAATTTGGTAATAATTAGGTGAATTTGTCTTTCAAGTTAAAATGCCATTTACTTCTTTTAAATATGGTACACTGAACGGAGTTATATTTTGAGATCTAGTTGCATAGGGACACTTTATTTCTGGGGAAGCTGCAATATGCTGTCTTTCCTTACTAATGAAAAGCCCACAGGGTTCAGCCAAAAGATCATAAGTATCACAATATTTTTTTAATGCAATTTTTTCATTTATAATACCATGATTTGTTGCTCGAGACTGAAATGTATTCTTTTGTTGTATTTGTTTGGCATAACTTTTCATAGTAGTGTCTTTTAGATGACATGTGGTATAAAAATTGCTAGCAGTCAGTCGCTTCTGACGTTGTTTATACCAGATATCATTATTATTTTGCTCTCTAGTTTTTTCTTCAATTTGCTTGATTTGATCATCAGTGATTTCTGATACCAGCAAATCTTTAAGGACTCTGACTTTTGGGTCTTCTGATGTGTAGCGATGGTCAGACTCCAAGCCATAGGGATTGGCAGGTTCAAACAGTTGTTTGATAGGCATTGAGCTGTTAGGGAAATTTAAAATCAAACTTCTAACTCCGTTATTATACCCTCGAAGGGGGAGGTGCGGAGCCTTGTAGTTAGTGAGGAAATCGAAGATAAAGTTTTGATGTTAGCGTTAATAAATTTTACAAGGATAGGATGTATAAGGACTTTAGGGTTAAAAGGAAGCAGGGGAAACTACAGTATATGGATCGTCAGACTGGACGCTAGGATTTTTACGGGTAAAAGGTTATAGCCTAAAGCGTTTTTCTGCAAAGTTTCACATTGCGGAGATAAGTAGTTTTTATAAAAGGCAACGTTCATTTGCGGTTCTGGAGAATAACACAAAATGAAACTTACATCTTTGAAAAGCTCGTTTAATCGAGGTTTAGAATACAGCTAAATGAAAATTCAAATCATCACCGTTTAATTTTTTTTTCAAATACAAAGTGATTGATAGGTACTCATATTCCTTCCTAGTTGTGTATACTTTATACAAGCGAAATGTATAAAGTATACCCACGTTTTCATTTTATTTTATTCATTTAAGCCTTTTTCAGTAAAAAGCATTGTTATTCAATTGTTTTTCCCAGGAGACATTCGTTTATTTTTTGTATATTTAATAATTGTACATTATCGGAACGCATGGCTAAATGAGCGGTTATCCATCACCATCTTTTAAGGCTGTTTGTAAAAAAAAGCATCAGTTAGTTATTTAGAATTGACATTGTTGAAGTCAAAAGCAGTCGCTTGTTATTTGTCATTAACTTTTAAAATAAAATAAATAAAATCATTCTTTCTTAAGCTCGTTAGAGTAATACTTTTCTATGATCATAAGCCGTACATAACTTAAGAAAGAATGAAATAAATTATTGTGATAAAAACCAAGGTTGGGAATAAGTATGATCATAATATTGTGGTTTAAACACTCATCAACGAACTGCTGCTGAGTTCATTTCGCAACTTGCGATCGATGAAAAAAATCAATGGCATTGTCAACAACGTCAAACTTGACATTTGCTGTCAATTTGACATTGACGATGGGACTGATGATGTTCCTACAAATGTTTCGGTGTCTTAGTTTTTAAATTATTTTCAATATGATTTTATATGAATCGGGGATGCAATTTAATTTTAATTTAGGTTTATCTTTAATAAAATAATACAATCTAACTTGTTCAATTAAATTTTTACTGTGTTATTGCCCAGAACCGCAATGTAGGGCCTCGATGGTACTCGCCTTTAAGTTTGAAATTCCATTAATTCAATTAGTTTCAAGCTAAAAAAAACAAACATAGAGTATAGAGTAATGAATACAATCACTGATTGATTTATGTCGCCTGTCATTGCGTTTAGTTTCACTCACAGTCGTAAAATATAGTTTAACGTTTTTGATATAAATAAATAAATAAACACATTCTATATGAAAATTGTAAATAAAAGTATTATTATTTTATAAATTACAACTTAAAAAATATTTAGTTAATTAACTTAATCTTTTTTTTTATAAAAAAATATTTATTTATATCAAAAACGTTAAACTATGAGTGAAACTAAACGCAATGACAGGTGACATTGTTCAATCAGTGATTGTATCGACGGCTGGTTGCCATTAAACTTAAAGAAGAAGAAGAAGATTCAGGGGACTGTCAAGTGAGCGTTGTTGCGTCATACACGTGTTTTGACTAGTTTCGTTTATATATCGTGTTTTTGTGTCGGAATTGAGTTATTTGTACAATTGTGTTCGTCCTTTATATATTTGTGATTGTCCCTAAGTGTTTTTTTGTGTGGTAAGTAGGTTTAATGTAGAATGGAGACGGACGACATACCGCCCGATCCGCCTGATCCAGTCGTCCCGAATATTATTATTGATGCAGATGGCCCCGTAACGTCTCAGACTCCTAAAGCTCCTAGAAAGCGAACCTCAGATGTCCCTGAACCCACATCCAACCCCAAAAAGCCCATCACCGACCCCGAAACTGCCACACCATCCATCCAGTCTACCTATGTCCACCCTAGTCTGCTGGAGAGTAGAATATACTCAAATGCAGACAAAGGTCCTTTTATTGTTCATGTCTCCCGGTCCGAATCCCATCCCTCATCTGGCTCTACTCTGAATCCCCTCAACTTTGGCAGATTCCTATCCACATCAGGCATCAAATTTATAAAAAGTGATGGTGTAAAAACCATTGGACGCAATAGGGTTTCTGTTGAATTTACAACAGCTACTGCGGCCAATGATTTTAAGGAAAATCCCCACCTGTCCTCATACAAGTATGTTACTACAATCCCCACCTATAATGTAACCAGAATGGGCTTCATCCGTGGAGTCCCAACATCCTGGTCCATGGAGGAGCTTGTAGATGGTATCTCCTCCTCTCCCAATCCCTACACAATTTTAAAAGCTCGCCGACTGAACCGTAAGGTAGTTAACCCTAACGGCCCAACATGGGTACCAACCGGTTCAGTTGTTCTGACCTTTTCTGGACAATCTCTCCCTGATAGAATTTTAATTTTTAATACTTCCCTCCCTGTTGAAACCTATATCCTTCCATCAATCCAATGCCTGAATTGTTGCAGATTCGGTCATGTTAAAGCCCAGTGCCGTTCCTCAGCCAAATGTTTCCGTTGCTCCCAAGCCCACCCAGGTGATTCCTGTACCGCTCCTTCAAATAACCCTACATGTTCCCAGTGTTCGGGGCCACACTTGGCCACGGACAAGTCTTGCCCCGAACATTCCCGTCAAAAGGCAATCAAAATAGCCATGTCCCAGGATAACATTTCCTACTACGAGGCATCAGCTCGCATCCCTCCCTCCCGCAAATCCTATGCAGATGCTTCTAAAGTCCCAAACTCCACCTCATATAAAAAGACCACCTTTTCTAGTCCCAAGCCAAGGTCCCCACTCTCCCCTGGATATGACAGAGTTGCCCACCAGGAAATCATCTCTAACCCATCATCTTCCTCTAATGGTTGTGCATTAAATAACCCACATTCCCCTTCAAATAATGACAACCTTTTAGAATCACTAATTTCTACCCTTATGAGTATCGTTTCCAGATTTGATGACTCCCCCCTACCGCACCACGTTGCCATTAAACTGTTACCTCTCCTCAAGCTTATTAATAATGGCGACTCTGCTCCAGTGGAACAGTAGGAGCCTCCGCCCTAAGTCACATGAGCTTGCGAACCTGGTGCACCAATATGACCCCCTGGCTATTGCAGTTTCTGAGACATGGTTTGTCCCTGGTAGTCGGTTCCGACTGCCTGGATTTGCCTGCCTCAGGGACGACAGGTCGGATGGTCATGGTGGTGCTGCCTTGTTTGTAAAACGCTCTCTTCCCTATTCCCTCATCCAACTCCCTTCCCACTCCTTCAACATCAATATTGTAGCAGTAAATATCCTCAGTTTTTCCCTAGTTTCTGTCTACATTTCCGATCCTACAGTCTCCCTTCTTAACGAGTTCCAGTCCATTATCACCTTAGTCCCTCATCCTATCATTATCCTTGGTGATTTTAATTGCCACCACAGTCTATGGGGTTTGTACTGCCCCACCCCGGATGATGGTCCTGGTAGGTGTTTGGCGGGCATCATTGATGACCTGGGTTTATGCGTCGTGAATGATGGCCGTCCTACGCGTATCGCGGGCCCTAACCGCCGGGATGGTGCAGTGGATATCTCCATCTGTTCTCCTCCCTTGAGCCTTTCCTCATCCTGGTCTCGTGCTGATTCCCTACACGGTAGTGACCACTTCCCTATCATCCTCCATATTCCCATATCAGCATCTATCCCTAAAAAACTTCCTCCCCTCCTCCTGCACAAGACCGATAAGGCTGACTGGAGCGGCTTTTCCCATTCTACGAATGCCCTGTCCTCATCAATCCCAACTCCCACTCCGGACAATATCCTCTCTTGTTACGATTCCCTCGTATCCTGTGTCCTTACCGCTGCAAACACCCATATCCCCTCCAAAAATCCTGACCCTAAACGTCGAGGCTCCCCACCTTGGTGGGACTCAGAGTGCTCAGACATGATCCGGGATAGGAAACTTGCAGAAAGAACATACTACGCGTCAATGACCCTAGAGAACTTCTTGAGTTATAAGCGAGTATGCGCCCAGGCTAGGAGGCTTTTTAAGAAAAAGAAGCGAGCTGCATGGCGAACTTTCTGTGAAAACCTAGGCCCACGCTCCCCTCCCTCCATTGTCTGGAAGTCCCTTAAACGCTTCCGTGGTTCCTTAGCAATCCCCCCTTCTCCCACGTCATTCAATCCTTCCTTATGGCTCGACCCTTTCCTAGACAGAATCGCCCCTCCCTTTGTTCCACTTCGTGAGCAGTTCCCAGTCCCATACTTATCCCTTACCTCATCCAATCCCCTGGATAGTCCCTTTACTATTCAGGAACTCAACCTCGTCCTTAAAAACCGCAAGGACTCCAGTCCCGGCCTTGATGGTATTCCTTACTCCTTCATAACTAATGCTGGCTACCAGTTTCAGGAGGTTCTCCTTAGTATCATCAATACTATTTTCCTAACTGGTGTTATTCCCCCCTCCTGGAAACAGCATTTAGTAATTCCTATCCTTAAACCTGGTAAAGACCCTTCCGATCCAAATTCATACCGACCAGTGGCAATGGCCTCAACCCTCCTCAAAATTGCCGAACACCTGGTAAAACTCCGCCTCGTGTGGTTTGTTGAAAACCATTCGCTCCTTAGTCCCACCCAATATGGTTTTAGGAAAGGTTATAGTACGATGGACAGCCTGGGCATTTTCATCGCCGGTTTAAGATCAGCTTTGTCTGATAATGAATCGGTGGTGGGAGTGTTTCTGGATGTCTCATCGGCCTATGACAATGTCCACCTCCCCCTACTCAGGCAGAAAATGCTCGAGCTGAGTATCCCGGAGAGACTGACATACTTTACCTACAACCTCCTTGCCGGCCGATATGTCCAGATTCGACATGAGCATGCCCACCTTCCAGCTCGTACAGTCTGGCAGGGCCTCCCTCAGGGCTCTGTGCTTAGCCCTCTTCTGTATAGCATATACACCTCGGATCTGGACAGATCGGTCATTCCTTTCTGCAACATCCTTCAGTATGCCGATGATATTGCCCTTTACCTCCGGGTAAGGGTAATTGAGGCTGCATCCAACCCCCTTAACACGGCCCTATCCTACCTCGGAAACTGGCTCCATGTCCATAACCTCACCCTCTCCTCTTCCAAGAGTAATGTCTTGGTCTTCTCCAGGAAAAGACAATACTCACCTCCTTCTATTTCTTTCCTTGGCCAACCAATCCCAGTTGTCCACGAGGCCAAGTTCCTTGGAGTAGTCCTTGACTCAAGGCTATCAGGCTCGGGGCATCTCAACCACATTGTTAACAAATGTGAGGCAAACATCAACCTGCTCAGATGCCTTTCTGGCGTTTGGTGGGGCTCCCACCCATACACACAAAAACTCCTATACAATGCCCTAGTGAGAAGCGTCATTGACTATGGATCCTTTCTTTTGGAACCCTGCAATAAAGCAGGACTGGACGCTTTAACCAAGATCCAAAACAAGTCAATGCGCGTTATCCTAGGTGCAATGAAATCTTCTCCAACTGGTGCTATGAGAGTCGAGTGTGGCGAGCCCCCATTACACCTACGCAGGCAGTACCTGGCTGATAGATTTGTGACAAGAACTCTCCAACTTTCCTCCCACCCCCTCCACTCTATCCTTTCATCCCTCCAGAATTCGATCCCTAACTCACCATACTGGCGTAACAAAATCCCTCCCCGTATATTGTCCAGCCTCTCTGCCTTAGTTCCCCCCACTACTCCAATTTTCCAATGTGATTCCCAATACCAGTACACCTTCCCTTATGAATCCCTAGTGTTCCCTCCCCCAGTTCTGACTGACTTTGGTGTTGCTAAGAATGACCCTAATGCTAACGTCATATTCGATAGCATCATAAACAGTCAATGGCAGGACTGGACTCCTGTCTACACGGATGCCTCCAAACTCTCCGGCCAGGGGTGTGTGGGGGCAGCCGTGTGGATTCCTAAATTCCAAGTCCTCCTATCCTTCAAATGTCCTCCCGCCACCACAGTATTTACTGGTGAGTCCATTGCTCTTCTAGAAGCAGTTAGGTATGTCCTAGATAATAGAATGAGCAACTCCTTAATCCTCTCCGACTGCCTGAGTTGCCTTATGGCTCTCAAAAGCAATCCCTTCCTCCTTGGTTCCAAATTCCCGACCATACTCCAAACCAAGCATCTCCTTTTCCTCTGCAATCTGCAGGGCATTAATGTAACTCTTGCCTGGATACCTGGTCACTCTGGAATAGTTGGAAATGTTACAGTTGACTGTTTTGCCAGGGATTCTATTGAAACTGGATCACTGGAACATTACCAATGCTTTTCCCACGACCTCAGTCTTTGGGCCAAGACTCGTTTACAGGAAGAGTGGAGCAGAGAATGGGAAAGTACCCGTAGTGTTGTGGGAAAATATTATGGGGACATCCAGCCCACAATCCCATCTAAGCCGTGGTTCTGCGCACATAAGAAACTAACCAAAAAAGTCACCTCCATAGTCAGCAGACTGCGGCTGGGTCACTGTTGCTCCCCAGTATTTTTGTATAGGATAGCAATTCGTGACTCCCCATTGTGTGATTGTGGACTGGAACCTGGATCAGTCGACCATATATTTTTTAACTGCCCCCTCCTCCCTGTCTCCTTATATGACATACTTCCCCCCCAGTTCCCCAGACCGACCTGCATGAAAGCCCTCCTCTCCTCTAATGATCCCTTGTTCCTTAAAATCCTGTGTAAATATATCCTACATTGTAATATATCTTTGTAAATATGTGTCTTATAAGTGTTGTATTATATCTTTGTGTCACTAATATTAATATATATATAATGGGTATGTCTGTTATTGGTGGTGGAACTAACTGTGATGTCTTATTGTTTTAGGTAACTCAATGTTCAGTCTTCGTCGCGCCTCACATGAATCTGTTTTTCCTAATACCGTGTCTGTCTCATCACGTGATACTGGCAGTAATAGCCTGTCGCTTAGTATCGACGGCTGGTTGCCACTCAACCCAAAAAATTGAATTGAATTGAAGAAGATTCATTACTTCATGTTTGTTTTTTTAAGCTTGACATTAATTGAATTTCAAACTAAAATACAAAAACTCTAATCTCCGCAATGTGAAACTTTGCAGAAAGACGCCTTAGGCCTTAACCTTTTACTCGTAAAAATGCTATCTTAGAGTCTGACGGTCCATATACTGTAGTTTATCCTGTGTGTTTTCAGTACTACAATGAATATAAGTACCGCCTAATTAAAAAACTTATGAAGGAGAAGCAGAACAGCTACTGGTAAATTACCATAGGAACAGTTTTACTGTCTAACAAAGGCTGCACTGTACGCAGATTCAAATTATCATTTGTTAAAAGTCTGCATAAATTAGTGCTATTGAAAACACCACCATCTGATATTCTGCCTTCCACTCCAACATCAAAATAAAGTATGAAGCATCTACTCAAAGTCAAAGTGAAAAGAATCTTTATTTCGTAAGTATTTAAATACATTTGAAATAAGTCAAACAATGTACAAATTGAACTGAATCTACCACCACTTCGGAAAGTCGATCTGTTGAGATGAAGTGGCAAGAAACTCAACAGCAATCATCTTTTAAAAATACACAATAACAATTAACAACCAGGGAATCCCATCTTCTTGCATCCGGATATCTTATAGTAATTTTTTTTATAAAACACTTATCCTCGAATCTATCCAAGGGTTCATCTTAAATATTTTAAAGATAGAAGTAGATGTAGCGATAGAGGTGAGAGAGAATACAGATAATGTAGATGAAGATGAGGATAGTCGTGGACAGAGACGGGGAAGTCAGAGTCAAATACTAAGGCCATTAGCACAATGCTAAAATGCTTTTTTTATAATTGAAATATTCAACTGCCACTGTAGTTAGGTTTTATTATTTCTATGTGCTTTCCATCTAATGCTCCTATATAAAGTGATAAACTCCAATGATACTCAAAATCTCTTGAAATTATTTTCCTTCTGAAAATGTAGGCATCTTAAAACAACATAACAAATAACAATTTCTTTATTTCAGATAACTGTTGCTGAAATTGAACAAGAAACGAAACACGTTATTCCACAGCCTTCAACTGGTACATCTGATCAATAATTACTCAAAATCCCAACCCTGGTCCAATTTAAAAAGAAAGTGATGTTCTCACTTTAAATTTATTAAGAGATGCCTCATCTGAATTAATCAACAAACAAATAAGACAAGTTTGTCTCTTGAGAGGAAGCGAGTTAAGGGAGATAAAATGTGAAAATCATTTAGTAATTTTGTAAAAAGAAATTATGGATAAGACAAGATTGTCTTTAATGGAATCTGTAACACTAATCAAAGTAAAGAGAATACTGGAGCCCCTTTATGTATTGAAGAAATGGAGGTTTAATTAATTGATACAAAAATCCATTAGTTGATATAAAAAGATTGTTAATCTCCTGAACCTAAGTCTAAGAAATCTTCATATGTTCACTTAGTATAATATGTATGTAAAACGTGATTGAAATGAAATTGTAGGCTAACTATTATTAAATTGCAAATTATATTTTATAAAACAGGTACCGCAGTGACCAAATGTACTAGAGGGATTAACAATACCTGAATTATTTTGCATATTTTTTATGTTATGAATGCAGTTACTATTTTCATTTATAGGTTAGAGATTATTTAGAAGTACATACTTGAGTGTACTATTAAATTTGTTGTTAAATAAATATATACATAACAGCTTGTTTGATCTAGACATATGTACATCCTTCTATACCAGAGGTCCTGGGTTCAGAATGGGAAATTTTGTGATGAACATAGCTATTTGTTAGCAGGTCATGAATAAGGTTTATTATATGTATTCAAGTTTATTCTTAAATTAAATACGTAAAAAAAACTATGCTATTTATATATTTCTCCGTTATCCAGATTCCAGAAGACAATTTCTTAATTTATACTTAATTTTGGTTGGATGATGTGGTGTGACGCTTTTTGTTTATTATTATAAGGCTAATTAAAATGCATATATATACTTAATAGTACTATTGTTCATATGATTATGATAATGTCATTAGTGAAATTTGTTGTAGATTATAAGGTTAATTAAAACCCATATTATAAAATGTTCTTATTGTTTTTATTTACTTTCACATATTCTGCTACACTCGTAGAATGGCTTTACACATTTGAAGTATAATTTAACTGATTTAGGACTTAAAAATTCTACATAAATACATCATAAAAGAACAAAAATCACCACTTTCTAAAAACCTTAAGGTATATAATGTTCCTATTGCTTTACTTACTTTCACATATTCTGCTAGCACCTGTTTTACAATTTCACCTGCTTTACACACTTCAAGTATAATTTCACTGATTTTGGACTATGAAATTCTTTATAAATATATCGTAGAAGACAATAAATATATAAATGTTTTGTGAGACATAATAAAGTTTATTATGCAGTTTTTAATCACACTTATTGTTGGAGGTGTCCAACTAGTTTTGAACTCTTAAGGAGTCCTACATCAGGGGTAGGTGCAGCCACAATCACAAAGGACTTCTTAAGAGTTTGAAACTAGTTGGGACACCTCCGACAATAAGTGTGAATAAAAGCCGCTATAACTTAACAACAATAGTTAAATACATAAATAGATTACAAGGTTGATAAAAACGCATATTATATAATGTTCCTATTGTTTTAATTACTTTCACATATCCTGCTAGCATTTGTACAATGGTTTTAGACACTTCAAGTATGATTTCACTGATTTTGGACTTTGAAATCATCAATTATAAATACATCATAGAAGAAAATGAATCACCAGTTTGTAAAAACCTTAAGTAACAACTAATTTGTCTGTTGGTGGTATGGAAAGCCTGTACCTTTTGTTCCTTTTCTTTATATCATACTGTAATAAAACCTCAAAATCTTTTGGTGATATGTATTCATGAAAATGCAATTTTGTTTCAACAAATTTATGAGTTTTTTCAG
The DNA here is from genome assembly GCA_944452665.1 of Stenoptilia bipunctidactyla. Taxonomy (NCBI): domain Eukaryota; kingdom Metazoa; phylum Arthropoda; class Insecta; order Lepidoptera; family Pterophoridae; genus Stenoptilia; species Stenoptilia bipunctidactyla. The sequence goes on along the minus strand of OX101740.1, from coordinate 502,091 downwards.
GTCTTGTTTCTAGTAGTAAGTACTTAATTATCACTCAAAAGTAATAAATCTTCAACACTGAAATCCAATGCAATATGCAGTTCAATTGTTTAGGCAGAGATAAAAAATCAGTAGATATCCACAAATTCTTGACTACTGAATTATTATTACTGAATATTGAATGTTTTGTTGTCAAACTTCTTCTTATTCTTCTTCTTATTTACGGCAATTTGTTTCGGGTTAGCATTATATTCCATTTGACAATGAAACACATTTTGTTTTGGCAATATAAACGCATTCAGATACATTGACAGAAAACATTGTTTAGGGCGATTTACGTTTCTAGCTGATTATTTTTCGGCGGCGGTGACGTTCAGCATTCGCCAAATATATAATAGTTCACAGCAAACGTGGATCAAAGGCCTCATACTCAATTAAAAGAAAAATAAAACATTGTCACGACTGAAACAATCCCTCCAGTACGTACTGTTGCTCAGTCTTAACCAATCTTCACCATTCTCATTCCGAACATATTGAACGAAATGTCAAATAAGTACCAGAATACGCATTACAGTATCAATTGGACTTAAAGCGACACACGATTGAACACCAGAATACGAAAACAGTCCTAACGTTGTTCACCGGTTAACCGATGGTTCTTATTAATTTGAAGAATGCCAAATCTGTCAAAAAATACAGTTCTATGCTGATTACGACTCCATTGACTCATTTGTAAGCTTAGAGAATCGAGACCCAGGTTGTCTGCAATACCGAATCAAAACTATGTGACAAGTTTGCCTTTGGAGAGGCAGTATTCATGATGCGCGAATTATTCGTGAATGCACAATAAAGAGAAGATTTGAAAATAATATATTCAGGGGCAAGCTTATCGGTGATAGTGGGTATGGATGTACGTACACTATTTGCTAACACCAGTCTTGCAACCAAGGACTGCAGCTCAAAGACGCTACAACTATACCCATATACAGACGAGAAATTTAGTGGAGAGATGTTTTGGATTACTGAAACAAAGATTTCGTTTACTACCGGAAGTAATGAGAGGATCTCTTGAAACAATAAAAGCTACAGTTGTAACATGCGCAGTACTTCATAATTTAGCAATTGAATTTAATGATTCTGTTCATCATGGTATGTACTTTTATTTAAAATAAATGAATAGGACATTTTAAACATTCACAAGGTACCTATGTTTGCCTATCGGTTAAAATAACCTTTTCACTTTTTTCAGGTGTTGTTGAAAATAATGGTAGAGATGCAGGAGATGTGGAAGACATAATGGATAGAACCATATTTATTGAAAATTATTTCAATCAATAAAAAATATTGATAACCTACTCTATTTTGTTTCTTTTTGTCCAATATTCATATTCTAATTCTGAAATTGCCATTCTTTTCCTGTGAATTTCTTCCGCTCGTTCATTTTCTCTTTCTTTACATTTTTCGCCAACAAAAATAAGTATTGCTCATACTTAGTGTTCTGTAAATAAAAAGTGCCTAGTATTAACTTGGTCGCCCTATTACGGATAAAATGGATGCCATTTTTGAAAAAGTGGAGCAAAATCGACATATCAGTAGTTACGACGTATCTGAAGAACTGGGAATTGACCACAAAACAGTTTTGGCGCATTTGAAAAAAGCTGGGTACACAAAAAAGCTCGATATTTGGGTACCTCACGAGCTCACTGAAAGAAACCTAATGAACCGTGTACTCATTTGTGATTCTTTATTACGACGTAACGAAACCGAATCGTTTTTGAAGAAGCTGATACCTGGTGATGTAAAGTGGATCACGTACGACAAGAACGTGCGAAAAAGGTCGTGGTCAAAGGCTTCACAGACTGTGGCGCAATCCGGGTTAACTCGCAATGAGGTGATGTGTGTGTGGTGGGATTGGAAGGGCATTATTAATTATGAACGGTGTACGGGCCAGCCGTACATTTCCGCCGAGCTTGCATTTTACGCGGCTCAGGCGTTTTTAGTTCAGTGCACAAGTTGTGTCCGCGGCGGTCACTCAAATCTATCAATCATCTATCATTTAATTTAATTCTATCATTTTAATCCTTTTATTGCTATCAGTTTAAGTTTAATTGTGTACTCCTTAAGTGTTAATTATAGACTAAATATCTACAACGATCTATTATTTTACTACTCTACTATCATCAAATATTGTACGGGTTCCGTTCGTCTCAGCCCATACAAACGGTTACCACCAGGCAGGACTATCGATTCTGAACTCTACTGCGAACAACTTATGAGTTTAAAACAAGAAGTTGAGAGAAAGCGGCCGGAATTGATCAACAGAAGGGGTGTGGTGTTTCATCATGATAACGCTAGACCTCACACATCTATAGCCACCCAGCAAAAATTAAGAGAGTTTGCATTATTTGCACATTCAGATTTCCACTTGTTTCGGTCTCTTCAGAATTCTTTTGGCAGTGTTAACATCACGAGAGGACTGCCAAATCCACTTGTCGCGGTATTTTGATGAGAGGTCCCAAAATTTTTATAGCAACGGGATCATGTCCCTACCTACAAGATGGCAAAAGGTTATCGAATAAAATGGTACATACATACTTTAGTTAAATGTCAATAAACTATATTAAAAAATGTTTTGAATTTTCTTAAAAAATGGGAAGAAACTTTTTCCCCAACCCAATATATTGAGGAAGGTTAGGTTAGGTTAGAAGGCTAGCCGCGCGGACGTATCTCAGGTTGAATCGTCAGTCTGGTATCGGTTGATTTAGCATTGTAATATTGGCTCGGTGTAGGTTGATTGAGCATTGTAACTGTAAAGTAATTGACGGAGCGGGCTCGCGAGTAAGGATATTGTTGTGATTAAGCCAGGGTTATACCCAAGCCCACAGGCTTGGTACTAAGTGACTGTCCAGGGATTAATTCTATCGTGTTTTTTGAATAATGTTTCTTCTTCTCTTGTTTGTTATACGACATATTTATAATATTTGTTTCAACTACATTCTGTTTGTTCCTTTAATTGGAAATTAAACTAGAAATTTACTAGAAATTAAGCTAATGCTGCCTAAAGGATGTTTGTTTACAAACCTGAAAACTAGACTGTACTGTAGTGTAATTGTTAATATTTGTAACCTGTGCGTTTCAGAATGTAGACCCGCAGGCGCTGGAAGCCATCGTCAACTACATGTACAACCCCGACGCTCTCGTCATCACGGAAGATAATGTGCAGGTGATTCATTTTTATTATTCAACTATTATGCACGCAAACTGTAGCTACATCTAATAATTTTTTTAAGTTTTTTGCATTTAAAATGCTCAATTATTCTTAAATAAATGAGAAATGTGATAAATAAAAAAAATAATTAAATTAAATGCAAAAAACTTATAAACATTATTAAAACATTGCAATGCTTCACTTTAACTGGGATTCACAATTTCTGCAAAGAAATTGATCTCGGGTAGTTTTAGCTGCAAAGCTTAGGTATACCATTAGATGGAGCTACGTTAGCAATATAACGTAAAAACAAAAATGTGGTAAGTAATTTCGAGGCGTAGCGCCAGGCCCCGGTAGCTCAGTTGGAAGAGCACTCGTCCGGCAAACGAGAGGTCCCAGGTTCGAATCCTGGTCGGGTAATTTTTATTTATCACATTTTTCATTTATTGTAGCTACATCTCGTCAAAGAGAAAAAAAATAAATAAAAACAATGATTCTTTGTATGTTTGTCAAATAAAATAAAGTTAAATGTGATATATCACATTTAACATTTATATAACTTTTTCCCCAACTCAATATATTGGGTTGGGGAAAAAGTTTCTTCCCATTTTTTAAGAAAATTCAAAACATTTTTTAATATAGTTTATTGACATTTAACTAAAGTATGTATGTACCATTTTATTGTTTGAGTCTCTAATATGTCCCTACCTTTTTTCCCACACAAGACATCTCGTGCACAGTCAACAACATGGATTTCGAGAAAAAAAATCAACTGTCACCAATCTCGTTACATATGTCTCTGCCTTGTCTAACGCGATAAATAGCAGAGGACAAATAGACGCCATCTACACGGACTTTAGTAGCGCGTTCGACAAGGTAGATCATAATTTACTTATAACCAAGCTTGAATATCAATATGGTGTAAAAGGCTCAATACGTGACTGGTTCGAGTCGTATCTTAGAAATCGCACACAAAAAGTAGTGGTCAGTGGTTTTCAATCCACACAATACCTTGCGACGTCTGGAGTGCCTCAGGGTTCCCATCTTGGCCCTATACTGTTTACATTGTTTGTCAACGATATAGTTAATTGTGTCAAAAATAGCAATTGTTCACTGTTTGCGGACGATATGAAGATATATAAAGAAATAAAATGTCATGAGGATACGAGGCTTCTTCAAGAGGACATTGATCGGGTGGGTGCATGGTGTTTAAAGAATAAAATGCTTCTCAATGTATCAAAATGTCACTCAATATCATTCACCACGAAAAAAAGACCCATAATAGTGGACTATATAGTTGACAAACAGCGTATTCAGAGAGTGGGCAGTGTGAGGGACCTTGGAGTGCAATTGGATTCCAAATTAACCTACACCGAGCACTACGATTGTATTGTTGAGAAATCTGCCAAGATGCTAGGTTTCATTAAAAGATCATCTAAAGATTTTAAGCACATTAAATCTAAAATAATACTGTTCAATTCCTTGGTCATGAGTGTTTTGGAGTATGCTAGTGTGATTTGGAATCCAAATTATGCAATACATTCTCACAGGTTGGAACGTCTGATGCGTAGTTTTACGAGACACTTGGCCTTCTGTTCAGCTGGCATCAGTCACAGAGCATCGTATGAGGATCGCTTGTCATTCTTTAAATTAAACAGACTAGAAGACCGCCGCTTGATGTTGGACTTGAGTTTTCTATACAAAGTAATTAATAACATGATTGATGGTCAAGAATCTCAAGATCTAACAAATAGCATTTCCTACTGCGTTCCTCTGCCTAATACCAGAAGAAAACGCCATGCATTTTTCTACATACCACGTACCAACAATAATGTAGGGGCTAATGCGCCGCTTATCAGACTTTGCCGGTCATATAATAAGTTAGATATCAGCGACTTGGACATTTTCTGCGATAGCCTCCCAAAATTTAGGCGAAAATTTAGGCGACTTTTTATTGGGCGCTATCGGGGTGCCAATTAATATATATATTTTTTAATTATACTTAATCCCTATTTATTAATTTTTTATAATGTTCTGTCACTTCTTTTTTGTTTTATAACTTTTATATATTTTTTGTGTATAATTAATTCACTTCTAAGTTGATTGTATTTTTTTTTATTTGTTTAGATTTTTTTTAGGTATTTTTTATTGTTAGAAGATCAATTATTTCATCTTTACATAAGGGCCTAGTAATAGAATAATGCTGTGCAATCCCGTCATTAATATGCTCCCCAGAAATTATACCTAATGTATGTTAGTATAAAATGTTTTGTGTAGCGTATAGTTGGTTTGCCTTAATTAAATAAATAAATAAATATATTCCATACAAAAAGTTTATTTAAGGTGAAACCATTTGACGATAAAAATTAATCAGGGCAGTTGCCAACTAAATAAGAATTCGTTTTGCTGCGTACTATTATTACTTTCTTTTATTTTGGCAATGTATTGAAACAATATGACCAACAGTGCTCCTTAAAACATGTTTACGAGGAGGTATAACCGAAACCTTCTCTTCATCTATGGAAATGATTCGTGGTTCGGCAGTTTATGGTTTAAAACTCTCGTTTATAGTTGGTTGTTGAAAAGAGATTGTGATGATGATGAGTGATGCATCGTCTCTGTGGCAGAGCCTGCTGTCGGCGGCGTCGCTGCTGCAGGTGGCGGGCGTGGCGGCCGCGTGCTGCGCCTTCCTGCGCGCCGCGCTCGACGCCGGCAACGCGCTCGGCATCCGCGCCTTCGCCGACATGCACGCGTGCCGGCAGCTGGCCGCCAGCGCCGCCGCCTACATACACGACCACGCGCACGAGGTATAGCCCCTGTCGCTGCAGGCATAAGGTCGGTAATGCCAGGCGTGCTGCGCCTTCCTGCGCGCCGCGCTCGACGCCGGCAACGCGCTCGGCATCCGCGCCTTCGCCGACATGCACGCGTGCCGGCAGCTGGCCGCCAGCGCCGCCGCCTACATACACGACCACGCGCACGAGGTATAGCCCCTGTCGCTGCAGGCATAAGGTCGGTAATGCCAGGCGTGCTGCGCCTTCCTGCGCGCCGCGCTCGACGCCGGCAACGCGCTCGGCATCCGCGCCTTCGCCGACATGCACGCGTGCCGGCAGCTGGCCGCCAGCGCCGCCGCCTACATACACGACCACGCGCACGAGGTATAGCCCCTGTCGCTGCAGGCATAAGGTCGGTAATGCCAGGCGTGCTGCGCCTTCCTGCGCGCCGCGCTCGACGCCGGCAACGCGCTCGGCATCCGCGCCTTCGCCGACATGCACGCGTGCCGGCAGCTGGCCGCCAGCGCCGCCGCCTACATACACGACCACGCGCACGAGGTATAGCCCCTGTCGCTGCAGGCATAAGGTCGGTAATGCCAGGCGTGCTGCGCCTTCCTGCGCGCCGCGCTCGACGCCGGCAACGCGCTCGGCATCCGCGCCTTCGCCGACATGCACGCGTGCCGGCAGCTGGCCGCCAGCGCCGCCGCCTACATACACGACCACGCGCACGAGGTATAGCCCCTGTCGCTGCAGGCATAAGGTCGGTAATGCCAGGCGTGCTGCGCCTTCCTGCGCGCCGCGCTCGACGCCGGCAACGCGCTCGGCATCCGCGCCTTCGCCGACATGCACGCGTGCCGGCAGCTGGCCGCCAGCGCCGCCGCCTACATACACGACCACGCGCACGAGGTATAGCCCCTGTCGCTGCAGGCATAAGGTCGGTAATGCCAGGCGTGCTGCGCCTTCCTGCGCGCCGCGCTCGACGCCGGCAACGCGCTCGGCATCCGCGCCTTCGCCGACATGCACGCGTGCCGGCAGCTGGCCGCCAGCGCCGCCGCCTACATACACGACCACGCGCACGAGGTATAGCCCCTGTCGCTGCAGGCATAAGGTCGGTAATGCCAGGCGTGCTGCGCCTTCCTGCGCGCCGCGCTCGACGCCGGCAACGCGCTCGGCATCCGCGCCTTCGCCGACATGCACGCGTGCCGGCAGCTGGCCGCCAGCGCCGCCGCCTACATACACGACCACGCGCACGAGGTATAGCCCCTGTCGCTGCAGGCATAAGGTCGGTAATGCCAGGCGTGCTGCGCCTTCCTGCGCGCCGCGCTCGACGCCGGCAACGCGCTCGGCATCCGCGCCTTCGCCGATATGCACGCGTGCCGGCAGCTGGCCGCCAGCGCCGCCGCCTACATACACGACCACGCGCACGAGGTATAGCCCCTGTCGCTGCAGGCATAAGGTCGGTAATGCCAGGCGTGCTGCGCCTTCCTGCGCGCCGCGCTCGACGCCGGCAACGCGCTCGGCATCCGCGCCTTCGCCGACATGCACGCGTGCCGGCAGCTGGCCGCCAGCGCCGCCGCCTACATACACGACCACGCGCACGAGGTATAGCCCCTGTCGCTGCAGGCATAAGGTCGGTAATGCCAGGCGTGCTGCGCCTTCCTGCGCGCCGCGCTCGACGCCGGCAACGCGCTCGGCATCCGCGCCTTCGCCGATATGCACGCGTGCCGGCAGCTGGCCGCCAGCGCCGCCGCCTACATACACGACCACGCGCACGAGGTATAGCCCCTGTCGCTGCAGGCATAAGGTCGGTAATGCCAGGCGTGCTGCGCCTTCCTGCGCGCCGCGCTCGACGCCGGCAACGCGCTCGGCATCCGCGCCTTCGCCGACATGCACGCGTGCCGGCAGCTGGCCGCCAGCGCCGCCGCCTACATACACGACCACGCGCACGAGGTATAGCCCCTGTCGCTGCAGGCATAAGGTCGGTAATGCCAGGCGTGCTGCGCCTTCCTGCGCGCCGCGCTCGACGCCGGCAACGCGCTCGGCATCCGCGCCTTCGCCGACATGCACGCGTGCCGGCAGCTGGCCGCCAGCGCCGCCGCCTACATACACGACCACGCGCACGAGGTATAGCCCCTGTCGCTGCAGGCATAAGGTCGGTAATGCCAGGCGTGCTGCGCCTTCCTGCGCGCCGCGCTCGACGCCGGCAACGCGCTCGGCATCCGCGCCTTCGCCGACATGCACGCGTGCCGGCAGCTGGCCGCCAGCGCCGCCGCCTACATACACGACCACGCGCACGAGGTATAGCCCCTGTCGCTGCAGGCATAAGGTCGGTAATGCCAGGCGTGCTGCGCCTTCCTGCGCGCCGCGCTCGACGCCGGCAACGCGCTCGGCATCCGCGCCTTCGCCGACATGCACGCGTGCCGGCAGCTGGCCGCCAGCGCCGCCGCCTACATACACGACCACGCGCACGAGGTATAGCCCCTGTCGCTGCAGGCATAAGGTCGGTAATGCCAGGCGTGCTGCGCCTTCCTGCGCGCCGCGCTCGACGCCGGCAACGCGCTCGGCATCCGCGCCTTCGCCGACATGCACGCGTGCCGGCAGCTGGCCGCCAGCGCCGCCGCCTACATACACGACCACGCGCACGAGGTATAGCCCCTGTCGCTGCAGGCATAAGGTCGGTAATGCCAGGCTCGGCATCCTGAATCCAAGACTACGCGCACGAAGTACACAAGTCATAAGGCCGCGGCTCGGTATGTGGAAAACAAAAGAGTCCTTCTGTAACGGTGACAAAACACGTTTTTGACCTCAATCTCACCTGATGTTTGGTGAAGATGAGGTAGAAGTTGAAAAAGAAATGGCTCGCCCCGTACAACAGATTCCGGGACTTGAGGTGATATCTGGTGGCGGACTTTATATGAAGAATACTCGTTTGCCAGAAGAATCCGATCGAATAAACACGGTCAAACACCTACAAACTTTTTTTTTGCTCATTTAATATGGAAACAATTTAAGGATTCATACGTGGAAAAGAAAAGAAATATTCATCAATAAACGAAAATCCAATCATATCTTATGTTTATTATTTTTGTCAGACGGCGAATCTTCTCTGGGAAAAAAAAGATATGACCAAAAATACATTTTGCTTTTAATAGAATAAAAATCTTTTTTTATTTTTTACGATACAAAAAATGAGTGCTCGTAGATTTCTACGAGTGTATTCGTATAACCTTTACAGCCATTGACTACGAAACTATCGCCACCCATTACAAAAAATATATTTCAAGATATACTACCATACTGTGAATATTGTAAATAAATACCATTATTATTAAAAAAAAGTGCTAATGTCATCCTTATAAGCTCCTAATGGGGTGGTTACACAGTTGTAAATTGCGATTAGTTTTGATTTGATTTGTCTTTTTTCTTACTATAGCCATGTCTCTTATACGGCACTGGAAAAGCAGTTTACAAATGTGTAGCCACCCCTTATGAAATAATGGTATGGTTCATCTAATACTGCCGTTTAGAATAAGCTAGTATGTTGCTATAAGTGGTTATCTAATAGTGGTTATACGATTATTATAACTATGTAGATTTCATTAGCGGTCTCTATCTCTTTCTTGGAGCACATTATTAGCGCGCATCGTCCATTTCATTCGCACATTTCGGGGCTCGAGTCGAAAGTCGAACTTCTTTTATGATTATGATATTTAATTGTATTGTTAATATGAATCATGTGTTTAAAAGTACTATTCCTTTTATAATTATGATGTCTGTTTAATTGTACTGAAATAATGAATAACATCTTCAAGAATAGTACTTATTTTATGTTTAAGAACTCTGACCAATGGTAATGAATGAAATAATAAATCATGTGTTTAAAAGTCTTACTTCTTTCATTAACGATAACCACTTATACCAACACATTAGATTATTCCAAACGGCAGTATTAGATGAACCATGCCATTATTTCAAAAGGGGTGGCTACATAGTTGTAAACCGTGCTTCCAATGTAGCCGAACCAGTGCCGCAAAGAGATCGCTATAGTAATAAAAGAGACAGATTAATAACATCTTTTTTGTGTGTGTTTGCGCTGTCTCGCTCGACGATAATAAGAAGGGAAGTCGCTATACTAAGAAAAGAGACGAACTAATCGCGGTTTACAACTGTGTAGCCAACCCATTAGGTACTTATAAGGATCACACAAGTCTTTTTTTTTAAACAATAATCGTATTTATTTACAATATTCACAGTATGGTAGTATATCTAGAAATATATTTTTTATAATGGGTGGCGATAGTTTCGTAGTCAATGGCTGTAAAGGTTATACGAATACACTTGTACAAATCTACGGGCGTTCAGTTTCTGTATCATAAAAAAAAAAACTATTTTTATTCTATTAAACGCAAAATGTATTTTTGGTCATATCTTTTTTTTCGCAGGGCGATTTTTTTTGGCGTCCTAACAAATATGACTGACATGTGTCTAATCTATAATCTGGCTCCTATCTCATCCCTGCACAATGACTTTTATTTGAGGAGCCCAATTACTTGCATTATCCTTTACCCAAGTAAAAATGAATTTCATATTTCAGTTCAAATAGTTTTAACTGTAATTTATTATATTTATAAGATAATTGCATGCATGCACTACAGTTATAGCGGAAACACTATGATATTTGTGTTAGTTTCAAATTAACAATTTCATGAAATTACATAACAACCCTTATCAAATTGTTCGATCTACGGTTCGATTGTTCAGAACTATCGAACCGGGTGGTATTTTTTTTATTCAGAATTAGTATTACAAGACTATATACTATATAGTGTGATACTAAGTGACTATATAAGTGCAAGTAGTGTGCATGGCATGGAACACGTGGTGTGAGTGTGTACAGTGTTGCCGCGGTTGTTGCAGGTGATGCAGAGCGAGGAGTTCCTGCAGATGTCGGCCGCCGCGCTGGCCGAGCTGCTGGCCAGCGACCGCCTGCAGGTCAGTGCCTCCGCCCTCGCGCCCTCGCGCCCTCGCGCCAGGAGGAGTGAGTGTGTGAACCCCCACACACTCACTCCTCCTAGATGTACTAGCGGCTAGATCACTGCAACACGGAGACCGTCTTTTCAAACTCCGTTTTAATCTCATTCGTTGTTTATAACTTGAGTACATTTACTGCTGGCTTCTATAAAAAAATAATCTTTTTGTCATGATATCCCTTAATGAGAGGTTTTCTGACAGCTCATTAAAAAAACAAAACTGTACAAAATTGGTACAAAAGGCTTCGATAGATGGCGCTTTACAAAAGGCGAAGGCGAAGAATTTATTCCACACTGCTTTTTTAAAAGTAAAATAAATTAATTGATGTCTGTACCAGAAATTGAACGTATAAATAACCATAGATGGTAGATACCACTTACCTACATTATAGTGTACAGACTTAACGCCTTCGGCTTTTTAAAAGTGCCATCTATAGAGGTGTTTTGAACTAATTTTTATGAGCTGTCAGAAAACTCCCTATTCATAGTTTCGGTTTCCCATTTTCATCACTAGCTGGCGCTGTTTTGTTATAAAACGAAGTCATTATCGTAATGGTATAAGTATGTGTGAAATAGAGCTTTTTTGAACTAATTTTTATGAGCTGTCAGAAAACTCCCCATTCTTTTAGTCCTTTTGTTGTTGCACTTAGACGTTTCGAAATCTGTTTTTGGTGACAAATATTGAGTTTAAAGTCCCCCAATTTGACACAATTTCAGTTGTCATGTCACTCATATGTACACGTGTTTCACAAGTAAGATCTTGGATTGAGATGTGTGTAGATATGCGAGCCAATTAAGAATAGAACTGTCACTGCCATACCATATTGTTATAAACTTTAAATGTGTAAAATTACATTTACACATTAATGTAACCTTCATTTGTAAGTTGTCTAAAAATAATTAAATTAGAGTGAAGGTTCATGTACACATATGTTATTGTAAGGTAAATACGAATAACAATAGATAAATCTTGACCTGCGGCGACCAGGCTTGAGGTTAAACAGACGTCTTGATGAAGCTTAACTAATATTTTCGTTTTATTCTGTATTTTCTTTATCTTAACATAGAACAAAAAACTCAGACATTTCAGCTCAATTTATCAAGAAGTTCCTTTTGCCCACATTATAAATACGTTGTTTGAAGTGGACACCAGTAGTAAGTTCGATGTATTCTGTATTGAGTAGTAAAATATTAGCCAACATTCTTGAATTTGATTTTTTTTTGAATTTTTTTTTGTGTTGTTTATTTATTTATTTTTGTTTGTAAGAGGAAAATAAAGCATTGAATGTCGTGTGCAGGTGCCGAACGAGGAAGTCATCCTCGACGCCGTCATCCGCTGGATGGAGCACGACCGCGAGGTAGGTGCCGCACTGAGCACGCCGCATATCGCGCACATTTGATTATCCATCGCGCTCAATACCATTCACAATATATGTGTCTTGTGCTAGTTGCTTGATGTATTTTTAAGTATCCTTTATGAAGGGAATTTTATTTTCATTTCTTGTATGGTCGAAGGAAAAAATAGAGGCAAATCACGCTAAGTTCAAAACAAAGATTTGAATTTTTAACTCTAATCTTATAAATGAAATCTAAATCTAAAATGAAAGCGTGTTTGGATCATAATGTTGCAGGAAATAATTTATAACCGTTGTTGCAATGTACCATTATCCCTCTTTTGCATTTGACCTATAAATAAATCCCCAGACAATCACACCAACTACATGGCCCCAAAGTAAGTTATGGGATACCATGTAGCGAACTATGAGGGAGCCTAGAATACATAAATAGATAAACACCCAGACACGCAACGTTTTTTTTTCTTGTTCCGTGCGGAAATCTAACCCGCAACCACTGGCGTCTGTGGCAGATAAGTGTACCCCATCGCCAAAGTGGTCGTCAACCTATGTTCACTTATTGAACAATAAATTCGATCAAAAAACAATAACGAACCAAAAAATCCACTGACTTGGAAGTGGTGTTATTTGGTGGCAGTTTTATGAGTATTTAACAATGGGTTGTATTTTGGCATAAGCGCTGTTGCAAATAATTGCAAGAAGAAGTTCCTAATGAAATAGAATACCGAGCGATGTTGTGAAGATGATACTAGGAAGATTAGTTTTCTTAAACAAAGCTATTTTCATGTAAGCTGCTGTTTCATCCAAACAGCTAGTTAGCAAGTAAAATAACTGAATAAATCATCAAATTCATAGTTCATGCCCACTTTTCATTAGGTGGCATGGAAGATAAACGTCCTATCCTTTTAATATAAAAAAAGAAAATAATGCGGCAAAACGAATTCATCCTAATGGCCCTCCCATATTAATTACCTTACAACCAGTTTAACATCATTTTTTGTTTACATTTATGCTAGGTTGAAAAGCGATATACAGTTTCAATAAAAACTAAAACATAATCTTTGACGTTTTATTAAATTAAAATTATCGAAAGATAGAACTATATTACTTTGTCAGCGGGACTAGCATGCGACCATCGATAAAATGTTTTTACGATTTTTTATTAATAATCGACTTGTATTGACGTGGTAATGTCGAAGGCCTCAGCCGGAGGATGCAAAAACCGAAGTTCATTATATTTCGTTGTTTCATCCCTCAGATATAATAAACAAAGGTAGTGCTTCCAGCCTACAAGGTAACATCGCATTTTTTAGTAGGTAATTTAAAAAGTAAGTTGATTATTGGTATCGCTGTCACCGGCCTCTGGAACTAGATTCATTCTTCTTTCTTGCGCGCCGTTTCATTACATAAAATTTTTTTTTCCTTGAAAGTATATATTGTAAAATTAAAATAAATTTAAATAGTGCTTAAAAGAAGTAGTGAAGTGATAATTGTACGTCATTAAGAGAAGCTTAAGAAATTGTAGCACAGTTAAGCGATTGTGAGAGGCCTTGATGTCATTATCGAATCTGAGTTCCATTCATGCTGGATACTTTTAATACCAATGTCAGGGGTGGTCGAGAGTCACCCTATGACAAAGTTCACTTGATTTTGACCAACAGTCAATTATCAAGTTATCCTTGTATGTTGTCCGAGAGGCAAACTCATGGATATTATCTGGTATTATGTACAAAACATCTTTTGCAATCTGCCGTCATCTAATTAATGCAGAGAAATGAAAAATCCCATAATAACGAAACCATTTTTACAAATGGAATTAGCAAGCAAGTATATAATATGCTCTTATGTTGGCCGAGAGTCACCCTTTGTTCGGTGATTTACCGAACATTTACTTACTTTGCAATATTGTTTGACGTAGGCATCGACCTACTTAATTACCTATGTTAATAACTTTATATCAATATAATTTCAGTGCACAACTAGCGTGACACCCGGGTGCATTCTAACATTTTACATAACATTTATATTTTATATTATTTAACATTTTTAACAGTTTTACATAAATAAATAATTAATAAACATTTGAACAGTTTTTTATACAATAACATTTAATCACCGCAATACTCGCCCCGTACACGACATAATTTTTTGGTCCTTCGAGAGACCTCGCGATCGCGTTATTCCTTTGGCGAGGTAGTGAATATCTTTAACAATAAACTGTGCAGTGTACGTGTGATTTGGATTGCAGTGATATTTAACATTGGAGGAGTAGCAGAAAAACAGGGAAGTCTTTCATTTCTTTATTATCACCTCGCAACTTTTATTTTAAATACTTTTAACTAAAGAAAACAATGGCGGAGCTGGCAGAGTTACAAACAGTTTTGTGTGAAAGTATCGTAAAACTCGGTATTAACACCAGAAAGGACAGTTCGGAGAGGAAAACAGTCGAGTACTTTAAAAGACGGCTAGAAACATTGGAAGGTTATTGGAAAGAAGTCGAATTCAATCATGATCGTCTGGGCATGGAAGTTGCTCAATCTCATCCTTACTTCGCTCACCAAGAATTCGAAAGAATAAGAAAATCGTATGAGGCAACTAAAGCGCTCATCACCGAACAATACCACCTAATGTATGGGCAAGCTGCTAGGACACCGAAGGTCGATAAAGAGCCCACACAACCTAGAACACCGATGGTAGCAAGAGAAGAGGTATTTGAAGACGCTGGACCCAGCCAGAGAGAACATATTGAGGAACCAACAATCCAGCTTCAAGGCAGAGGACCAACAAATAAAGTTGACGATTTGCTACGTAAGCAGTATGCCAATTTTAAAGCCTTTCTGAGAACATCAGCTAACATTGAGGTAGAGTTCATAACAGAGAAGTGGGAGTTTGAGGACGCTCTCACAACATTGAAAATGAGATGGTTTGCAATTGATGCTTTGCACTGGGAAATTGAGAGTGAAACAGACGGTGAGAATGACAAATATGCAAGCATGTACGATCGGTACGAGAGAAAATATAACAATTTAAAGAGAGCCCTATTCACCAAAATCGGATCTGTTGCCCATAGAGAAAAGTCTACACCTCAGTTAGAAATACCAGTCTTTAATGGGAATTATAACCAGTGGGTACCGTTTAAGGACTTATTTACAGAAGTTATCCACAACAACATGTCCTTATCAAAAGTTCAAAAAATGCAACATTTAAAGAGTCTCGTCCGTGGTGAAGCCGAGAAACTTATACAACATCTGCAAATTAGCACGGACAACTATTTAGTATGCTGGGATATATTAACTCATCGGTACGACAATAAGAAGTTAATATTTTCTTCACATATGAACACCCTGTTAGGGCTCCCGACTATCCAACAACAAGCTCTGTCTCAAATTAAAAGGATGCATGACACCACCATAGAATGTCTCAATGCCATTAAAAATCTAGGGGTTGATATATCAACGTGGGATCCTATAATTGTGCATATTTTAGGTCAAAAATTAGACAATGACTCATACACCGAATACATTGCGTCATTGAAAAATTCCAAGGAACTGCCGACTCTTAATGAATTTTTA
The DNA here is from genome assembly GCA_944452665.1 of Stenoptilia bipunctidactyla. Lineage (NCBI taxonomy): Eukaryota > Metazoa > Arthropoda > Insecta > Lepidoptera > Pterophoridae > Stenoptilia > Stenoptilia bipunctidactyla. Next base: position 486,176 of record OX101740.1, on the reverse strand, counting down.
GAGTTTTTGGAGATGAAATTCACCACCCTAGAAACCTCTCGGCGCAAACAAGAAACTTCATTATTTAAACCTACGAATCAATCAAATCATCAGCAACCATCATTTAACATAAGAAATAATTATCCAAATAATTTAACAAAAAGCTACGGAAACAGGCCAATTGCGAAATCAATGCAGGTGTCAAATATCAAGTGTCCGCTGTGTAGCAACCAACATGGAATCTACAGTTGCAAAAAATATTTAATTATGAGTGACGAACAAAAATTAAAAACAGCCCACAAACTAAAACTATGTACAAATTGCCTATTTAGTCATAACGGCAATAAATGCACATCGACCCTAACATGCCGTAAATGCCAAGCGCCGCATAATACAATTTTACATGAGGCCTTTGTAAGATCAGCTAATTATTTTAATAGAGTTCAACAACATTTACCGGAGCAACAAAACGTGACTGGAACGTCACATGCATCACAAAATCAAAATTCCGAGATTTTATTGGCTACTGCGATGATAAGGGTAAAGTCGGCCGATGGATCTTACCTTAACATGCGAGCCTTAGTCGATCAAGGCTCGCAAATTTCACTCATAACAGAAAGGGCTGCGCAATTGTTAGGATTAGAAAGGAAGCGCTGCAAAGGTGTTATATTTGGAGTAGGCCAAAGGGAGAACTATTGTAAAGGGGTCATTAGTATCGAATTATCTTCGATATATGAGAATTTTGAAATTGAAACAGACGTCCTTATAATGAATAATTTAATTAAGAGCTTACCTAACAGATCCTTCCCTGAACTATCATGGTCGTACCTGAAAAATATAAACCTAGCGGATCCTGAATACTATAAAAGTCGTCCTGTGGATTTATTGCTAGGGGCTGACATTTATGCTAACATCATTATAGGCGGCATAATAAAGGGTGAGAACATTCAACAGCCTATAGCTCAACAGTCACATTTAGGGTGGCTCTTATGTGGTAACGCAGAGATGAATCATTATCAATGCAGCGTTGTTATTAATAACATAGACGAGATAAAAAGATTTTGGGAGGTCGAGGAAATAAGTGAGCCCTCAAATTTATCATTAGAAGATCAACAATGCATAGATTTCTACCTAACAACAACAAAAAGGAACAAGGATGGTCGTTACGAAGTAAAACTGCCCCTTAAGGAACATTTGAAGCATAAGCTGGGTGCCTCAAAGCCCATGGCTGTTGCACAATTTTCAAATTTAGAGCGTAAATTTGAAAAACAACGTGAATTAGCGCAACAATATAAAGCTTTTATGAAAGAGTATGAACAGTTAAACCACATGAAACAAGTCACAACAGATTCGGCGACCTTGGAATGTTTTTTACCACATCATGGAGTCCTGCGCGAGGACTCAGAAACAACTAAATTAAGAGTCGTGTTTAATGCATCCGCGCAAACCTCAACAAAATGGAGTCTGAATGACATTATGAGTAAGGGCCCGAATCTACAAAAGAACCTCCAATCATTATTATTACAGTGGCGACAGTTTCCCTATGCATTTACCGCTGACATTGCGAAAATGTATAGAAATATTAATTTGGAAATTAACGATCAGCAGTTTCAAAAAATCATTTGGCGGGGGTCCCGGGATGAACCTATTAAAGTTTTTCAATTAACCACCGTAACATACGGAACTAAAGCAGCCCCATTTCTTGCTATGATGACCTTGAAAAGGTTAGCCTCAGAAGAAAAACACAAATATCCGGAGGCGGCACGTGTCCTTGAGGAAGCTTTTTACATGGACGATCTGTTGTACGGAAGCTACACTTTAGACCATGGCAAACAATTAATACGTGATATGATCGACCTTTTAAAATTAGGCGGTTTCAACCTAAGAAAGTGGGCCACCAATCAACCACTATTATTAGATAACATTAAGGAACATGATGATCATATGATTATCGAATTCAAAACCGATGACCTTTCAAAAACATTAGGTTTATGCTGGAACGCTAAACAAGATCATTTTACCTACAAGTGCAAGATTTCTAAAGAAACATCAAAATTAACAAAACGACTATTGTTATCGGAAATCTCAAAATTGTTTGACCCTTTAGGTTGGCTGACCCCTATTTCAACAAAATTAAAATTAATTTTCCAACGATTATGGAGAGATAATCTGCAGTGGGACGACGAAGTATCAGATGAAATTCGACGAGAGTGGTCAAAAATAACATTAAATATAGACTCCATAAACAGCTGTATAATACCACGGTGGATTTTATCTGAACAAGATGACATAATCGAAATTCATGGATTTTGCGATGCGTCTATAAACGCATATGCTTGTGTAGTTTACGCAAGGTCTAAGGGTCAACAAAAAACAACTCTAGTTGCAGCAAAATCCAAACTAGTACCCCATAAAAAAGCCCTAACTCTACCGCGAGCTGAACTGTGCGGTGCATACCTACTTTCGAGGTTAATCGAAAAAATAAAACAGAGCCTGACTTGCAGTTTAGAAATCTACGGATGGTGTGATTCTATGGTTGTATTAGGCTGGCTAAAAGGAGACTCTGCGCGCCTTAAACCATTTGTAGCGAATAGAATAAACCTTATAAAACAAGTAATGTCAGCAGAACTATGGCACTATGTGAAATCGAGCGAGAATCCCGCGGATTCGGCGAGTCGAGGGTTAACACCATCCCAATTAATTAACCTTCCCCTTTGGTGGAACGGCCCTCTATGGCTGCCTACTTTTAATATTACAAACATCCCAAAACAGATCATACTCGAAACAAAGGAAGAAACTAAAATTTTAAAACTTACAAATATTATTCAAAATAACAATAGCCTTATAGATGACTTATTACAGCTTAGCAATTCATTCATAAAAATAACACGCGTCTTAGCATGGGTACTAAGAGCATTGACACCTCGATCGCAACGTAAACAATTACCATCGTACCTAACATTGTACGAGTTGCGAAAAGCAAAATCAACAATAATTAAATACATACAAAGTAAGGAATTTGGACTTGAGATTGAAACGTTGAAGAAAAATAATTTTATTACAAACAGTACATTATTAAATTTAAATCCATTCATAGATAAAGACGGTTTTCTTAGAGTTGGAGGTCGTTTGAGAAACGCAAAAATGAACATTGAGATGAAACATCCTAAGATCATCCCGCATAAAAGTCGCTTGGCGGAGCTACTTATACTCGAAGCTCATGAACTAACATTTCACGGTGGTCCTCGACTCACCCTGACTACTCTAAGGCAACAGTACTGGATAACAAGTGGATACAGTGCGACAAAGGCAAGGCTACGAAACTGTGTGACTTGTAGAAAACACGAGTCCCGAAAACAAGGTCAAATGATGGGAGATCTGCCCGCCGCCAGGATTAACCAAGCCGCTCCCTTTTACCATACTGGAGTGGACTATACTGGCTTCTTTGAGACCAAAGCCAACAAGGGCCGGGGCGTCAGAACTCTTAAAGGTTACGTAGCGGTGTTTGTGTGTATGGTAACCAAGGCCGTACATCTTGAGCTGGTATCAGACCTAACCAGCTCAGCTTTTCTAGCTGCACTTCGTAGAATGGCCGCTAGAAAGGGAGCCCCGCGTCACCTGTATAGTGACCAAGGAACAAACTTTGTTGGTGCCAATCGGATGCTGCAAGAAGAGTACGAAGAGCTGCAGCAAGTTTTTAACAATAATTTGATGTTGGAGGTAGCGGAAATGAACATTGAATGGCATTTCAACGCGCCATCATGGCCGAGTGCGGGAGGTTTATGGGAGAGAGCAGTTCAAAGTTTAAAATACCATCTAAAAAGGGTAGTGGGTGAACAAAAACTCACGTTTGAGGAGTTCACAACTATACTTTCGCAAATAGAAGCTTTCATGAACTCTAGACCTTTATGTTCCGTTACTGAAAATATCGAAGACCTAGATTACCTAACACCGGCCCACTTTTTACACGGTAGAGCTGGATTAACAGTCATCGAAACGAAAGAGGACGCAAGGACAAGATGGCACTTAACGAATAACATCTTAAAACAAATTTGGAAAACATGGAAAACGCAGTACCTTACTCTACTTACAACTAGAGAGAAATGGCTTAAATCTAAAACAAATTTGAAAGTGGGTGATTTAGTTATGATCCATGAAGACAACGTCCCAGCTGGAAAATGGCCCATGGGAAGAGTCATCGAGTTATTTCCGGGAAGCGATGGCCGCGTTCGAGTAGTAAATATAAAAACAAAAAATGGAATTATCAAACGACCGGTGATAAAACTTTCAGTTCTGCCGCTAGAATCAATAGATCAAGAAACCATTAAACAAGATAAGGAACATCAACAAACAAAAACAAATATACCTAAACATAGAACACGCCGCCGACTCGGAAGTGTATCATATATCATAATGGCGCTAACGTTTTTTATGACCATGATAGGCAACGTAAACGGTACCTACTCGGTAACAAAACTACCTGGCAATCAATCGCTGTACTTTGACCCTATTTCCCAAGTTAGCCTTATCAAGGACTCGTGGACTATGATTGTGTATTATAATATGTCTCCGTACTTGGAAGGAATTCAAGCTCTTAACAAATTAACAACATATTTAAACATATCTTGCCATAGTATAAACAGTAGTAGCCAGTGTAATACAATAGTCAATCAGCTGTTTCACGAGTACAATGAACTGGAGCATTATAATAAACTTTTGATGACGCATCAAACAACCAAGCGCTCGAGACAGAGACGAGGCCTTATCAATGGAGTTGGCTACCTTGCAAATTCGCTATTCGGAGTATTAGACGAGAGTTTTGCAGAAAAGTATACTCAAGACATTGAATTAATAAAAAACAACGAACATCATTTAAGAAATTTACTTAAAAATCAGACTTCCTTAGTAGAGTCAGAATATAATTTATTGAAAAGAACAGAAGAAATCATGACTAAGCAACATAAAATCATAAACAAACATTTAAATTCATTAGATAAATTATCAAACATCGTACAACGGGATATCAGTAATATTTCCATACTTCAAGAATTCACAATTTCAGCGTTGACAGCCACTAATCTACTGAATAATCTAAAAGGATCACAAGATACATTGCTAGATATGTTAACAAACAGGGGTCACTTTAATATACATCTTTTAACTCCACAACAACTACAAAGAGAACTCAATCTCATAGCAGGAAATTTAGCTGACGATACAAAACTGCCGGTATCCAACCAGAACATACATAATTTGTATCCATTATTAAATATAAAATCAAGACTTACTAATCAATATTTCTTATTTAAAATATCATTTCCACTGATAAGTCGAGAACAATATAAACTTTACCAACTACAGTCTGTACCGCAACAAAGGGATAATATTATAATAGAAGTGATACCGTCAGCAAACTACATAGCCACCGATTTGAGAAGGGACGCCTATATAAAATTTTCATCACAAGACCTGTCGCTATGTATAAAACAAGAAGATATGCTGTATTGTAATTTGAAAAAACCTATTTATTATCTTAATACTGAAAATAACTTTTGTGTGATTGATCGTAACACTAAGAAATGTAAGGTAACCTTGTCCAGCTGCGAAAACAAAATAATACCTTTAAACAATCCTACATTGTATCTGTACCATTGTTGTAACACTTGCGCTGTTAAGGTGATCTGCGACAATCATATACAATCGGAACGCTTGAGTGAAGCCGGCATCATCTCTGTAACTCCGGGATGCTTACTGAAAGGTCCAGATTTCACACTAAATATACCAAAAAATACAGAAAACGAGCTACAGTTGAGTGCAAACGTCTATGTACCAAAGATTGATCAACTTAACTTCATCATCAACAGCTTCATACCCATAGACCTTTGGGAAAACATAACAGATTCCTCTGGAATGCAATCATCCTTGAGAACTCTACATAAAGGTATAGAGGATATGAAGAACAGTCAAGCAGAGGATGGGTGGAACCTATCAAGTCACGACATCCACCAGTATGCAGTGAGCTACGGCCTGGCTGGCGTGGTGGCGCTGGTGGCGGGCGCGTTGCTGCTGCGGCGCTGCCGGCGTCGGCGCGAGCGCGGGGCCCGCATCGCGGCGCCCGTCGAGCTGCAGCCCGCCGCCGCCGCGCAGCCTGGCCCCGCGCATCAACACAATACGGCATAACCAAGTGTGCGAATAAACATGGTTGAACATCAGTCTAACTCAAGTGCTCCTCGTATTTATAGTATTATAAAAAAGAGTGCAGTGTCGAATAAATAAAGATAGTGTCCTTTCGCGCGTGTTATTACGGCTAAGTGAAAGCCTAGTGCTTGTCATATTTATCAATATAAATAAGAGTGAAGTTACAAACAAACGTGCTCAGTGTTTTATCTAGGGACACTAAAATATTTAATTAAGTTCATAGTACTAACAAATTTTGCTTTATCATCTTGTAAAACATTTTCACAACGTTACCTTTACTAACCCTCTTCCCTTCTAATCATTTCACTTTTGGTGCCCCGGAATATGTTCGGTGATTTACCGAACATTTACTTACTTTGCAATATTGTTTGACGTAGGCATCGACCTACTTAATTACCTATGTTAATAACTTTATATCAATATAATTTCAGTGCACAACTAGCGTGACACCCGGGTGCATTCTAACATTTTACATAACATTTATATTTTATATTATTTAACATTTTTAACAGTTTTACATAAATAAATAATTAATAAACATTTGAACAGTTTTTTATACAATAACATTTAATCACCGCAATACTCGCCCCGTACACGACACCCTTTGACAAATTCATTTGATTTTGCCCGAGAGTCAATTATCAAGAAGTTATTCTTGCATGGTAACCGAGAGTCAAACTCATGAATATTGTCTGATATAATGTACAAACCTTCAATTCACTTGATTTTGACCGAGAGTCAATTATGAAGAAATTATCCTTGTATGTTGACAGAGAGAGAGAAAGGGGCACTAGCTGCAATAATAAATTACTTTGTGCGCGATGCAATAATCTACTATTATAACATGCTTGTATGTTGAACGAGAGTTAATATCAGTATTTATCTTTGTATGTTGGCCGAGAGACAAACTCATGGATATAATCATCAATATATATAAAACTGTTCCGTTACTGACTGAGTGACTGAGGTACTGAGTGACTGAGATACTGAGTGACTGAGTGACTGACAGACAACGTACAGCCGTAACTACTAGGCGTAGAGAGCTGAAATTTGGAACATACATTCTTTAGGGGATGTAGGGGTGCACTAAGGAAGGAATTCCCGAAATTCCCACGGGAACGGGAAATATAGGACTTTTCAGTTTGTATGAAAAATCTTATTCCTTGAGTGCACCGATGTGAAACTTGGTGTAAAGGTTTTTCAATATGTGTCTGGTTGTGTTATGAAAGGAATTCCCGAAATTCCCACGGGAACGGGAAATATATGATAAATTATATTATTATTATATATAATAATAATAATAATATAATTTATTGACACAAAAAACACTTTACAAAAGAGAAATTATTAACAAGTTATTAAATAGTCAGTTTATGTGTCAAAAGGGCACTTTCAGCAGGATGTTGCCTCAGTGTGAGGCAACGCTGGATGATGTTTTAGTTTGTATGAAAAAATCCCATCCCTTGAGTGCACGGATGTGATACTTGATAAAAAGGTTCCTCAATAAGTGTCTGTTTGTATTATGGAAGGAATTCCCGAAATTCCCACGGGAAGGGGTTGGACTTTTTAGTTTGTATAAAAAATCTTATTCCTTGAGTGTACGGATGAGATACTTGGCATGAAGGTTCTTCAAAGAGTGACTGGTTGTGTTACGAAAAAAAATCCCAAAATTCCCACGAGAACGGGAAACATATGATTTTTAGTTTGTGTGAAAAAAACTTATTCCTTGAGTGCATGGGTGTGATACTTGGTATAAAAGTTCTTTGCAGTGGGTGTCTGGTTGTATGGTTTCTGAAATTTTCACGAGAAGGGTAGTTAAGCGCATACGAAGTTGCGGAATAAACCTAGTATGATATAATGTACAAACCATTTTTACTGCAAACCAATACTTGCTAAAGTGTTAGAAATTAATAACCACATAATTACTGAACCACTTTTACAATCGAAACCACAAGTTTTTGATATGCCATATTATCCAACGCAGCCATTATTTACCGAATTATTGACCTAACAACCGGAAGTATCCAACTTAGTGATCGAGATTCTCGAAGGTCTGGGTGATTCGATCAACGAATCGCCAAATTACGGTGATGTGATACATCCAAAAGACCTAATAGAAAAACTAGTATGTGAATATTCACAAACTAGTAAGTGTAAATTAATAAAGGCGCTATCTTTAAACTTAATTACTTAGATTAGGAGTGATAATAAAAAACAAAATAAAAATTTTGAAAAACCCACGACGCGACGTTAAAAAAGTAATTGAAAAAGAATAAAATAATTTAAAATCCTCGACTTGTCCCAATAACATAGGTATTCAACTCCTATGAACTTTATAAGAAGAGCAAGAAAATCCGTCGAGGGCTGCCATCAATATTTTAAATTTCAATATAAAACTACAAAAATCGGACCAGTGGTTCTGGAGATAAATGGTAACACTGGTTTGCACAAACACCCTCTCACCCCAAACGCATATACCGTCTCCGTTCCGTCGTGGGTAAAAACGAATTCATTCAATGGCAGCCCCAGACGGATTTTCTTGCTCTTCTTATAAAGTTCATAGGGAGTTGAATACCTATGTTATTGGGACAAGTCGAGGATTTTAAATTATTTTATTCTTTTTCAATTACTTTTTAACCGTCGCGTCGTGCGTTTTTCAAAATTTTTATTTTGTTTTTTATTTCAAACTTTTTAAAGAGCATAATGTAGGTACCATACATTACATTACACAACACCTTGTTCCTCATTACCTATTTAAGAACATTATACCAATCAAATCCAAAGTGATACTTAATTGAAATCGGCATTCAAATCGGACCAATGGTTTGCAAACAAATATTTACTGCAGCGCCCCCTGGTGAGTTGGTACCGTAACACCTATCTAAGAACATGCACCAATCAAATCCGATTACTGAAAACCGCATTAAAATCGGACCAGTGGTTCTGGAGATAAATGGTAACATTGGTTTGCACAAACACCCTCTCACCCCAAACGCATATACCGTCTCCGTTCCGTCGTGGTTAAAAAAGAAATAAAATGAAGATGCAATGAAATTTTTTTATTCATCATAAGACCATCGATTGGCTGACTGACGTCACAATGTTGTACTTCGACTTTAATAAGGTGTTGATAGTTATTGAATAAGATATTATAGTAGACCAAGAGACAAAAAAAGCCGGCAGTCAGGATTATACAAATTAATACAAAAAGGTACTGTAACGTTGTGTTCTAGTTCATGCTAGTTTGTCTTCCCTACAAATACCAAAATTCTATTACTACTAGCGCTACGCGCCGGGCACTACTGGAACTTTTTGCGTTCGATATCGATATATCTATAGTACCAAGGAGCGTATCTATAGTATGGTATTCAACCAATCAAGTGTTTGTGCTCGTTGCATTTGCTTATTTTTCTGTGTGTTTTTTGTCGCTTATTTCTTTTGTTAGTGTTTTCTACAAAGTACGTTGAGTAGAGTGTTCACTCCTCGCGTTCTTACGATCTCGAATTGAAGATTTTACTTTTGTGAAGTGATATTTTAACCTAGGATACTGACTTTCTAGTGAGATAGTGAGATAAGAAAAGGAATTGCATTGATTTTTAATGACTGGTGCAAGGAGGTGAACAATTTGTGCGGCAAAAGCATTGAGTTTGACAAAGACGACCCGAATAAATCTATGGCCTGCAATTATTATATCTCACACAAATATAAAAATAAAAAATAAAATAAAGAAGAAATAAATAATTCCCATAGCATCATGCTTTGTGCAGTTTATTTCGACTCATTAGTGTTGCGCAGTTTAAATTTGACTCGTTACTCGAATCAAATTATAATTGCGCAATAGTAATAACTTGTACTACGAATTTATGAAAATATGAAAGTGGCGCGGTACGGCCGGGCTGCATTCTAGGGTTGCTTTGGTCAAAAAGGTTCCTAGAGTGGATACTGTATGGCGCTAAAGTGCAAAAACCGCGAGACGGTCGTCTATACTTTAGTACTTATATTCATCTATGTTCTAGTTTGTGCCCGGAGTGAAGATTACTGAGATGAAGATTACGGAGTGAGATTAATTTGTAGATAACCAGACACTCCTACCAAAATACCTAATAAAATACAGCTCATAAAATAAAGATACTCTGAGCGTAAACACCCTAGACTCACCCTAGATCCTACTTAACCGGGACGTAGCGGGTAGGGCGTACTTGACAGGTCTTATGATATAAAAATAAAAGATGTTAGTACTGATATATCACACATTTTATTTTTAATTGCTTAAGGCGAGCCCTGAGTATCTTTACATAAACGGAGCGCGGTGAGACAGAATTTAACTAGCCCGGGAGAGGGGGAGTTCACCTATAATAAAGCACCTCACCGTAGTAAGTAATTCATTCAAAACTTAATGATTTGTACTTACGGGCAACTCTTGCCTATTTCGATGGACGTCAAAGTGCCTATTTATTCTTGGTATTAAATTATAGTTCATAAGTTCAATTAGTTTACGTGTTCGCGCGCCTAGCGCAGCTCGAGCAGAAAGTTCTACCGGGCTGAATAGCTTCGCATCTATCGCGATACGCGAAGCATCCCCCACTTGCACGGACATGGCCTGCGCGAGCGCACGCGCGTATTATTGTATAAGACAACCTTTCCTACTACATTTTACTAAAGCACCGTAATTAAAAAAGCATCTATATTTATTTTGGAGTTTTCCTTGTTGCCCAAACATTAGGTTTGTATTAAATTGTTGTATTTGTGTTTTGCTATGGCGCACAGTCGTTGGATGTTAGAGAATACGTTAAAGTTTTTTCGAAAGAAAACTTTAGCGTGCTGACTGTCTTTCATTATTGGTGTAGTGCATGCTAGGTCTGCTGGTTAATACTAGATTGCTTAAATATATGCGAGGTTAAATATTTTATACATACATACATACATAACGTCACGCCTGTATCCCTTATGGGGTAGGCAGAACACCAGAGGTTATAAGACCATCTGATGTCACGTTTGACAAATTTGGAGGTATTATAAAGATGGAGAGAGACTATTGTAGTGACAGGGGGTCAGCCTATCGCCCACAAAAACGCCTTCAAACGCCTCTGTCCCTTAACTGACTTTTACAGTATGCCCGGGAAGAGAAGCAGCTGGCACATTCTACGTTTTTCATTCGCTCCCAGTCCAGCATGGAAGAAAATAAAAAAATTTACATTAAAATTAATTTTTTTTTTATTGTGTAAAATTTACATTATACACAATAAAAAAATACAGAACAAAGAACAAATAAAAAGAAAACAATGTATAAAGGGCGGCCTTATCGCCAGGAAGCGATTTCTACCAGGCAACCTAAATGCCTGGTAGAAAAGGCAATTTAAATAAATATTTAAATTATTATATTAATTTTTGTTCATCTGCGTGCTTGGTGCAAATCATAGATTTACTAAAATATAGATGACCGTCTCGCGGTTTTTGCTCTTTAGCGTCATACTGTATCCACTCAAGGAAACTTTTTGAACCCTAGGATGCAGCCCGGCCGTACCGCACCACTTTCAAATTTTCAGAAATACATAGTACAAGTTATTACTAATGGGCAATTATAATTTGATTCGTTTTACTACATAGGTAACGAGTCAAATTTAAACTGCGCAATACTAATAAGTTGATGCTCTGCGAGTTAGGAGTAATAAAAACAATATGCATCTCAGACAATTATTTATTTTTTCTTAATTCACTTTTCATTTTTATAATTGTGGATGTAAAATTTATAGTCCATAGATTTGTTCCGGTCTTCTTGGTCAAACTCAATGCTTTTGCCGCACAAAAAATTGTTCACTTTCTTGCACCAGTCATTCACAATCAATTCCTTTTCTTAACTCACTATCTCACTACAAAGTCAGAATCTTACGTAAAAATATCACTTCACAAAAATACAATCTTCGATTCGACTTCAATCTTCGATTCAAAAACACTAATAAGAATTTAGAGACAAAAAACAAACAGCAAAATAAGCAAATGCAACGAGCGCAAAAACTTGATTGGTTGAATACCACACTATAGATACGCTGCCTGGTGCGATACATGGTATTATAGATATATCGATTTCGAACGCAGCAAAAAATACAAAAAGTACCAGTAATGCCCGGTGCGTAGCGCTAGTAGTAATGGTGCAAATGGAATAACTTTATTCGATTGAGTTTACCATCGCGTTAATCGAGTATAATACTTTTACAATTCATAATTTTGGTTTCCCATTTTCATCACTAGCTGGCGCTGTTTTGATCTGATATAAAACGAAGTCATTATCGTAATGGTATAGGTATGTGTGAAACCTAGCACTCGACACTCGACACGTACTTTCGATATTATTATTATAACAGAAGCTTTAACTGATATCGAAACTATCCCGCATGACGAGAACCTTGTGAAAGTCGAGACCGAAAAGCAACGCAAGTACTTGGACCTTGCACACGAGGTTACCGAAATGTGGGAAGTTGTGTCCACCGAAATCATCCCGGTTGTAATATCCGCAAACGGTTTGACCCCAGCCACACTAGTCAGACACCTTGAAAGGCTGGGATTCGGCGGTGGTTCGCTTCCAGCACGCATGCAAAAAGCGGTTTTGCTCGAGACTGCCCGAATCGTTCGTCGGTTTCTGTTTCTCTTACCCTGATTCCCGACCGACTGGTCCAATTGTCGGGTCTTTCCCGCCGAAAGGCGTGTAGCTGTAAGCATACATAATAATAATAATAAAATTTATTTATTTTCATCATCAGCATATTTTTACAATCTTAATCTAACAATATATCTAAATGCCTGAACTATCCCTATTTTATCCCTATTTTTCAGGTGAAAATGGGTCAAAATTATATTACTAATATTATAAATGTGAAAGTTTAGATATATGGATGTCTGGATGTTTATTCCTCAATTACGGGAGAATGTGCTTATTACGACCAGGAAAAGGGTTTTAAAGCACGACACGATAACATTTTGAGTGACAATTTATTAACATAAAGAAATAGCTTATATACCAAAAAATTATAAATTAAGTTAACAATATTTAATATTATCATGGTATTGATTTTATCGAGCACGTTTGATTAATAGATAATAATATATTGATTCTCTGTGGGTCACGTCGGAAGACGCCACACGGGTTAACGGATTTGGGTGAAATTTGGCGTAGTAATAGTGTACAGTCTTTTTATCTCGAAATTCCCGCGGGATTCGAAATTGCGCGGGTAAACTCACGCGGAACAGCTAGTACGAAGTAAAGATAAAAAAAAAAATTACTTATGTGTAAATCTTCTTCTAAATAAGGAATCCTTAATCCCCGATTTTAAAACCAACTGTAAGCAAAAAAATATGTAGCTAAGGACAAATTGAAATGACCAGTTATGTAACTTATTAGGGGTTGTACGGGACCCGCGTAATTTCGAATGCTGCGAAGTCTGCGGGAATTTCGGGGTAAAAAGTAGCCTATGTGCTATTTCCGACTGTACATTATCACTTTTACACATTTCATCCAAATCCGTGGAGCCGTTCTCCCGTGGTTGAGGAACAACAATCCATACATCTAAACTTTCTCATTTATAGTATTGGGAAGAGTATGATTGGGTAGGTTAGTTGCAGACTTGATGCGGCAGACGTAATGCGTGTGTTGTTGCAGGCGCGCGCCGACAGCCTGGGCGCGCTGCTGGAGCACGTGCGCCTGCCGCTCGTGGCGCAGGAGGCGCTGGTGGCGCGCGCCGCCGCGCCGCCGCTGGCCGGCGCCGGCCTGCAGGTCAAGGTAGGCCGCGTCCTGTAGTGTGCCCCAGCTGTGTGCCCCTTGACGCCGAGAGTGACGCCTTGTTGCCCGCAGGACCTGCTCATCGAGGCTATGTCGTTCCACCTGGCGGGGCCGGGCGCGCGCGCCGCCGCCGCCGCCCGCAGCGCCCGCGCGCGCCCGCGCCGCGCCCCGCGCCGCCTGCTGCTCGTGTGCGGCGGCCAGGCGCCCAAGGCCATCCGCGACGTGGAGGCGCTGCCGCTCGCAGGTCAGTGCCCCGCCCCCCGCCCCCCGCCCCGCGCCGCCTGCTGCTCGTGTGCGGCGGCCAGGCGCCCAAGGCCATCCGCGACGTGGAGGCGCTGCCGCTCGCAGGTCAGTGCCCCGCCCCCCGCCCCCCGCCCCGCGCCGCCTGCTGCTCGTGTGCGGCGGCCAGGCGCCCAAGGCCATCCGCGACGTGGAGGCGCTGCCGCTCGCAGGTCAGTGCCCCGCCCCCCGCCCCCCGCCCCGCGCCGCCTGCTGCTCGTGTGCGGCGGCCAGGCGCCCAAGGCCATCCGCGACGTGGAGGCGCTGCCGCTCGCAGGTCAGTGCCCCGCCCCCCGCCCCCCGCCCCCGCGCCGCCTGCTGCTCGTGTGCGGCGGCCAGGCGCCCAAGGCCATCCGCGACGTGGAGGCGCTGCCGCTCGCAGGTCAGTGCCCCGCCCCCCGCCCCCCGCCCCGCGCCGCCTGCTGCTCGTGTGCGGCGGCCAGGCGCCCAAGGCCATCCGCGACGTGGAGGCGCTGCCGCTCGCAGGTCAGTGCCCCGCCCCCCGCCCCCCCGCCCCGCGCCGCCTGCTGCTCGGTGTGCGGCGGCCAGGCGCCCAAGGCCATCCGCGACGTGGAGGCACGCTTGGCAGGCGGGTTGGCGATCGCAGTGCGATGTTAATATACACAAAAGGACGCTGCTGCCCGTCCTCTGGTTTGTCCCTTAGTCGATTCTTACGACACCCATGGGAAGAGATGGGGGTAGCGCTATTCTTAAGGCGACGCCACACGCCCAACAAAAAGTGTTGATTGTAAATATGACAGAATGTGTGGACGTGTGTTGCAGGCGCGGGCGCGGGGCGAGGGCGGCGGCGGCTGGCGCAGCATGGCGCAGCTGCCGGGGCGCCGCTGCCGCGCGGGCGTGGCGGCGCTGGGCGCGCGGCTGTGGCTGGTGGGCGGCTTCAACGGCCTGGTGCGCGTGCGCGCCGTGGACGTGTACGACGCGGCGCGGCGACGCCTGGGCGCCCGGCCCGCCGCTGCTGGCGCGCCGCTCCACGCTGGGCGTGGCCGTCAGCGACCACGTCATCTACGCCGTGGGCGGGTGAGCCTCGCAGCCTTGTCCGCAGGCTCCCTGTCACACTAACACTGCGGCTGTCCCGCAGGTTCGACGGCGCCACGGGGCTGAGCTCGGCGGAGATGCTGGACGTGCGCGAGGCGCGGGGCGCTGCCGCATGGCACACTAACACTGCGGCTGTCCCGCAGGTTCGACGGCGCCACGGGGCTGAGCTCGGCGGAGATGCTGGACGTGCGCGAGGCGCGGGGCGCTGCCGCATGGCACTCTAACACTGCGGCTGTCCCGCAGGTTCGACGGCGCCACGGGGCTGAGCTCGGCGGAGATGCTGGACGTGCGCGAGGCGCGGGGCGCTGCCGCATGGCACTCTAACACTGCGGCTGTCCCGCAGGTTCGACGGCGCCACGGGGCTGAGCTCGGCGGAGATGCTGGACGTGCGCGAGGGCGCGTGGCGCGCGCTGCCGGCGATGGCGACGCGCCGCAGCTCGGTGGGCGTGGCGGTGCTCAACGGCAACGTGAGTGACGCGGGGCGGGGGGGGTAAAGGGGTGGCGGGGGGCCGCCATCACAATATAGAGCTTACGAAATTATTTACCTTTTTGAACAAAGATTGAACATCATACATTATAATGCTTGAGCAGTGATATACCTACATACAGACCACATTCAATTTGATAATATTTACCGTGTTTTAGAGTAAAAAGAAGAGAATAGAAGAACATTTACTGACGGACACAACACATTACAGTAGTTAGAACATACAAAAGAAAAAAAAGCACAAAGCACAAAAAAGACAACATAAATAAATTAACAAAGTAAACCACATCATACATATTACACAAATATAAAATTAAAACGGATACAACAATGAAAACAAAAAGTTAAATTATTGAACGTGCGTTATAACGTCGCCGCCCTTTGTATGAATACTATAAGATCTGTTAGGTTCCCAAATTAAGTTAAATAGATAAATATGTTTTCAACACACTTGCTCGTAAAGTGAGCGTTATTCTATTGAATTTAGAACTATAAACTGGGCTATAAGTCACGGGTGCATAATATATTATACCCTAGTGCATAATATAATGAATCCTACAAAGTTGAATTGTACCTTTGTGCAAATTACATTCGAGTAAACAGAGCATATTTTATTGGTCCGGGTTATACATTAAATATTTTCAGAAACAACAAAGAGGTTTTATACCACTTCAAATCCATATACATTTTTAAATGTTTGCGCCTTATATTAGTAAAACAAATTTGTATATCAAACAAATTATTCACAATTTACAATAATTTGTTATAAAATATTAAAATATTTTCATTTACCACTCCAAATTAAACATTTTCACTTAAAATAGGCTGTATATGCTATACAGACATTGACACATTTGGCGGAAAAAAAACCTACGCGCATGCGCGAGGTTCGGCGCCATTTTTCAATCACAATTCACAGCTTTGTTATCAAATGTGTTTGTTATTTTATGACCACGTATGTCTGTCTTTTACTCACAACTGTGTTGAAAAACGTCGTATGTAACTCGTGAGCGTTGCTAATTACAGCCTCGACTGTAATTAGCAACTTCGCTCACTTGTTACATAATATACTAATAACGTCACGCCTGTCTCCCTTTACAGGAGACAGAGATAAGATAACGCCAATTGCTACGATCAAGACATACCCTTTTCGCTTCCTCCACGTTCATTATTATTTTCATACACGATCGATGATAAACAAACAAAAGAAACGAAAGCGGAACAGTATTTTTTAATACAGTTGCTCAAAAAGTGGCGTATTGCAGGGACGTTTAGCGCTCGGGATGTGGGCTATTACACACGCGTGCTTTTTCTTTACCTTTTACGCATTCGTGCGTTCTCTTTCCCAACTGTCAAAATAATGTCTATTAAAAAGAAAAAATCAACCACGAAGTTTTTACTAAAAAAAATCATAGAAGTTTTTACGATTCATGCAAATATTTCTGAAAAGAAGCTACTAATTTGTTTCAATATCAGATATAATGATTTGATGCAATGAGTTAGGTTAGGTTTCATTTCATTTTATCTCATTAAATTCATTTTCATTTCATGTCATTACAAAAAATCTACTAAAGACTTGGCTGTATGGGCATAGTTCCCTTTGCCTACCCAGAATGGGTAAACAAAACAAAAAAATCTCCGTTTATAATCATTCACGGCTGGCGCCATTTTGTATATTTTATAAAATTGCTTAATTTAGGTGTTCGAGCCTATGCTTGACCCACTAGTGAGATTACCCCTTTGAACTTCCCTTAATTGCAGTGCGTATCAACCTTCAGGTTACGACAAATATTCGATAGATCATAACAGTGTGAAGTCAGTTGCGGAAGAGACATTGCCGTCGGTTAGTCAATTTGCAATCAGTACGTCTTTGAACTTCACAGTGAGCAGTGCTTTTAATAAATTCTCGATATTGCTTGTTACCAAAGTTTTTAAGAATTACGTGTCTAAACCCAAAGTAAGAAATTAATTTCACTTGTAAATTACAACATCTTAAATAATAATGACATAAACATTCGTCATAATTTGCGAATACCCGCTCCCTCGGACGGTAGACTCGCTAACATACGTTTTAAAATCGCCTGGAATCTAAGACGGCGGCTGACTGAGCCGCCAAGATGGCTATAGACTGCATATCTGCAGTCGTCTGTGACAAGTGACGGCTGTCACAGTTGACAAACCAGTCTAAGTGACGTCTGGCACAGTCGACAGCTCAGCCTACTTGACGTCTGCCACGTCAAAGATTAGCGTGACGTATGTCATAGTCGTTAACTTAGCCGACAGACCTTAAACTTGTCTGAAATTTCTGAACTGCACTAATGATCATTGTTGACCTATTTCAGGACATGGAACAGACAACGTTAGAGAATATTGTAGACTGGGTCCCAGCCACAGAGGATCTACATGCATACAGGCGACTTATAAATGTCCTCGATAGACATTATCCACCTAATTGGAGATCCTGGATTGTAAATAAAGTGTCTTATGAAGAGCTGTTCGGGGAATGTATCAGTTCTGATGATGAGAATCGACTACTATTCGCTGTACCTACAGTCGACTTAGCCAACGCCTTAAGCGACCAACCGCTTTCATCACATAGCGAAAGGAAATATAAGATATTTAAGAGAAAGTTGCTAAGCTGGCCCATAGGCATGACAATCATATATAGTCCTCTAGCTACAATGAAGAAAATTCACCCTGAAAGCCAATTCAATGGGTTCGCAATCCTCATTCAAAAACTCAAACCTATGCTGATTTCTCGTCACGAAGCTTCGTCTATTTTGCGGAAAAGTGCCTCCAGCGAGCACTTTTCGAGCTTATCTGACGGTTCCACGCCAGCGTTGAATCGCAAACGTCCCTATAGCCCGGGAACAACATCGTCAATTTCTCCAAAAAGGCTTTTAGTAACAGAAAGAGAAAGCCTAGCGGACTACATGAAGCAGCAAAACCAACTGCTTACTCGAATTGTCCAAATGTCTGAAGCTAATTTTAACGCGATTAGTGGACTACAAAACAGTGATTCTAGACCACTTTCGAGGGAGAAGGAAGACGAAGTCGACACAGAAGAGGATGACTGGGCCCCGCCTTCTTTTACCCAAATGGATGATGACCACAGACTAGATGATCCTATTAGCTCTCTAACTCCTACGTCATCAAAAATTATAGAGAAGGACCTAGAAGAAGAACACTTTAATGATTTTGAAGCAGTAACAACAGAGTCAGAGGCAAAAGTTGGGGCAGCAAATCCTGTAGTTGCCAGACAGGGTGCTTTTTGTCAAAGACTTGGCACGGACGGATGGCAAAATATAAGATACGCGGAGGTCCAGAAACAATTTCAGGCTACACCAGTCTTTACATGTCTAAAAACGAACAACCTACTAGCTACAGTAACGCCCTCATGGCAGTCAGTGTCACTTCTGGAGAAAATGGATCTTTGGGGCAATTACCAATGGCTTAATTCAACAGAGGCAACATTTTACCGAAATTCTCAACAAGGCCTCCCCAGAAGTAAAGAAGCATATTAATCAATATTTCCTAGCTAAGGACTCGGATTTTCGAAAGACCTCAGATGCTCTGTTACAGTATACTTGTGGGAAGAGGGCAGAAGTTCTACAACAAAGGCGGGGTATTTACAGACCAACTAATAAAACTCTAAACGAATTGCTACAGGCCATCCCTCCATCTACAACTCACCTCTTTTCAGAGCCGCAGCTATCTGATCTTATTAAGGAACAAGGTGGAATATTGAAATTTTTTCCAGGGCGCTTTCGAAACCCCACATTCAAGCCTAGAAACTACAAAAAAGAAGTCCCATCTCTTGATAGAGAAAGGAGGGTCGATTCTCAAAGAAAACAGAACTTTAAGCCCTACCCTGAGCGCTTCACTAACCGTCCTTCAAACACAGGAACTAAGCGCCAGTTCCAACATCCATCAGGAAATCAAAAAAAGCCGAGATTTGACGGGAGAAAATAACTTTCATGCCGGCCAGGTGAGCCATTGTTGTCATATCTGGGAGAATCTTGGTGCCCCTAAGTCCATCCTATCAATTATTACTGGTTACAGAATCCCATTTAGTACTTCACCCCCTATTAGTGTTTTCGAAAAAGATACACTTACACGTTTCCTTATTAAGCCTTCACAAAGTATGAGTCATGAATTAGAGAAAATGATCAATTACGGGGCAGTCGAAAAGTGTCCTTTTAAATCTGGTTACCTCTCCCCTATGTTTTTAAGGCCCAAATCAGATGGTTCAAAGAGAATGATTTTCAACCTGAAAGCACTCAATAGTTATTTGAACCCACCTAAGTTTCGACTTATAAACCACCACAAAATTCCAGAATGCATAAATAGAAACGAATTCATGATCAAAATTGATCTATCTCAAGCCTATTTTCACGTCCCCGTCATAAATACTCACCGTAGATTTCTAGCCTTTAACCATAACGGATCTCTGTATCAAATGACTTGTTTGCCTTTTGGTTTAGCAACTGCCCCCTATGTTTTTGCAAAAATAACTAATTGGATTGCAAACTATTTCAAGGAAAGGGGGATAAGAGTAGTTGTTTACCTGGACGATTTTTTGATTATACATCAGCATGCACCAACTCTGTATCAACAAGGGCAATTAGTAAAAGAAGCCCTCGAAAGCATGGGTTGGTGCATAAACATGGACAAATCAGTTTTAGTACCAAAACAAAAAGCAGAATACCTGGGAATAATCTGGAACACGAGACTAAATACCAAAACATTACACTTATCAAAAATAGAAAAAATAAAAAATCTAATTGGACAATTTCTAACAAACAATACCTGGACATGGTGGGAGGCGAAAGTTCTCCTCGGCAACCTGAACTTTGCAGGATTCACCGTTCCACTCGGAAGACTACACAGTCGATATATTCAAATAGAGTCGAACCGGCTCCCGCACCAATTCCCTCACCAAGCTTACGAACTCCCAATAGTCGTCAAGGACGAACTAGCATGGTGGCTAAACAACATTCACGGAATATCGTCAATCCACATGGACGCGGCAACAACATTTGTAACAACAGATGCCGCAGGCCACGGATGGGGAGCAACAATCAATGGCCTACATCTATCAGGAATATGGGAAAATCATCAAATGAATTGGCACAGCAACCAGAAGGAATTGTGGACAGTTCTGAAAGTAATAAATCAACTAGGGTCTCAGATGAAAAATCAGACGGTGATGATTCAGTCAGACAACAAGTCAGTCGTTGCCTACATAATGAAGGAGGGAGGCACAAAGTCCTTACGATTGCTGAGAACCACCCGGGAGATATTAGAACGTGCTCATCAGTATCAAATACACTTGGCAAACTTGAGTAGGCAAAGTGAACTATGCCCATACAGCCAAGTCTTCAGTAGATTTTTTGTATTAACATGAAATTAAAATGAAATTTAATGTGATAAAATGAAATGAAACCTAACCTAACTCATTGAATCAAATCATTAAATCTGATATCAAAACAAATTAGTAGCTTCTTATCAGAAATATTTGCATGAATCATAAAACTTCTATGATTTTTTTTTAATAAAAACTTCGTGCCTGCTTTTTTCTTTTTAATAGCCCACACCCTGCGAATAGCCCACATCCCGAACGCATGTATGTTATGTATGTATGTATGTATTTTGGATGAATAAACAGTATTCAATTTATTTAATGTTATAAACGGGTCCATATCGGCTCACATAAAATTCTAATTCATATTTTTTGTCTTACTACCGATTTTTGTTCATAATAATCACTCTTCATAATTTTATTTTTCATACTTTTTTTATTCATACATTTTTATTCCTACCAACGGTTGTCATAACAGTTAGTGATCATATTTTTTTTATTAATAATGTTACTACCAAGAACCAGTTTAAAATCATAATTTTCTTTTTCAGATCTTTTTTCTTCATAACATTCAATGATCATATTGCTCTTATTAATAATTCTGTTACTAAGAAAATACTTCAACTCATAACGTCGTTGTTCAGAATTTCTTATTTAATAAAAGACAATTATCATAATTTTTATTTTAATAAAGGCAATACTAAGAAAAGATTAAGAAAAGATGACCATCAGTCTTTGCGGTAGCTATTTAGATGTGGAACGTCTCCAGCGCTACGGGAAGTGCAGCCCCAACGCCCTCGCGTAACAAAGCGCAAACACGCATGCTCACCTCCACAGCCTCGGCTTTTTGGTCGCCTCCGGCGACCAGCCTCGGCCGCTCCGGCTCGCACGCTGTGTGCGCTTTGTCACGGCGGGCGAGGGCTGCTCTCCCTCCGCGCCTCCGGCTTTACAAAAACACTCTAGGGTCGATCCAATAAGACTACGTGGTTAAGGGGTCGACAAATAATGTTTTGAACAAATTTGAAACTAAGTATGAGTTGTATGATAAAAATAGTTTAGTTACATATATCTACAGGTACACGCGTAATTTTTATAATTATGAATAAAAATAAATCTAAATAAAAAAATGTATGAATTTTGATAATAGTGATAAAGACGATTGATTATGTTGAGAAAATATACAAAACAAATAGATGTTTATCACTTCCAGTATTATGAATTTGAGTGATTCGGAACGATGGAACTTAGTATTTAGGAATAAAGATAGTTAGAATGAAAAATGTTATGATTTTCAATAATATGGATAAAAACACTTATGATTAAGAAATTTATAAAAACAAATATTAGAATAAAACACATTTGTGAATATTAAAGTTATTTATTCGAATGAGTTTCGATCATTAGTATAAGCAAATATATTAAAACAAATATCAGTTAAAACAAAGTGTATAATTAGTGATAGTATGAATTTCAATGATTATATTTTTTAATATTTAGTTTTTAAAATTATTATGAAGAATGATCATTATGACTTTAAATGGTATGAGAAAAATTTTCGGACCTCCGATGATAGGAATAGAAAAGTTACGTGAGAAAATGCGCACCCGTTATAAACACATATTTTTAGAGCTTCTTGCAAAAATCATAAATCAAAGTATAGCATATAAAGTGTTTAGCTTTTTATGCTGAAAACAGTATTTTGTATACTTTATTTTTGTTCAACAGTTAACAGTATAATGAAAAACAGTATAATACTGTTTAAAATAGTATGGTTGGCAACCCTAGCTATACGTCCCTGCAATACGCCACTTTTTGAGCAACTGTATTAAAAAACATTTTTATTCATAAGTTGCTTTTTACGAATTGTTTATTTTCGAATTATTTTTGTCCGGATTGTTATTTATTTACTAATTAATTTGAAATGAAGAGCTATTTAGTCACGTGGGAATATTTTATTTATAAAAAATATAGATATTTTATCGTTTATGATTGTTATAGACAGACTTGAGACGTTTTCAAGTCGAAAAGAAAATCGAAAAAAGGACTTGGATATTTTGGAATCTTTAATAAAATTGATTTAGTGAATATGGCAATATTTTTTCTCAAACATGCTTGGAAATTGGAGCATTATTTTGACAACTTTCTTGGTGATAAATTGTACTTACTGTACTGGTCGAGCAGCGGCCGACAATAGTTGTATGAAAATCCATATCTGTCGTGTTTAGCGGCCAAATAAATTACTATGTATAATCATATTTCGCACCCTCAGAAATATAAAGACATAATCCGAAATTTTAGGTATTTGACATTTTGACATAAATAGACTCAGCACGACTTGTTGTTGTTATAATTGAGTCTTTACTATATTAAAGTTTTGTCTCGCATGTGTGACTTTGTAGTTATGTAACTGAAGATATTTACTTTAATATTTATTCCCAGAATTAAAGAGGACTGATAGAAAATAAGTATTTAAAAAGAAATTAGTCTTATAAAGGCCTAACCTCGAATTGATTTTTTTTGGTTACTAAATTTTTTTTTTATATTTATTAAATTAATTTATTGTTTTTTTTTTTTAATATTAAATTAATTTATTGTTTACTTCCATGCCAGACTGGGAGCGAAAGAAAAACGAAAAATGTGCTAGCTGCTTCTCTTCCCGGGCATACTGTAAAAGTCAGTTAAGGGACAGAGGTTTTAAAGGCGTTTTTGTGGGCGATAGGCTGACCCCCTGTCACTACAATAGTCCCATTCCATCTTTATAATACCTCCAAATTTGTCAAACGTGACATCAGATGGTCTTGTAACCTCTGGTGTTCTGCCTACCCCATAAGGGATACAGGCGTTACAGAAAAAAAAATAATTAGACTTTTTGTCCGCGCATTTAGTAATAAATCTTTAAGGGCAGTTACTACACTCTATTTCATCGACGAAAATAATTTTATTTCAATTCGAAAAGCCTACCAATTTACACCCAATTTTATGTTTACTTCAGTAAAATGCACCTCAAACTCAACTCAAACTCAAATATTCTTTATTTCGTAAGTGTTTAAATACATTTAAAATAAGTCAAACAATTTACAAATTGAACTGAATCTACCACCACTTCGAAAAGTCGATCTGTTGAGAAGAAGTGGCAAGAAACTCAACTGCAATCATCTTTTAAAAATAAGAAAAAAAATACACACTAACAATTTACAGCCAGGGAATCCCATCTTCTTGCATCCGGATATCTTATAGTAAACCTTTTCATATAACACTTATCCTTAAATTTCCTTCCTAAACCCGTGTGCTTTCATCTTCGACCTCATCGTCACTTACCATCAGGTGAGATTGAGGTCAAACGCGGGTTTAGTCACATATAAAAAAAAAAAAAAAAATTTATCGAAGGGTTGATCTTAAATATTTTGGAATTTTATTATAAAATAAAGCGTACACATTGACCCATGAACGAGTTGGTGATCTGGAGTCATAAATCATCATGTGACCCATAAATGAGTTTGTGACTTTATGAAGTCTACTATCATAGCCGGCTAGCTTATACTTATTTCTAGTATTAACATTATGTAAGTCACATTTTCTATGGAACATGTTTAAGTTCTATTTTACAAACATAAGATTTTCAAAGATATATTGTGACGCAAACGTAAGAATATTTATTTCTTTAAACATATTTCTAAGGGTCGCTCTGGAATTAAGTTTGTAGATTGCGCGAATAGCCCATTTCTGCAGCACAGAGATAGTTTTAATATCGGCGGCATTTCCCCACAGGAGAATGCCGTATGTCATTAAGCTATGAAAATAACCAAAATAAACCAATCGCGCAGTAGCTTCATTAGAAATATTTCGCATCTTTTTGACGGCATATGCTGCAGAACTAAGTCTCTTCGCCAACCTTTCTATATCCCCATTGTAGTTGTGCGTCTAGGGTTATGCCAAGCAACACTGTTGAATTTACAGGGCTCAATTCTTGTCCTTTTACAATTAAGCTAGTATTACATGCTGGACATTAGGCAATGAGAATTTTCAAAATTTTGTTTTGTTTTCATTGAGGAGCAGGTTATTGGCTGAAAACCAATTCCAATACAATAGTTTACTTCAAAGCAATGCTTCAATTGCCTACTCAGTTTAAAAAGAAAAGAAGTATCACCAACAAACAATATGACCCCACACTTGTCACAATGGCAAAAATGGCAAATAATTTATATAAACTAAGAATAAGAAAGGCCCAAGAATCGAGCCCTGGGGCACTCCCATATGTACTACTGATCCCGATGATCTCTTTCCATTAATACCAACTCTTTGCATTCTATTACATAAATAAGATTTCATAAAATCAAGTTCCTTATCATTGATTCCATAGTGGTGTAGCTTCACGAGGAGTGTATCGTAGTTAACACAGACAAAAGCCTTGGACAGATCACAGAAGACACCAAAGGCATCATGTGACTCCTCCCAGGCATCAAATATATGTTTGATAAGCTCAACACTGGCATCAGTTGTTGAGCGACCCCGTGTGAATCCAAATTGATTTGGATTCATTATACTATTGCTATAGAAATTTACCACTAGTGTGTTGGTAATATAGAGATTGGTCTAAAATTACTGGGGTCAGTCATGCTTCCAGCTTTAAACCTTTACCTTAGTTTGTAAAACATTGGCGGCTTAAGTTGTACGTACTGTAGAAGCTTATTGTTGGTGTTGTTTTAAAGGCAAAAGAGTAGAGTCTAAAACAACCAGTGATGTACAAGATACCTTAAATAAAGTATCTGGAATACAAAATGCAAAATACTTTTAAATTAAGCATTTCAGATACCAGATACAAATAACTTTCTGGAATGGTATCTGAAATACTAGATATAAAATACGTATCTTTTGAATACTTTTTATAGATAAAATACTTTTGTAAAAAAACATCATTTTTTTAATGAAAGTTTATTTTTTTATTGATCGCGCAAATGTGACACAACATTTTATTATACTTTTAAGATTTGAATTGAGACTTAAGTAAAACCAGTGCTTCCAACAGTTTATCACTCATATTTCTTCGATGGGGCCTCATGACCATGCCCCCAAATGAGAAGGGTCGCTCCACAAGGGCAGAAGTTGGCAAACTGGTGTTATGTTCGAAAATATTTTTTTTGCTATAGGATAAGCGTTTAAGCTCTTTGTGTTATCTACGACAACATTGAAATTTAAAATTAATGTCACCTACGATGTTACAATATAATCAGTTATCGATTACTATTACTAAAAGTATTTTAGCAAACATAGTATCTACAAAATACTAAGATACCAAACGAAAGGTATTTGAATACAAGATACGAAATGAATTTAAAAAAGGTTTAATAGTTACAAAATCAAAATACGTATTTTGTATCTTGTATCTATATTTCAGATACTTGTGTTGGTGATAACGATGAGTTTGCGATATTAAGATGTTTGTATGACTTCATGTTAACGGAAGTATGTTATGTATGTAGCACTGTTGAAGAGGGCGCTAAATGCAATGAATGACTGACATTCTATTGCAGCGCCATAGGTTATATCTTGAAGTAGGATGATGGCAAGTGACACAGATACGGTTAGGACGGCTAGGTGCGCTGACGTATCTCGGACTGACGGTCGATAGTAGGTCGGTATTAATTGAGTTGGCATTGTAACTGACGGTACGGACTCGCGAATAAAGATTTTGTTGCGACTAAGCCAGGGTTATACCCAAGCCCACTGACTCGGTACTAAGTAACTGTCCAGTGATTAATTCTATCGTGTTTTGTGAGTAACGCTTCTTTTCGTTTTGTTTTCCGACATCAGAAGTGGGATAAGCCTAAATCCTAATATTAATTAGTGTTTCGATTTATTTTTTCGAATAGTCTTCTCGGATCTGCCCAAGCTTAACTTCGTTTGTGATTAGAGTGAGTTGTGGTAACCTCCGACATACAATCATAGATCTGTTGAAATAAGGCAGTATACAATGTGTTAATTTTATACTTGATCAAACGAAATGTGCGGATATAACATTAAAAATTATCGACAAAACGCGAAAAAAAAAATTTTTTTTGTACACCATTTTGAAATTAAAGCCAATGAAAAATTTTTTTTTATACAATTCCCATTTTTCGTTGTTAATTTTTTTCCTAACTAAGTAGACCATGGATTTTTTTTAAATTAGTGTTATTTTGAAGGTAAAGCCATGAACTAGTAATAAAAATTAAAAAAGATCACAATATCAAGCCGGAAAGTTGTAAAAACATTAATTCATTTTTAGTTTTTCATAAAAAAAAAGTTTTTTTTTTAAATTTTTTACCCTTTACTCCGAAACTAGCACGTCAAGGTAACTTTTTTAGCATGTTTTATTAAATTTCATAACATAAAATTTTTCATTGGCTTTAATTCCTAAATGGTGTACGAAAAAAAAATTTTTTTTCGCGTTTTGTCGATAATTTTTAATGTTATATCCGCACATTTCGTTTGATCAAGTATAAAATTAACACATTGTATTTCCTAAGCATAAAGGTGTATAACTGAAACTTATCGGATGCTGCCTAAGTCTAAAGGAGCTATCTGACGGAGGGATCAGTGGTTGTGTGATTATGGAGAGAACTATAATTAATCCCTGTCTAAGTCTAAAGAAGTGATTAATTATGGAAACAGTTTTAGAGTGAGAGAGTCGGTGATTAGAGTAAATTCACGTGTTACTTAACTAAAATTTTATCGATTCATATTGCGTTAGTTTTGTATAGCTTGCACAGATGTGACAAGGTAAAATTGTTTTGAAATAACGTACGGTTTGTCAAGTACCAAATGGTTTTTCGTATCGGCCCAGGTTTAAAATTCATTTGTGTTTCGATTTATCTTGTCAAAATTCATGTTGAAGTAAAGCTTAGCTGTTTTGAAATAACAATATATATTGCTTAGTAAAAGTTTTCTTGGACTGGATTTGATTTGAAATTAATTGAAGTGAAGTGGAAACTTTAGTTGATATAGATGAAGTTCAATTTAAGGCGAAAGATAATATTCAAACAGTTTTGATATTGCGTATTAAGTACTTAATGATGATGAAAGTAAATTTAACGTGGTATCAATTGTAAGGTTCATAGGTCAAGATGTAGAATAATAGATATTGTCAGCACTTTGTATTACTAAATCATTCATTTCATAGATTATATTTTTACATTGTATCGAGTCACAAATTATCTATGACAGGCGTCAGGCGCGTACGACGGTTGACGTTTGTCAACCGTGTACGGCGTTGACGTTTGTCTTTGAACAGTGAGTTGAGATCGATTCGTGTGGGAACGTCAGTAGAGAGAACAAGTGTGAAATAAATCCAATTATACTTATTTAATCCTGGCTTTCCTTTCGAGATAAATTTATCTCAGAAGTGGGATAAGCTCACAACGGCCATTATTTCGAATAAAAGAATATCGAAAAAGAATTTAACCAAGATAACCACGTGTTGTTGTGGTGTATAAAGATCGTCAATAACAAATGGATACAAGTGGTCACAAACGCAAGAGCAGTAAGCTTAGACGACGACATCATGATCGAAGCAAAAATCCGGAAACTACAACGCATGGAAGGCAAAGATCGAAAACCGCGAAAGTTCGTTAGAATCTTTTCGTAATGAAGATAGAAGATTCCGTGAGCGGTCTACAAGACGTCGCAAGGAACGGTTGAACGGGAGACACGGTCGCAGCCGCAGCCGCAGCCACCAGCACAGAAGCACTCGCAGCCGCAGAGACATCCGCAGCCGCAGCCGCAGCCACCAGCACAGAAGCACTCGCAGCCGCAGAGACAGCCGCAGCCGATATCGTAGTCGGAGTAGCAGCTATGAGCAGGAACGTCATCATAACTCTGGCCAGGGCCTAGAGGGGAGGCGTAACAGACGGAGCTACAGTAAACGCTTGGAGCCCAGCTTGGAGCGTTACACACCACCACCACCTGGTCACGTGAGTACGCTCAACGTTCTTAATAGTGATACGCAGTCTTTTCTTATGAAAATGAAAATGAATATGAGTATTAATTTATTAGATCTTGAACATGCTGAGGCTAATTCGATCCTTAATATTGGAAAACAACTTAGCGAAGATGAGGTTGAAAGACTGAAAGTATTGCTTAAGAGATATGAAACATGTTTCTCCGATAATTTAATGGACCTGGGACTGACTAATGTAGTTCAAATGGAAATAGATTTAACTGAGTTCCAACCGGTAGTTTACCGGCCATATAGGCTCTCCCTTCCGGAGCGCAAACAGGTTCAATCTATGATTAAAGAAATGATCGATGCAGATATAATATGTGAATCGAACTCTCCTTACGCTAGCCCTGTCCTGTTAGTCAAAAAGAAAACTGGTGAAAGTAGATTATGCATAGATTACCGTGCATTGAATACCAAAACAAAAAAGGAACACTACCCGCTTCCTTTGATCGATGACCAACTCGATAGGTTAGCTGGTAATTCCTTGTTTGTGAGTTTAGATTTAGCTTCTGGTTATTATCAGATTCCGGTAGAGGTAAAATCTCAAGAAAAGACCGCATTCGTGACTCCCGATGGGCAGTACCAATTTAAACGTATGCCCTTCGGGTTAGCAAATGCCCCTTCTATATTTCAACGGGCAATGCATAAAATACTGTCAAAAGTGAATTATATTATTATCTACATGGATGACGTTTTGATTCCTTCGCGGTCCTTTGAACAGGGAATGGGACGATTAGAGGAGGTTCTCCAACTTTTGAAAGAAGCAGGACTAACACTTAAACTAAAAAAATGTAGTTTCTTCTGTACTGAACTAGATTTTTTAGGTTTTTATGTAAGCGGTGATGGGATACGCCCAGGTATGCGCAAGACATTGGCCATAGACAATTTTCCGACACCGCAAAACGTTCACGATGTGAGGCGATTTATCGGCCTAGCTAGTTTTTTTCGGAGATTCGTAAAAGATTTCGCCCTTATCGCTCGTCCCCTAACTGATCTATTAAAGTCCCAATTCGACTGGAAATGGACGGCAAAGGAAGAGGAATCATTTAAAATTCTAAAGGCAAAATTAGTTGATCGACCTATATTAGCTCTGTACAACCCTAGTTTAGAAACTGAATTGCATACGGACGCGTCAAAATTAGGCGTTGCCGGAATTCTCCTGCAGCGAGGTACAGATGGTTTGCTTAGACCGGTGTCATACTACAGTCGTAAAACTACAGCTGATGAGCAAAAGTTTCATTCTTTTGAATTAGAGACTTTAGCAGTTGTTGCATCATTGAATCGTTTCAGAGTTTATCTTTTAGGACTAAAATTTAAGATTGTAACCGACTGTAACGCTCTTCGTACCACATTAACCAAGAGGGTTCTCATACCACGGATCTCTCGGTGGTGGATTCAATTTCAGGAATATGACTGCGAAATTGAATACAGACCAGGTTCTCGTATGGCCCACGTAGATGCTCTTAGTCGTGCGCCTGTTAACGAGCCTACCAATGTGGATACAGATCACGTTTTTGACGTTCTACATGTTCACGTGCGTGATTGGATCGCTACTGTACAGAGCGATGATTGTGAAATTAAGCGTTTGAGAGATATCTTAGAAGATGACGAAACAAAGCTTGTGGCTGATGTGCGTAACAATTATCAGTTAAAGGGTAGTTACGTGTACAAAATTTTAGATGAAGGCTTACGATGGGTAGTTCCTAGGGGCTGCAGGTGGCAGGTGTTGCGCATGAACCACGACGAGGTGGGACACTTTGGCTTCGAAAAAACCTTGAGTCGTATTAGAAGCATGTTTTGGTTTCCTAAAATGCGTAAGTTCACAAAGAAATATGTCTCGGCTTGCTTGGAGTGTGCGCACCACAAGGCACCTGGTGGTCCCAAAGAAGGAGTACTTCATCCTATCCCTAAATTGGAAAAGCCATTCCATACACTTCATGCCGATCATCTTGGCCCGTTCATTCGCTCTAAGAGAGGTAATATGTACTTGCTTGTTATCGTAGATGCTTTTACGAAATTCGTTAATATACGAGCCGTAAGGGACACTAAAACGACGACAGCGATCAAGGTCTTTAAAGAACACTTTAGCTATTTCGGCGCCCCTACTAGACTCATAACGGACCGTGGTTCTTGTTTTACAAGTACAAAATTTAAGAAATACGTAAATAATTTAAAAATAAAACACATTTTAAATGCTGTAGCAACTCCAAGAGCGAATGGACAGGTCGAGAGATTTAATCGAACCATAATTGATGCTTTAAGTGCAAAATGCCACGGTGGAAATGATAATATATGGGACGATTACATTGGAGATGTACAGTTAGGTATTAATACCACCATTAATAAAACAACAGGGAAAGCCCTTCTGAGTTGTTGTTCGGTTGCAAACTAATGAATGCTTCGGAAATTGTATGGGCTGATGTGATTTCCGAAGCTTCACAGCGAGTTGATGGGGACGCATTAGTTCAAATGAGGTCGAATGCTAGGGAAAGAATAGAAAAACAACAGGATTATGCTAAAAGGCAGTTTGATAAGCACAGAAAGATTCGGACAAAGTATAGTGTAGGTGATTTAATCAGAATAGAAAGAACCTTAATAGATAAAGAACATGTAGGTAAATCACATAAACTCGTACCCAAGTTTCAGGGCCCATATCGCATACTTAAAATATTACCAAATGACAGGTTTCTCGTTGAAGATACCCCTTTAACGAGAAAAGGTAACAAGAGATATGAAAATATTGTCGCGTTAGATAAAATACATCCCTGGATGAACTTTAAGGGCTATACTAGTGAAAGCACTGACAGCGATCAGATTGAGGGTTCAGACGCTGAGTTAGATTGATAGTGATTATGATTAATGATAAAAGATTATGATAAAAGAGTTTGATGGTTTATTGAAGTTGTCGAGTCATGATAAAAGCCGATGGAGACTGCGTGTTACGATTAAGAATACTTATTTAATGTTTATGTATTTATATATAATATTATGAGCAATCAGTGCAGATAAAACAGAATGGCATCGAGATATTGATGTCGCACTTATGATTGCAAGATATGATACTTATTTATTTATATATAATATGAGCAATCAGTGCAGATAAAACAGAATGGCATCGCGATATTGATGTCGCACTTATGATTGCAAGATAATGACTAAGATTATAATAATATGATAGGAGCACAAACTGTCAAGAGGTGTCAGTGAAGATTTTGAATGGTGCCAAGATAACGGTGCCGCACAATTGACCCAAGATTGTGACAGTTTGTGAAAGAATGAGATTCCTTTGATAATGATATATGATTTGTGATATTTGATATTAATATATGAATATAGAATTGTATGATGTGTGATTTGTGATATATGATAATGATATATGATATTTGATAATGATATATGAATAAATAATTATGATAATGATGTATGATTTATAGAGATTAACTTAAGTTATATGTGAACTGATATAAGTAATGTGAATGAGATTAAATTTAGATTATGATGAAAATGTATGATAAATATAGATTATCATAATAATATTACATATTATTGAACTGTAGTTAAATTAGAATTAGTTTTATGATAATGTGTAATGTAAAAATATGAAAACATGAGTTTTAGTATGTAGCATTATGTTAAAATATTATTTAAATGTATTATTTTACTTTCTTTTATGTAGTCAAAGAAGTTTGTGCTTATGTACGAACAAGTGAGAGGACTCACTTACACAGGATGGCCGAGCTGTAAGGTTCATAGGTCAAGATGTAGAATAATAGATATTGTCAGCACTTTGTATTACTAAATCATTCATTTCATAGATTATATTTTTACATTGTATCGAGTCACAAATTATCTATGACAGGCGTCAGGCGCGTACGACGGTTGACGTTTGTCAACCGTGTACGGCGTTGACGTTTGTCTTTGAACAGTGAGTTGAGATCGATTCGTGTGGGAACGTCAGTAGAGAGAACAAGTGTGAAATAAATCCAATTATACTTATTTAATCCTGGCTTTCCTTTCGAGATAAAGACCTTATCCTTTACAATTTAATGCTAACGTGTGAGAATCAGTAATGAATTCGTTCTTATTATTTTGGTAAAAAAAAAAGGAATTAAAATCTCGTTTTGCGTTACGTTGATTAGGATTGACAACACTAAAGGTTTTTTCTGTAATTGGTTTGTGTGGATCAGCAGTAAACAAGTCGCTCAGATTGTTACATCCTAGGTGCATTCGTAGACGTAGGTGTAAAATCGGGCTTCATTTCCCGTCTCAGTGCGACCACGAATGTGAGTTGCGCGCGTTTAGCACTTCGAGGATGTAAGTAATCGTAATGCTTGCCGGAAAGGGGCAATTTGATGTGTGATGGTGCCTGCCGGATGGAGATGCCCTGTTGGTGTCTACCGGATGGAGGTTACCCGTGTTTGTGTTCTAGAGTATTGTATACTGCGCGATCTTGAAACCTTTATTGTGGCTTAATGCGTTTTTGAACCTTTAGTACCTACTTGGTAGATAGTAATGATATCACGGTTGAGCGGGTGAAATTTTGTGGTTAAGCGGCATTCATAATGCCTTATTAAATAGGTAGTCTGAATATTGAAGTTGTAGATTTTCTTTCTGATTATCGTGTATCCGTAACTCGGTAGAAATCGCTTTGTATCTTGCCAATCTTAGATTATTTTGCTGCGATTCCTAGGAGACACGTTTTCTTATGTTTTAGTAACAGTAAACTTGTTATTATTTTGGCAATTGAAACGTAATATTACGATAGTGTGTGTTTAATGAATCACGGAGATAGGTAATAACGTCGAGATTGAAAAGATTGAAAATTGAAAATGCGTTGAACTTGTTGCGATTGACAAAAGAGCTGCATTTTACTGTCGAACTGTTTGCAGTTGTCGAACAATTTTAATACTTTGTTGTGAATTATGAAGTACAATGCAATGCTCTTATTGGTTTGATATACGCCATAACCGGATGGAGGTTATGAGTGAGAGTTGATATAACCGGATAGAGGTTATGAGTGTGAGGTGATGTAACCTAGTGGAGGTTACAATACGAGTGGTGACGGGATGGACGTCACTGCAGAAGAGCTTTGCATTGTTTGCTAATTAATTGGGTTATTCTAGCAGCTTATGCTTGCTTAGAAGAGGAAAAGTTGTAGCGGACCCGCTCGCAAAACTGAACCTCCGCGTCCTCGGCAGGACAAGAAGTGTGATGAGGAAGGCTTCATAAAAGTTGAGAGGAAGAAGAAGAAGCCTACCGTCCGCAACCATCGCGGCACCGCACCGCCCGTACTAGGCCAGCTGATGCGCGGTGAAGTACCATCGACGCAGTTGTACGTATCGAGAGTACACTGGTCTACGAAGGTCGAGGAGGTCGTAGATTACATAAGAAGAAAAACCACCTTTGTACTGAGGGTTGAGCGTTTGGAACCTCGCCATAAAGTGAGTTTTAACTCTTTTGTGGTGAGAGTGCCTACCCAACATCTGCCAACCTTCATGAAGGAGGAGTTTTGGCCGCAGGGAGTCGTCTTCCGGAGATTTCGAGGGCGACTGTCTCATGACTCGCGTCACACGTCGCCGAATTTACGTGCTTAAGTGTAGTTTTAAGTATATTTTATATATGTTAGTTTAAGGTATTTATCTATGGGCCCTTTGTTTTGTATATACCATCTTTATAAACTCTGTGTTGCCTGAAATAAATGATTATTATTATTATTATTATGCTTGCTTTGTTTATATTGTTCGACCGCTGTCAAATTGATTGATGTTACATTCAAAGTAAATTTCATTGTTTAATGTGCGGTTTTCTTATCGAAAGTATTGTGGTTCGTACAATGCGTTGACATTAGCCGATTCCTACTGAGTCTCTTGCTGGTTCTTCTCAGTAGATGGATCTTCCGAACCAGTGGTAGCTTTACGTAAATTGTTAAATCTTGGATTTAAAAATTAAAATTAATTTGAAAATTAAAAAGAAATCTGTAGCGGTTAAAGTTTTGAAGTTGCCAAAAGTACAAGTATCCATTGCAGTTGTAAAGAAAGATGTTATTTTTGGTGTTTGGAAGAGATTTAATGTGTTGTGGATACAGGTTCTCGTTCGTTGGTTTTGTGACTACGTCAGAATGATTCTGGCCTTTTTTAAAATATCATAACGAACCTTCAATTTCAATTTGTAATTGTTTTATTATTGTTTATGGAATGAAATATTGTATTTATATTCACAAAGAGCCCTCGCAGGTGTACGCGGTGGGCGGCTACGACGGCGCGGCGCGCGCGTGCCTGGCGTCGGCCGAGTGCTTCGACGTGGTGGCGCGCGCGTGGCGCCCCGCCGGCGCCATGGCCGCGCCGCGCTCCGGCGCCGGCGTGGGCGTGCTGCGCGGCGCGCTGCTGGCCGTGGGCGGCCACGACGGGCCCTGCGTGCGGCGCTCCGCGGAGACCTACACCGAGGGTACGTCGCCAGGCTACTGCGCTGCACGCGGCGGGGCGTGCTGCGCGGCGCGCTGCTGGCCGTGGGCGGCCACGACGGGCCCTGCGTGCGGCGCTCCGCGGAGACCTACACCGAGGGTACGTCGCCAGGCTACTGCGCTGCACGCGGCGGGGCGTGCTGCGCGGCGCGCTGCTGGCCGTGGGCGGCCACGACGGGCCCTGCGTGCGGCGCTCCGCGGAGACCTACACCGAGGGTACGTCGCCAGGCTACTGCGCTGCACGCGGCGGGGCGTGCTGCGCGGCGCGCTGCTGGCCGTGGGCGGCCACGACGGGCCCTGCGTGCGGCGCTCCGCGGAGACCTACACCGAGGGTACGTCGCCAGGCTACTGCGCTGCACGCGGGGGGTTGGTGCGGTGGGGGCGGGAGGCATGGCGGCGCCACGCGGGAGCCGACGGGGGCGTGCTGTAAAAATCGAATGACAAGCAAGAGTAGCGATAAGATGTAGCGCGGCGCTGTTCTGCGTCCCACTGGCCGGCGAGGTCCGGGCGCGACCGCTATCACGCGCGGCTACACGCTACACAATTTTTTTTTAAAACATACATTTGATAAATTACTGATGAGCATTATAATGACAGATTGCACAGCATTATTCTATTACTAGGCCCTTATTCAAAAATAAAATAATTTAAAAAAAACTTATAACTTTTTTTTTCGTCGCGGGTAGTTGCGAAGTCGAGACGCAAATTAAGTGCTCTCTCTCTCTGTTTTAATTTGATAAATTTTCGGAGTATTATTGACAACAAATGATATAATTAGTGGCAGAACTCACTAGTACTCCGTGATACACTTTTTCCAATAAAAAAAAAAAACAATATAATTACACAAGCATCTACAAGTGAAATATGGAAGCACTCGCTAAAATGTTTGAATCACGGTTTAATGAATATGAGAGCAGGTTGGAGGAAGTTGCTGGAAAATCTCCTGTTCATCCTGATTTGCTGACTCTGTCTCAAGACTTCACTTCATTTAAATCCTTGGTTTGGCAGATGTTTAAACAGTTACAGTAAAGTTAGAGATTGAATCTCTCCCGTTAGAGATTGAAAACCCAGATACTCTGCAACACGATGCTGATGCCATCGAATGGTCACCCAATTTAATTGTATGTTTATATTTCCTTGTGGGTACATAGGTATATGATTAAATAAATAATAAGTGATTGTTTGTTGCAGCGACGGGCTGGCTGCCGGCGGCTAGCATGAACGTGGCGCGCCGCAACGCGGGCGTCGCCGCCGCCGACGACGCCCTCTACGCCGTCGGCGGGGACGACGGACAACACAACCTGGCCAGCGTCGAGGTAACAACGCGGGCGTCGCCGCCGCCGACGACGCCCTCTACGCCGTCGGCGGGGACGACGGACAACACAACCTGGCCAGCGTCGAGGTAACAACGCGGGCGTCGCCGCCGCCGACGACGCCCTCTACGCCGTCGGCGGGGACGACGGACAACACAACCTGGCCAGCGTCGAGGTAACAACGCGGGCGTCGCCGCCGCCGACGACGCCCTCTACGCCGTCGGCGGGGACGACGGACAACACAACCTGGCCAGCGTCGAGGTAACAACGCGGGCGTCGCCGCCGCCGACGACGCCCTCTACGCCGTCGGCGGGGACGACGGACAACACAACCTGGCCAGCGTCGAGGTAACAACGCGGGCGTCGCCGCCGCCGACGACGCCCTCTACGCCGTCGGCGGGGACGACGGACAACACAACCTGGCCAGCGTCGAGGTAACAACGCGGGCGTCGCCGCCGCCGACGACGCCCTCTACGCCGTCGGCGGGGACGACGGACAACACAACCTGGCCAGCGTCGAGGTAACAACGCGGGCGTCGCCGCCGCCGACGACGCCCTCTACGCCGTCGGCGGGGACGACGGACAACACAACCTGGCCAGCGTCGAGGTAACAACGCGGGCGTCGCCGCCGCCGACGACGCCCTCTACGCCGTCGGCGGGGACGACGGACAACACAACCTGGCCAGCGTCGAGGTAACAACGCGGGCGTCGCCGCCGCCGACGACGCCCTCTACGCCGTCGGCGGGGACGACGGACAACACAACCTGGCCAGCGTCGAGGTAACAACGCGGGCGTCGCCGCCGCCGACGACGCCCTCTACGCCGTCGGCGGGGACGACGGACAACACAACCTGGCCAGCGTCGAGGTAACAACGCGGGCGTCGCCGCCGCCGACGACGCCCTCTACGCCGTCGGCGGGGACGACGGACAACACAACCTGGCCAGCGTCGAGGTAACAACGCGGGCGTCGCCGCCGCCGACGACGCCCTCTACGCCGTCGGCGGGGACGACGGACAACACAACCTGGCCAGCGTCGAGGTAACAACGCGGGCGTCGCCGCCGCCGACGACGCCCTCTACGCCGTCGGCGGGGACGACGGACAACACAACCTGGCCAGCGTCGAGGTAACAACGCGGGCGTCGCCGCCGCCGACGACGCCCTCTACGCCGTCGGCGGGGACGACGGACAACACAACCTGGCCAGCGTCGAGGTAACAACGCGGGCGTCGCCGCCGCCGACGACGCCCTCTACGCCGTCGGCGGGGACGACGGACAACACAACCTGGCCAGCGTCGAGGTAACAACGCGGGCGTCGCCGCCGCCGACGACGCCCTCTACGCCGTCGGCGGGGACGACGGACAACACAACCTGGCCAGCGTCGAGGTAACAACGCGGGCGTCGCCGCCGCCGACGACGCCCTCTACGCCGTCGGCGGGGACGACGGACAACACAACCTGGCCAGCGTCGAGGTAACAACGCGGGCGTCGCCGCCGCCGACGACGCCCTCTACGCCGTCGGCGGGGACGACGGACAACACAACCTGGCCAGCGTCGAGGTAACAACGCGGGCGTCGCCGCCGCCGACGACGCCCTCTACGCCGTCGGCGGGGACGACGGACAACACAACCTGGCCAGCGTCGAGGTAACAACGCGGGCGTCGCCGCCGCCGACGACGCCCTCTACGCCGTCGGCGGGGACGACGGACAACACAACCTGGCCAGCGTCGAGGTAACAACGCGGGCGTCGCCGCCGCCGACGACGCCCTCTACGCCGTCGGCGGGGACGACGGACAACACAACCTGGCCAGCGTCGAGGTAACAACGCGGGCGTCGCCGCCGCCGACGACGCCCTCTACGCCGTCGGCGGGGACGACGGACAACACAACCTGGCCAGCGTCGAGGTAACAACGCGGGCGTCGCCGCCGCCGACGACGCCCTCTACGCCGTCGGCGGGGACGACGGACAACACAACCTGGCCAGCGTCGAGGTAACAACGCGGGCGTCGCCGCCGCCGACGACGCCCTCTACGCCGTCGGCGGGGACGACGGACAACACAACCTGGCCAGCGTCGAGGTAACAACGCGGGCGTCGCCGCCGCCGACGACGCCCTCTACGCCGTCGGCGGGGACGACGGACAACACAACCTGGCCAGCGTCGAGGTAACAACGCGGGCGTCGCCGCCGCCGACGACGCCCTCTACGCCGTCGGCGGGGACGACGGACAACACAACCTGGCCAGCGTCGAGGTAACAACGCGGGCGTCGCCGCCGCCGACGACGCCCTCTACGCCGTCGGCGGGGACGACGGACAACACAACCTGGCCAGCGTCGAGGTAACAACGCGGGCGTCGCCGCCGCCGACGACGCCCTCTACGCCGTCGGCGGGGACGACGGACAACACAACCTGGCCAGCGTCGAGGTAACAACGCGGGCGTCGCCGCCGCCGACGACGCCCTCTACGCCGTCGGCGGGGACGACGGACAACACAACCTGGCCAGCGTCGAGGTAACAACGCGGGCGTCGCCGCCGCCGACGACGCCCTCTACGCCGTCGGCGGGGACGACGGACAACACAACCTGGCCAGCGTCGAGGTAACAACGCGGGCGTCGCCGCCGCCGACGACGCCCTCTACGCCGTCGGCGGGGACGACGGACAACACAACCTGGCCAGCGTCGAGGTAACAACGCGGGCGTCGCCGCCGCCGACGACGCCCTCTACGCCGTCGGCGGGGACGACGGACAACACAACCTGGCCAGCGTCGAGGTAACAACGCGGGCGTCGCCGCCGCCGACGACGCCCTCTACGCCGTCGGCGGGGACGACGGACAACACAACCTGGCCAGCGTCGAGGTAACAACGCGGGCGTCGCCGCCGCCGACGACGCCCTCTACGCCGTCGGCGGGGACGACGGACAACACAACCTGGCCAGCGTCGAGGTAACAACGCGGGCGTCGCCGCCGCCGACGACGCCCTCTACGCCGTCGGCGGGGACGACGGACAACACAACCTGGCCAGCGTCGAGGTAACAACGCGGGCGTCGCCGCCGCCGACGACGCCCTCTACGCCGTCGGCGGGGACGACGGACAACACAACCTGGCCAGCGTCGAGGTAACAACGCGGGCGTCGCCGCCGCCGACGACGCCCTCTACGCCGTCGGCGGGGACGACGGACAACACAACCTGGCCAGCGTCGAGGTAACAACGCGGGCGTCGCCGCCGCCGACGACGCCCTCTACGCCGTCGGCGGGGACGACGGACAACACAACCTGGCCAGCGTCGAGGTAACAACGCGGGCGTCGCCGCCGCCGACGACGCCCTCTACGCCGTCGGC
Source organism: Stenoptilia bipunctidactyla (assembly GCA_944452665.1). Classification (NCBI taxonomy): domain Eukaryota; kingdom Metazoa; phylum Arthropoda; class Insecta; order Lepidoptera; family Pterophoridae; genus Stenoptilia; species Stenoptilia bipunctidactyla. Next base: position 445,969 of record OX101740.1, on the reverse strand, counting down.
GGGGACGACGGACAACACAACCTGGCCAGCGTCGAGGTAACAACGCGGGCGTCGCCGCCGCCGCCGACGTATATTGGTTATATTTGGCCTTTGACGTCTATAAACCTGTTACGTGAATACCATTTTGACGTCAAGGAGGTCGCAATAATATCCTAATGTAATTTTGATGAGAAAGAAATTAACTGAGTTGCAGATCTTCAAAAGAACTTAGAAGCGACTGTAGAGTTGTAGTTTGTGCTACTCTGTGCAAACGATTTGTCGAGCAGTTGTCAACCGTCAATATTTCTCATCATATCAACAGACTCTCATGTCTCGTAATTACCTTGTACTCCAATTTTTTTTTTAATTGAATTATTGTTGCGGTTCCATATTCAAAACAACTAGGAAGTTTGCAGCTGTAGCTGAAGCACGTTTTTTCACACGTTTTGGAGTAATAGTGTTTACATAAAAAATTTTTTTATCTATCTATCTACATATTTGAAATGTGCTAACGGAGTTCTTTCATTTGATACCCTACACAAAGCCGAAAAGATTTTTTTTGTTAGTTTTTTTTTTTTTTTTTTATATTGTAAGGATAGGACGTAGTTCTTCACTTTAAGTCCCCTAGAGGGCGCTATTGTCTATTTAGCATAACTTTATGTAGCCTATAACCAGCGGACAGTGAAGAGGATTCCAACGACACCTCATTTGTCCAATTATAGTTTAGAAGTTCGGAGGGAACAGATAATCCATACCCACATACATACATACACGTCAAAATCATAACCCTTTTTAATTCGGCGTAGTCGGGTAAAAGTGGGATTCACGTAACACTTTTTAGTACCCATGGATATTAGTCATTGACGAGAAAATAAAATGATATTACATAATAACGCAATGAAATATTTTTTTGCTGAATAAATGAAATGAAATGAAATGAATTTTTTTTTTCATCATAAGACCATCGAATGGCCGCTTAATGACGTCACAATTTTGTACTTCGGCTTTAACAATGATAGTTATAGAATAAGATATTAAAGTTGACCAAGATACAAAAAAAGCCGGCGGAATAAAACTCTTGGCACTCTTTCTAATTGTGAGAGCCAATTTCATGCCAAAAACCTAATTGTTTACATAGTAGGTGCATTAAGCTATGGGTGCACAACACGAACATGACAAACAGAGTATTTAAACAAGAATGGAATAAAATAGTCATTGTATCATCAGCAAAACGACCTGAAACCGCTAGCAGCACCCGTTCACGAGTATAACGCAAGCATCAGCCATCACCCTTCTCAACCATATTTTAGAGAAGAGGGTGACCCGATACCCGACGCTACCACTAGCCATGCCACCTGAGGGAGTATGACGTTCTTGCTGTTGTCTTGACAAGAAAGTAAGTGAGTGGAACAGTCACCAGTATGCCATATGTCATACTGCACAGCCAAGCCGTAAACAAAATTTATAAGTAATTAGAAACTTTTAGAAATATCCTGTTGTGCTTAATCCCATGCCTTTTTATCGTCTAAGTAATCTTTAGTTTTATAATAAATAAGCTTTTCGAGATAGAGTGTTTTTAATCATTGATTTAAATTTATTGAATGGCAGGGATTTTTTTATATTGTAAGGATAGGACGTTTGCCTTCCATGCCACCTGATGGAAAGTGCGAATGAAGACTATGGTGTTACACGTCCATCCACGAGAAACCTATTCACTCGACACTTAAAAGTTCTAGGACTGTAGTGGTCAGGAAAAACAGACGCAGGCAGATTGTTCCACTCCTTGGCAATCCGTACCAAAAAGGAACTATCGAAGCGTTTTGTTCGACTTCTTGGTAAATCCACTATATAGGGATGGAAGTTCTGTCTGCGTCTGGTAGTCCGGTGGTAAAAAGGGGTGGGTTCAATTTGGTCAAAAAGAGCACTCGCACACTCACCAAAATGTAGCCGATAAAATACTGTCAAACAAGCAACCTTACGACGATGCTCCAGCGTCTGCAATTTTTTATTTGTAAGGTTGTTGTTATTTATGATTTTACGGGCTCTTCGGTCAACAGAGTCTAGCGCTTCGAGCTGGTATTTGGCAGAACCATCCCAAAGGTGACTACAGTACTCCATGCACGACCTCACTTGGGCTGTGTATAAGTTGAGCAGCCGTTCAGGGCTGAAGTACCGCCGGACCTTCGAGATGATACCCAATTTTTTGGAAGCCGTTTTTGCCATAGACTCAATTTGTTGACCGAAGTTTAATTTGGACGTTATAGTGACGCCCAAAAGCCCTAGTTGGTCGGTGATGGGAACAGATACATTCTGGAAAGTGGGCGTAAAAGTAAAGGTGCTCTTTTTCGCGGAGAATAGACACGCTTGTGTTTTGGAGGCGTTGAATTTGACCAGGTTAGATTCGCCCCAATCGGACACATTCCGCAAGGTCGAATCAACGCGCTCAATCATAGACCTTCTCAAAACCTGGATTTCATGGGCGCTCGTTCGCGCATTGGATATATGTCTTTTGATTGAATTGACTTCGGAATTTTGTTATATATAATAAATGATTTGCTGCTTTTAGCCAGCCTTAGTTTGGGAAACGCTAACTTATGGTCGTTCCTAGTCAGAGAGTAATTTTTATCATGATTATCTTTCCTAGTTTTAAATTTATTACTATTCTTATATATATACATAATGTTTTCATAAATATATTGTGATGCAAGGGTCAAGATACCAATCTCTTTAAACTTTTCTCGAAGAGATTCTCTATTTCCAAGTTTATACATTCCACGAATAGCCCTTTTCTGCAGTGTAAATATCGTGTCAAAATCTGCGGCATTGCCCCAAAGTAGGATGTCGTAGGACATTATACTATGAAAATAACTAAAATAAACCAGCTTCGCCGTATTAACATACCAAATTTCGTTCAGTTTAAAATAGCGTACATACGTACATATATACTTACATCCAATGTTATTGAAACCAACGATAAATATGCGCAACCACGACTCATTTTGCTATGATAATTTAGGCGTGCCGACTTTTTTATTTTTTTACCATCATCGTGCTTTCCGTTGCATTGTGAGAAAAATCTGTCATCGCTGCAAAAAAGACCGTACACGACAACGTGTCATTCTATTCACATATTTAACCTCCATTTAAGTATATTAGGCACGACGCTTAAAACTTATGCGATGACGTCATCACGACAAAGGAGGAATGCGGTCTAAAACTTATAGGATACTTCCTGTTGTACTACCTAGAATCATGCATTTAAATAAATAAATAATAAAAATAAAAATGTTTATTAATTTCAGAAAGCATAAATTACAAATATTGGCTTAAATATACAAGGAAGGTTTTTCAGGATGGAGAGTGCTAAAATAACATTTAAAATTCATTCAAATACAATATAACTTCTATAAAATAAAATATGGATCTTAAATACAAACATAGTAGAATCTATTTACGTCTTAAGAAATAAAAATAAAATAGGAAATTGTGACAATTTTAAATTTAAGAGATTTTTATGCAAACATTATCAAAAATTAACTTATAACAGTCAGTAGCATCTCGGTTTCATCGTACGTCAATTCCTGGAGAACTGTTTTTAAAGTCTTTTTACAATTTCTTACGTTTAAGGGATATATATACACTTTAGCGTTTATTTTGTTATACAATAATGGCCCTAGGAATTCATAAAATCGTGTAGTCAAAGTGTATTTCACCCGCGTGCGATTTGTGCATACAATATCCTTGCTAATTTTGTTAGTAGAACTGGTGCTGTGTTGAAGTGCTATGTGCTGTTTAAGTACTGTGTTAGTTATAAATAATTGTCGGACTGTTAGTACATTGCATGATTTATATAAAAGGTTAGTAGGGTAGAGGTATGGCCTAAAAGAAGCAACCTTAAGAATTGCTCTTTGAGCTCTTTCCACAATAAGCAGAGAGGTTTTACGAGCTCCGCCCCAGATCGTAATACAATATGTTATCACAGATTGACACAGGGCGCTGTATAATAGCATGATAAGTTTTGAATCCGCAATTGACCTGATTTTCTTAAAAACAAAAATCAGTTTACGGATTCTATTACTAAGAGCTTCAATGTGATATCTGAACGAAAGAGTTTCATCAATAATCACACCGAGATATTTTATTTTATCTGGAACTGTAATAGTAGGACACTCACATGCAATGTCAGCAAGGTTATTGCAGCAATGTGCATACAGTGGTCTATTAGTTAGTGCTAAGTGTGATTTCCGCATTGTGAACATAATGTATTTTGTTTTGTCTGCGTTTAATGTAAGTAGGTGAAGTTTAAGCCAGTTATTCAAAATATTGAGGCCATTCTGAGTAAGTTTAAAAATGTCTTTTTCGGAGTCAGCTGAAAAAAGTAAAACAGTGTGATCGGCGTATGAAATTATTTTACCTTGTACTAGTTGAAGATTACAAAGGTCATTTACGTATATTAAAAATAATGTGGGGCCTAAAATACTGCCCTGGGGGATACCGAAGGGGGTGGTTTTTTGTTCAGAACTAACTGTATTGCATAGTTTAACACATTGAATTCGGTTACTAAGGTAACTAGTTGAAATATTTAGCTGATTACCTCTTATACCTACATTTTCTAATTTATTTAACAGGATGGGAATAGAGACGGAGTCAAAAGCCTTGGCTAGATCAAGGAACACCCCTATAGTCTGGTTTCCTTTATTTAGTTTTTCTGCAATATAATCTACTAAGTCGTGCATAGCATCAGAAGTCGATAGGTTTGGTCTAAATGACTTATTTTCCAAATATCGTACTAGCTGGTTGTTTATTATTTTCTCCAATATTTTAGATATCGAGGGTAATATGGAAATAGGTCTATAATTCGTTATTTGGTCTTTGTTACCAGATTTAAAGACAGTAACCACGAGGGCTTTTTTAAGACAAGTAGGAAAAATTTCTTTTGAGAGACATTTTTGAAATATAAAAGTTAGAGGAATATTTTACAAGAAAAATTTCATCAATGTTGCCATTGCATATCATGTCGCTTGCAACAGTGCCGAAATATCTCGAGAACTCAAAATGAATAACAAACATGGTCAATATCCCGCTTCAAAGTATAGAACAAAGGATCCTTCGTCATGTGAAATGATGAGCGTTTAGAAATCTGATCATTTCTGATCTGTGTAGCGTTTTTAAAATAAATAAAATTCGTCCAAAAATGGAATTGCAAGTGCTAAAGACATACAAAACATATAATATTCAAAATGCAATATATTTTCGTTTGTCGTTCGTCTAAAAGTATTTTTTGCACTGAGTTACCCACGAATGAATTCCGAATGTTTTTGTTTGTTAACGTCGCAAAATAATATTAACTAAAATTATGTACGGCCCGCTGCCACTGTTCTTTAAATGTCCACGAGAAGAAGACCATGAAAGTTTATAAACTTATATCATGAAATTTGGCCATAGGTAAAAATACATTAAAAATCAGACAAGAATTCATGGTCATTTACATAACGCTAGTTGCAAGAATCCGAATCAGATTCAACATTATTTTTTTCAAAGGCATGAATGTGAACCGAGTGCGTTGTCCCGGCAGGTGTACGACGGCAACTCGCAGGCGTGGAGCGTGCTGCCCGAGCCCATGTCGGTGGCGCGCTCCTACTGCGGCGTGTGCGTGCTGGAGTGACGCCACGCCCCCGCGCCGCCGCCGCCGCCGCCGCCGCCGCCGCCGCTGTGAGTATGTCACGTTGTCCCGGCAGGTGTACGACGGCAACTCGCAGGCGTGGAGCGTGCTGCCCGCGCCGCCGCCGCTGTGAGTATGCGCCACGCCGCGTAGCGTGCCCTCCCAAGCACGGAAGTCGTCGTGAGAAATAAATGATCGGCTGTCATTTATTGTACCGACTGCGCCGGACGTTGCTTCACCTGCGACAAGCACAGTGACCCCGGCGGCACAACGACTTTCTTTACAGTTTACTAAATTGAAACCTTTATTTTTATTACATACGGTACTTTATCTTGAAGTATTTCATTTTTTTAATACGTTACACAACCAAGTTATTAAATTATCGATCATTAGCCCTCTTTTAAGAATTTATTTGTATAAATATCTAATTTTCATATTCATTGAATGTGTTTTAATGAAATATTATTTCAAATTATTTTTTATTTGTCTATTAATGTAGTATATCTAGTTTGGCCATAAATACTGTTACAATAAAAAGTCGAAAACCAACAGCAGCTTTTAGAAATAATAATTTACATACAGCAGTTTACTTAAAATAAAGCTAATAACAGGTTTTCCTTTCAAACAATTATAAGTAAGTAGATACAAAATGTTGACTGCCGAACATTAGAATAAAAAATAATAATATTAGACTGTACCTAAGAAAAATATGGTAGTCATTTATGTTATTTCTGTAAAATAAGGAACTTTTTATTATGAATACGCTACGTAAATATAGGTTAAAATAAATTGAATTAAAATATTATAGATAAGTAAGTGCCTGAGGTATAAGGATAGTGAATAGTAGTTGAAATAAAGTAAGTACTATTAATATAATGTTGTTTTTAACCTTTATTATTTATTATAATCTAATTATAAACATAGTGGTATGCTACATAAATATATAAACATAATGGTGAAGTGCTATTTTTGAACTAAAACTTTTAATATATCAGATTTAAATCTATTTTTGCTGCATAAAAATAAGTCGTCGTGGTTAAATTTTGTATTATATGTGTTAGTTATGCGAGAGATAAGTGTGTTTTTAGAGTAGTTTGTTGTATATGTTTGCTCTTGTAATAGTGATATGTGTCGAGAGCGGTAGTTCGGTGTACGGTAAAAAATCCTGGAAACCAAATCAGGGCAGTCAATGTGGCTATTAACAAAGTCGAATAGTAAAGACATGTCCATAATCATGAGTCTTTAATCCAGTATCAATAATCCATGCTTCCTGCAAGCATCCAAGTAAGAGGCCGGTTGAATGTGCCTGCGAAAATTAAGATGTTTGATGAATTTTCTTTGTATTCTTTCTAAACGGTCCTTATAGATAATATACTGAGGATTCCATATAGGGCTATAATTATCGAGAATACTTCTTACGTATGCGTATTATACGACCTTTATTGCGTCCAAACTGTTAAAAGCTTTGCATGTACGTCTGAGAAACCCGAGATTTTGAAAACACTTTTTCGCGACATGGTCAATGTGATCAGATAGCATCATTTTTCGATCAAAGTGCACTCCCAGGTCACGAACAGATTCGGTTCTTGTAATTGGAACTCCATTAAAACAATAGTTGTAAGCAATGGGTTGGGACTTACGCGTGAAAGTTACAGTCATACATTTACGGATGTTCACAGTGATATTATTTTCATTGTAATAACCGAAGAGGCAGTCAAGATCTCTCTGTGGAAATTGGCAGTCTTACATAGAACTTACTTTACAGAAGAGCTTTTTATCATCTGCGTACATGAGATAGTTTGAGTTTGAGAAACAGGTTCCTATATGATACAGATAAGCTTTACATAACAAGGGGCCCAAATGTGACCCTTAGGGCACCCCAGTTGTTACCTTGATAAAGTCGGACCTGTATCCACCCAAAACTACTGCTTGGGAACGGTTCGATAGGTGTGACTGCATCCAACGAAGCAAGTCTCCATGGATTCCTAGATTTTGCAACTTGCGTAAAAGGATGATGTGATCCACACGAACGAATGCTTTCTCAAAATCGGTGTAGACCACGTCAACCTGCCCGCTTCGAGCCATACTAGCCAGTACGTAATTGGAGAAACATGCCAAGATAGTTATGGTAGAACGCGCTTTCAAAACACCATGTTGTTTCTCGGGAAGTGACCTAGCGAGGAGAGGATAAATTTCGCTGTACACGACAAGCTCGAAAACCTTGGCTACTTGTGTTGAGCATTGAAACACCCCTATAATTCTCAATCTCCGTCCTCAAGCACTTCTTATAAATGGGAATAATAGAAGCGCTTTTCCATCTATGAGGAAAGATACCTTGTCTTAAAGAATTATTAAAGTTTAAATTGATGAGCACCGACAACGTTTCACAGCATGTAGACCAAAACTTGGAGGAATACCGTCGTCACCTACTCCTTTTTTGTGATTTAAGTTTTTAAGTAAATTCTTAACAGTATCTGGTGTGGTCTGTATTAACGAGATGTAATCGGAACACAGTGTAATATCATCTAACAGATTAGCTCTGTCATGTTCAGATGGTGTACCGAAGGGATTCTTGAAAAACGAATTGAAACCATCACATATGTCCTTGCCCTCAGAGAGTGTTACGTTGCCTAAGTTGAGAGCTGGGAAATGCAGATTTGACCCTTAGCGCTTTGACATAGCTCCAGAACATTATTGGGTCATTCTAAATGTTATCTTCACATTTTGAAGTAAAGTTATTAAAACAACGTTTCTGAACGTTGCGCACTCTTGCTCGCAAAAGAGAAAATTCCTCATAGTGTAGAGCAGAGGTTCCCAAACTTCTTTCGTCGTAGACCCCTTGCTATGTTTTATGACTTTGGGTAGACCTATACTTACCTGATATTGACTTTTTGTTTTTTTTTTTTTTTTATATCGTCCACATCCTACAACTTACAAAATTTTAGGTAGGTAATTTTATAAATAATGTATATATCTTTATATTATATTATATATATATATATATATTATTATTTAAATAGAGCAAATAGGCACTATCTATCTGTATTGTGTACCGAGCTATTGATAATAAGATCTCCTCTGTTTGTGACAGAAAAAGATGTCCGTCTACGTAGTGTTCGTACGAAAACGGTGGTCAAAGCATAAGGGAAAGAATTCGAAGATATCCTATCCGAGAGCAAAAGATTTTATCTTGGGAGATGAAAATAGCACCTAGAACCATGTCGCGTACTTAGGACTTGCAGCCTATAAGGGACGCACTGGTTATAGTTCTACTGATAATTTAAAAATGAATGGGGTTATAAAATCGAAACAATAGGAGGTCACAGAAAAAAGTTGTTTACGGATGAGAACAATTTTACAAATGAGCAATATTTTAACAAACAATATGACCGTATTTATGCTCGAAGCTCCCAATTAGTCGACAGAGTACAACGTGGGCATTATTAGGCTTCAGCGATGGTTTGGTGAAGCGTTACCTATGAATTAGTGACTGAGCCATACTTTTGTGAAAAAAGTATCCAAACATCGGTACAAATGTATCAAGATACCATTCTTGAGAAGGTAGTTAAGACCCTTAACAACACCATGTTCAATAACCAAGAATGGCTCTTCCAGCAAGACTCGGCGCCGGGTAATAAAGCTCGGTCCACGCAGTCTTGGTTGAAAATGAACGTCTCCGACTTCATCAGAGCTGAAGACTGGCCGTCGTCTAGTTCTGATCTTAATCCGCTGGATTATGATTTATGGTCAGTTCTAGAGTGTACGGCTTGCTTTAAACGCCATGATAACTTGACTTCCCTAAAACAATCCATACGATTGGCAGTGAAGAATTTTCCTATGGAAAGAGTGCTTGCTTCTGTTGATAACTGGCCTCAATGTTTAAAGAAATGTATTGCAGCCAATGGAGACCACTTCGAATAAAATATTTATGTGTTAAATTGTTTTATATTCATGTATTAAACTATCACACTGTAAAAGTAATGAATGTTATTTGCAATATAGAAAAAATAATTATTATTCTTTGTTAACAGTATTTGTGGCAAAACTAGGTATCTATGTCCTTAATACAAGAAGTTAATTTACCGTCGAGCAGTTCATCTTAAATGAATGATTCTGTATGTTCGCAGACACGAGGCTTGGTGATTTTCGGGCTGATTCTTGTTTATTCCATTCTTTTTTAAGTACTCTGGTCCCAGATTGTCATGTGGGTGTTGTGCATCCATAGCTCAATGCATCTACTATGTAAGCAAATTGATTATGACATGACTCTTTGGCTCTCATTGGCTCTCACAATTAGCTGTATTTTTTTTTCATGTCATGATCAATTTGTACTGTACTAATTTCTATTAATTCGTATAATTTCTGACTGAAAAAGAGCGCCGAGAGTTTTTTCGCTGGCTAGGGCTTTTCTTGTCTTTTGGGCTAATGTAATATCTTATTCAACAACTAACAACAACTAGTTAAAGCCGAAGTACCTATATGATGACGCCATATGATGAATAAATTAGAATGTGTGTGAGTGAACAATCTGCATGTGCAGCGGCTGCCGGCTGGTGGGCGTGGGCGTGGGCGTGTGCGCGGGCGCCGCGCTCGTGTGCCCGCGCCTGCTGCTGCAGCAGTTCCCGCAGGTGAGCCACAAGAACACCTCGCTGTTTCACTCTGCGGGGCTAGCATGATAGCGTCGACAACGATAAATCGGGCCCTTTATCGATATTTTCTTAGAATATGGTATTTAGTGTATGTAATTTATTAAGATTATGACATTTTTGGTTCTGTGGTCTTAATCATGGTATCAAATCCATTAATTTCATCCGTTATGGTGCGCATATTAGCTTACATAGTGGAATAAAATAACAAAATAATATTTATCTTGTCGATTCGACTATTTATCGATGGTTGCATGCTAGCCCTGCTGATGAGTTATTAGATACTAGCTTTTACCCGTGGTTTCAAGCGTGCTTTACCGATTGAGGACTTACTTCGAAGTTATTCATCAATTTGTTAGTTTTAGACATTCCCGCTTTACCAGTTTTCTTTCAATCTTATGAATTGTATTAAAAATTATGGGATAGTAAACCGAAAATTTTCCACAAAGTATGTTTCTGGTTTTTGACAAGGTTTTTATATTATACCTGGTGGAGCATTTAGATCGGTCTCTTAGAAATGTCACAACAAAGCATTTTATTCATTTTAGACATTATGTTTCATGGTGAAAAACATTGCTTAACGCCTACTCGTTCGTTGACAAGATTGTGTCAAACGCTTTGTTAAAGCGAGGCGAATTGTTCCCCGAAACGGAAGGGTACATGCTAGCAATCCAGCACCAAATTATAGAGACGAAAAACTACCATAAATATACTATCCAAAACCAAAATATAAATTCAGACTCGTGCCGAAAGTGTCATAGCAGCCCTGAAACCATACCACACATTACAGGTGCTTGAAAAGCAATATCCCAAACAGACTATAAACATCGCGATGATCAAATAACCGCTATCATCCATCAACATTTAGCCCATCGATTCAACCTCGTAAAACAAAAAGTCGCATACTACAAATACATCCCTCAGACTGTGATTGACACCGAATCATATAAACTTTACTGGGACCGAACAATCCTTACGGTTAAAACAATAGCATGTAACAGACCTGATATAACATTTCATGATAAGCCCAACGCAATAGTCTATTAAATCGATATAGCTGTCCCGAATACCCACAACCTTCAATCAACTCACACTGAAAAAAATAGTAAATATATAGATTTATCCATAGAAATTAAGCGACAATGGCGAGTAGATGAAGTAAAAACCGTACCCATTGTTATCTCGTGCACAGGAATTATACCCTATACCTTACACACCTCGTTGAAACTACTTTCAATGCCTCATAACTCTAGTACAGAAAGCTGCCATAATGAACACATGCCGACTTGTTCGGAAATTTTTATCACTTTGATAGTTTACAACTTTATCTGCACTAATGTTTGGCCACAAGCTCGCAGTAGTGCGAAACCCACCCTGTAGAAAGGAGATTCTTTAGAAGAATATGATGATAATAATAATAATAAAAATTCTTTATTATACACCAACAGCATAAAAAGAAAGTAAAAAAAGGTACACTTAATTTAGTATTGGCACAAAGGCTATGTACATAACTTCATGCCTGTAACCCTTATGGAGTAGGCAGAACACCAGAGGTAATAAAACCATCTGATATCACGTTTGATTCATGGATGATATATTGATTCCTGAATATACAATGTGTCCCAGTGCGAAGTGACCGGCCCGGCGTTATATGAATATGTGCACAAAATAATGAATTACTATCATAAAACTAGAGGTCCTAACAGTTTGTTTTTTTTTTACGGGGATTTCAACTTTTTTTGTAGAGTTTCTTGACTTGGTTCAGATTTTTTAAATTACTCAAATGTTTTTACAGAAATTTTGATTCTGTTTTTTTTAATTTAGTAAGTGGTATCAATGGTTATCGTCACAAGATATTAAACTTATCCGAAATTGAAAAGATCATTTTAAAAATAATAAAGTAACCAATTTTTTTCAGAAAAATAATGTTTTTTTTTTCTAATTCCGTAAAAAGTTTAAAAAATGGCCATTAAATGCCCTTATTTTTTCGATTAATATTAAGTTACATAATATTGTCTACATAATCCCAAAAGATAGTTTATGGCTAACTTCAACAAGTGCCGCAGTACAAACTCTTGAAATGTGATCTCCGTGTTACTCAGTATGCAGTAATAAATTGAAAGAGCCCTTAAGAGTTGTTTATTTGCCAAGCGAATGTGTCAGTAATACCACAAGCACTTTTAACCATTTAGTAGAGCAATTTAAAGTAAGGGGCCAGCCAGACTGTTGAAAACACGTTGAAAACCAATGCTTCCAACCAAGGTTAAGGAAGGTTAACTTGTTGACTACCAATTCCGAGTAATCTAGTATTTATTGGCACTGCATACACTTTTTGCTTCATGTAGCCCCAAAAATAATAATCCAGAGGCGTCAAATCGGGAGACCTAGGAGGCCACGCCACTGAACCGCCTCTACCAATCCACCTTGGATAGTTTTCCGAGATAAATTGGCGTAGTGACGTTGCATAATGTACCGGGGCTCCGTCTAACTGTAAGAACATACGTCGTCTTGTTGCCAAAGGGACGTCTTCTAACCACCGTTGTAACTGTGGATTACTCGGAATTGGTTGTCAACAACTTAACCTTCCTTAACCTTGGTTGGAAGCATTGGTTTTCAACGTCAAGCGCCATAATCCCTAAAGTGTGAGGTCTGTCACCACAACGCCGACATGGTCAAAAGATAACTCATCAAAACAAAAATATGATATAAAGCAAACTATTTTGAACAACGACGTTATGAGTTCACGTATGTTCTTAGTAATAACAATCTTAATTAAAGCAATGTGTTCCTTAAATGTTATGAAGAAATAAGATCTGTAAAAGAAAATTATAAATTTTAACTGGTTCTTGGTAGCAACAGTACCTATGAATAAAAAAAATATGATCACAAACTGTTAAGAGCTTCATTGATAGTACTATAAATGTATGAATAAAAAAGTTTGAAAAATTAAATATGAAGAGTGATAATTATCTATGAACACAAATCGGTAGTAAGACAAAAAATAGGAGTTAGAATTTTATGTGAACCGATATGGAACCAAATCGATGACATGGTTCCTATGAACGGATCTTCGTATATCTTTTGGTTTCAGCATTTTCCATACTAACTGGTCTAAATAGTCCACCGGGCATATCACTTAGGTGTTTCTTAAGTGAGGACGTATATATGAAGTGGGAGTGTGTGTCGTTTCAGTCGCGGTGGCTGCGCAGCGGCTCGCAGACGTTGGAGTTCAACGGCCGAGCGACGCGTGAGTGCACTTTTATTTGTTCCGGACTTCGCTTTCATTGTTACAAAAATACGAATTTTATTCACTCTAGGGATTTGACATACATTAAATGAATGTCTGAATTTGTGTAGCGAGAAAATCTTACTTTAGCAAAGAATGTACGCGAACAAACGCCATGTCCCAGAAAAGTTGCTTACGTACTGATTTTAGGATTTAGTGGAAATAATGATAACCCAATTTTTTCGAAGCTTTACATAAATTCGTTTATTTTACGAAAACTACATATCTATTGTCATTTTGATAAATAATTAGAACCGTAATAATTTGAATGATTTAAATATTGGTCATTTAAGTTCTAAAGTTCAAAATAATAATAAGCATCGTAATCGTACATTTTTTTTAAATTAAGTATCTATTACTTTTGTTAATATAAATCTTGTACATAAATAAATTGACTTATACATAAATAAATTGTAATTCAAGGATACCATATCCTAGTTGACATAAGAGTATTGTTTATACTTTCTTTCGGTTTGTGAAAATCTAGATGCTGCGGTCTTTGATATTATTTATAGTTTCTATAAAACACTTTTTAACCGGATTTATCGCGTGTAATTATGTATAATTTATGTGGTCACCACGGGGTCTGCAGAGACATCTAAATGTCAAGTTAAAATGTAAAATATGAATGATACGCGATAAATCCGGTTAAAAAGTTTTTTATTTAAATTATGAATCGTGAAAACTTAAAACAATATTAAATAACTGAAAAAATGTGTTTAATAAAAATCACCCGACCAGGTTACTTTTCATTTACTTAAGAGTAATTAAGCATTTTAGTTGCAAAAACTTTAAAATATTATTAAAGATTGCAATGCTTTACTTTCACTGGGATTCACAATTTCTGTAAAGAAATTGGTCTCGAGCGGTCTTAGCTGCAAAGCTATACCATTAGATGGAGCTACGTTAGCAATATAACGCAAAAACAAAAATGTGTTGAGTAATTTCGAGGCGTACCGCCAGGCCCCGGTAGCTCAGACACATTTTTTCAGTTATTTAAGAGTAATTAAGCATTTTAAAGGCGAAAAATTTAAAATATTAAGACAATATTATCCGTAGTTTCTATTTCACATAAACTTTCAATATTTAAGATGAAAGTCTCTTTAATACCTTTTTTTATACATTTTGGTTATGGCTAAAGTATTGTGTTCATGATTCCGCAATACTTCAATTCAATTTGTGCAACTGTTGCAGGGTGCGCATGCGCAGGGGGGCGCGGGGCATGGGGCGGGGACGCGTGGGGCGCCGAGCCGTGGGGCGGCGAGCCGTGGGGCTGGGAGCCTTGGGGCGGCGAGCCGTGGGGCGTGGAGCAGGAGCCGCCAGCCGCGGCGCGAGAAGCGGTCGGCGTGGGCACGTGGGGCGGCGCGGGGCACCGGCGGGGCGTGGGGCGGGCCCTGTGGCGCCACGCGGCGGCGGGCGCCGTGGGCTTCGGGCGCGGGTTCGGGC
This sequence comes from Stenoptilia bipunctidactyla, assembly GCA_944452665.1. Taxonomy (NCBI): domain Eukaryota; kingdom Metazoa; phylum Arthropoda; class Insecta; order Lepidoptera; family Pterophoridae; genus Stenoptilia; species Stenoptilia bipunctidactyla. Next base: position 430,950 of record OX101740.1, on the reverse strand, counting down.
GCGGCGCGGGCCGCGGCTGGCTGTCGGCGTCGTGCGGGCACATCGCGCGCGCGCCGCCCGCCGCCGACCCGCCCGCTGACGACGACCGCGCCTCCGTCGACGACGACGACGACGACTTCTCCGACTGAGCGCGTGGCTCGCCGCACCGCCCTTGTGCCGTGCATGGACTCCCGCAGTCGGCAACTAGTGCGTGACTTTGCGGGTGATATAATACATGTGTCTCGGTATACTTTTAACGTACTCATTGTCTAGATGAATTTGACCGTAGATAGAGAGAGCCGGCTAAATTAACTTGTCTGCGTCGTAGACGCGAAGGCTAGGCTCTCAAGATCTCGGTGTATTTACAGCAAAGACGTTACAATCCTAGGCGATATTGAGAAAATTGTTCGTACGGAACAATAGGTGCATACGAATCCAGCTCTGTCCACGTGCTCGTATTTAGAAATACAGTGTTAATAATTCGTTTCTTCTCTGTGATTCGATGCTCGGCCTAAGCTGAGTCATCCAAATAAGCATAATAAAAAAATATTGATGTCTATGGTTGTAGAATAAAAATTCAAATCAATATCAATAATTTGCATTTGCTACCCTTAACGATATTTAAATTATGCTTAGATAGTTGTTATATTAATACTTTTTATGGTAATATTTTCAACACACTCGATCGCGACTTGCGGCCATTCCTCCTTTAAGACTGATAGTTTCTTTTTAAATTGTTTACATTTTCTATAATTTGATATACACTGCAATTGTAACCTGTCCACCGAAGCTGCATTTGATCATTTAGTGGAGTCTCTCTGCGGCGAGCTCGGCCTCGACCGTCACTTGTGTCTTCAGCAGAAAATAAAAATTGTGATAGTTTACTCTCTTTTTATAAATATTTTTCTACTGTAGTTAGACGTAGAGGTACCACCTTGATCGATTTTGTCTGTAGACTGTAAATAGTTATTATTACTCAATCAATGTATCTACTCAATAAATATATTGTGTTTTTTATTAAATGGTCTTTCTATTTATCTCATTTTTGTGTGCCTATAACTAGTTGTGTTGTAGCTATGTTGTAGCACTAGATCTCAATAATTGTACAGTGGGTGTAGGGAGGAACTGGCTCTTCACAACACTTTGTCGAAGTGCTTGTGTACTATTCATCATCATCATCACAACTCTTTGTAATGAGCCCACTGCAGGGCATGAGTCTCTCCCCTGGGTGAAGAGGAGGTATAGGCCATAATCCACCAAGCTGGCCCAGTGCTGGGTGGTGGATGCCAGAATTTTTAGGGCGCCTAGATGGCTTCTGACAAACCCTCACGACTACTGTATACAAGTATACAGCACCCGGGACCGACTGCTTAACGTGCCCTCCGAAGCACGGAAGTCGTCGTGAGATATGTATGAATGGTCGGCGGTCACCCATCCAAGTACCGACCGCGCCGAACGTTGCTTTACCTGTGATATCGTATGATACACACAGTAACCACGGCGCCACGACGACTTCTAACTTCACAGTAACCACGACGACTTCTGTGTACTATTAGGTAGGTAATACTCGGCAGATATTGACACGATATTTACTCTGCAGAAAAGGGCTATTCGTGGAATGTATAAACTTGGAAAAATAGAATCTCTTCGAGAAAAGTAAAGAGATTGGTATCATCACAATATATTTATAAAAACTTTATGTATATTGTAATAAATTTAAAACTAGGAAAGATAATCGTGATAAAAATTACTCTGTAAGGACTAGGAACGACCATAAGTTAGCGTTTCCCAAATTAAGTTTTTTCAAACTAGCATTTAAATTTGGCTGGTGACTAAAAATCAACCCTGTATAACAAAATTCCGAAGTCAATTCAATCCAATCCATTTAATGATTGATTAAAATCCAATCCATTTAATTATTGATTTAAATTTACTGCCACTCAATAAATTCAAATCAATCATTAAATACACTCTATTTCGAAAAGTTTATTATAAAACTAAAGATTATTTAGACGATTAAAAGGCATGGGATTAAGCACACATCAGGATATTTCTAAAAGTTTCTAATTACTTATTAATTTTGTCGACGGCGTGGCTGTGCAGTATGACAAATGGCATACTGGTGACTGTTCCACTCACATATTTCTTGTCAAGACAACAGCAAGAACGTCATGCTCCCTCAGGCGGCATGGCTAGTGGTAGCGTCGGGTATCGGGTCACCCTCATTCCTAAAATATGGTTGAGGAGGGTGATGGCTGGTGCTTGCGTTATACTCGTGAACGGGTGCTGCTAGCGGTGCCAGGTCGTTTTATACTATTTTATTCTATTCTTGTTTAAATACTCTGGTCCAAGTTTTTCATGTTCATGTTGTGCATCCATAGCTCAATGCACCTACTATGTACCTAAGCAATGTGGTTGTGGCACGACATTGACACTCACAATTAGCTGTCTTGTGTTTGTTTCTTTTTCATGCTATGGTCAATTTGTACTGTACCAATTTGTATTAATTCGTATAATTCTGACTGAAAAAGAGTGCCAAGAGTTTTTTACCGCCGGTTTTTTTGTCTCTTGGTCTACTGTAATATCTTATTCAACAACTAGGTAAAGCAGAAGTATATGTTGACGTCATCAAATACTCTGTAAGGAACTTATGATGAATAAAACTTTTTTGATTTTATTTTGATTCACAACTTTTTTCACATAAAATTTTATTCACAGATTAAGAATTTGCGGAGATTCAGCGTGTAAACAGTTTTCCAAATATCTGAATTGAGTGATCCACATTTTTGGCAATATCTTCAATTCCTTAAGAGAGAATTTTTTTTGGATTTCCGTTATTGTATTTTACAATTTTTGAGTAAATGTACGTTTTGGTTATATTGAAAACTAAAAAAAGATCACTCAATCCAGATGCACATGCCACCCTGACGTCAGAACCGCGGGTGTACTGTACCAAGTTAGTTATTGGTTAAGTACATTTTGTATACCTGTTGTGTACCTCATGAAAAAAGTATTAAACGAATAACAAGGTATAATTTCCGAGAAATAAAAAAATCTCCGGTCTCCGTGGTGCAACGGTAAAGACGCCTATCGTGAGGTCTCGGGTTTGATACCAGCCCGGTAGGTACAAAAAATAATTTTAATGTCAGGGTTTTTATCTATACAGGGTCAATTTTAATCAGCGCATCACCTCTTGCGGGCAACCTCTCCCCATCAATCCCAACAACATTTGTTCTACGACGAAAAAGGTGCCAAATAACTGGAATACTTATATTGAAGCCATTCTGATACATACCTACACGCGCTATCCTGATGTTTATAAAGTGTCGGCTCCTTCCGCCGTAACAAAGCGTGTAGCTATTGTATGGGCTGAGACGAACGGAACCCGTACAGTATTTGATGATAGTAAAATAATAGATAGGTGTAGATATTTAGTCTATAATTAACACTTAAGGAGTACACAATTAAACTTAAACTGATAGCAATAAAATTAAAATGATAGAATTAAATTAAATGATAGATGATTGATAGATTTGAGTGACCGCCGCGGACACAACTTGTGCACTGAACTAAAAACGCCTGAGCCGCGTAAAATACAAGCTCGGCGGAAATGTACGGCTGGCCCGTACAGCTATTATAAAAAGATTTATTTTGCATTTTATAATGCTTAAATATAATTTCACCTATATAACAGGCCCCGGTAGCTCAGTTGGAAGAGTGCCCCGGAATGCGGCAGATCTGTGTTCGAGTCCCAGCAGGGCTCGATTGTATTGGGTACTTTTATCTATTAAAAGCGTATAGCTTTTAAGATACACAATAATATGTGTTTCAAGCAGGATTCGACTTTCAATGATGATATGTGTAGTTTTAGTACCTACTGAATGACTTCCATCTTGGTGGGCAACAGCGAAAATGCAAGTAGGAAGGAAGGAGTTAAAGTTATGGCAAATAAAAAGTAATATAATCATTCATATAATTTATTTAACAAAATATCACTGCTCCGGGGATTCAATGTACCCTGACTGCTAATCTGCTTTTATTCAGCATATTTGTTTGAAAGGAAGTATGTAGAACAGCGCTAATAATTCACATAATATAGGTACCTACCACTATTATCAGACGTTATTACCAAGTTCATGTTTTTTTTATTTCAGAGCATAAAACATGTATGAGTTGTTGCACTGTACTTACATAATCAACGAATGCATTAAACAACCAACTTCACGTCAAAACTTTAGCTGAGTTATAATGTTATCAACGTAAAAATTCTCTGAATACATCCATATTTTTTCAAAAATTTGAAATTATCCATGAAGTACTTACATACTTAATCGATTTCGATGAAATTTATATTTTTATTATTTTCAATCAAATTTTCAAAATCGATTCACAATTGTCCAAAAATATCGTTTAACAAAGACACAAAAAACAGACGGTTGAGAACCTCCTCCTTTTTAGGAAGTCGGTTGAAAATAAAAAGTAGTTTATAGCACGGGTTTCTAGCATAGAAAAAGTATTAAGGATTTAATGTTGTTCAGAGCTGAAATGAGACAGTGCAGTAACTAAATTCAAATAAATTCATTTTAACAATCCGTTTAGCACCAAGCTCTTTTTAAATAAATTAGTAATAAACAACGACAGGCAAAAATACATACTACTAGGTACCTACAATATACCCACTCAAGAGGATCAACAGCTTACTAACAAAGTAACATTAAAAAATAACTTTCATAAACAATGTGTCTACTACTGCTCCATTCTTTGGTATCTACAAAGTCTCATTGTAGTGACTTACTCAGCAGTAACTTGGACGGAACTAAATTATCATAATTTATAATTTATTGACTTCTGGAATTGCTTGCATCTTCGTTCACGAATACAGCGTCATCAGTATCATCTAAAACAATAAATGCTCCTGTATGCATCTGTCTTCAGTAAACACGGCAGTTAATATCTACAATACACAGATATTCCTAGGAAAATAAATTGATTGGCCCACAGTTTCACTATAGGTAGGAAAATGTAACTTGAAAAATGTAAATGTATATACAGTGTGGAAAAAAATAGTGGCCCTGGAGGGAAACTGCCTTAAATCCTAGAGTTAGCTTATTTTACTTTAAGGAAACATTCCTTTATTTTTAAAAAGAAACAAAACTGCATTCAAAGATTTTCTTAAATTTGCTTGTAACACCCGGGACTCAAACCAGTAAAAATTGAAAAAATAAAGATTCGTTATTTTACTATACTAATCGATAGGATAATTGTTCAGGATAAAATTTCTCTAACAAACATTTGGTCTTACACTCGTCTGTCGTACAAGATATCCATGAAAAATAACTACACAAGTTTACATACATTACCTAGTACGGTTCACTTTCAACAAGTAAAAGACACGTTATAATTCTCTTATCTCTCTAACATTCAAAGAATGAAGTTCAATTCATTAGTATGAAGTACAAGCTTGCTAATTAATTTATTTCTAAGTACCTTGTTGAAGAATTCTACAAGGAAATCGTTTAATGTTAATAATATCTCTATGCACTTCTTACACGATATTACTTCTCACACGATACGAGGCGTTTTGACGAAAAGTTTTTAAATGGAACGTTTGAATTTGTTTGCAATGCGGGACAGCAATTATAAAATTCGAACGAATATTTCGAACATTTTTATCGATTTTATTTAGTATTGCTTCTATTACGTAATTGTGTGATCATGGCGTGTCTGGATAGGTAAAAACGGGACGATTAGATGGCCTGCAAGAAGTCCAGACCTGACGCCTCTAAACTACTTTTTATGGGGTCACATAAAAAATATTATTTATAAAACGTGTTATGTGACCGTACAAAAGCTAAATGGTCGCGGTAAAAAATGTGATTAGGGGCATACACCACAACACTTTGCTGAAGGCTACACGAAATTAATTTCAACGAGGATTCAATTTGTGTATCCGGAACGAGGGGGCTCATTTCGAACAATTTATGAGTTAAATTATTAAAGTGTAATAAATTGATAATAAAATAAAATAAATTTTAAGATTTCACGTTTTCTTTTTATTTTAAAGACCAAATGTTTGTTAGAGAAATTTTATCCTATCGATTAGTATAGTAAAATAACGAATCTTTATTTTTTTTATTTTTAGTTGGTTCGAGTCCCGCGGGAGTTACAAGCGAATTTTAGAAAATCTTTGAATGCAGGTTTGTTTCTTTTTAAAAATAAAGGAATGTTTCCTTAAACTAAAATAAGCTAACTATAGGATTTAAGGTAGTTTCCCTCCAGGGCCACTATTTTTTTTCCACACTGTATACATCCCTACGTAAATACATAACGTCAAGCCTGTATCCCTTAAGGGCAGGCAGAACACCAGAGGCTTATAAAAACATCTGATGTCACGTTTGACTCCGCTGAAGGCATTATAATGGAGAAGAGAGACTATTGCAGTGACAGGGGGTCTGCCTATCTCCGACAAAAAACCTCTGTCCCTTAACTGACTTTTACAGTATGCCCGGGAAGAGAAGCAGATGGCACTTTCTATGTTTTCCTTTGCTCCCAGTCCAGCATGGAAGAAGTCATTACACATTATGGTGCGTAGGTATCTTATCTAAGTGCGGGTGATATGATTATGTCAGGGGTTAAGACACTCAATACCTAGGTACATTAAATTAAATTCCTTCATGTTAAAAAAAACATCATAGTTACCTCCTCTAACGTAATAGGGTTATTTTTGATGGAGTTGTCAAGACGCCGGAACCGCTCTGAAACAAGTAACATTACATATAAGTAAAATATACCTTAACACGTATTTATCTATCAAGTAAAAGCAGTTCAATGTTGCAGCCATTTACAAAACGATTTGACAATATGGCCAATAGTGAATATAAGTTAGCACTGTAAGCTTCAGGAAGCTAAACAATTTGCCCTTTTGCCAAATTAAATTTCTTCTCTTAAAACGTTTATGACGCTCGCGGGTGTATATGCTATATTGACGCGAGGTCTGCAGCAGCACGCGGGTGTATGTGCTATACTGACGCGAGGTCTGCAGCAGCACGCGGGTGTATATGCTATACTGACGCGAGGTCTGCAGCAGCACGCGGGTGTATATGCTATACTGACGCGAGGTCTGCAGCAGCACGCGGGTGTATATGCTATACTGACCGTGCGCGAGGTGGATGCGCGCGAGGGTCTGCAGCAGCAGCGCGCGCGGCAGGCGGCAGGTGGGGGGCGCCGCCGCCAGTAGCACGCGGTTGGATGCGCTAACGCCGGCCGCGCGCAAGCAGCCGCGCAAGCCGTACGAGCAGCGCGAGCGACCGCATCTGTGATCAGCAGTCAAATTATGTTTATGAAATGTCCACGAGAGAAATTTATTTAATTGGTTTATGGTTCATATAGTTAGTTATCTGATTAGCATATTTGTTCGGGCTAACCGAACATTTTATAAGTATAATGTCAGCATATTGTATTCAGCGTCGCTACTAAGCAATTTACCAACCAATTTACCCGTGCATAATTAACTGTCGACCGCAACGCATGTACCTACTCATAACTAGCAATTTTACCATCTCGGTTTTACATCTTCATTTATCTACATTATCACCTATTATCACAGAAGCTCGACGCGGATACCCATTCAGATTATATCGAATCACTGAAGAACCCACGTGAACTTCCGGAACTACAACCTTTCATTGAGTTTCTGGAGGTCAAGTTTACCACCTTAGAAGCATCCCATAGAAAACAAGATTCCACCAAACCTAGTAAAACAAGCTTTTTTAAGTCCAACTATAAAACTTCGATCAAAAACCATAATCAGAATAAAATATAATTCATCATACAATAACATAACAAAACCTACATTAAAATCAAGCGCAGTGCAACTCGGTGTCAATGTCTTCTTTGTAAAGCGGATCATTTTTTATATCAATGCAATCAATTTATAAAGACGCCGCATGACATAAGGATGAAAATCGTAAATCAAAATCGCCTTTGCAAAAACTACTTATTTGATCATAATGGAAGCCAGTCCGCAAAAACATGTCGCAATTGTCAAAGGAAGCATCATACGTTGCTACACGATGCATGTCTACAAGGTCAGCCATCTACTTCCGGCGTTGCCACGCCAAAACACGTGTCAAGTACCTACTTTACATGTGTCGCAGGGGGATGAATCTCAAGTACTACTTGCGACAGCCTTAGTACACGTCACCGCCGCAGATGGCTCCAAACATACAATGCGCGCCTTGGTCGATCAAGGGTCACAGATATCGTTGATAACAGAGAACGCGGCCCAAAGGTTAGGTATCAAACGTAGGGCATGCAGTGGAGTTGTTTTTGGAGTAGGAGCCAAGAGTAACAACAGCAAGGGATTAATAAACATTAAAGTGTCTTCCGTAAACAGCGACTACAATTTGAATACCGAGGTACTCATAATGAATAATTTAATCAAAAATCTACTTACGCAATCATTCACAAAACAGACTTGGTCACACTTAAACGGCGTAAAACTAGCAGTTCCTGAGTTCAATTTGAAGCGTCCTGTGGATCTTCTCTTCGGAGCGGAGGTCTATTCTCAAATAATATTAAGTGGAATTCTGAAAGGTGACAATAATTCACAACCAATAGTACAACAAACCCGTTTAGGCTGGATTATCTGTGGAAGTATGTTACAAACATTTCAATGCAATGTAGTGTTAAATAACATCGACGAGATCAAACAATTTTGGAACATTGAGGACATTAATGATGACTCTGAGATGACTAGTGAGGACCAGGAGTGTCTTCAATTTTATGAAAACACTACGGTACGTCAATCTGACGGTAGGTATGTAGTCAGGTTGCCTATCAAAAGGTCTGAGCTTCATACTTTAGAGGATTCGAAGAACATAGCTATAGCTCAGTTCTTAAGCTTAGAAAAAAAGCTGAGTAAACAACATCATCTAGCAGAGCAGTACAAGGCATTTATAGCAGAATACAGAGACTTGGGCCATATGGAAGAGTGCAGCAACCAGGATTTAACAGCTCAAGGATGCTACTTACCTCACCACTGCGTTCAACCACAAACGAATTGCGGCGTCAATAAATTTCGAGTGGTTTTCAATGCTTCATCGAAAACATCAACAGGGGTCAGTATAAATGATGTCTCACTTCGCGGCCCAAATCTGCAAAAAGACCTTCAATCTTTAATCATCAAGTGGAGGCAATATCAATTCGTAGTAACCGGTGACCTTGAAAAAATATACCGCCAGATTAAATGTCATACTAAAGATCAGGTCTACCAAAAAATAGTTTGGCGTGACACTAAGAACGAGCAAATAAAATCCTATAAGCTAGCAACCATTACATATGGAATGAAAACAGCGCCCTTCCTAGCGATGAGGCCGTTGCATAAACTAGCAGAAGACGAAAGATCAAAGTGTGCCGACGCTGCAAAAATACTAAAAAATGACCTGTTCATGGATGACCTGTTGACTGGATTCCACTCCATCGAACGAGGTCAAATTTTAATATCAAATCTAAACAATATTTTAAAATCAGGCGGGCTTACTTTGCGAAAGTGGGCCTCTAATAGCGAGCAGTTAATCGAAAATATCGAACAGAATCTAAGGAGGGAAAGCAATCAATTTAATTTTAAGTCGGACAGCACAAAAACATTAGGATTAAGCTGGAATGTTAAACAGGACAAATTTACTTTCAAACATCAATTAACGGAAAATCAAGGCCGACTAAGCGAGTTTTGTTAAGCGAAATTTCAAAAATATTTGATCTAACTTAACTTAACTTTTCGTGGTAACTAACTTAAAGGTTTTGTTTCAAAAAGTTTGGCAGGCAAGCCAACCTAAGCTGGGACGACGTGGTACCTGACGATATTTTAGTTGAGTGGACACAATTGAGAGAAGATATCGAAAACATAGAATTCTGTGAGGTACCTAGGTGGATAGGTAGCTGTGAAGGTGATTGCATTCAGTTGCATGGCTTCTACGACGCGTCATTGAGAGCGTATGCCTGTGTTGTGTATGCCCGGGCACAAAAACAAGACCATATTAAGATTGTACTTATTGCAGCAAAAACCAAACTGGTACCTCAAATATCACCCTACCTAGGTTAGAATAAACTATTCTATTCTATTCTATATTCTATAACTAAGTGGAGCGCAGCTACTATCAAAACTTATGCATAAGATCTCAAATACATTGAATAGCTATAAAATTGAAGTATATGATTGGTGCGACTCTAAAGTAGTACTAGGCTGGCTGCAAGGAGATCCGGGTAGATGGAAGCCCTTTGTAAGCAATAGAGTAAAACTTATCACTCTCACAATACCTAAAAATAGTTGGAGATACGTTAAATCATTGGAAAACCCCGCTGACTGTGCAAGCAGGGGTCAATTAGCTTCTCAACTGTCTAAAAATTGTTTGTGGTGGGAAGGTCCCACTTGGCTGAATAATTTTGAACGAGAGCAAGAGCAAAAGAAGTTTGTAACTGAATTAGAGATTAAGAAAAATCAGGTCCTTGTCGTCCAAAATAAGCCTACGGAACCCAGAATTATAAACGAGCTCTTACTCAAACATAGTTCGATAAGAAAAATTACATCAATAATTGCCTGGATGCTACGAGCACTTACAAAACGTAAACATTATACTAAATATCTCACGTTACATGAGTTACGCGAAGCAAAGCGGCTCATTATTAAGTATGTACAACGAAATGAAATTAGCGAGGAATTCAAAATGCTCACTAAACAAAATACTATCAAAACAAATAGCAAGTTAATGAATTTAAATCCGTTTATTGACAAGGACGGTATAACGAAGGTCGGTGGCAGATTAGAAAATCTCAACTAAAATCTGAAACAAAACACCCAGCGATATTACCTCACGACAGTCGTTTAACAACCTTACTCATCGAAGAAGCCCACCTTTAAACATTCCATGGAGGAGCCAGCCTCACGGCAACGTGGTTACGGCAAAGGTATTGGATAGTAGGAGGAAACAGAGCTGTAAAAAAGCAACTTAGGGAGTGCGTACCTTGTCGGAAACATAACCCTCAATTTCAGAACCAATTGATGGGTACTCTACCCGAACCACGTACTACTCCGGCGGCACCCTTTTATCATACGGGAGTAGACTTAACTGGGTTTGTAGATGAAAAGTCGAATCGTGTTCGGGGTATAAAAACAACGAAAGGGTACATTGTGCTATTTATCTGTATATATAGTTACGAAGGTTGTACACATCGAATTATCAAGCACTGCATTCTTATCAGCACTTCAGAGGATGGCTGCCAGACGTGAAGCACCCCACCATATCTATAGCGATAATGGGACTAATTTCATCAAAGGAAATCATAATATTCAGGGGGAACTTTTTGAGCTAGCACAAATTGTTGATCAAGATTTTTTAAAAGAAGTCACCGAGATGAATATTGAATAGCACTTCCAGGCCCCATCATGGCCAAATGCTTCTGGGTTATGGGAACGAGCTATTTGCAGTCTCAAAGGTCATCTCAAACCTGTAATTGGAGAGCAAAAATTAACTTTCGAGAGACTTTACTCTACTCTCCTGGCCCAAATCGAAGCGTGCCTTAACTCGCGGCCGCTGTGGGCACTTTCCGAAGACCCGGAAGACCTTGAGGTTTTAACTCCATCACATTTTCTTACCTGTAGAGCTGATTTGACTATTATTGAGACTAAAAAAGCAAGAACAAGATGGCAACTGATAAGAAAACTATTAGAAGATCTTTGGAAAAGATGGAAAACCGAATATTTAACCCAAATGATCGTGATGTAATGATCGCGTATTTTTTGAACCACTTGTTCAAAAAATATCAAAACATAAGCATAGGCGACATAGTGTGCATTCATGAAGAACATCTTCCCCCGGGTAAATGATCAATGGGAAGAGTAGTGGACCTGCATCCTGGCAGTGATGGAATTGTCAGGGTGGTATCCCTAAAAACAAAAAATGGAATGATGAAGCGACCAGTCCTCAAACTGTCAGTTCTACCTGCACATCAAACAGTTGAACCTCAAACCCAACTTACATCCGCGGTCGTGACCCGCAAACCAAAATTCAAACGCAACATTATGAGTATATTATTTTCTATGATCCTTTTTCTAAATATTCTCACGAATGTACAGAGCGAACTACACACAAGTCAATTTAATATTTCTCAAGGACTCTATTTTGACAAAATATCGAATCTACAGGTAATTCGGGACGAGTGGAAACTAGTAAATGGACCCATTTTAGCAAGGTTCATTCGTCTTAAATAAGTACATCAAACAACTGGAACAAACTTGCTCTAAACTTAATCAATCTACATACTGCAATATAATATCAACACAACTACATCATGGCGATTCGGAATTACAATATTATAGTGTGTGTGTGATGTTGCTAAGTCAGCACGATGATAGCGCACGGGACGTCGACGGGGGCTCATAAACGGAGTCGACTACCTCTTCAAATTATCTGTTCGGTGTACTTGACGAAAGATTTGCGGAACAGTACCAGCGAGACATATCTCAAATACGAATCGATCAGCATCATCTAGCGAGCTTATGGCGGAATCAAACCTCAATCGTTGAAGCCGAGTATAACCTACTTAAGCGTACTGCGGAATCAATGGACAAGCAACATAAGAGTATACATAAAAACTTACATGTATTAGAACAAAGCTTAAACAACTTAGCTAGTGAAATAAACATAAATCACTTAGAAAATGAGGTCACACTAGGAGCCCTGGCCGCCAGTAATGTGTTACATAACTTAAAAGAAATCCAAGGCATGTTATTAGATCAAATAACTGACATTTATCATAGGAAGTTTAACTTTCATCTTATCACTCCTGAACAACTATTAAGCGAACTAAGCATTATATCTACCCAGCTACCATCCGACCTGAGTTTACCTATAGAGAACATCCATAACGACCTACGTAAAATATATTCAATCCTTAAAATTAAAACTAGAAAATCTAGAGAATACCTTCTATTTGAAATTAGAATACCGCTTATATTATGAGATAATCACGAGTTATATAAACTTATACCGATACCTATTCTGACTAGAAATAATACGATGAGAACCTTTATGCCTCGATAAAATTTTGTAGCAATTAATTTACGAAAGGACACCTACATAACTAAAACCGAGCATGTTATAAGCGAGTGTTTACGTCGAGAGTCCGATACCTACCTTTGTTATCTGCTGGCGCCTATTGAACACCTGACCGGCAACTACGACTTATGCGAATCTGCAGATTCAGCTAAGTCGTTTTGTCGATTTGAAACAGCTGTTTGTAGTAACATGTGGGTCAACTTAAACAATATCAATACTTACATGTACTTTTGCTGTCAACAATGTATGGCTAGACTTTATTGTGGAAGAGATCAAGTTACCTCATATTATCTGGCACGGGCTGGCATAGCGGTAATTCCTAATGATTGTATGTTAAAAACCGATGACTTTCTTATATATCCGCACAAGTTTTTACGATCGACAACTTTACATGTTCGAGCAGATGTTATCGCCCCGGAGATCCCTCCAATAAACCATTTGTTTAATTTGACTTTGCCGCTGCTTGACACGAACGAAATCGAGACAGAGCGAAATAGAAAGGCCTTAGAAAAAATAGATCAAAGTATCCAGCTGTTGAAGGAGCAAATAGAGGGCGACGCCCTAGATGAGGTGTCTGTCCACGACATCCACCACTACACCGTTATCTACATTCTGCTGGCGGTAGTCATCGCAGCAGGAGCGGCGCTAGCATGGCGGCGCGTGCGGCGGCGGCAGCGGTCGGAGCCCGCCCAGACGAAGGCGGGAACTGCGCTAGTGCTAGTGCGAGTGTCAAGTGTGTGTGTCAGTGTGCGAGTGATTATAAATTAAAGCGTATAGGTAAACAAGATCGCGGCACAGTACCCGATCGACGTAAACCGACGTTTACCCTAACTGAGAGTGTCTAATTTCTAAAGACTATTTTGATAATTTTAATAATTTTAGTTATACATATAAGTATTAGTTTTAGATTGTAATATTAACTATGCCCATCATGTTGTCTCACCATCATTGTTGCTTTATACTTACATCATTTACCTTTTTTTGTCTTCCCCGGGAAGATGTTCGGGCTAACCGAACATTTTATAAGTATAAAGTCAGCATATTTTATTCAGCGTCGCTTCTAAGCAATTTACCTAACCAGTGCATAATTAACTGTCGACCGCGACGCGTGTACTCATAACTAGCTACCATCTAGCTTTTATATCTTCATTTATCTATAACAATTTAGTGAATAAATATCTAAACTAGCAAGAACTATCTTTTACAAAATTCTACAATATTATTTCGTTTTGGCGCTTCGCCGGCCGCTGCCGCGGCACCGGTCGCATCGCTCGCTCGGCTCGCGTACGTAAATAACTACACTCGAGTGCAAAGAATTAGGGTCTGAGACAAAACCCATGTTATCTCGCAAATTATAAATGCTAACTTGATGAATTAAAAACTGTTTAATAGACCATCAATTAATACATAAATTAAAATTGTAAAATTGTCATTTAAGTGATTTTATTATTTATAAAAACAAATAAAATAAAAATGCACGAACTACACTTGATGATCATAATTACATTTTAGACTTTTCTGGTACGAGAATATGATTTTCACAAATTTTAGTACCGTGTATTACCTCCATGTGATCTCAGAATGGATGTAATACGATTTGGCATGCTGTACACTAGGTTTCTAAGTCGGTTCTGCGGTATATTCCCCCATTCTTCTATCAATGCTAATTTTAAATCACGAAGTGTAATTGGAGGAGGTATTTTTTGCTTTACACGTCGTCCGAGCTCGCCCCAGGCATGTTCGATGGGGTCCACACCTGAGCTGCGTGCAAGCCATACTATGCGCGTGATACCGACCTCTTGAAGGTAATCAGTCACTATAGCCACAGTATGAAGACGGGCGTTATCGTGCATAAACACTGGATTCTCGCCTATATGGGCCTTAGACGGACCGACATACTCATTGAGGATTTCTTCTACGTATCTTCTCGCGGTCAACTTTCCATTTTCTATCAGGACTAGCTCCGTGCGGCTCTCTGACGATATTCCAGCCCATACATGCACGTATCCTCCCTCGTATGTAACTTTTTCTTCAAAGCAGGCTTGTTGAAACCGTTTTCCTGGTCTTCACTGAGTATACAGTGTCTACCGTCATGCTTATACAGCATGAATCTGGTAAACAAAACTCTTGACCGATCCTCTAGAGTCCAATTCAAGTGCTCACGTGCATAACTCTGTCTTGTATGTGAGCGACATGATTTTTACTTTCATAATGAATATTGTTCACCAGGAAACCCTCTTATAACATTTTTTTTGTGACACAAAACAAACAAAATTGATACCAATGATTTTAATTCTTAGTTCAATTTTCAAAATAAATCATAATTTAATTTTTTCTTATTTTTATGTCATTTCTTAATAAAATATATTACTAATATTAACTTTTTATATTTGGCATTAAAGAGGCTTCCTATTGATTTTTATTTGAATGAGGTAACGTTTATAGTTTGAAAGATATCCTGAGTTTTGTGTCCGACCCTAATTCTTTGCTCTCGAGTATATATGCAACCTAACATGCTCACCCTCGCTACGCTCGTCGTCGCACCTAACCAGTCCGACTTCATGTTCTGGTGCCACTGTCCTTTTTGTCCCATAAGCTTTTATTAGGTCCTTACATATGAAATTGACGTTTTGTATGGGAGGAATAAAAGTCGTTTATTTTTTTAATATAATATATTTATTTAATCAAAGTATGATCCACTACTATCTATGCACTTCTGCCATCTCATAGGTAGTTCATTTATGCCTTTTCTAAAAAAAACATTAGGACGGGAATTAATAAAATCTTTGAAGGCGGTTTGAACTGCCTCATCAGAGTTGAAATTTTTTTTTCTTGCAAAAAGTTATCTAAATTTCAAAAAAAATGGTAATCTGTTGGAGCAAGGTCCGGGGAGTACGGTGGATGTATTAAACATTCCAATTGAAGCTCCTTTAATTTGGTAGCAGTCTGTTCTGCAGTGGGTGGTCTTGCGTTGTCCTGAAGCAGCAGTGGCCTTGTGCGATTGATCAGTCTCGGTTGTTTAGAGGCTAGTTTATCCATCATTATTTGGAGCTGACTACAGTAGATATCTGCAGTAATCGACTGGCCAGATTTAAGGAAGCTGTAGTGCAACACACCGGCACTAGTCCACCAAACGCTGACCAATAACTTTTTTCTAGTTAATTTTCTCTCGGGGCAGAATTTGGATGGTTCACCCGGGTTCACCCGGGTTCAGTCGTAGAGTATCCACTTTTCATCACAGGTAATGATTTGACTTAAAATCTCTTCATTATTGTGCTGGTTCAGTAATGTAACGCAGCAGTCGAGGCGCGTTTGTCGGTTTGCTTCACTCAATTCATGAGGTACCCACCTTTCAAGCTTTCTTATCTCCCCAATTTGTTTCAAGTGAATTAAAACAGTTTTATCACTAACACCGCAGCCTGCAGCTAACTCGGATGTAGTTTGCGATGGATCCGCTTCCACAATAGCCTTCAATTCTTCATTGTTGACTTTGGTCTCCGGCCGTCCACGGGGATTGTTCTGTAAGTTGAAATTTCCAGAACGAAAAAGTTGGAATCAAAAACGCACTGTGCTTTCTCTAGCGACACCACTGCCATACACATAATTAATTCTTCGAGCCGTTTCTGCAGCACTGGTGCCACGGCGGAACTCATGTTCGTAAATAACGCGAAATTTTAAATTTTCCATTTTGTAAACTCAATGACGCAGAGAAAACACCAAAAGAAAAAAAATAACAAAAGAAATACGGCTTTCGAGACACGAATTGATGAGTAAATAGCTGTATAAATTTTAATTTCTGGATAAAGGAGATATTTGAGATTAAAGTGGCCAGTACGACAAACACCAATTTCATATTATGTAAGGACCTAATATTTACCCATGTTATTTAAGTTATGCCAAACAACATTATGATTTTTAGATAATAATGTATTATTGATGCTCGTCGCTTACTTTTTAGAGAACTGATCTTATATTCAGGCTATAGAAAAAAGTGATCAAACTATAATTTAAAATACTTATATGCTTACATTAATTCGAAGATTCATATTTAGAGACAGTTTTTATTAATATGATGACTAAGTAATATATTTCATGGGGATAGATATTATAGTTAGGGTATTGCAGATTTTCTTTCACCTAAGTTTAGACACGTCTAAACTTAGGTGAAAGAAAATATTGTACTCTTTTTAAAATTTATCAAAACGATATGGTACTGTTTTACTTTCGTCCATAGCCGCCGTGAGCTTGTTCCTCTAATGATTTTCAATGTTTGTTTACAATAAGATGGTGTACGCACTGGTGTGTGAGCGGCGCGGCGTGCCACGCGGCGGCCCAGGCGCGCGCCAGTGCGGCCAGCGCGGGCAGGTCGGCGGCGCGCACGGCGCCGGCGCGCGACGCCCGCAGCGCCGCCAGTGCGCGCGCGCCGCCCGCGCCCGCGCCCGCGCGCCGCAGCGCTGCCGCCGCCGCCGCCAGCGACACCTGCAGCGGGCACACCAAAACATATAGGCGTATACAATACAGTTAGCGTCAGAGTTTGTTACCCTGAGGAGAGACTCGTAGGCCTGCCGTGAACTCATTACAATGAAAATTCAAAAAAAAAATGGGTTGTGATGATCGTAAGAATACTATACGTACTATCGCTTCGCGATAGAATGCACGAACTGCGCCAGTAACTAAAATATTTCTTCTCCTTCAATTGGATAATTGTTTCTATCGCTACAAATAAAATTGAATGTCACAAATGCCCTAGTACCTACGTGTAAATGTCTGTCTATTTATATTTCCGAGCATAACTTATAAGTACCTGATTATGACAGATGTCTCAACATGAGATGGGAATAAAAGTGATGGTCAAACTGAATATGGGATTTTGACCTGCTCATGGTCAGTAACACACATGAAAGATTATCTCATGGGTAACCCTTTCCCCCTTAAAGTTCCCTGATTTTAAATCCAAAAATCTTGTAAAAAATAACAAATAACTAACGCAAAATCAATCCTAGTTCACCATTTGTTTTAACACGTTTGCATTCACGTCGTATGACAGAATAAACCAACGAGTAATTGACGTTATTGACAGTTAGTAGTTTCGTCAATAAAAAACCTGTCAGTTCTGTTCAGTCATAAAAAATATAGGAAAAGATATATTTAAAAAAAATATCTTACAATAATAGGAAGGACTAGGTATTTATTTATTAAACTAATGAATGTATGATATATATATTTAATGCCCTTTAATTTCATATACCTACTGACTATAGGAACCTTGCAGGTCATTTTTTTTACTATCTGTTTAAATGGATTATTTTTGCTTTAGATTAATATTCATAGATAGTCAAGAATCCATAAACTTGAAGTATGCCCACAGATTAGAAAGTATAATGTACAAGTAAGTATGTCATGCGATAAAGAACTTGAAACTTTGTGGCACTCGGTACCTGAAATTTACCTCTTCTACGTAGGGCCCGCCCAGCAATTTAGCTGCAGCTTTCTGCAAGTCCGGCTGCAACAGAAGTTAACAGATTTAAAAACCGTAAGTAACATTCGTTTTAGAGAAATTTTGCTAAGTTTTCGTTTTTGAAAGTTGGAAGTCTACATTGCAAGCTCCTTAAAGAGGCTTCATATGTATTAGGTACTTAGACTTACTTAAGTTAAGTAAACTGGTTAAAGGAAAAGAGGCGTAATTCCAGATTTCTAAACAAGACTTTAACTGATTTTAACATTGTCTCTAAAAAGTCTGTCGCCATGAGTGATCGCTTCGTTGCCAAAACATTCAGCGCTCTTAAGCACTGGGGACATGATCACAGCAACCAAAATTCAAAATATTGGTTTCATGATTTATTTGAGTAGCACTGCAGGAAAAGCACATGAATGTGTCGTTGGTATAATACTTTATAAAACTAACTACCTTCACATTGGCCGAGAAAAATAAAGATTTGTTTGTTTCATGTAGGTATTTAAAAACATTCATTACAGATTGAGAAATAAAAGTTTATGAAAAAACACTCACAGGAACAGGCTGGCTGTCTTCTAAAAAGTCTTCCGAAATATCTCTGAGGAGGAGATTGTCTTCATCCATTTCCCTGAAATTGTGACAACAGATTTTTTAGGTACAGTAATAGATAATCGGCCACCAAGCGGTTGTCATGTGGATTAGTCGCCTGTCCCAACACGCTTATCCAGGGGCGACAGGGCTGTTCTACACGGCGAGAGCCGCTTCTACACGAAATACTCACGTAGGAAACGAGTATCGGCTAACTCTGAAACTACTCCGCTGGACAAAAGCCTCTCCCAAGGAAAGTTTCCCAAGAATTCTCTGAAGTTTTTGACGGGGTGCCTGCTCATTGCGAGCTTTTATTTTATTTTAAAACGAAAACTTACAGCTAGTTACAATTAAATAATGATAGTATATAAAGAAGAAAGGCTACGAAGAAGTTTTCACATACAATAAAAGTATAGAATTAAAGAAATTTATCAAAAGGAAGACAACGCTTTCACTTGTAAATTAAATCTTTATACACTAATATTTTTTTTATTTTATACACTAAAAAAACATTTTATAAAAAGATATGGATAAACAAAAATCAACAAAGAAAGAGTATGAGCATCAGCTTGGTATGCTGTCGTAGAATATATCAAAGTTATCTAGCTCCTGATTTAACTTACCAACTGAATTAGACGCTCGTACGATGAAGGAGTTCTGTCTATAGTTAGTATTTGCGAAGGGAATATGTAAAAGTGTCGGATTTCTGTATAGTTTAGCATGAGCGCAAATACTAACCATAGTCAGAAGCTCAGGGACATCAGTGCGATTGTTCACGATCTTCATAATATAAGAGACGTCTGTAATTTCTCTGCGTATCAATAGCGGAAGGATATAATGGCGACGGCAACGCGACAAGTAATCTTTATCGTATGTTTGACACTTAAACTGTATAAACCTAAGGAATTTATTTTGAATCCTTTCAATACGATCGATATAGACTTTATAGTTGGGATTCCAAACGGATGAAGCGTATTCTAGGTGACTCCGTACAATGGCGCAATAAAGTATTTTTAAGGTTTTAACATTGTTGAACTCCGAACACAATCTTAAAACAAATCTCAAAGCTTTTGATGCCTTCTTCACAATCGTATCTGTTTGTCAAAAATTAGTTTTGAATCAAAGGTCACCCCTATGTCGACAATTTAATCAACTCTTGTCAATTTAGTGTTTGTGATTGTGTAGACATAAATTATTGGGGTTTTCTTCCTTGTAAATGAGCAGACGTAGCACTTAGAAATATTAAGCTCCACTTTATTCGAGAGGCAGTAGTTAAATAATGTATTAAGGTCAGATTGTAAGTTCAAAATGTCATAAGAGTTATTAATTGTCCTCGTATTTAAAATTTTCATGTCATCGGCATATAATAAAATCTTTGAATAGTTCAAGCAAGTATGGATGTTATTGATAAATATTGAGAAGAGTAGAGGTCCCAACAAGGAGCCTTGGGGCAGGCCTGAAGGGATTATTTTGGGTGGAGAACTATAACTTTTTTTTTGACTTTTTTATACTCTATAGATCTATAATCTGGCAATTTTGTGTCCAACTCTTTCAATCCTGAGGTTTTGGTTCTAAATCAATATCTTACAGATTATAATGCCAAGGTTTTGTGTAAATAATATGTTCGAAACGTTAGACTTGCTCCGGGTAACCCCATGCTGTTAATAGCATAGTTTATTTTTAATATGACATCTAAGGTCTCCGCATATTATGATCGAAACGTTCAGATAAGATGGAATGAATAGAAACGGCGATATTTTTCACATAATAGGTTGGGAAAAAAGTCTTTTCGCATTATAGTATGTATGAACTTGTAAAAAAATCTCTGTGGCTATAGTATTTGAATCTGGCTGGTTTTGGTATCATTGAAAGTTAAAATTTTAAAGAACATAATTCCAAATTCAAATTAGGAAAATGTGTGATTTTCATTTGTTTTTCGTACTGTCAAGATGAGTGAATCTAATGAAGAAATTCGATACATTTTAAAATTTTACTACAAAAAAGGTAAAAATGCAACGCAAACCGCGAAAAAAATTTGCGATGTTTATCGTTTATCTAGTGCAGTGTCTGTGAGAGTAGCACAAATTTGGTTTAAGCGTTTTCAATCCGGAAATTTTGATGTCAAAGATGCACCTCGCTCTGGTCGCCCTATTACGGATAAAATGAATGCCATTTTTGAAAAAGTGGAGCAAGATCGACATATCAGTAGTTACGACGTAGCTGAAGAACTGGGAATTGACCACAAAACAGTTTTGGCGCATTTGAAAAAATCTGGGTACACAAAAAAGCTCGATATTTGGGTACCTCACGAGCTCACTGAAAGAAACCTAATTTGTGATTCTTTATTACGACGTAACGAAACCGAATCATTTTTGAAGAAGCTGATAACTGGTGATGAAAAGTGGATCACGTACGACAAGAACGTGCGAAAAAGGTCGTGGTCAAAGGCCGGTCAGGCTTCACAGACTGTGGCGAAACCCGGGTTAACTCGCAATAAGGTGATGTTGTGTGTGTGGTGGGATCGGAAGGGCATTATTCATTATGAGCTGTTACCACCAGGCAGGACTATCGATTCTGAACTCTACTGCGAACAACTTATGAGCTTAAAACAAGAAGTTGAGAGAAAGCGGCCGGAATTGATCAATAGAATTGGTGTGGTCTGGTGCTGGGTGGCTATAGAATTGACCTCACACATCTATAGCCACCCAGCAAAAATTAAGAGAGTTTGGCTGGGAGGTGTTAATGCATCCGCCGTATAGTCCTGACCTTGCACCTTCAGATTTCCACCTGATTCGGTCTCTTCAGAATTCTTTAGGCAGTGTTAGATTAACATCACGAGAGGACTACCAAACCCACTTGGCGCGGTATTTTGGTGAGAGGTCCCAAAACTTTTATAGCAATGGGATCATGTCCCTACCTACAAGATGGCAAAAGGTTATCGAACAAAATGGTACATACATACTTTAGTTAAATGCATTAAAAAACTATATTAAAAAATGTTTTGAATTTTCTTAAAAAATGCGAAGAAACTTTATCCCCAACCCAATATGAGCAGAAGGTACTGCTCGTTTGAATAAGTATCTTCACCTTAATTCAACAAGGCGGGAAATGTTATACTACCTAAGACTTGTTTGAAAATAACATCGAGCGCAAAAGCGGTGGGTATGATAATATCATGAGATGTGGCTGCGACGCAGATCAGAAGTAAAAATATTATATTAAGTAAATGAAATGAGCAGCGGAGACTGACCAGGCGTCCGCCGGCCCGTCGGTGAGCAGGCGCAGCAGGAAGGGCGCGTCGTGGTGGCGCGGCGCGAACGGCACCAGCACGTAGCGGCCCGCCGCCAGCCGCCACAGCTGCGCCGCTTCGCGCGCCGCCACCGGCCGCGCCGCCGCCGCCTCCGCCGCGCCGTGCGCGTCCAGCCGGTACAGCGCCACGCCGGCCGGCGCGGGCGGCCCGGCCTGCGCCAGCGCCGCCAGCAGCAGCGCGGGCCGCGACAGCTGCAGCTGGAAGCGCGGGTTGGCGGCGGCGGCGGCGTGCGGCGGCGGCCCGCCCGCGCTGGCCGCGCGCCGCCACGCGCGCCGCGCCGCCCACGCCCGCCACGCGCGCCGCCCGCGCAGCGCCCGCGCCGCGCCCGCCTGCTCGGGCGCCAGCGCGCACAGCGCCACGCGCGTCGCCACGCCGCACACCTCGTCCAGCGACAACCTGCACAATCACAGATGTTGCTGACCTACCGCGACTTTGTTTATTATTTGGTCGCCTGTAGCTGATTTCATTTTATTACGTACTGAATGACGTACACATTCTCAGTGATCTTTCAATGTTCTCTGGTTGAGGCTTCCATGCTACTGCAGTGCGTCAGGTGTGAGGACGCTTCGCACTGACGACTGCCACACGGCACTACGCAGGCGAATCGCGTTGCATTTTTTTTTATATTGTAAGGATAGGACGTTTGTCTTCCATGTCACCTGATGGAAAGTGCGCATGAAGACTATGGTGTTACACGAGAAACCTATTCACTCGACACTTAAAAGTTCCAGGACTGTAGTGATCAGGAAAAACAGACGCAGGCAGATTGTTCCACGCCTTGGCAATCCGTACCAAAAAGGAACTATCGAAGCGTTTTGTTCGACTTCTTGGTAAATCCACTATATAGGGATGGAAGTTCTGTCTGCGTCTGGTAGTCCGCTGGTAAAAAGGGGTGGGCTCAATTTGGTCAAAAAGAGCACTCGCACACTCACCAAAATGTAGCCGATAAAATACTGTCAAACAAGCAATCTTACGACGATGCTCCAGCGTCTGCAATTTTTTATTTGTAAGGTTGTTGTTATTTATGAGTTTACGGGCTCTTCGGTCAACAGAGTCTAGCTCTTCGTGGTGACCACAGTACTCCATGCACGACCTCACTTGGGCTGTGTATAAGTTGAGCAGCCGTTCAGGGCTGAAGTACCGCCGGACCTTCGAGATGATACCCAATTTTTTGGAAGCCGTTTTTGCCATAGACTCAATTTGTTGACCGAAGTTTAATTTGGACGTTATAGTGACGCCCAAAAGCCCTAGTTACCATAGTACCGTGCATAATCTGCATTTTCTGGATAATTCTCATAAGTCTCAAAGCCTGACTGCTTGGTGTTAAGATAGGCACTCACACCCTCGACTATGTCATCATCATAATTAACGGTTGATATTTATGCGATGAAGTCATGGATTTGTATTTAAGTTTATTTTGTAAACAGTAATAGTGTTGTGGTTCCTTCTCACCAGCAGTCGTGTGGGTGCGCCAGGCGCGCGGCCAGCAGCTCGCGGTCGGGCGGCGGCAGCGAGCGCCACAGCGCGCCGCCCTGCCCCGCGCCCTCCCCCGCCCCCTCCCCCGCGCCCGCCCCGCGCAGCACGCGCACGCGCACGAGCACGGCGCCGCCGCGCACTCGCGCCAGCCCGCACACCAGACCCACTGAGCTGTAGTCCTCGTTCTGAAATATGGTATAATTATATTTTCAACACACTTGCTCGTAAAGTAAGCCTTATTCTATTGAATTTAGAACTATAAACTGGGCTATAAGTCACGTGTGCAAAATATATTATACCTACCCTAGTGCATAATATAATGAATCCTACAAAATTGAATTGTACCTTAGTGCAAATTACATGCGAGTAAACAGAGCATATTTTATGATCCGGGTTATACATTAAATATTTTCAGAAACAACAAAAAGATCTTATACCACTTCAAATCCATATACATTTTTAAATGTTTGCGCCTTATATTAGTAAATCAAATTTGTTTGTTAACTGTACCTTCAACAACTGCTTCAAATAAATTTAATGACCACGTATGTCAGTATTTTACTCACAAGTATGTTGAAAACCGTCGTATGTAACTCGTGAGCGTTGCTAATTACAGTCGAGGCTGTGATTTGAGCTCGAGCCGTAGGCGAGCGCTTAATAATGAGCCGAGCAACTTAGCTCACTTGTTGCATAATATACTATTATGAAGCTTCTCTTCCTATTGTATATAAATGATTTGCCACTTATAACTAAATTTCACATGACACTTAATCAGCGATGCGCGACTGCGAATGATCATGTCAGTCGAATAAACTACTAATACTAACTTGAATATTCGACTTGAAGATTAGTAATGTACTAACGTCCTGAGTCGAATGATACTACTAATATTAGTAATTACTAACGGTGTTTCGACTTCAATATGGCCGACTGACCTTGAATGAAAGCATTCGAATGAATTAGTTGAATGACTGAATGCATTAGTGAGCAAACTATTCTTATTGACAAACTAGCTTTTGCCCGCGGCTTCACCCCCATAACTCCCTTAGAGAGCGAGAGTTTTGAAGTTGCTTACCTACGTTACAGATTTTAAGTGTTTTAGTTTTTTTTTGCAGTGCAAGTATTGAAAATGACACAGGACGATAAAAATAGTTTGATTTGCATATTTACTAGCAAATTAAGATTATTGTGATACGATCATTTTGATCTCAAGGCTTTATATTCTGTCTATGCACGTAATAAAAACCGTTCTTATTTTTCAAAATTTTATTTAATATCTATCATGTAGGTGATATATTTTTTCAATTACCTAATTATTTATTTCAAGAAAGATCCATATATTATAAATATGTATAAAGTAAAAATGAGAACTTAAATACTAACTAATGTTAGTAGTTGAAATTCAAATTACTAACATTAGTAATTGCTGTCATTACTTACGACTAAGGCAGTCGACTACGCAACGTTAGTCGCTAACATTCCAAGTCGACTCGGCGAAGTTAGTTACTAACGTCAAGGAGTCATTCGACTGAGTCGAATAACCTGCAAAGTCGAATAATTCGAATGAAATCATTCACAGTCGCGCACCGCTACACTTAATGCAGATGACATTTCCATTTCAATTCCAGATAACTCAAATAATAATTTCAACGACGTTATCAATTAGGTATACAATTCATTACATAATCAATTGGCTTAGACATAATAATTTGACTGTTAATATGACTAAGACTAAGTATTTACAATTTTTAAATACAGGGGCAAAAAAATTAAAACTAGAATTAAAATATAATAACGAAACAATTCAAGAGGTAGACAGTTACTCATTCTTAGGCATACATTTTGACCAACACTGTTCTTGGAACTTGCACGTAGAATATGTTTGTTTGAAAATAAACAGATTTGCATATGTTTTATGGAAATTAGGTAAAATGGCTGATAGGAAAACAGCACTCAAAGCGTATTATGGCTACGTTGCCTCAATTTTAAGGTATGGCATACTCATTTGGGGTAATTCGGTTAAAATAAATAAAACCTTTATATCTCAGAAACAATGTATTCGAGCAATTGCTGATGAAGATTCTTGGACGACTTGCAAGCCTTTGTTTAAAAGTATGAAGATCTTAACTGTACCTTGTTTATATATCTATGAAACGACATTATTTGTAGAAATACACCCGGAATGTTTTGTGAAAAAAAAAGAAATCTTGAAATTTAATACAAGATTTCCAAATAAATCATGTTTACCAAATGTCAAAACTGAGATATGTATTAGAAATAGTTACGTCATTTGTATTAAAATATGGGTATCATTTAAGCTATCACCAATTTAATTAGTTTTGTGTTTCTTAAATAATAGGGGTTGTCCTCAAAATAGTAGATCTGTCACCAAAATGTAGTCACCAAACAATGCAAAATCAGTTCCACAATAAATCACCTAAAATCCTGAGATATAAGGTCTAGTACCAAATAAATGTTTTTGTATGTATTATAATAGGTGTGTCCTAATAAGTATTTAAGCAAACTAATTTAAAGAGATCACCAATAAATCAATTATGTTACTAGAAAATTACCCTTTTTCTTTTCTGGCCGATAAGCACATTTTTTGCTTCTGGTGGGGGGTTGGCCAGCTTTAAGCGTATGGCTAATCCGATAATATGTTTGCACATATATTTCTTGTAAAACGCAGGGCAGTTGCATTTCCCATGCATCCAATCAATATTGTGCGGTAGATCCACTCTCCATTTGCTGAACCATTGGACTTTGTATTCATCAAAATCAGTCCATGTATTTTCAAAGTTTTGTATTTTGTTTGCCTTACCAGCCGGTACTTCGTAGTGTTTAAAAGCATCGTCACTATACGTCAGTATTACTTCTTTAGGCAACTTAGCCCATTGGTAGGCTTCTGTCCAGTCTTTCAGAGTCATAGTTGGTAATGTCGCAAATACTTCATCGACAGCTAACGACCATCCATTTACAAACTCTGAAGCAACTGTCAAAAAACGAGACAGTGGCAAACGTTCACGGAGCGTGTATTCATCTTTGATTACTCGGTTATGTGATTCTAGTGCATTATTAGTCGCTGGTGAACCCATGTGAGCCCCCAAATACCAGTTACGGTTTTGTATGAGCCATTCCTCCTTAAAATACTGGATGAAAGTTGTCTCATCCTCCCATTTCTTCAAGAATGCTTGTGAAGCTAACTCGAACGTTTCTGAATCAGTCACTGCTTGGAGAGAATCCACATCTGTCAACAAATCTTTGTGAACATTTTTTCGCGTATCTTTCTCTACATGAGCTTGAATTTTTTTTTTTGCATGTGCCCAACACATTCGAATTGTGACATCTTCACCAAATACCTCTATAAATGCATTTTGTATTGCTTTCGCTGCGTCACATACTAGAACTTCTGGTTTGAAGGTTTGTGAGTACAAGTTAAAGATATTAGTCTTGATGGCATCGAAAAACAACTTAAAGTCTTCTTTTGCCTCATTAGTGGCAACCCCAAGCCCGAATGGATGAAATCGTTTATTTTTGTCTGTACTTCCAACGACAAGAACGGGGAATCCTTGCCACACCAACTTGTATGTAGCATCAGCATGAATAACTTTTACGTCACGTGCTTTTTGCAGCAAATATTTTGTTGATAGTACAAATCTAAAGCGTGGTGAACTAGTTTCTTCAATCACTTCATACCCAATAACATAAACTTCATGTGCGTTGTCAGGAATTGGTGAATGAGACCTTAGCCAAGCTTCCAATTCGCCTAGGCTGATCGTGGGCTGTCCATATTTACAACGGCGTCTGTCAATTAAATACGTCCTTACTTGGGACAATTTTGGCACTTTAATACCATAAATAGTGGAGTCCATCCCAGGCTACTTTTTATTTCAGCCCTATAGGAAAAAAATAACTATACGCTAATTCATATATCAGTCTATAGCGATTATTTAAAACGAATTCGGAACCACCAAATGTACCAAATAATATAAAAGACACTAAATCAAAGCATGAAATCTCTTTCCGCATGCATCTTTACAGACACGGACAAGGTTCTCGAACAAGGGGTTATTAATATACAAAATAAAATAAGTAATCACTTGTTCATTTTGTTAATTTATAACAGATATCCTTGTTAAATAAGTAATATTAGTTGATAGTATCAGACTAAGGGATCAGTAGTATTAAAAAGCATAGTTATATAAAGATACAAACTCTTAAGTTGCACTACTGCGGGCTAATTCAACTTATTTTTTTTTAAATAACTAATAAGTTTTTGGTTCATTTGATAATAAAATGTAGTATTTCGCTTACTCCTTATTCTAATAAAAGTAATTGTTACTCTTTATTTTACTGAAACATCTGTAGCCGATCGTTCAAACCCTTTGGACTCAGCCCTTTTAGTCAAATTTGCAAGTATGGCTTTTGGTTTGAGATGTAAGTCGTATAATTTGTTTATTTCTTCCTTTACTCTGTCACTTAGCCCATAACAAGCGAGCGTTTTTGAATCGTGGTCATGATCAGAATCTGTCCGAAACAACAATACTTCATCCGAGAATGAGTACATGAGTAAATACAACTGAGCTGAACACTGTGGTCCCTTCCGCACCACTTTATTACATCTAAAGTACTTTTTTTCTCCCTTCCTCTACATCATGCGTTCGCAGAAAAGACCAAATTTTTTCAGCCTTTATATACTCCTCAGCACTGTGTTTGTCTTCAAATTTTTTTACAAAAATCCAATCCTTGCTTTGCGACCGTTTCTTCTTTGGTATGGTGCCTTCATCAGTGTCAGTACCTTCCTCATTTTCCTCATCAGACTCCAATATCGGCACTTTCTCCACGAATGATTGCTCGACAAACGACGATAAACTTTTTGAATGACTTGCATTACCTTCACCACTACTTGATGCCATAATCAAAAATAAACATTTAAGAAATTAACTAAAACAACAAATTATCCACAACGATAATAAAATGCACCTACAACAATGAACGTGAAATCGCGAATGAAGTAAACTTGCATCTCTCTCGCACGCCGCCCGCGTCGCGCATCGTGTGATCGAACCTAGTTACCTACTGTACCCATCGTTGAGGCCGGATTGGTAAATTTTTAAAGCGCGCCAATTTGTCTCCGCCCCTTTGATCATTTTTTCATTAAAATTATAAATTGATGTATTAAATTGGTAACGAATACTATTAATTTAATATCTGAACGAAATAAAATGTTACTACTGTATTGGTGACAAAATATCAAATAAAAAGGAGTCGCATGTATATTTTTTTTATTTGATGAATTTCAATTGAATTATATAGTTATTAATTACACACTGATATTGCATGCTGCAAGACAGTAAAATATGAGCTCAATAACGAATGTTTACCACCAAATGTATATACTACCACCATATTTGAGGCAATAATTTTATTTTTAATTTTTATGAATCATTGATTTATTGAAAATTAAGGGAAAGATTCGATGCTTCTTGGAGTCGGTTAAAAAGTTTACACAAAATATACATAACTTCACGTCTGTACCTACCTACCTATCCCTTATGGGATAGGCAGAACACCAGAGGCTATAAAACCATCTGATGTCACGTTCGACAAATTTGAAGGTATTAAAACGATGGAGAGAGACTATTGCAGTGATGGGGGTTCAGCCTATCGCCCGCAAAACACGCCAGTAAAACGTTTCTATTTCCGTTTTTACACGTGGAACAAATTTTGTAATTATCATAACTCTGTGGAACATATTCAGATCTAATTCTCTGCATCACTCATAAGTCGCTCAAGCGTCTCAAGGGTCCCATACCCCTCTGAGCGAAATAAATTAAAATAAAATTACAGACCTAGGTGCTCGAGCACATCAGACATTATTTATTGTATATAATAAGCCCTGCGTGTCACTGATTTTGGTAGTATCTGAAGAGGATGTCATTCAGGAGTGACTAAACCTGCAAACGACGGTATTAAACTAAATGACAGAGTCCCTATGCAGATTCGACTATCATGATTTTCACGGAACACTGTATGAAACACGCTTTCTAAGTATAATGTATCTACAGGTACTGGGACGGTAAGCGGGTTATACGAGTTATCAAGATCTAAAGAGATCTAATCAAAAGCAAGTTTTTGGCATCTTGCGGCACCTCGGCGCAATGCCAGTGCAGCACGCGACAGCAGCGCAGGCTAGACAGAAGGGACAGTTACGTGCACGAGGATGATGGTGGCGAGCGGCGCGGCGGGCGGCAGCAGCGCGCGCGCCGTGCGCGGCCGCAGCGGCGCCGCCAGCAGCACGCCGCCCGCCAGCGCCCGCAGCGCGCCGCCCGCGCCCCAGCCCGCGCCGCGCAGCGCGCCGTAGCCGCCCGCCAGCTTGGCCAGCGCCTTCTCCAGCAGCGCCAGCGTGTAGTCGTGCGGCGCCGCGCCGCGCGCGCCCAGCGCCCGCCCGCCGCGCGTGGGCAGCCGGTCGTCCACGCACACCGCGCGCCAGCCCATGCCGTCCCACAGCCGGAACCTGCCGCCGGTGTCATACACATATTCTTATTACCCGAAGAAAAAAGGAGAGTTATGATTGTGACCTGTATGTATGTATGTGGGAATGGATCAAACTCAAACTCTAATATTCTTTGTTTAGTAAGTATTTAAATACATTTGAAATAAGTCAAACAATTTACAACTTGTACTGAATCTACCACCACTTCGGAAAGTCGATCTGTATGGACAAGATAGAGATGGCGTTGGATAAGAAGGAGATGGAGATGGAGAATTAGAACTTTTGAAAAACAATTTACAACCAAGGACTTTTATCGTCCATACCTATATTCAGATATTGTATAAAAGCCTTTATTACACAATATTTGTTCAATAGTTTCTTTAAATTTATCAAGGTTAGTCTTGAATATTTGTGGGAACCTTATTATAAAAACGTATGCATTGACCCATAAATGAGTTAGTGACTATGAAGTCTACTATCATAGCCGGCTAGCTTATACTAATTTCTAGTATTAACATTATGTAAGCCACATTTTCTATGGAACATGTTTAAGTCCTTTTTTACAAACATAAGATTTTCAAAGATATATTGTGACAATATTTATAATATTGCGTAAGAATATTTATAACATATTTGCTCGTAAAGAGGTTGTAATTACACCAATTTCAATACCTATCGTAATGTATCTCATAACGTACTTGTGCGATAATGTAATGTAAAACGCACGTGTTTTTTAAAAATAAAGTTTTAAGATACTCCGTCTAAAAATGAACTTTCACAACTTCTAAACTTGTTGAATTGAACTGAATTGTTATCTTAAGACGCGAAATGGATCGAACGTGTTTTTAGTTTATTTCATACAATTTTAAATTAAAGCAGACAGATACTACTCGACCTAGATTTGAATCAACGCAAATTATTTTTTGTGATACTTAGAATTATTTGTGTTTTGAAATGATACGTATTAATTAAATAAAAACAAAATAATTCAATAGAAGTGGTAAAACTTGCCGCAGCCCAACGCCATCTTTAAAACCACCCTATTTCAACGCCCAAAATTCAAAATTGGATGTCATCCATTGAAGCTTGCCTTAATGAAGTTTTTGAAATTTCTGGTGAAGGAAAAATGAATACCGAGCAAAAACTCTTTCTGTAGAAAGATTGGCCACGGTGCATCCCAACTGGCTATCACATACCAATCCCTCAAGAAGAAAGCACTTCAAGGCCGTACGGTTATACAGGCGGTTGAAGAAAAATAAGCCCTGTCTAACCAATTTCAAGACCTTAAAGAAGAAATCCTGGAGTTCGCTTAACCAAGTTTGGCAAAAGTTACTTACGCAGATATGATTAAGACCAATAATAGTTTCATTAAACCTACAAATATAAGCTCGGTAGCAATCTACCCCAAGGACAAATTAAAGACTAGTGAGACTACCAAACCACTTGTACAGCAGATTATTATCCCTAGTGAAATGAAGTGACTACGCAAAACAGAAAATGTTTTTTGTAAATTAATGTTTTGCCTTATTTTATATAGGTATCTCGTTTTTATACTCTTTTTAAACTTTTATACATATATTTTTTATTGTTTATATTTCAATAATATATGACTCATAATATCATTAACGATGATGATGATGATGATAAAAACTTTGAATTAATATTTTTCTTCAGAGGCTAAATGTTAAATGCAATCTAATTGTACTAACTGAATGTTGGCTTTCCAAGAATTATGAACTTCCACATATGACAGGCTACGATGTGCATAGCAGTAAAACAGTTCATCACTATCACCATCTAACCTCACGCCTGTCTCCCCTCGGGGTAGGCAGAGACAAGGGAACACCAATTGCTGCGATCCAGACATACCTCTTTCCTCTTCTTCTTTCGTTCATCAATCCTTTCATAAATGATCGCCGGTTACGGATACTTTTGACTAGAACCTTTTTCAAAATGTCACCAATTTGGTCGGTTACGTTCGCCTAGGCCGGCCCCTTCCAACTACACCATCCATTCTTGTTCTGTATACCTCTTTCGTAAATCTACTTTCACTCATCCTTTCCAAATACCCAAACCACCGTAGCATACCCTTTTCAATCTTAGTCACTACATCCTCTTTCAATCCGCATCTCTATCTTATTTCACTGTTGCACACCCTATCACTCAATTTCACTCTACACATGCTCCTCAACGCTCTCATCTCCACAGCATTAATCCTGCTTTCATGTCTCTTCTGCCACACCCAAGATTCACTACCATACATAAGTGTTGCCGCCAAAACTACTGCAAGTATGGCCAGACGAGCCTTATTCGGTATAATTTTGCTTGCCATAACCGAGTATAAGGCGCCATTAACAGAATTTCCTGCTTTTACTCTCCTTTCAATATACTCCTTCAATCAAATCAGAAATTCCTTCAAAACAGTTCAAAACAAAATTATGGTGTGGTAGTTTACGCTTGAAACACTCTGAATATCACAGTTGAGGACTCTATTGTTAGGGAATGCAGCAGTTTGCTAATAAAAATCGATGATAACAAAAATAATGTTGCAACATTAGCGATGTACAGATCCCTTTATTTTAAGAAGCTGGATGACGTTCTCGAATCTTTACATAGTCAACTCCAAAATTTTTCGTCTTCTATTTGACCAGAGAATAACAGGGGGTCGATACAAGAGTACCTAAATCGATGTGCATTTCACGGGCTATAGCCTGCGCACACACTACCTACACATCATAGCGGTTCTTGTCTAGACCATATCTTTCTCAGAACCTCAAAACATGCATACACTTGAGGACGATTTATGTAACAGTGACCTTAGTCCAGTTTATAATTTTGCTGAGGCTGACTCGAGCATGACATACTTAGTAAATATCGTTCAACAAGCAATTCTGAATAACACATCAAAAGTAAAAGTTAGTAATAGAAACTTCATTATCAAACCATGGATTATGCCGGGGCCAGGCGCGGTCCCAGACTGACATTTTGGGGTGGGTCACAACTGAATTTGGGGGGGGGTCACGACAATTTTTTTGTATCAGAAGCATCTTGTTCTTCCTCCTTCTCTTATAAGGGGTTCATCTTTTCATGATTTTGGGGGGGGTCATGTCCCCTGTGACACACCCCTGGGACCGCGCGTGGCCGGGGCTTATTTGTTGCATGAAAAATAGGGACAAACTCCACACGAGGGCCAAATCTTGTCCGAGAAGTTTAGTTTTAGATACTAATAACTAATTAGCGATATCGTAATTTTTGTAATAGTATTTTAAGAAAAGTAAAATCTGACTATGACAAAAATCAATTAGAAAAAGCTGGAAAATACAGTAAAAAAGTTTGGAAATACATTGAAAAAGTCACGTATACCTACGTCCAAACACACTGAATCGTCCTCGAGTTTATTACTATGCCATCCCTTCCCACTATTATCGGCGGCAAACAGTGCTAACGACTTTTTCAATAACATTGGAAAGACTTTAACAGAAAAGATTCGACAATTCTCCATCACACATGAAACTATTAATACTTTCTATAACTCATCTTTGAATTCTTTTGTATTACTAAATACACTCGCAGCGGAGGTTGAAAAAATCATAATGGGGTTAAGGGAGGACTGTGCTGTTGGCTGTGATAATATATCTAGCAAATTGTTGAAAAAGTTCAAGCACTTTTTCATTCCTCCTTAAACTTTTATATTTCAGAAATGTCTCTCAGAAGGATTTTTTCCTACTTGTCTTAAAAGAGCCCTCGTAGTGTCTGTCTTTAAATCTGGTAACAAAGACCAAATAACGAACTATAGACCTATTTCTATACTACCCTCAATATCTTAAATATTAGAAAAGATAATGTACACTCAGCTAGTTCGATATTTGGAAAATAAGTCATCTCTAAGTCACAATTTGGCTTTAGACCAAACCTATCGACTTCTGATGCTATGCATGACCTAGTAGATTATATTGCACTGGAACTAGATAACCAGACTATAGGGGTGTTCCTTGATCTAGCCAAGGCTTTTGACTCCGTCTCTATTCCCATCCTGTTAAAAAAATTAGAAAATGTAGGTAAATAAGAGGAAATCAGCTAAATATTTTGACTATTTACCTTAGTAATCGAAGCCAATGCGTTAAACTAGGCAATATAGTTAGTTCTGAACAAAAAACCACCCCCTTCGGTATCCCCCAGGGTAGTATTTTAGGCCCCACATTATTTTTAGTATGCTTAAATGACCTTTGTAATCTTCAACTAGTACAAGGTAAAATAATTTCATACGCCGACGACACTATTTTACTTTTTTCCGCTGACTCCGAACAAGACATTTTTAAACTTACGCAGAATGGCCTAAATATTGTGAATAACTGGCTTAAACTTCACCTACTTACATTAA
Organism: Stenoptilia bipunctidactyla; assembly: GCA_944452665.1. Taxonomy (NCBI): domain Eukaryota; kingdom Metazoa; phylum Arthropoda; class Insecta; order Lepidoptera; family Pterophoridae; genus Stenoptilia; species Stenoptilia bipunctidactyla. Next base: position 396,150 of record OX101740.1, on the reverse strand, counting down.
ACGCAGACAAAACAAAATGCATTATGTTCACAATGCGGAAATCACACGTAGCACTAACTAATATATCACTGTATGCACATTGCTGCAACTGCCTTGCTGACATTGCATGTGAGTGTCCTACTATTACAGTAACAGATAAAATAAAATATCTCGGTGTGATTATTGATGAAACTCTTTCCTTCAGATATCACATTGAAGCTCTTAGTAATAGAATCCGTAAACTGATTTTGGTTTTTAAGAAAATCAGGTCAATTGCGGATTCAAAACTTATCATGCTATTTTACAGCGCCCTCTGTCCATCTGTGAACATATTGTATTAGGATCTGAGGCGGAGCTCCTCAAACCTCTCTACTTATTGTAGAAAGAGCTCAAAGAGCAATTCTTAAGGCCATATCTCTACCCTACTTACCTTTGATATAAGTCATGCAATGTAATAATAGTCCGACAATTAAGCCCCAGCCAGACTGTTGAAAACAAGTTGAAAACCAATGCTTCGAATCAAGGTTAAGGAAGGTTAAGTTGTTGACAACCAATTCCCAGTCATCCACACTGTTACAAACGGTGGTTGCAAACAAGGAGACAAACAAGAACACAAGCCAAGATCACGCTAGGCCACGCCCCAAATCGACAGTGCGCTTTGATCTCTCGCGTTGGCAACATCTTCGCGATGGCAGTTTTGTATGCAATTGAGGATATAAAGAAGAAAAGGTTGAAACGCAGGCTAAAAAGCTATAAGACTAGAGTCATTTATAGTTGTAGTTATATACTAAAATATAAAATAACAAGCGTACACACTGTCCTAAACACAGACATACATCTACATGGATAACGCAAATGCATGTTCTTTGCGTGTCCGAACCCCGACCAAGCGTCAAGGTTGGTCGCCTCTAGATTTAATCCGCGCGTATGTATGTTAGAAAATTGATTCCACAATATCAATATCGTTCTTAATAATCGATTTCATCGGCGGCATCGGTGCCTCTGAATCTGTTTGTATTTCCCAGTAATAAATATCAGCTATGACGTCACGATAGGTCTTAAAAAGTCGGCACGCTTGGTTCCAATACAAATCGTGGCATTTGCGTTGTCTATAAATCTACATAAACACCACCGTTTACAACCCGCCAAGGTCATGCGAATTTGTTTGTCAACAGCCGTTTTCACTGTTGTAAACTAGCAAGGTCACCTTGGTTTGATGTTTTGTTTCCAACAGTCTAGCTGGGGTCTTATACTTATTAAAATGTATAGGTATGTATCGTCGCTCACGTCACTTTCCCGTTGGCTTGGCGCAGGTCGTGCGGCGGCGCGGCGCGGCGCAGCAGGCGCGGGCAGCCGCGCAGCGCGCTCACCGCCGCCATCGCGCCCGCGCAGCCCAGCTCGCCCACCACCCACTCCCATCTGCCCGCACAATATAGCTTACACTAATATTGGTGCAACACACTTACAAAATAAGTATAATTTCACGGCACCACCGCCGTAAAACGGCGCGGCGCAGTGCCGTACGGTACAAATCAATGCTTTTCTATAATGAACCATGCTGGAGATCATTTTAAGAGCTAATATGAAGCGCTGAGCGGTGCGCCGTAGAGATGGATCCACGCCCATAGTCCTGGATCTTTTAAGCGTCGAGTGAATAGGTTCTTCGTGGATGGACGAGTACCACCATAGTCTTCATGCGCACTTTCCATCAGGTGACATGGAAGACAAAGTATATATATATATATATCTACCAATATATAGATATAGAGATACAATATATATAGATATATATTATTTATTTATTTATTTAAAACTTTATTGCACAAATAATTAAAGTACAGTGGGCGGACTTTATGCCATTTGGCATTCTCTACCAGTCAACCACCACAAAAGCAGAGAAGTTAAAGAAGTTAATAATGGTGCAGATTATAATAAAACTATAATATATACATATACATAATAAATAATACACAACTACATAAATATATATACATATATACTCTATACTATAATATGTAGGAAATATACATAAAACATATATGAAAATATATCTATAATATATCTACCATTAATACCTATAATAAATTATGCCAGGAGCACAGTCTACAGGTAGATGTATTACAGGGTTAATTTGTAGTCACCAGCCAAATTTAATTGTTAGTTTCTTTGATACGATATAAACATACCTGCATATTTATTTTATCGTCGCTCAGTAAAAAAAAGTAGAAATTTTAAACCACAAACTTTAAAAAAATAGTCGCTGTTGATGAAGATACGAAGCGGCATTTCATTAATATTCCGACGTAGTTACTACAAGATGTTTTGTAGTAGCGCGTAGTTGCCTTTATTTTAATGGTAACTTAGAGTGACCGTGGCGTGGGTGTCTAAATACTAGGGTGAATCAAAAAGTTCTTAGAAACTTATATGAATTTAACCTTTTTGGAGGCAGTTCGATATTTTTTTTTAAAGATTGACAATTACATATTATTTATCCAGAATTTCAATTGTTTTCGACAGATCGTTCGCAAAATATAAATTTTATTGCTGAGTGTTCTGATAAAAAAACGGAACTATGGAGAAAAACGAGTTACGCGCGGTAATAAAGTATCTGTTCCTGAAAAAAATGTCAACGAAAGAGATTTTTTCGGACATTCAACAGACATTAGGGAATGATGCTTTACCCTATTCCACTGTGGCTTATTGGGTTGCTGAATTTAAAAGAGGTAGATCGAGCTGTAAAGACGACCTGCGTTCTGGACGACCTTCAACCTCCATCACCGAAGAAAATGCCAAAAAAGTGGAAAAATTGGTTTCAGACGACAGAAAAATAACAATATAATATTTAGCTAAGATCCTTAAGATATCGTTTGGTAGCATTCAGTCAATTTTAACCGATTCACTGGGGTTCAAAAAAGTGTTAGCAAGATAGGTGCCACGAATGATAACCGAAGAAAACAAAAATCGATTTTTGGAAATTTCTAGGCGTAATCTCGAAACGTGATTCTCCAACGTGATTCAGATCAATTTTGCAGTCGTGTTGTAACCATGGACGAAACATGGGTCCACCATTTCGACCCGGAAACGAAAAGACAAAGCATGCCTTGGAAACGAGGATGGTCGTTCACCACCGTGAAGAAATTTTGAGTTTCTCCTTCCGCTGGCAAAGTTATGGCCTCGGTATTCTGGGATAGTGAAGGAATCCTTTTTATTGATTACTTGCAAAAAGGGCAAACGATAACTGGATCTTATTATGAAACTTAATCCCGAAATTACGTGAAGCGATTAAAGAAAAAGAGGAGAGGAGTTTTTTATTAGTCGAGAAAATGATTTTTTTACGGAAGGAATAAGAAAGTTGAAGATGCGGTATCTAAGTGATTAGATTAGAAGGAGATTACGTAGAAAAATAAAATATTTTTGTTTAAATTTTTTTTTTGTATTCATTCTAAGAACTTTTTGAATCGCCCTCGTATGTTAACGGATATATTTATTTCTTTGAAAAAAAAAAAAACTTTTTCTTTGCAAAAATCGTTTCTATAAATAAATGATATTTATTGTGAGAAAAAAAATTGGCCGGTGACTGTATGTACACGTATGATGTATGTAATGAACCCTGTATGTAAGGCTGCCCTATTTACTGAGTTATCTGCGTAGGTACTCTTAGGTAGGTTCAAAGAACCTGCATAAACAATTTTATCATTCCCAGAATTTTTGTTACTTTTTCAACCGACTTCCTAAAAAGGAGGAGGTTCTGTATGTTTTATTTTTGTGTCTTTGTTACACGATATTTCGGACAATTATGAATCTATTTTGAAAATTCTTGATGACACGATTTGAAGATAGTTGGTCCCATATTAATTTTATGCAAATTGGTTGAGTACTTCGTAGAAAATTTCAAATATTTGAAAAAATATGTATCATACATATTCGGAGAATGCTTACGTGGATGACATTATAACTCAGCCAAAGTGTTGACGTGAAGTTGGTTTTTGTAATGCTCTGCATTCGTTGATTATTGTTACACAGATGTGGCGAAAGGGTAAGCTTTTATCTGTTTCGATAGGGAAAAGTATAATCTACTGACCTTTAAATGTCAATATTTTAGGTAGCGGATAGTTCAAACCAGCCTATTTGCGCGTACTGTGCACACGTGTACTGTGTTATAAAGTATTATGGAATCTGTAATTACTTTAATATTATAAGTCAGTAAACAAAGCTTTAACGCAGACCTGCCCGGACAGTCGTCGTAGATGTCTTCGTCGCTGTCGTCGTCGCTGTCGTCGTCGCCGGCGCCGGTCGAGCCGCCGCGTCGCACGCGCAGGTCGCCGAAGTACCGCGGGTACGGACTCAGCTCCTGCGGGACAAAACAAACGCATACTTCAGTCCGTTCCATAGCACATCAAAATGAGAGGCGTGAGAGCCGGCGGCGGGCGGCGCTATCTTAGAGCAACAATTAGTTAATGTAATCAATTGTTTTAATCGTGGGCGACACTCACCTCCACTGCCAGGCCGCGGGCGTGTTGCCCATCTAATTCTATCTAGTTCATCAGCGCCTGCAGTCATGTCGGAGATTTACCGGTTTAATGAGCCCGGCCCCCCCTGCTCCGTCCCGCCCGCTAGTAACGGTGTGCGGTAACATTAGTTCACGACACTGCCTTCCATCCCCGACTGTCGTAAGCCTTGTCATTACAATACAAAATATAAATTAGCTCGTGTAGCTGTAATCTGAGTTCACTCAGAATGATACAAATGCTATTATATAAGTAGGTAAGTACCTACCTACATATTATTAATGTAGAATGGCAATTTGTTTCAAACACAAAGGATGGAGCTAATGTGAATGAGGGTACAATTGTAACGCGTTAGTCGAAACGAATAGCGAATTTCTACTTTCATACACTTTCATCGGCCGTTAATCACGGAACAATAGTGAGAAGTGTTGCAACACGCGTGTTGCGGGCTCACACGCGGCCAATGAAAGGGAACTTCATCTTCGGCAAAGTTCAAATGAACTTCTTCACGCACGAAAGTGACAGTTCCGTCGCGTATTGTTTATAAAACCGATCGGAATCGCGTCTCGTGTCTGCTGCGGGTCATGCTCGTGTCGGTCGCGAGGCGCCCGCCGTGTGACGTTCCCACCGGGCCGGGCGGCCGGCTGCCGTGCCGGGCGGCCGGGCGTCCGGCCGGTGTCGTCTTTTCAGAACACGCAGATACGATCGCAGTCATTACGTCTCGCGGCCACGGAACTCACTTCTCACGTCATAATTACATACATTGCGGCCAACATCGTTTAACATAAACTACAATCGGTAAAAGAAAAAAGCGCGGCATGCGTAATGACACCTCAGTTGACTTTGAATCTATGAAATAGCCGGCACACTGATGCAAAAAAGACTAACAGCATAGTTTGCGGATTGGTACTTCTTGCACTCGCCCATACTACTTACTAGATATCCAATTAGTTATGGTAAGCGCCCATACGATCAAGGAAAAGTTGTTTATCTTTTAAAGTGGTAGGCATAATGTATCTATAGGGCTTTTCCTGGCGCGAAAGTTAATAGCAATAAATATGAAATTTAAATATGATGACGGCACATTCCGCCCCGCAGAGAAAACTTTGTGAGTGGAAGTTTTCTAGTTTTCCAACAATTACCGGCGACAGGTGCGCCGCCGGCGGCGCTGTGACAGCTGCGAGGTGGACACATGTGCCATTTCACTTCACGCTTCAACACTACTGTTTCTTATTTTAAAATACCGTAACTACTACACTGTGATATCTCAGGGAGATGTACCTGCGAGTACCTGTGTGTCACAGTAGCACAAGAGCTTAGTATGCATGCCGCGGATAGCCGCGATGCCGCGGTACAGTTCTATCTAGCGTACGAGGCGCACATGTTGTTTTTCCCACAAATCCTATAAGTAAGTACACTGTCATTGTGTTATTTTTACGTGCTGTTACGACAGGGGTCTTACTACTTAAACCAAGAAAAAAACAAGCAATGTACGATAACTTTGTTTTAGTGTTTTTAGCAAGGCACGTTAAGCCGACGACGACGTTACTGTGTGTTATATGTATAGGTATATTTTTTTTACTTTTTTTTATAAATACATTAATAATTCTGTCCTCTTCCTCTTTGACTATAATATATATATATATATATATTCAAAGAGGTCGTTACAGTTTGTGAGATGCCATTTCACCACCCATTAAATTCGAATATTATTTGACCAGCGTAGGCCATCTTTGTGGATTACGCCCAAATTACCTCTTGAACCTAGCCCTGCCATAGAGTCCATAGTAAGTAGTAGAGTTCCAGATAAGGATTTAAGTAGTAGGGTTGCCTTGAAAAGATACTAAAACGCCTTGGTCACCGGACATTTTGCCTTTTTCATATGTAAGTAAGTAAGTAGTTTGAAAAGTAAGTCAGAAGTGTAACAAATTCCCATGTAACAAGTCTTTTATTTGTAGAGCCGTACCGTCCGACAGGCTTTTATTGTTTCTTTTGTTCCATTATTTTGATATGCAAATACATCAAGATTAAGAAAGAAGCCTAGATTTAAAGCTCTGCATTTGACTCTCTTCAATCTCAATCCGCAAAAGCTGTCCGCTGCGGTCGGCATACAAGTCAGCTGAACAAAGATATTAGCAGCCGCTATAAAACATCTGTACCTATTTTTTTAAGCATTTATTTAAATTTAGCGTCGCTGGCAGTGGGGTGTTGCGAGCTAGCTGCGTTTCAGCGACGGGCGACGTCTGCATGGTCGCTGGTTGTTTGTGTCAGGCAACCTTGGCACAGTCGTCCACCGCGGCGGCAACTGGCCGTGAGGCAGAAGACTGTGTTTACTTTTGAATCTCAACAATGAATTTTTAAGTTTACTTAACAAGCTAGCGCTGTTTGCAACTTAGCCCGCCTTTCTAATGAAATAAATAGATATTTCCAACTTTAACACAATATTGATACGCCTAAATGGACATATAAAACTCCGTTCCAAACATAAACGAAGTCTTGGTGTATAGACATCCAAACAGGATACAAATTTGAGACTGCGGGAAGGAAGGCACAATTATTACCCCTACACCAAGGCCAGTGTCATGTTTACGATATAGGTACAAATAATTACATGAGTGCTATATTATGAAAAGCTCTCGGGCGGCCGCTCGGGCCCGGCTTCAATATGTGCCTGACGACTGCTTGCTGGTTTACGGTCTGTGGGGAGAACCCCACAACAAACCCAAACCTTTGTTGATAAAGAGCTTAAGCCCGGTTCAAATAGTTCTATATGGAACCCAACTAAAATGGTATTCAGATATTTTGTAGAACTTTTATATTCAAAATCTACACATTTCTGCATCCGCGTGCGAAATAATATCCCACTATAATTAGGTACTTATCGAATTGTGTAAAAAAAATAAAAATAAAATGTTGTCGTATGGCGGCCGGGCAACTGTTGCAACTGTTGTCATCTCATGCACTCGTCACCAGGATCATTGTGGTGCCGATCCACAAGATGACAAATTTGTACAAAATAGAAGATTTTGTGTCGTTGTGTCACACCCACAACCAAAACAACATTAGAAGCTCCGGTGCCGGGTTTAGGTCGTGCCACGCTCTACTTCGCGAAATGATTCAAAAATGTAGGTCCGTCTCCCGGCGGCTACTTACGATTGGCAGTTTCGCTTCAAGAAATTCAGACAATCATTACGCATGAGTTATGGTACCTAGTATGGTAACTTCATGCGTTGGGTCACCGCAATATTTTAATTTAATTAATTTCAAGCATAAAGCGTAACTGATTTATTCGCGTCAGTAAGCTTATGCGCAATGTCAGATGTGTTAACAGGTTGAGGGATCATCAATGTCAGGGATGGTTTTTGTGGACTTCTAACGCTTAGGCACTAGTCGGATTTTATCGCTTAGAAAAAAGTTAATAAGTAGGTACATAAATATGTATGGGTACATATGCAAATTTATTGGACCGTAAAGGTGTATAAATCGCCTTTTTGCATAGTTTTTGAGAATATCAAACAACCTGATTACCTAATAACTATAAAATTATCCGAACTTGTTGAGCTAACAGCTTATGTTACAAAAAATCTCAAAAACATTAAGTATGCAGGTAATAAAATATACTAATTAGAACGCTTGCAGAATTTGTGTATACGTTTTATTTTCGGGTTGAAAAAGTTCGACCATGCTACCGAATTTCGTAAAAAACTACAGTGGCTCCCGATCCGTTTACGTAGAAATACCCGTATCCTCTGTCTTCTCTTTAATGTACTGTATAACTCATCCTCTCCTGTTTATTTATGTGAGCGGTTCACTTTTTCTAATTCTAAAGATGCGCTTTGTAGAGCAAATAAGCGTACACTCCTAGTAATGAAATCACATAGAACCGATTTCTACGCATATTCGTTTACTGTACATGCTGTCAGATTGTGGAATTCCTTACCCTACGAAATCCGTGAGTCGAAATCACTACATATTTTTAAAAGAAGAGCTAGAGAACATTATCTCTCCCAAACATAGGTCTTTAAAATCGATTATAGAGCGTTTATTGATATTATTTTAACACGTGTTTATTGTTATATATTTTATGTATTGATATTTTATATATATATATTTAATTATAAGTATGTATTGTATGTATATGTATGTTTATGTATGTATTGTATGTAATACTAGCTGCTGCCCGCGACGTCGTCTGCGTGAACGCTATGCAGCACCAAACGCACCTACGATTATAACACTGCTAGCGTGTTAATATGTAGCCTATATGTTGACCCGACTTCTTAACTATCTTCATGCCAAATTTGAAGTAAATCCATGCAGTACTTTTTGAGTTTATTCCGGAAAGACAAACAGACAAACAGACAAAAATTCTAAAAACTATATTTTTTGTTTCTGTTTCGATTGTAGATCATACCCCAAGTATTCTTTTAAAAAAATATTCAATGTACAGTTTTGACTTTCCTACCATTTTATTATATGTATAGATATCTTTTCTATGTTGTACGCACTTAATTTGTTTTTTTTCTTTCTCATTTCCCAGCCTCAGGCTTGCTGGTAGAAATTTCTTTTAGAAATAAGCTTTGCCTTTGTACCTTGTTGTCAATTTAACTGTTTGTCTATTTAAGTTTCCTTGTGTGTACATAAATTATTAAATAAATAAATAAGAAATCTCCAAATAAAAATCGGTGTATTTTGGTGTTCAACTAGGTACCTACGAGGGTCATTTGAAAAGTTCTTAGCCTAACATTGTTAGACTCGTCGGTATATTTTATAACTACCCTCATTTTATAGCTACATTATTTAGCAACAAGTATGCACAGTTTAGTTTATTTGCAATAATTAATTGTTCGTTTACACGTGATACCGTAAGTCAAGTCAGAGCAATTTTTGAAAATGGATAAAATTGAACATCGTGCAGTGATAAAATACTTGTATTTGAAAGGTTTAACTCCAAAAGCTATACATGAAGACATGTCTGCCACTTTAGGTGAGTCCGCTCCTTCGTATGCGACTGTTAAAAATTGGGTGGCAGAGTTTAAACGTGGTCGTGAGTCCATTCAAGATGAGCCCCGTAGTGGCCGGCCCTCGACGGCTTCCACTGATGAAAACAAAGAAAAAATCTGTGATTTAATTTTATCTGACCGAAGATTGACAGTCGAGGAAATAGCTAAGACTGTAGGCATCTCTTCTGAGCGAACACATCATATAATTACTTCTGAACTTGGATTCTCTAAGGTGTCTGCGCGGTGGGTACCGCGGCTGCTTTCAGTGGAACAAAAACGCAACCGACTCACAACTTCCCGCGACTGTTTAGAGTTATATGAAGCTGATCCACAGGAATTTATTGAAAGATTTATAACCATGGATGAAACCTGGGTTCACCACAATACACCTGAGACAAAAGAACAGTCGAAACAATGGAAAAGGGCAGGATCACCCACCCCAAAGAAGGCAAAAGTGGTTTTATCGGCTGGCAAAGTCATGGCATCAGTTTTTTGGGATGCAAAGGATATAATTCTGGTGGATTATTTAAAAAAGGGTGAAACAATAAATTCTGATTACTACTGCAACCTGCTGCGGCTTTTGAGAGAAAAAATCAAAGAAAAACGTCCAGGTTTATTGAGGAAGAAGGTCTTGTTTCATCAGGACAATGCACGCGTACACACTTCTGTGCAATCCATGGCAGAAATCCATCGGTGTGGCTTTGAATTGTTACCTCATCCCCCATATTCACCGGATTTAGCACCGTCAGACTTCTACCTGTTCCCAAAGCTGAAAAAATTTTTAGGTGGTAAACATTTTTTTACAAATGAAGAGGTCATAGCCGCCGTAGACGCTTATTTTGAGGAGTTAGACGAAGATTTTTTTAAAATGGGTATCGAAGCCTTACCGGGTCGATGGAAAAAGTGTATTGAGCTCGGGGGAGAGTATGTTGAAAAATAAAAATATAATCAAAATCATGTGGTTTCATTAAGTACGTTAGGCTAGGAACTTTTCAAATGACCCTCGTACCTATACTGCTCTGCTGGTGTTTATGACCTGAAATGAGTGAAGCTAACTGATCGCGATCCTATGTTCCATGTCACGTGCATATGTAGCTCAGTCGTATAATGGACGCACTACGATGAAGATCACCTTAAATAACTCAATTTATATTTGTTAAATATTCTTCTATGTAAATTTGAGTTGCTAAATCTGTTTTAGAGCGTAACATTGCAACTTAAAATGCGCAAGACCCAGTCTACAGCTAACATGCTCGTGGGTACGTATATCAAAATATTTCAGATAACTAAAAACTTTAAAATATTTACTTTGCGCAACGAGCGTGCGCAAGAGTCGTGCTCGTAAATTCCACTCAAGGCTGCGTTTAGTGATATCAGTTGTACATCGTAGGTACTTCGCGGGGGACAATAATTTGTAGGTCGTCACTAACAAATATCGTCTATCCTTGATGTGTTAAGCGGACATTAGCGGTAAAATATTTCATAAAGGCACAATATAAATGATATTCTAAGAAAGTAAAGACTTTTGCTCGATAGACATGTTAAATTAGTAAAAAACTAATACTAACTAATAGTAATATTTTACATATTTGTTTAAAAGTTTTTTCTAGGTCGATGAAAGTATAATTATCATGTATTGCATATTGAGGCATTTAAATACCCAAATGTAGGCACAGGTGCGCGAGGATGCTCGCGGTACCTGCGCCAGCGGCAACAACGGTGATGCAACAGCTGCGTCGCGGGACGTAAACCCACTCGTATATGGAGCACTCACTTGCCGGGCCCGGCTGCGGCGGACAACGGCGGCGACGGCTGCTGCGGCGTGCCTACTTACGTATGTTGGTTTAGCTGTGAGATCTAGGTCAATGCGACACGTTATACTCAATTTAAAGGTTTGTTTAGATGCTAAAGATATACTAAGGCATGATTTCGTAACTAGCCGTGTTAAATAAAGCGTACATGAACTACTTTTAAGTTACTTTGGTTACGAAAACTGTAGTTTTGTTTACTTACGGTGACTCTCATCCACTGGACGTTGGGTATCTTCTTGTCGGAGAGAGCGCGCCAGCCCTGGAACTCCTCGTCGACCCAGAGCGTGCGGGCGCCCGGGACGCTGCCGGCGCCGGAGCTGCCGTGCCAGCCGCCCGCGCCGGACCGGCTCACCGGCGTGTGCGATCTGCAACTGAACAATCTTATAGTTTCACCAAAGAGAAGTCAGAGGCACCTTATAAACAACCAAATTCCGTAAAGAAAAATACCAAGTGTTTAAAAAATATGGCGATGATCACAGATTTCCATGTAGGTACTAGGATCTATGTAATTTTTTGAGCATAACGCTTAATACAGATAAAAGGTAACTTAACTTAGAAATGAAAATTTTCTGTAAGGGCGTTTTGATATTTGTATGGTACCATTTTCATATATTTTATTTACAATATAGTGGACCTTTTTACTTGGTTATCAAATGAATGGACAGCCCATGCCGAACTTCTATACAGAGTATAGACTAGGGTTGTCAACTTTTTTTTCTAGAAATAAAGTATATTTGAGTCTGATGAGAACATCAAACAGTATTCTGGAAAAGTAAACAGTATTCAATTCATAATTTTTTTTGAACACATATTTGTAGAGCTTCATCTTGCATTTTATTTTTGGTCAACAGTATAATATAGTGAAAACAGTATGGTTGGATACTGTCTTCCATATACAATCTAGTATAGACAGACGCGCCATAAGGGAATTTTGTACCATTTTGCGCAATATTAAGACATCATTTAAGCAAAATAATTTAGTTAATCTTTACCTGGGTATGCTGCGATAGCCATTTTTGTAAACATCACCGTTGACTCCATCTGCAATCAGTTATATCTCATATATACTGCAAAAGTAAATCATAACATTAAAATGGTAACCAAGTTAGTACGGTGGTAATTATGAACCAATAAGTATTCTGCTTTAATGTCAATAGGTCATAGTTTCTTGGCATCTGGCGGCTCGTGACAGAACTAGTTTCATCTCATTTGCACATAATCATAGGTGTGAGTACCGGACACTACACTAATAGTGTTTCTACGAATACCTGCCTTCTGCATTCACAATACGTATGGAACGTTACAATCCTCGAGGTTTCATACTTAATATTTTTGATTTGCGCAAAATAGACGGTGACTTAATAAGCAGGAAGGCAAGAGCCAAAGGAAGCGCTATTGCAAAAGTTTCTATTGATCGATGTAATTACATCGGCGGGGCGGCTGCGGGGCGTCGACCACTCAACACGTATTTGTCGCGGTTTCCGCGTGCCGCGCCGCCGCAGACGCAGTACCTACTGAGGTGATGTGATTGACGTGTCGGGAGCCGCATGCGTCTCGCGGTCTATACCTAACTAGCCACGACTGCTATTAGCCTTCTGGGTGAACTATTACAGTTAGGACACGTAGACAGCTTTTGAATTTTTTAAACATATTGGAGGATTAAAATCTCAAAGAAACAAAATAAAAGTAGATACATTGTATGGCCATTTTATTTATCTGTTAGTGCCCAAGCAGTACCAATGTACATATAATATAGTTGTTTATTTCCGAGACCCATCTTTGTTAATCATTCACGCGCAAAGCCGCCAACAGACTTACAACTGTGTCGTACGTCACGCGGTCATTACCGACGCGGATTAATGACCACAGATGGTGTAGGTGTGGCCAGTGTGAGCGGGGTAGCAGAGCCGTGTACATTAATATCATAAGAACATTGGAAACGGTCTTCAAGCTGCACATGCTCACGGGTCAACACTACTTTGACGTGACGCACCGTGAATATGCACGTAATAAAGTGGCCTATGAATGCGGTGCGCTACGAGTTCCATTTAGTTGCCTGCGCGCGCGACGGCATCCGAGCTCCGTTACCCGTTACACCGCGACCGCTAATTAAAGCAGTCGCTGACTTGACTGCTGACTCGATGTTATCCGTTTATTTATATTTGTTTCATACAGAATTTATTGAGCCAATGTTTGCTCGAATTTAATAAGCTAGGAAAGGATTATAATTACAAATCTAGGGGAGAACAGAATGACCACGGAAATAAAGTCAGTCTATTAAAGAAGAATTGATGAGACATTTATCGGAATATCTTTGCCAGTCTAGAAATCGAAAATTCGAACAAGTGGATTGACATGTTAATGCATACGTAGGTAGGTATGATTAGACAATAGTTTTATAAAAATGCTAGGTACTTGACATTAATATAGGACGATAAAAGTATAAATAAAATTATATAATATGGTTGTAAACTATTCTGGCCTGCTCGAAGATCGCCGTTGAGTTTCCTGCAATCTCTTTTAAACAGATCGATCTTCTGAAGTGGTGATGGAGTCGCTTCAATTGGTATCAAGCGACCTATTGCAAAGTAAAATTATTTATGTACGGAGGCACTGAAATGAAGTTAATGTTCAAAAGTTATAATTTTGTATGACTTTTGACCTTTGAGAATTTTCTACGCACGTCCATGTTTAGGTTGGGATAAGGAGAAAACGATTAGAGCGGGAGCACTTACTGTGTGTGGAGTGGTGCGAGGCGGCGCTGGCGAGGGTGCGGGCGGTGGCGGCGGGAGCGGGGGGCGGGCCGGCGGGCGGCGCGCCGCTGCTGCGCGTGCGCACGAACTTCCTCATGCCCGAGCGACACCATCCTGCGCACAGCAAATAACAATTCAACAAACAATACGATGCTTTAAACGTCCCAACTATCCTTCAACAATGTCCTTTAAGTGTGGAATGAATAGGTTTCTCTTGGATAGTTACCATAGTCATAGTTTACCATAGTCTCCATGCACTTTCCATCAGGTGGCATGGAAGACAAACGTCCTATCCACATAATATAAAAAAAACGTATGATACAGTATTATGAAATCTCTAAACTCTACTGATGTATAGAATTTGTTTGCTTGATTTACGATCAACTCTTAAGCTATACGAGCCTTAAACGGTTGTAAGTTCCGTCATCATTATTATTAGAGTTTTCTTACATTCTTAGCGCATGCATGACACGCATGATTCTTAGCGCATGCATGACATACGTACCTGCAAATTTATATACCTAGAAGTTTTGTCTCTTTCTATCGCATGCCTCTTATCTTTTCTTACGCTGTTAGGGTTGCTGCCTAGTGAAGAATAATTAATCTCCTTATTTGTAATTAAGTATCTACCGATGTAGGTATTACTGTTATTCTACCTTTTTAAAAAATATTGTTTAAACTTACCTACAGTACAAAATGAAAAAAAAGTGACGACGAATAATTAGTAATACTACATATGTTTTGTTTGCCAAATTGAACATAATCAAATCCAAACATAATCTAATTGAATATTTGTTTCTTTTTATGTCCATTTTTAAATACTATTTGCGACCTAGATCATAGAATTACTGTGAGTGCTATTAGGTAGGTAGGTATCTACAACGTCCCGATGATGGGCGCGCGCGTGATACACGACCCATTCGAGTTGCGCCGGCGCGGCGGTGCGCTTCGCTGTAGGTAAATAACGGATGTACCGCGCGGAGTGAGCCAGGCCTGGCTATAGTCAGAATTGTTTCATCACCAAGACAAAAAAAACATTGAAGTAGGTACTGAAGATAACTGATTAATTTCACGTTATCGCAATAACAGACGTTTAAAATCTATCCAATAATTTAGTTTGTAAAAGCGAATATGTATACGAACATGCGGATATAGATGGCTCAATAATAAGGATCTTGTGATATCCATTGATTTGATACCGTATTATTTAATCGATCAGTGGCGATGATCTCTGCTTCATTTGTTGACAGACTGTCAACGTCTTATTCGTTGACAGGCAGAATACTTAATAAAAGCACATTTCTTTGTTCTTAGGAACACGCCATGTACAGTAATCGATAGCCAACTGCGCCGCCGCGCCGCCGGGCGAAGATATCCATAATGGACACCTGTTTGGCTATCACGCGGTTTGCAGGCTAACACTGACAAGGACAAACGCAAATTCACAATTGTAATTCTTTATAGGCACGAATGTGCAAACAAGTACCTATATAAGGGGGAAATTAAATTCTCATAGTCCATTTGTCAACGCCAATACCAAATAAAAGCGTGATTACAAACATCCGTGAGCATGGGACAGACATGTTTTCTCGGAAAAAGATAGAATCAGACAACTCTGCATGTGTAGCAAGTCCGCGCGCAGAAGCTGGCGGCGAACCTTATAATATCATTAAAAGGGGTTTAGCATAGTGATAGATAAATGTTATATCAAATGTTAATGATTTCTGTTATATTGATGGTGGAAGGCGCGGCGTGTGCCCGGCGGGCGGCGCCCGCGCCGATATCGTGCTAATTAGACACACTACAGTACTCGGCAAGTTTTTACTGCGGAAAAAACTTGTTTACGGCATAGATAATGCAGCGCAGAAACCGAAGAGCAATGATTAAAGTTATATACACATGTTACTTTTAAATAATGCATTATGACTTAGTTATGCAATTGAAAAGCGAAGCTTGATGCGATTACAGTATTGTGCAGATCGGCTGCTTTTCACACTCGGCTATAAGTTGATATATCTTTATTTCGATTTCGTAATTAAACTCAGGCTAGAGCTGCACAAGCCTGCGTCAAGTGTTCCGGCTTCCGGCGCCCGCGCCGCTATCAGATCATCACATTACTCATTACATCTCAATTTTCACACCGAACAGGTTATTAAGATCCATGAAACTGGTTTCCAGATTGTATGTCTATTAAGAAATCGTCGTGTTACTGTTTACAAACATTGTACAGTATAGCTTCGTTTGTGTATGCGTCTTAGTCATGTTATTCATTCCATAGTCTTCGAAAAAATAGCACTGGGTTCTTCCGAAATAAAAAGAATAGCCTATTTAATCGAGCTCTGACTTTCATGGTAAGTGAATAAATAAATAAATATTTTGAATAGAACCAAAACAAACACAGACTATGAGTCGGGCCTCTCGCCGAGTGCATTTAGCCTCATTCTTCGCGGGCCGGCCCGGCACCGGCGCGGCGCGGCGCGGCGGCGGCATATCGCACGGGTCGCCGCGCGTCGCCTCGCTCCGCACTTTGCGTGTAACGGTGACGAGCCACTCATATCCACTCACGAAATTATGCTCCACTTATACAACGAACGCTGCACTTGTATCTATTTACAAGCATTAGTACCTACAAGTGCTCGTTGTGAATAGAAGAAACTGTTCTATAGGTTTTGTTGGTCTGTGCACGTGCAGAACGCTGCAGATTATTTAGTTATTTCATATGTTAATCCCAGTCAAAGATTAACATTATCAATAAGTACCTAGCTTAAATGACCTGAAAGTATTGTGAACATGAGGTAGTAGAAATTTCAAATACTTTCTTCACAAAAATAAAATGTTTTCGGTTGTTAAGTGAAAAACAGTTTTATGTAATAGACATTTTGACAGAAAAAGCTCATAATGCTCATAAGCCGTACAGGGTTAATTTTCAGTTCTTTTCTGCCGAGATTAAATATTCAAAATAAATGAATATTACGAAGAGTAACAACGTCGCTTACTGCAAAGAAAAGGAGACTCCTACTCATCATTTAAACCAGATTTGGCGATGAGATTAATAATTATGAACGGGTAATTTCTTTCATAATAAACACTGATTAGTCTGTGGGTGTGAACGTTTCCGTAATTACTTATAACAGCTGTTTGGTGGCGGCGGCGTGTGATGTCAGGCGTGCTTGCGACATTGTCCTTGACTGTCAGTAGACAATGGTACGTGAGCAGCGCTTCCCACGGCGCCGAGCCGAGCCGGCACAGCGGCGGCGGCGTTGGCTCGTCGCGCCGCGGGCACCCGCCGTACACACCGCTCCAGTCAATCTCAACATCCTTGATCTTCCAACCACGGAATTATTTACTTCCATTTGTTCATGATTTTTTACTGCATATGCGCTATCTGAGCACTTCGTGATACAACATTTCAATAAGTGCCATTGCCGTAGATGGACGGAAGAAGTAAATCAAAGTAATTGCGGCTAATTAAAGTTTACTTAGTGCAGGTTGCGTAGATGGAGTGTCTTGGCGCCGGCATGGGAAACGGAGAAATCCGCGAGCTCTGTAGAGAAAGTCGCTCTAGTTCCGGCGCCGGCGCTGGCACACGGCGCGGCGGCGGCGACCGGCGGCCGGCGCTGCGCGGGCGCCGCGTCTCACGCGGTCTAATCGACCGGAACTGCCGGAATCCACGCGCGGTATGTTGCATACAAAGTATTTTTGGGAACATAATACTATTACGATAATTCACGATTGCATAATAAATCATAGAAGCGTAGTACCTAAATTATACACCAGAAATTATACATTGTAGAGCAATGCGTGTTAAGATAATCTTGTAGCAGGGTAGGCTTCGCATCCGGCGCCGGGAGTTAACTACAATATGTTATATATGCGCAAATATTCTTGTATACTTTTGCTATATCTAAAATGAATTAGGCTAATGAGTTCAGTTCACATGCCATCAACGATACTATTGTGGAGGTACCTGCTTAAAATTTTTGTCTTTTCAAAGTAAGGGCTTACCTATCAAACCTTCCTGTTAGAGTACTCGTGCTTTCATACCTACTCAAATTACTAAGTATGGTAGCTCAGCTCAGTAGCAGAATCCGATCCAACATATTGGCTACTAACTGTTACCATTATTTTATTTTCATTTCAGATGATCGCTGTCTTTACAGTTCATCATTTAGCTATGAGGCGTCCTCTGCTGGACATAGGCCTCCCACAAAGTTCTCCACACATATCGGTCCTGGGCTGCCCTCATCCGGAGTTTTCCGGCGGCGACTTTGACAAGACGTCGCGTCGGTCTACCTCGCGGGGGGCTTACCCAGACTACGTCTCCCATTACGTGGTCGCCACTCGAGAATCTTACCGCCCCAACGACCATCCGTGCTGCGAGCTATGTGCCCATTCAACTCTTCTGGCTATGTCGGTAGCTTTGGTTCGCCTGCGAATCTCCTCATTTCTGATTGTGGGAACAAGGAAACTCCGATCATAGCCCTTTCCATTGCTCGCTGAGCGACGTTGCTAAGGTAAGTTGTGAAATTGGATAGTTTGTGAGTGCCACGAGAACTACCTATTCTTAGAGTGGCGGAAACCAGATCAAAATTTTTCCGGGAAGATTCTTGAGAAAAAAAAGCCGAAGACGATATCAGACGAGTTTCGGGATTTTGTTGTTTCTAATATTTAAATTTTCAATTTGTCTGTTTCCTAAGCTTATCTATCCACTAGGTATCTAGTATACATATGTGACCCAAATCTCCCTATAGGTACCAATCTGTCGAATTGGAATTCCAAGTTATTATATTTTTTTTTATTTTTTAGCAAGAAGTGAAGTGTTCGAAGACTGCAATGCACAAAGACTTTCATGTCACTAAATGGCAGCTGGTGTGCATAAAGTAAGCATGATTTTAATAATTTACACTAACTGATCGTACATAATACTCACAGGTTACTTGAAAATTTGCCCCATTCAGGAACAAGCCTGCTTGCGTAGTCAAAAGACGTAGTGTTTATTTAGCTATCGATATTATTATGATTGCGTAATATCGATTGTTTCGCCTGCTTAGCATGTGCGGCGCGACGCGGCTTGCGCCCGCGCAGACACTCCCGCGTCGCGGTCGTTTGTGTGCAGCGACTGAACACACTTATATTTTGAAATTAAATTATGTATCGGTAATTGGAAGTTTTCGATTATGAGCTAATACTGATAAAAATACTTAACTTAAATAGCTAACTACAGTTTGTCTTTCAGTGATAATAAGTATCCCACCAAAACATTAGGTAAATGTAAAAAAGCTATTGATATATTCACAAAATATTGATTTATTATTACAAATTAAGTCGAACAGGACTTGGATTCTATGCGATCTCAAAACTTTTTACGATGGAAGAATTGCGTAAAGAGACTTGGTATTTTTTTACATTTAATGTTTTTGGTGGGATCTTATTTATTTTTTGTAGGTCTCTTTCTTTTCTTTTTAAGTGATATTATTACTTCTTGTGCTTCAGCTGCTGCTATGCTAAGAGCCCATTCTCTATCTCTTACTCTTTTGCCTTTTCTCTGATGTCTCGTAATTTTTTAGGTACACAAGTCTGGGCGTAAATATTTCTGAGTCGATTATATTCAACTATTGCTGACTCCTGAGCTTTGATGCTTGTATAATCGATATTAATCAAATGTAATCCACCCAGACCTGTCACTCTTGAAAAAGCCACGTATACTTGACCACAAGTAAAAACGGAGGAACCTGTGTCCATCATCGCGTGGTTTAGGCTCAGCCCCTGCCTTTTATGGATGGTTAGAGCATAAGCGATGCATAGAGTATTTATCGTTTTAAGCTTTTTTCATTTCATTTTAGCCTGGCTTTTTTATTAATATGTATGTATATTTAATACATAATAATATACCACACTACATAATAATAATAGTATAAGCAAATTTATTACATTTTGTACATAAACAAAGAACAAAGTTAACAATGCAGTCAAAATTCAAACACAATGTTATTGTAAAACCGCAAAGATAAATTTGTTTTTTTATTATTTACTAAATTATATAATTTATTAACATTTTTTATTATTTTCCCTATATATGTAGCTAATAACCTATCTCGGTAGGTACCGAAGGTTCTAAGTTTGCTAGAAGTACCTTACATTTTTGATGATCGGTGAGTGAGTGAGTGAGTCAGTGAGTGATAAAATGGTGTAACTTCGATCGCTTATAACTCATAAACTATTGGTTCAAATGTCATGTAATTTTGAGACTGAGCTTGTACTAATATTTATTTTTGGTCATCGAAAACCTAAGCCCTTAGCTTTGTCCACATTCTTGATGCAGGGGAGGTAAAATAGCCGCGAAACGCTTCGAGCAAAGGATGGTACGGCCGTGCCCGCTTTGCTCGAGACTTGGCTGGGGCACTGCCGTGCCTGCAGATAAATAATAATCGCATTTTATGGCCGCCGTTTCATTTTACCTACATGTATTATACAAGGTGACTGGTGGGTCACTTTAAAAATTCCAGGACGTGATAGTCTAAGATCATACATGACGAGAAAAAATAAATGAAAAAATTAATATTAATTATTTAGTGAGTAAACTTCTCCAAAAGGTGGAAATCTAAAGGTGAATGGTCAGGACTATACGGCGGATGCATTAACACCTCCCAGCCAAACTCTCTTAATTTTTGCTGGGTGGCTATAGATGTGTGAGGTCTAGCGTTATCATGATGAAACACCACACCCCTTCTGTTGATCAATTCCGGCCGCTTTCTCTCAACTTCTTGTTTTAATCTCATAAGTTGTTCGCAGTAGCGTTCAGAATCGATAGTCCTGCCTGGTGGTAACAGCTCATAATGAATAATGCCCTTCCAATCCCACCACACACACAACATCACCTTATTGCGAGTTAACCCGGGTTTTGACCACGACCTTTTTCGCACGTTCTTGTCGTACGTGATCCACTTTTCATCACCAGGTATCAGCTTCTTCAAAAATGATTCGGCTTCGTTACGTCGTAATAAAGAATCACAAATGAGTACACGGTTCATTAGGTTTCTTTCAGTGAGCTCGTGAGGTACCCAAATATCGAGCTTTTTGTTGTACCCAGCTTTTTTCAAATGCGCCAAAACTGTTTTGTGGTCAATTCCCAGTTCTCCAGCTACGTCGTAACTACTGATATGACGATCTTGCTCCACTTTTTCAAAAATGGCATCCATTTTATCCGTAATAGGGCGACCAGAGCGAGGTGCATCTTTGACATCAAAATTTCCGGATTGAAAACGCTTAAACCAAATTTGTGCTACTCTCACAGACACTGCACTAAGTCCATAAAAATCGCAAATTTTTTTCGCGGCTTGCGTTTCATTTTTACCTTTTTTGTAGTAAAATTTTAAAATGTATCGAATTTCTTCATTACATTCACTCATCTTGACAGTACGAAAAACAAATGAAAATCACACATTTTCCTAATTTGAATTTGGAATTATGTTCTTTAAAATTTTTACTTTCAACGATACCAAACCCAGCCAGATACAAATACTATAGCCAAAGATATTTAATTACAAGTTCATACATACTATTATGCGAAAAGACTTTTTCATTTCTCATACTCGGAAAGTAGTCTATGTTTGATCCAAATATCGGTCTGAAAATGCTTCATCCGACCCGCGGGTCGGAATGTTTCATACAAATTCATTCCGAACCAAGGGCCGGAATGGATTTCAAAAATAGAACTAATACATTTCTTATGAAGCCAGCTGTCAAAAATTTTGATTTTTTATGATTTTATTTTTATTTTACAAGTCAAGTTAAAAGAAGTAATTAAAAAAATTATATTTGTCTATATTTTGTCACTATCATTTAAAAAAAATATAAATATATAATTTTCTTAATTATATATAATTATTTTAATACATAGGGTTGTTTTATGTAAAAAACGATATCTATACCTACATAGAAATATGTCAGCGATTTATATGTGAATAAAAATGTCACTTTAAACTTTACGAATTGTTCGAACTTTTCCATTAATTTTAAATAAATATTTAAGAAAAATGTTCTTTTTTACTTTCCTTATATTCGAAATGAAAAGTAGAGTGTTCCCCGCGGGTGGATGACATCAATTCATACTCGGATTATATCCGCCCTCGCTGCGCTCGGGCGTCTAAACACCTCGTATGGGAATTGATGTCATCCGATCCTAGTTTAACAATCTACTATTTCCCCAACCTATTAATTATGATCAGAATCGAGTACAGACAGAGTGCTCTCCTTCAGTATTGCAACTTTGTCACCCTGTATACACTAACCTCTGCGAGATACGGAGGCTGTATTACGAGCACGTCTTGAACAGTTGTTGAGGTCTAATCTCATCATGTATCTAAAAGTTATATTTTATGAATACTAGCTGCAGTCCCCGGCTCTGCTCAGGCGCTGTTTGGCTTTAAGTAGTAGCTTTCTCTTTTTTTTTTTTTTATAAGTGGCTAAAACCGCGTTTGACCTCAATCTCACCTGATGGTAAGTGACGATGAGGTCGAACATGAAAGCACACGGGTTTAGGAAGGAACTGGCTCTTTATACAATATTGCCGGAACACATTACCGCCGGAGCGGTAACATTTGGCGACAGACTTTATATAAAGGGTGGTCGCTAGCCAGGCGGACCCAGAAGGGATCCTACCACCAAGCATACATTCAAGAGACCAAGAAGTCTCTGCAGTTGAAGTTTATTCAAATCGATGTTTACAAAATCCGTGATAGCTCGGCTCGTAAATATCGTGATTTTTAGTATGTACTTCCAAAAATTACCTCAAACATTCAGAAAGACCGACGTTACTTTTTATAATGTAGAGACAAGTTAACAAAAGTTTTTAGGTAAGTAAGTGTAACGCATGCTTGTGGTATAGATTAAGAGTAGGTAAAGGCGGTTGTATACTACTGTAGATTAGATAATTTAGTGTTATTTAATTATGCGTGTGTAGCTCGGAAACTGAACTTTTCTTAACGGCAGTAAGAAAGCGGAAGTCGATGTAATATATGTCTATAGCTAGGTATATCAATTATATCTATAATTAAATTATTGAAACAAACAATGATCTTTTGCTTTCTTACTTAATTTTTTAGTTAAATAACTTTGAAATAAAGCGCATGACTTCTGATTCATTTAACACATTTAAAATGTTTTTTTTTTTATTGGCGACTGAACCCTTGTTGTAATGAAGTGGCGAGGTAAGTGAAGATGAGTTCCATGCTGACAGCACACTGCCCGCCGGAGCGGCGATATAACTTGCCGGCAGACACCAAGCGAAGGCTGGTCGCCAGCCAGGTGAACCTTCCAGGGGCGGCCACCAAGCGGGGGTCACTAGATTTAGTCACCTTTTACGACACGCTTAAATTACTCATTGACTCTGCGTTCCATAGCTGATGGAAGTAGTTACTTAAATAAGTTAATTAAAAAATATGCCATACTTAGTTACTAAACTGCTTAGTTTAACTTTTGGTTAGGACGAACACATTGTTTGCAATTATTTTTACTTACATACCTAAAATAAATATAGGTAGAGATATAATTTTCATGAACATCACCTAAATGTATTTGGCATTAAAACTCACTCAGTTTAAAATGTCATTTTAAATTTTCGAGTGGCGTAGTGCGTCCCCAATTTTAATGTTTTAATTTATAATGTAGAGCAATACTTAAAATTTAAAACGAAGTAAATTTGAATGTTTTTGCTTCGCTAAAAACTTGGCCGTGACTGAAGTGTTAATGAAAACGACAAAATGAACGGTTCTTACCAAATAAGAAGTTAGTCAGTGAAGAGACATGACGCTGGCTCTTGGAGCAATCCTCAGGGATGGAATCCTGTCGTGTGGAGCTAGTTAGTCACTGTGAGCACGGAACTGCGCGCAAATCGGCACGGCGGGATCGACGCAGCGAGAGACGCGCACGCTCTGCGCCAGCGCTGCTCTAGGACTGACCTGCGGACCGAAGGCTCCGCCGCCAGTGCCGCCACACCACCGCACCGCTGCGACGCCTTAACTTTTACGCCGCTTATATCTTTGTTAATATACAGAGAACCTACACTTTTTCACTTCATTAAAAAATGTTACAATCTTATTAATTAAAGTTCTTTAGAGCTATACTAAAACACATGCCTACCTAAACGATCTCTAGCAGATTTTTTGTAACGAGATCTACTGGGTTTTTTGTGCAAGTAAGTATCATAAAGACAATATCAGGCCGTCTTGAAATTACCCAGATCTTTATTATACTAACTTGGGGACTATTTCAAATATATTTTTCTACTAATATTGTCTTAGGCTTTCGCGATTCATACTCTTAGGTGAGACACCTTTTAACCGGATTTATCACGTATATTTATTTATTTACCATTTATTATACACAAAATTTACCAATGTAGGAAAGCCCTCAGTTAGGTCTTGTAAAGGGATGCTGGATGAACGGAGATGTCGAGTTATTTTTGGATTTGGTTTGTATATTGTTTTAATATAGCAGTCGTAAGAATCTTGCAGAAGGTACATAGACTTAATGTATCTTTAAAAGTGTAAAAGATATCCTTTAATTTAGGGTTAATGGCTAACAAGTTTGACATTATTTCATTTGATTTTAATCTTGACATGTATTAATTTGATAATGTATTATGTATTTAATAATGTATTTAAGTTTTTTTGCATTTAAAATGCTCAATTATTCTTAAATAAATGAAAAATGTGATAAATAAAAATTACCCGACCAGGATTCGAACCTGGGACCTCTCGTTTGCCGGACGAGTGCTCTTCCAACTGAGCTACCGGAGCCTGGCGCTACGCCTCGAAATTACTTACCTACCACATTTTTGTTTTTACGTTATATTGCTAACGTAGCTCCATCTTATGGTATGAGCTTTGCAGCTAAGACCACCCGAGATCAATTTCTTTGCAGAAATTGTGAATCCCAGTTAAAGTGAAGCATTGCAATGTTTTAATAATGTATTTAAGTTTTTTTGCATTTAAAATGCTCAATTATTCTTAAATAAATGAAAAATGTGATAAATAAAAAAAAAATTCAAGTCGGAAGAGCACTCGTCCGGCAAACGAGAGGTCCCAGGTTCGAATCCTGGTCGGGTACTTTTTATTTATCAGATTTTTCATTTATTCAAGTTTTACTTATTTTTATTTTATTCTTGTATTTGTAAGCCTTACAAACTTATGATTAAGTTGGCATAAATAATAACTAATAACAATGTCAACTAGTAACTATAACTAAAACTATAAGTTTATGGGGACTGAAAACTGCTCGCGTCCGCAAGGTTTAGCCCTCGATGCCTTGTACCTGGTCCCTGGGTGGTGCTAAACGAGCAGTAAATTCTGGTGGTAGGCTTCGGCCGTGGCTTGTCACCACCCACTAGACAAAACCATGCCGCCAAGTAACCTAGTTGCGTTCCGGCATGATGTCTAGTGTAGCCATTGAGGAGGATAGGTCTGAGTAATCGTGCTGCATCGGAGAACTGTTTACAACTCGTAGGATAATGACTCACCGGGTAACTCGTTTTGGAGGGTAGCGGGACCCGAAGCACGGTGCACCGCTGGCCGACCGCAGGTAGTAGGGGGCCCAAGTAGCATGCCAGCCACATGCAAAAGGCTGCCCCGCCACCTCGCGAAAAATCCCGGGAGGCTCCATCGTGCCGGCTGGCGACCGGTTTGAGAGGACCCGATGGCGAACTCGGGGGGGTTCGGGCGTCCCCGCAGTCTCCAAGCGAGTTTCCCAAAGGTGCGTCACCCCTATCGAGTTGCTTGGTTCCATTTGCAGCGCTTCACTCAACTTCTGTTCTCCTCCCTATTCACTCCACTCCAAAACTAATGAAAGGTCCAAAGAAGAGTAAGGTAACACAGCGGTTGCACTTCCTCTCGTTTAAAGTGCACTTCTGTAACATCCGAGGAGTGCACTCCAATCTCAATGATGTCCACCACCACCTCGAGACGGAGAGACCCCACCTACTCTTCCTAACGGAGACGCAGATCTGTGATCCGTCAGACTCGGCATACCTTTGTTACCCAGGTTACATCCTGGAGTCCAAATTCCACCCGCACGCCGGGGTGTGCATGTATGCCAGTGACAAGATCTGTTGTCAGCGTCTCCGTTACTTAGAAGTGCCGGACCTTTCAGTTATGTGGGTTCACATAGATACCGGCCTAGACCAAATAACCTAGACAACGAGGCTTATGGACTATCTCAGCAGTACAGCGGACAAGGTTCAGCAACGTTTTCCCACAGCGCAGTTGGTGTTCCTGGGGGATTTTAACGCACACCACGGACAGTGGTTATACCCGTTTCAGGACACTGACCATGCTGGTAGAGGGGCTTTTAAGTTTTCGCTCACTCATGGCCTCTCTCAGCTTGTTGACGAGCCTACGCGCATCCCAGACGTTGCTGACCACACTGCTTACTGCCTGGACCTTCTGCTGACAACCGATCCCAACAGATATTCGATGTCCGTCACTGCACCCTTAGGGACATCCGATCACTGTCTGGTGAAATCTGTATCGCAGTACTCGCCACCTGACACCCGACCAAGTGGTTCTAGGCAAGTATGGCGTTCCAAGTCAGCAGATTGGGATGAAATGCGACATTTCTTCGCATCCTTACCGTGGTGGCAAGCTTGTTTCACATCAACCGATCCATCGTGCTGCGCTGATGTAGTTAAGCAATGGAGTACTTCATTCCCTACGCTGATCTATCCATTGAAACCAAAGCTCGCCCATGGTTTAGTGCTGATTGCTTTTCCGCTGAAAAGCGTAAGCGAGAAGCGTACAAAGCCTGGGCAACCGCTCGCAGAAGCAAAGCCGTGGATTCGCATGAACACAAGAAGAGGTACAATGCTGCCGCCAAGTCCTGTAAAAAGGTGATCAAAAGGGCTTGTTTCGGAGACAGAATAGCCTCATACCCCTCGGGAAGTAAAGCTTTCTGGTCCCTCGCCACGTGATATGCCAGGAAAAACTACTTCAGGCTACATAGGTTTGACCAGCAGTAAAGAGGTTTGTCGTTGGCATCGTTAAAAGTTTTACCCTGCATTTTGTTTACTGTACAAGCCCAACGTAATATGATAGGCAGCATCTTCGTTCTGCAGTGCCGTGGCTATATTTTGATGGAAATTGCAAAGTCTTGGCTCAAACGCGATGACCATCGTCTTTACCGAAGTCTCTACGAATGGATTGAATGTCAGTTTCATACTTTTGTGCTCTCCGGAAGCGGGCCTATAGGCCCACATGATTTCTGTAATGTCCAATGGTACCATTCGCCAGACCCTTAGACACATTTAAATTGTACCCCAATATCACCATGACCCCAACAAATATTTCTATTTCCTTAGGAAACCGTCCTGTCTGGTTTATTCAAACCTATGTGGTTTTGGTTTTTTCGAGTTCAATCGACAAGACTCCTGAAGAAATTGTGAGTTCATAAGTAATTAGGTAGGTAGGTACACCAAAAGCTCGGAAATGTTCGACAACTTTTTTTTTATGATTGTTTACTTATTGGTTACAGGGATACTTTGGCCAATCCTTTTCAATCGCAAATTCACGAGTTTGCTTGTTTAATCGACTCACAAAATGGCGAAATGTTCTGATTGTAGATTGTGCGACTATCTATTTGCGACTTTTCTTCTGTTCCTATTTCAGAGTAATTCATTCGTGAATAGCTCAATCTTTCGCTGTTCAGAAGGTTTACCTATCAACTCGAATTTTTCTCTAAGTCATACTCTCGTAAAACGTTCAAATGAACCTCTCGCTGAATAATCTAGTTAAACGTTCAAACGAACCTTACGCTTTTCAGAAGACTCGTCTGCTCTCACTTGATAGTGACATTCTCGTTAAATGCTCGAACGAAACTCTCGGTGAACAAAACATTCATCTGGTATAATTTGAAAGGCATATTCTCGTAAAGTAAGTAAGTAAATTCGAAGGCCTTGAGAGGTGTATTTTCGTAAAGCGCTCAAATGAACTTCTCATTTTTCAACTTATTCGATTTTTATTTTATTTTTACATACATACACAACTTTATGCCTGTATCCCTTACGGAGTAGAACACTAGAGGTTATCCAGCATTTTATTTTTGATGATGCAAAAGGGCTAATATTTCGCCCAGGTACCCTGGGGTGGTGCCTTTGCGACATCATATAACACCAACTCAGTCCTCGGCACGGCCGCACCTTGTTTGGAGAATTGCGCCACTTATGTTAGCTAGAAATTCATAATTCAAAAAGTTTTATTAATGACGTCACAATTTTGTACTTCGGTTTTAACAAGTTGTTGAATAAGATATAACAGTAGACCAAGACACAAAAAAAAAACGGCTTTTTTCAGTCAGAAATTATACGAATTAATACAAATTGGTAAGTACTGTAAAAATTTACCATGACATAAAAAAAAGTACACAAGACAGCTAATTATTGTGAGAGCCAATGTGATGTCACAACCAAATTGCTTACATTGAGCTATGGATGCAAAAAACGAGTATGACAAACTGGGACCATAGTATTCCAACAAACTTACTTGTGCCTGACGAACAGTGAACGAAAAAAGCATGGAAGAGTGCTCAAAAATGGCCCAACGAAGATGTTGTTTTATGTTGTTGATTCGGGTGTTTTAATGTTTATTTAGTAGTTGGCAGCATATGCCATGGACCATATTGATCAATTGTAAAAATATAAACAAAGCCCATTTTGCAAAAGGCAAGATAAAGTTATAACGTGTATGTAGACCCGTAAACTACCAAATTCAATTTTTTATAACCTAAACTTGGGGCAACTATTTATACGAGCAAGGTGTTGATAGTTGTTAAATAAGATATTACAGTAGACCAAGAGACAAAACAAGTCGGCGGAAAAAAACTCTTGGCACTCTTTTTCAGTCAGAGTTATCAAATTAATACAAATAGGTACAGTACAAATTGACCGTGACATGAAAAAATACAAAAACAAGACAGCTAATTGTGAGAGCCAATGTCATGCCACAACCAAATTGCTTAGGTACATAGCAGATGCAATGAGCTATGCATGCACAATACGAATATGACAAACTGGGACCAGAGTATTTGAACAAGAATGGAATAAAATAGGCATAGTATCATTAGATACCAAAACGACTTGGCACCGCTAGCAGCACCGGTTCACGAGTATAACGCAAGCACCAGCCATCGCCCTCCTCAACCATATTTTAGGGAAGAGGGTGACCCGATACCCGACGCTACCACTAACCATGCCGCCTGAGGGAGCATGACGTTCTTGCTGTTATCTTGACAAGAAAATTAGTGAGTGGGACAGTCTCCAGTATATATGTCGTAGGCAACTGGTTAAATTAGCCGCTTAATTGGACGCCTAGGCCGTTTCAACTGGCTTAAGGACAATTAGTCAAGTCGTTGATCGCAACGTTTAACCGGTTGGCTAAACGTTGATATCCATAAAAACATCTCAATTTATGAACTTACCATATTTGAAATTAAGAAAAAACTGACAAACTACCTCTTAACGTTAGATTATGAAAAAACCGAAAATATTCTTAATAAGGTCATTTAATACATTTCAATTAAATTTCAATAAATAAAATGTTGTCATACACTATACTCATCCATCAAGTACATTCCTCATTCACACACACGCACACACACATACACACACAAACACACATACATACACACACACTTCTCCTTTCATATGTACAAAAATAGTTTATTTTCCTACTTTTGTAACAGCTTTTGAAATCTTGTATGTGACAAAACTACCAATAAATCTTATTCAGGTGCCTTTCCTTAGGAATCACTGGCTCCGATAGCACACTTACAGTAGTTTCGGAGTCAGGGACATTCTCTCTGTGACCATTATATTATGTAAATTGTAACCATTAGATTTAAGTCTTAATTGTTTAAAGCCCATAACAATGTACCTATAATGTTTTTTGTACTTATTTTTTGGTTGCAAATAAATAAATAATTATTATTATTTTTCAGTATATCCAAATCAATTCGCCTTTCGGCGGAAAAGACCCGACAATAAGACCAGTCGTTCGGGTATCATTATATTAATATTTATTATTATTATGTATGCTTACAGCTGCACGCCTTTCGGCGGGAAAGACCCGACAATCGGACCAGTCGGTCGGGGATCAGGGCAAGAGAGACAGAAACCGGCGAACGATTCGGGCAGTCTCGAGCAAAACCGATAATATATTATTATTATTATAATTCTACGCAGGATATTTCAATAGTTTGTTCAATAGATAGGCTCACTATGTCCTTACGTTCCTTAAATTTTAAAGATTTGTTTAATATTATTAAAGAGCCACCATGTATTGCTGTCTTTCTATTGAACGAACTAGCAACTTGGTGCTGAGCAAAATTTAAATTTAATTGGTGTTCTAATAAAAAATGTTCTGTTATACATAGTACCTATGTCTATATGCTCAGCATTCAAAAACAATTCTATTTCCAAGACTTTTTCCGAGATGCCTTGTATATTTTGGTGTACCAAGTTTAGATTACTCTCATTGTATTTTATTGACATATTGCTAGATGCTCCAGCATCTGTTATCTTATTCTCTTATCCTAATCAATGGTCGCTTACTGGGATGCTGAATTTAAATTAAAACATGAAGATCGATCTATGAAAACAATCAGCACACACTGAAGCCTATGACTGCCGTTACAGGTGAAAATGTCAAAAAAGTTGAGAAAATGGTTCCGGGAGATAGACAAATAACCGTAAAAGCTTTAGTCAAGACTTCATTTATCATCATCTTATAGATTTTATAACTATGATAATTAAATTCATTGATAAAAAATGAAAAAATAAAAAAAAATGGATTAATATAAGTATATATTATTGTTATTATATATTTTCTTTTCTCTTATTTTTAAAAGATGATTGCTGTTGAGTTTCTTGCCACTTCTTCTCAACAGATCGACTTTCCGAAGTGGTGGTAGATTCAGTTCAATTTGTAAATTGTTTGACTTATTTCAAATGTATTTAAATACTTACGAAATAAAGAATTTTTGAGTTTGAGTTTGAGTCTGGAATTCACATAACATTATGTAGCCCAAATTAAATTTCTTGAAGAATTTGTGTTTTGGATAATAAACACACAAACCTAAAATAAATGAAAAAATGTGATAAATTAAAATCACCCGACCAGGGCTCGAACCTGGGACCTCTCGTTTGCCGGACGAGTGCTCTTCCGCTGAGCGACTGCCGGTAGGTACGCCTCGAAATTATTTACCACATTTTTGTTTTTACATTATATTGCTAACGTAGCTCCATCTAATGGTATAGCTTTGCAGCTAAGACCACCCGAGACCAATTTCTTTTCAGAAATTGTGAATCCCAGTTAAAGTGAAGCATTGCAATGTTAAATAATGTTTTTAAGTTTTTGCATTTAAAATGCTCAATTATTCTTAAATAAATGAAAAATGTGATAAATAAAATCGCCCGACCAGGACTCAAACCTGGGACATCTCGTATGCCGACGAGTGCTCTTCCATTGAGGTTCGAGTTCTGATAGGGTGATTTTTGTGTGTCACATTTTTTCATTTATTTAAGAATAATTTTAAATGCAAATGCTTAAGAATGTAACGTTGTTACCTCTGCGCGATTCCTACGCGGTTGCTAACGGACAAATCTTGCACTTTGTACTCGAGCGCACTCGGGTCGCGGCCGCGCGAGCTCCCCCCGGCCGCGAATATACAAAGGCTATACTATTTGAGTCACGAGTCAGACTCTAATAGAGGAGCTTTTGTTTATGCATATTACTCGACAATACCTAATCGAACTCAGTAAAAAAAATTACTGAAATGGATTAGCTTTTGCTCTTGTAATTTTCAAAGAAATGCAAAGACAAAACCTAGTACTGTACAATACATATTCACTCAAATAGATAAGCTTTTGTCAAGAAGAAAAGTAGGTATATCTTTGTTTGATATACATTGCGATGAAAGAGATAAGCTACGAGAAGGGCTCCCGCACCGGAAGGCGGAGTCGGTACGGTTAGGTGCGACGACGAGCGTAGCGAGGAGGAGCATGTTAGGTTGCATATAGTTACACACGTGCGCGAGCGAAGCGTGCGGTGCCGCGGCAGCGGCCGGCGAAGCGCCATAAACCTGGTCAGCTATTATAGTCAACTCTGGACATTCCCGACATGGTCAAAAGTCAAACATTAAGTCATCAAAATAACGATGGTCATAATGCATGCACATTTTATTCCTATCTTTGAAAATCAGAACAATTGCCATTTAAGTATCAAATTGAAGTTAACGATCGGTAAATAGCGGTATCAAATGGTATAGCATTTGTTGCTGCAATGTTACATTGAAGTAATCTCACAAAGTCTATACGACTTCGGTCAATTTCTGTACTAGAATAGATTAGGGTTTCGGCAAGTTTTTGTCATACAAAAGCTAATCCAGTTCAGTTCGCACTTTCACTCTAATGGTATAGACTTTGTAAATACGCCCCCCGGCCGCCGACCTCATACTGTTGGCTGGTGCCAAGTTGAACACACGTTGCTCTGTGCTCCGAATCACATCGTGAGATCCATTTTTATACGCGGTTACATTTCCTAAAGGATAACCTAGCGTTGAGATCGCTATTCCCTAATTTTTACAAAGACCCCGCTTTAGGGTTCACCGTCACGGTAATATATAACCGAGCTTCCCTACTACAACGCAACGCAACACTCCGACAGCGCAAGTTGGCTGAAGCGCTGCCATACAACGATACCGCCGCGCCGCCGCTACCACCGCGTCGCCGCTACGGGCTCGAGCGCGCCGAACCACCGCCGACATTACAGGGGAGTGCACGTCCACGGAGTGAGATTTAGACGGGCTTACTAAGACCTTAATATAACCTACATTTCATGTAATCTTGGTGGTTTTATTCCATACAAACCCCTGCACGTTACAAGAACATCACATATACCTATGTATAATCATCACAAATATTTTTTATTACAAAATAATATACTAAAATAGACAATAAACATCCTTCATCAGAAAAATATCTACCGCCACCGGGATTCAAACCCGATTCTGGCCTTGAAGGCAATCTATATTACTACTACACCGGCCGGTGGTCAAATTATAAACGTAATCTTTTTGTCTAATACATGAACAAAATAAAAAAAGACGTGTGGCACTCGGAGACTGCCGTGGTAAAGCTATTGCATAGCATTTTTTATCAACTTATGCAATTATAATCTTTGCCGGTCGGAGTGGGGGGTGTTAGGTTTTTTTCGTTACGGAATTTCTGGATTCGGTCCCCACCAATAGCTTAAAAATATGCGTAGTAAAAATATTCATAACTGTCATTGCTACCTTTTACATAAATCGTCCACTATGTTACACATGAACAAGATTTGGAATTCATTCACTCGAAATTCTTAAGAGCTTTGAACTATCGGACTCACTTAAAAAAGTGTAAATATGATGAACTATGTGTTAATCATAATTTACTATCATTAAAAGACCGGCGTGTACTGCTACAGATGTCATTTTTGCACGATATCTGCAATAATACCATTGACAGCTCGGATTTGAGAAGTCGGCGTGGGGCGCCCATGGGTAGGGAGCGCGGTTGCGGAGGCGAGGGGCGCGGCGGGGGGGCCCCGGAGGGCACCTCGCGTCTGCGCGCCTCGGCTTGGCGCCTCGGAGGTAGGCGGGGAGGCTGGCGCGGCGTCTCCGTGAGCATCTGGTCCGGCGGGGTGCCCACAGGTTGCGGGCGCGCGCGGACCGGCGTCTGCAGAGGCGTCGGTTTCCCCGGCTTGCAGCCTTGGTGGAGTTGGGGCAGTCAGGCCGTGGTATGCATATACCTCGGCCAAAATCTGCTCCGTGTCATCGGGCGTTAGTTTCGCCAGCTGCTGCACCAGGTCGGTGAACAGGGCGGCCGGTAAATCGTCCCGGCGCGGCGAGACAGAAGACGGCAGGGCCGACGTTAGAGGCGGCGATACTACCACTACCGCTTTAGTAGTATCGCAAGTCTCGGCGGTCGACGGGGCCACCGACATGGGCGGCGGCGTTCTCTCGCGTTGGCTCGGCATAGCTCCGATTGACATTCGCGGAGGGCGACTGCCTCTCTGCGACCCTTAGTCAGGGAGCACTGGTCGGCCCGAGGCCCTTACCCGGGGCTTGCCGCTGGTGGCAGACCGGGCAGGTACCAAGAGCGGGACTGGCCCCCTAACCAGGACGACTTTCGTGAAAGGCAGTCACGGGCGCGGAAAAACGCGGGCGCTCAATTTCGCCAGGGCGAAAGGGCGCGGTGCACGAAAGAGAGAGGTCCGGACAGAGGGAGAGAGCACTACAGGCGGTCGCGGCAAATCCACACCCCCCTATCCGACCGGCACAGCGGTGATACTTTGATTTCATAACTTTACATGCGGGCTTTAATAAACAATCAGCGCCATCTACTAGGAACTTGTGGAACTTCATATTAGATCAAACATTACTGCATTAATAAAATAAATAAATAATTATAATTGCATAAGTTAATAAAAAATGCTATGCAATAGCTTTACCGCGGCAGTCTCCGAGTGTGTGGCGTCTTTTTTTTAAAGGTTTCATTTACATTATTCAAATATTCTGTATTTACAGTGTGTTAGGGATCGGATCTTCGATACTTCACCTACGTCGGTATAAGACGTTGACAAAATATACTATTGGTCCTCATAAGATGTTAATAAAGACGACTTTACGATTAAAATTGCAGTCTAGAGCAAAGTTGTAAATTTGTCTGTAGAATAAATTGAACCCACGGCCTGTCCACCGGATTACTACATAGAACTACCGTCCGAATTAAGGGATTTGAAGGGGTTAATCTTATTTCTCCAGCATATTAAGTACCTATCTAGTATGTTATACCTGCCATAGGAACTCCTTATACATGATTGCACAAAATTGCATCGAAATCAGTTCAGTAGTTTATAAGATCACTGACATAATATGACAAGACCAAGAGACTATATTTTAGAATTATGTGTCGGTCACTTACAAACTTATATCAGTTCACACCTCATTGTTGATCACAACAAGATATTGATTGCTTGCTTCATAGGTATTTAATGTCAGTTGAAAATAGGTTCATCGGAGAAGAAATAAAAGAAGCAACATGAATTGAATATAATTTATTTATATAAAATATATGTACCAAAATATTTAATTATCTACAAATGCAATAGAGATTTCTTTAATTAATTACAAACTAGACTTAGGGCTACGTTAGCAACCGAGATTCCAACACTTTGGTATGTTCCAGCCGCGATTCGCATTACTATCTGTTATACTTAAATATTTAGGTACCTACTTATGTATATCCGGCAACTGACAACCGTTTGTTATTTAAGGCACTATAAAAAATGGTAAAACAATCTTACATATCTATCTCTGCGTTGAATAGAAATGGTTGAAAACACTGTATTCAGGTAAAAAGGGACGTAAGAAATGTGCCGTTCATATAAATGATTTATTAAATTTAAATAAAAATAATCAATTTGAATAAAAGTTTTTGTGCAAAAGTAAATTTAAAGATCATAATTTTCTATAATTTGTAGAAATAAATTATTAAAACAAGAAAGCCGAAGAACTTTTCTATGAAAAATAAATGGGATAAAAGTATTTGAAAAATGAGAAAATTTTACAAAGAATGGCATTTAATAGGTCAGCCATTTTAGGATTTTCTTATAAGGTATATTCGCAACAAAATAACTGCAACTTGTGATTTTGCTAATAGTAAATATGCACTTATGTTTCTCTTGTTGGTAATAAGCAGCTTAACATTTGGTAGTTATCATGCACTATTATTATTTTCAGTTTTGAACGGGCGGAAAGGGCATATCAAATTAAATTAAAACTAGTTTCAAGTTACACTGTATGCAACAGAAAATAGGTACAGTCCCATTTAATAAATGCATACATTTTCATCTGTGAATTCAACTTTGTTCCTATATAATATGGAAGTGAGCGCGAGTGTGAGGGCGCGGCTCAGGCGGCGCGGCACAGCTGGTCGTTGGGGCGGCCCAGCGCCAGCGTGCGGGCGGCGCGCGGCGTGCGCGCGGCGTGCTGGCGGCGCGTGGCGCGGCCCACGGCGGCGCGCGTGCGCACGGTGCGCGTGTCGTCGTGCGCGGCGGCGGCGGCGCGCACGCACAGCGCCACGTCGCCGTAGAAGTCGAGGTCGGCGGCGATGTCGAGCGCGGGCGCGGCGGCGGCGCCGGCCGTCGCCCGCAGCGCGCCCCAGCCGCTGTCAGTGCGCAGCTCGGCGCGCGCCGCCAGCGCCCCGCGCAGCTCCAGCAGCGCGCGCGCCGTGCGCCCCCACAGCGACACCTGCCGGGACGTGCAGGTCGGTTACAGCGGGTACACATTAGACGTTGACTACCGATATTGAAATATTAGTGGAATTAATACCTTATGTAATTTGCTATCATAGTTTACATTACTAGCTGATGAATGTATATGTAAAGTTTTTGGTTTTAAATAAAGAAATTGTTTTGAGAGTCTTTCATTTCCGCACGCTCGAGAGAGGGATTATAAACACTTATAGCTTTGAGTTGTAAATAGATTTGTTTTTATATCACTAAATAGTAAATAGAAATACAATATAGAATCGAAAGATAGTTTAGAATGTTTTAGTTATACAACTATCCGAGGGAGATAAACGTATCGTGCAACTCGCTTGCACGCTCATTTACTCTCTCATTATTCTCAGCCACAAGCCTGGACACTTTCTTGAAGCCCGAAGACTCTAATAGAAGCCTGAAGTCCACAGAACATAGAAATAGTAACAGAAAACGGAAGGCAATAGTTACAGTACAGAAGAACGCGGAAAAAGAGAAGCTCTGAACAGAAGACAGAAAATAAAGCGTGGTGTCTTTCTATACAAGTGAACTCGGGGCGCGTGGATTGACTCTCACGACCGTTGCAACGGGTGAATTCGCATTTTTTTTACCCCTCGCATCGATTCCAGCTTACAATAGTGGGTAGGCTCGCGATTTATTTGATACAATCGTTTACTATAGGGGGAGATTCAGCCAGTAGACGTCCACTGCTGGACATAGCCCTCCCCCAAGGTTTTCCACATCGCCCGGTCCCGCGCCGCCCTCATCCAGCGTTGACCGGCGACTGTGACCAGGTCGTCGGTCCATCGCGCGGGGGCCTGCCTACGCTGCGTCTCCCAGTACGTGGCCGCCACTCCACTACTGTTCTGCGCCACCGGCCATCTGTTCTGCGAGCTATGTGCCCTGCCCATTGCCACTTCAGCTTTGTAATAGTTCTGGCTATGTCGGTGACTTTGGTTCGCCTGCGAATCTCCTCATTCCTGATTCGATCACGCAGGGAAACTCCGAGCATAGCCCTTTCCATTGCCCACTGAGCGACTTTAAGCTTGTTGATAAGGTCCATCGTTAGCAGCCTCGTGTCAGTGCCATACGTCATCACTGGCAACACACTGTGGTCAAAAACCTTTGTCTTCAGACACTGCGTATTTGGGACAAAAAGATTTTACGGAGCTTCCCGAACGCTGCCCAGCCGAGTTGGATTCGACGATTGACCTCTTTCTCAAAGTTGGACCTAAACCTAACTGGATTTTATGCCCTAGGTATAGATAATCGGCGACAACTTCGAACAGGTGCCTCCAACTACCACAGGAGCAGATGCAACATGAACGTTCGAAATTATCTTCGTCTTATCCATGCTCATTTTAAGGCCCACTCGCTGCGAGGCTCCACTGAGGTCATCGCGCATTTTACTCAGGACTGCAGGGTCTCCGCCATGACTACGATACGCTCGCTGTGCAGCAGCACGCCGCGGCCCCCCCGCCCCCCGCCCCGCCCCCGCACTGACCTGCGCCTGGCCGTCCAGCTGCAGCAGCGCGGCCGCGTCGTGCTCGCTGTGCAGCAGCACGCCGCGGCCCCCCCGCCCCCCGCCCCGCCCCCGCACTGACCTGCGCCTGGCCGTCCAGCTGCAGCAGCGCGGCCGCGTCGTGCTCGCTGTGCAGCAGCACGCCGCGGCCCCCCCGCCCCCCGCCCCGCCCCCGCACTGACCTGCGCCTGGCCGTCCAGCTGCAGCAGCGCGGCCGCGTCGTGCTCGCTGTGCAGCAGCACGCCGCGGCCCCCCCGCCCCCCGCCCCGCCCCCGCACTGACCTGCGCCTGGCCGTCCAGCTGCAGCAGCGCGGCCGCGTCGTGCTCGCTGTGCAGCAGCACGCCGCGGCCCCCCCGCCCCCCGCCCCGCCCCCGCACTGACCTGCGCCTGGCCGTCCAGCTGCAGCAGCGCGGCCGCGTCGTGCTCGCTGTGCAGCAGCACGCCGGCGGCCAGCGGCGCGGCTCCCCCCCCGCCCCCCTCGCTCCCCGCCCCGCCCCCCTCGCCCCGCGGCAGCAGCACGGCGGCGCGCAGCACGGGCGTGGCGTCGCTGCCGGCGCCGCCCCACACCAGTGACAGCAGCTCCGCCTGGAAATAAACGTGCAGCAAGTTAAGGCACTGCCACCTTTGCTCTTCTGTACTGTGTGATAGTTTCGTCCGTATACACTGCATAGTGGGCATTGATATATTGATATGTATGCGAGAAGTAAAAGACGGTAAGTATAATATGTAGTTATTATTGTGTATAAAAAAATAAATAAATATACAACACATATGCATACTCTTTACGAGATAAATAAGGCATGTATTTAGCACGCCGACAAACAAATCTGATTTAGAGTTTTAAAAATAATTAAAATGGGTAAGAAAAATAATAATTTGCCAGCTACAGTGAAGAAGTATTTTCATTATAAAGTAGCAACTTTATATTCAGTTCTTAGATTTGTTTAAATTTAAATTGGCAGTGATTTTTTGACTATGATAGCCGACCTGGCTTATGGCACATCGCCAGCCGCTGCTACGGCACCGCTTGCTTCCTCGCACGGCTCACGCACGTATATGTATATAGTTATATAACATTATTTTATTAGCTGCCAAGGCATTATTTTGAATACTTCATCTATTATTTTTGGCACTAAGTAGTTAATCGCCTAATAAGTTGTTGGTCGCCTCAAAAATAATAATCCGATAAATATCCTCATGGACTCCACTATGAGATTCTACCTACCGCTTTTATAAACAACATCTGCACGATTACACACACGAGGTCAACGATGCATATTTATTGGATGGATTGATTGGCTTAATGCAGTATCATACCTATCATCGTAACCGTCAACCACCTTTCGTTTAAAGTATATCATCAGATAAGAGCGCCTCTCTTGATTTTTATTTTATTTTATTTTTTTATTTTATTTTATTTTCAAGGAAAACTTACAGCTATAACAATTTTTTGCTTATAATTTATGGTTAACTATTAGCTAGTTCCAAGTTTTCACATACAGTAAGACAACTAAATAATAAATTTTAGAGATCACTAGTATGTAAATAACAGCTTTATTTTAACATTTCTTTCTTCTTAGATAATTATCTTGTTTGCAAGGAAAAAAAAACATTTTAATTAACAATAAGCTACAACATTACAGAGGTGTAAAAAAAGTTATATATTACTTAATAACTATTAAATAGTTCGTCAACAAATGCTCGTTTCAGTGAGGAAATACTATCACAAAACAAATCCACTCGAGTATCGTCGCGTAGAGAGTTGTACAAGCGACTAGTGCGGACGAAATAACTATTTTGTGTATAATTCGTGCGAACAAAGGGAATATGCAGCTTCAACCTTTCACATCGGGTTGCACAGCTGCGAGGTACAGCAAGCCCTACATGCTCCACTAGTTCAGGCGAGTCTATGTTGCCCTTCAGTATTTTACAAAGGCATGTCAGGTCTGCTACATCTCTGCGGCCTTTCAGAGGTAGTAGGTGGTGTCTTGAGCATCGTTCTTTATATGTTCTGTCATGACCTGCAGTTTTAAATTGTAGATATTTCAGAAACTTCTTCTGAACAGATTCTAATCTGTCAATGTAGACGGAGTATCGCGGATTCCAGACCTGAGAGTTATATTCCAAGACACTTCGCACCAAGGAACAGTACAAAATTTTTATTACTTTAACGTTAGTGAATGGTGCACAAGATCTCATCAAAAACCCAAGTGCCTTATTTGCCCTATTTACAATAGATTGAATATGTTTATCATACAAAAGTTTAGAATCTTGAACTAAGCCAAGATCCCTTATGTGTTCAACATTTAAAAGCACTTGATTTTTTAACTTATATTGGTGTTTTGTTTCATTTCGTTTACGGGAAAAGGATATTGAGAAGCATTTGCTAATATTTAGATCAACTCCGCTCGCATTGCAATAGGCCTCAAAGCGGTCGAGATCATCCTGGAGCAAGAGACAATCTTTTTCACAAGAAATCTCTTTCTAGATCTTCATATCGTCAGCAAACAATAAAACATTGGAATGCTTAAAACATGCAGAAACATCATTTATAAACAATATAACTAATATTGAGCCCTGTGGTACCCCAGATGGTATGGTACACCACGCAGATGTGAATCCGTTAATGGCAACAGCTTGGGATCTATTTTGTATGTAAGCGACGACCTGCGACGCCCCCACCCCCGCTGCTGCGGCACTGACCTGCGACGCCCCCGCCCCCGCTGCTGCGGCACTATTCTGCGACGCCCCCGCCCCCGCTGCTGCGGCACTGACCTGCGACGCCCCCGCCCCCGCTGCTGCGGCACTGACCTGCGACGCCCCCGCCCCCGCCCCCGCTGCTGCGGCACTGACCTCTGACGGCCCCGCCCCCACCCCCGCTGCTGCGGCACTGACCTGCGACGCCCCCGCCCCCGCCCCCGCTGCTACGGCACTGACCTGCGACGCCCCCGCCCCCACCCCCGCTGCTGCGGCACTGACCTGCGACGCCCCCGCCCCCGCCCCCGCTGCTGCGGCACTGACCTGCGACGCCCCCGCCCCCGCCCCCGCTGCTGCGGCACTGACCTGCGACGCCCCCGCCCCCACCCCCGCTGCTGCGGCACTGACCTGCGACGCCCCCGCCCCCGCCCCCGCTGCTACGGCACTGACCTGCGACGCCCCCGCCCCCACCCCCGCTGCTGCGGCACTGACCTGCGACGCCCCCGCCCCCGCCCCCGCTGCTGCGGCACTGACCTGCGACGAGAACAGCTCGATGTGCGGCAGCGCGCGGCCCGCCACGCTCAGCGCGAGGCCCGCGGCGGCCTCCTCGTCATCGTCCAGCCCGTCCCCCTCCCCGCCCCCGCCCGCGCCCGCCCCGCCCGCGCCCGGCGCCCACGCGTGCAGTCCGCGCGTCCACACGTGCACGCCTGGAATAGGTTTGATCACATTTACATTAATGCCCGTCTGCACTAAACTCTACTCATAAGGTAACTTTTATAGGTTGAGATAGAGATATCAGCCAAAACGGAGAACTAGCGCCATCTAGAACTTACTGACGGAAACTTTTACTAGAACCAGTCGGGAACTTTCCCTGTATTTTTCTTTAAGAATATTTAAGATTCCTCAAATTTGTATATTATCATGATTATATGAAATATGTATATATCAGAAAATCGTTATCACTATCGAAATTTCAATAAACATGCAAAGGTCGAATTGCAGCTTTGTTTCTGAAATCGGAATCGAAAACGGGTGCGCAGTAACGAACACAGGTAACGAATGAAAGATAGATTTAGTGAGTCGGTTAGGTGATTGATTGAATGAACCGAAGAATGAAAAGTAGGATGAAAGAGACATTGTCTATGGCATTTTTCTAATTTTATAAATTATAAACAGCGCCATCTATATCTTAGTGATACTAACGAAATTTTGTGAAAGCACCGTGACTCTAAGTAACTTTATGATACTAAGTTGATACGTTTTATGACGTGCAACGAGAATTGATTGACTTTTATTTTATTTAATATCCTCAATCTCCCAGAATTTTGATAAATTGATAGTGTCATTTAAGATGACGTGGCAACTAAGAGTTTTTATGTTACCTGACACTACCCAGCCTAAACTAGTCAGTTGAGCGATAGGTGCCCCTTGAGGTCCTTTAATTAACCCCTCCTTAATTATCTTCGAATATATATCGACATTCAATAAAATGTCGATTCGTCTCGAAATGTTAAAGTCAGGATCTGCTAACTGTAGGTTTTCTAAATGAGGCCAAGAACTTTGTTGGAATGATATATTAGGTAGGTCCTTTACAACCTTAGAAACGATGTAAGCCTCTGCCTCAATTTGACATTGTGGGTCATGTAATGATTGTAGTTTGATATTAACCATGCCCTTACTTTGCTTCGAACACAAATCTATTCCAGACAAGCACATCGCGGGTCTTTGACGTTTTAAGCCTAAAAGCTGGACTACACGTTCCGATATGAGCGAAACCTGAGATGCTGGGTCTAACAAGGCTCTAACTTTGATAAGCGAACCATCTGATGAAAATACGTTGATAATAGCTGTTGCTAATAAAGATTCCTCTTCCTCAATTGATATATGATACGCATTACCTATGGCATCCCATGCATATTGAGGGCATAGAAGAATCTGATGTGTTGATTATTTGCTTTGATGGTCGATAAGGTTCATTTTGTTTTATATTCGAACTATTTGATGCCAATCTATCAAAGGCAAAGTGCAATAATGTATTGTGATCAGCATTGCATTCCTTGCATCTTTTCTCTGACGCACAAGGTTTATCGTAATGTCGGTATAGGCAGTTTTGACAAACGCGAAGTTTCGAAATTGTCCTCAATTGGGCATCCGGTGACAAGTTAATGAACTTTCTACACTTAAATAAATGATGATTTGCTTTACATAGTGGACACGTTGAAATATATGTAGCTAATGCTTGATAGTTCTTATTTGTAGGTTCATTAGGTTGATAATGATTATATGATACTTGAGGCGGACGATATAAGTTATGTTGGTATGACCTAGGTTGAACCACCTTATGCTGATAATTTTTGTTAGGTGCTCCAGGAGCTGAAAGGGATGAGGGAGTCTCCTTTTCTCTTTTATAGATCGGCTCAAGGGCTTGATATTTGGACTCAATAAAGGTCATAAATTCGTCTAGCGTTGGTAACTCTCTTGGGGTTTTCCTTGCTTCCTTATAATCAGTATAGGTTTGCTGATCTAGTTTTTTACACAAAAGGTGAACTATGAGCGGGTCCCATGATGTGGTATCTACGCCTAAATTATGTATAGCGTGAATATACTCGGTAGTCGTATCATAAAGCCGACGTAGATCGTAGGATGTTTGCTTGGCCGAGGGTTGATTTAGAAATATTTCAACATGTTTTGCGAATAACATCTGTGGGTTATTGTACCTATGAACCAGGATGTCCCAAGCTGTATCGTAGTTCTCAGTACAAATGTGGAGATGTTGAATTATCCTCTCGGCTTCACCTTTGACCTTGCTCTTAAGGTGTTGTAGCTTTTGGGCCTTTGTAAGAGACACGTTATTATGAATGGCTTCAGAAAAAAGTTCAAAAAAGGTTGGCCATTGAGTGTATTTTCCGGCGAAGGGTGGGATTTCTAACTGCGGTATGGAATGTTGTCGATGATTATTGATTGCTATTTTTTGATGAAGTAATTTTTTAGTATCCTCAAATAACTTCTCATGTTTAGTGAAATCTTGATCGTAACTAATATCTCCTCCTTCTAAAATATTATCTATTTTAATATGCAGATCCTCAATCGTATTCCATTTGGCAAGAATATTACGCAACTTATCCTCTAATTCCCACTTCTCTGATAAACTACCTAGGTCAATGCTATTAATCGTTCTAACTAATGCTCTAAAATATGTTCTTTGCAAATTAAGCAACGAATCTATTTCTCCACTAGGCTGTACGGCTTTTTCAATTTTCCCAAATGAGGTCAAAAGGGCACGCGTGGATTCATAAATTTCCTTAGTCAATTCAAATACCTGATCAGCAAAATACCCCTGAGCTTCCTCTTTACGAAGAGTTAGCTCGTTATGATTGTGTTTGAACTCTTCCCAGAGGTTATCTAGCGAAGAAAGTCTTAATCTTATGTAGTCTGGTGTCTTCCTTGATGCAGAGTCCTTTTTGAAATTAGTCTCAATATTTTTCAAACTGGCTTTGAGTTCTCTCTGACGATTAATCAAGGAAGCTACCATGATGTGTCGCGAAGTATGTCGCGATTTATAATTTAATAATAATTTAACCTCTCAGGGACGGAAGCGGCGGCGCGCGTGAATGTCGCGTGGACGGCAGTAATCCGAAACGGCGCGCATTTCGAGTCCCTTGAGTCGTTCTTATCTAATTTATGACGGTTCTCCTCAACAAATGTTGATGATGTTTATATTTCTGAGAAGCTAATGAATTGTGCTAGCTAACAGAACAAAAAATATCGTAGAGAAATATTGCTTGAATTTTATTTAGGGCAGTTTATCAAGGCGTTTTTGAAAATATACGAGTAGTCGGAAAAAACTTCTTACTTATAAAATACGTGACAATTTTATGCAATTTTTTTTATATTTTTGTAATCTACACAAAATTTCCTAAAAAACATGGTACTTTTTGTATATCTTTTTCATATAAAGTTATTTCGTAATTTCGAATTCAAAACTGAAGCAATTGCGGTACGCAAGCAGTATTAGCGCGGGAGGGTTATCGTATTTGTAAAATTTTTTTTTCACCCCAAATATTAGAGATAAACAATAATTTTTTTTTTACCGTTTCATAAATTTATCTGCCTATGAAATACAAGAAAAACTAATATGATATCTTTATAAACATAATAGTAATCATGAAAATTCTAGAGCTATTGCCAAAATTA
The DNA here is from genome assembly GCA_944452665.1 of Stenoptilia bipunctidactyla. Classification (NCBI taxonomy): domain Eukaryota; kingdom Metazoa; phylum Arthropoda; class Insecta; order Lepidoptera; family Pterophoridae; genus Stenoptilia; species Stenoptilia bipunctidactyla. The sequence goes on along the minus strand of OX101740.1, from coordinate 351,336 downwards.
GGTAGATTATTACGATGTTTGTATTTTTAAATTAACTGTAATATTTTTCAATCAAATGAAAAAACAAATATAACAGTTAAAAAGAAAAAGAAATGCCCTTTCCAACCATATGCCACTCAATATAGAAAGCTTTATAGATAAACAAATGAAAAGCCATTTATTCAAATGTTTTTTTGCATTCAAGTGGAACTTGCGTTGGTTACCCACTTGTACAGACACGGGCTTATACAGCATGTTTCAATATTTGGAATATAGTTAGGTGTTACTTTTGAAATGAAAATAAAACATTATAAGTGAACATCGTTTTTTTATTGATAATAATATATTATTTATTTGTTTAACATATCTTTGGTACTTATTATATCTTATAGCTATTTTTATCTATAAATACACTGGGACTAGTGTTGTAACAATATCGACTAGCGTTTATAGATAATTGCACGAAAATAATTATTTGATGACAATTATATTACAATAATGAAACTATTGACAGTGTCGTTAAATACACTGGGACTAGTGTTGTAACATTATCGACTAACATTTATAGATAATTGCACGAAAATAATTATATGATGACAATTATATTACAATAGCCTCAGTAATGAAATTAGTGCTGTGAAACTATTCACAGTGTCGTTCAATACACTGGGACTAGTGTTGTAACATTATCGACTAACATTTATAGATAATTGCACGAAAATAATTATATGATGACAATTATATTACAATAGCCTCAGTAATGAAACTAGTGCTGTGACACTTGATAGTGTCGATAAATACACTCGTTGAACTGATTTTGAAGAAATTTGGAAATAGGGATCTTATGACAGGGTAATAGCAATCGATGAACTGATTTTGATGAAATTTGGTAAGGAGGGTATTTCTTGAACTGATTTTGATGAAATTTGGTAAGGTGGGTATTTCTTGAACTGATTTTGATGAATTTTGGAAATAAAAGGCCACTTGTTGAACTGATTTTCATGAAATTTGGAAAAAGAGGCCGTTTGTTGAACTGATTTTGATGAAAATTGGATTAAGGAGAGAATATTTGTGGAACTGATTTTTATGAAATTAGTTAAAAAGAGACAGCATTCTTAAAACATAAAATTTGGAAAAAATACTACTAAACTACAAATTTTCTAACGAATGGTAATCTTTCCAGCAGTCACCAAGACAAAGAAAAACTTTGCATGCGGTGCACTGGAAAGTTACTCGCTGACGTTTACCGCGTTTGGTGCATCGGACACACTGACCGCGTTTATACGTCTCTTTGTGACTTTCAGGATTTCTCTCCTGGATTGGATAGTGGTCACGGCTCCTATCCAAACGCACACTAGCGGACGGCCTCTCCACCACCTGACGTTCCACGCCAAATTTATTTAAAAGTCCTGCCGCGACTTTGGCCCTAAATTCTCGGTGGCTGTCCAACCGATACGTCGGGTTTTTTAAATAAATTATATAAGCATTTAGGAGGCTAGTATTTAATAGCCTCCTAAATACTTTGTGATACCATTTGGAGCCTCTTTTCCTCTCCATGAAGAACATGCTAAGCTTTTGATCTTTGAGATCGACGCCTCCCATGTACTTGTTGTACTGGCTTATAGCCAGCGGTTTCATTATAGCCTCCCCTGCCCTTCGACTTGGAGCCATGTCATTACCATGACATGTCGAAATTACGGTGACAATTTTAACATCCTTCCAAGCTATCATTGTGATGTCACCGCAATTTCTGCTCACCACATGTCCCCTTGCTAACCCTCTGTCAGTCAAATTTTTGATGGCGATCGGAACATTGAGCCGATTACGGTTCATTGTTCCGATCACATCAGTGTTTTTGGATTTTAAAAACCTGGTCAGAGGCAACTGGTTATACCAGTTGTCCATGACCAGGGTATGACCCACGTCTAAGTACCCATCCATGAGCTCAAGAACCACTTTAGCTGTTGGGTTCTCAAACCCATGGATAGGTCCTTGGACGAACGAAGAATCCTTCCCTCCATACAAGATAATTTTTAGGTTATACCCTGTAAGAGCTTCACATAGCTCGAAACTCTTAATCCCGAATCGAGCGGCTTTCGATCTTATGCATTGTACCCAGCTTAGACGTCCCTTCCATAAAAGAAGGGATTCGTCTAAGCTAAGGTACTTGCCCGGTGTATATAACAAAGGAAATACACTATTGCAATGGTCCAATATTGGGCGAATTTTTGCGATTTTCCTGTCATAAGATCTTACGTTGGTAGGTATATTGTCGTTGTCGACAAAGTGCAAGAACCTTATGAGTAATAGATACCGATCTCGCGACATGATGCCCCGGAATTTTAGCATTTCTAACACCCCGGTGGTCCAGTAATCTTTTACACGAGATCGGTTACAAAATGACATAAGGATCATCAGAGCAAACAGCCGATATATCTCGTCTACAGTCGTTTCCACCCAAGACATAAGCAAATTGCTAGGAGCTCGATGTTCGGCTGATTGCTCGATGATCTCCTGTGCATACCTATTCGTTTCTTGCACTATCGTCGAAACGACACTAGCGGGCCAGAAAAGTTCGAATAATTCCGTGTGATCCAGAGAAATTTGCGAAGGGCCGGGTGATCGAATATACTCAGCTTCCTGGCCAGAAAACTCAGAAAAGTCGTCTGACCAGGTAAACACCTCATCCCTTCCCAAATTTCTCTGCTCTTCTTCTTCTATAATGTGGTCCCTAAGGGTTTGGGCCACCGCACGCATGTTTTGAACATGGCTGGTATCAATGTCGTTGATTTCATCGTCGTTGAAATCAGCCATGTTGAAAGCAGAGTCTTCGAGGTCATCCCCAGCCTCGTCTTCGTCGACCTCGCTGCCAGAGTCCTCCATATTAATCAGCCTTTCAACTTCCCGCTCCAAAAGTGGCCGGCCGCGAGAGCTGCTTTCGCCAGAAAATAAAGATTTCTGGCTGCGAGGCTTTTTCCATGGGGGCTCATCGCCCGCAGAAGAGCTCGACGGGCTGGCTGAAAAGAAATAATTTATTTTACTGTGCACAACTTGTCTCAGTGCGTTTATTTCAAAATACATGTGTTCAAATTTTCACATACCAAGAACGGGAGTTGATGTTGGCCTCCATGGCCCGAGCCTCCCTGCAGCAACCCTCTGCAATAAAACAGCATCGGTCCCTATGGTCATCGACCCCCCTGGCGTCACCGTGACCTCAAAAGCCGGGATGGGTTGCTCCTCTTCAGGGGTCTGCGGTCGTCGATCTAAATTGAATTTAATAACATATAATGTTATGCTTGATTTATCATTACTTTAATTATATTGTACATAATAATATTTAATAATATGAACAACTTTTGTCATGTGAACAACTTCGAAATCGCGAAAAAAAATCAGCTGTTTCATACAAAATGTTCAATACCTACTAGTCAAAATGTATGAAACAGCTGATTTTTTTTTCGCGATTTCGAAGTTGTTCACATGACAAAAGTTGTTCATATTGATGAGTAGAATAGCCCCTGAAAGTATATGACATTAATAATGTCGCACCTTATATTTATTGCTTTACAAAAATTTTTTTTTTCAAAAAATGTCGCTCAATTATACCAACCAAGTCGAAGCACTATTCTACTTTTATAGCAAATGCATATAAATATCGACATTAGATTTATCGATACTTTGACACAACTCTCAAAGATAACTGTGTTTTATGAAAAAATAATTTTATCGATATCAAAAATCACAACACTATTGCAATTTTATACGATACTAACTGATCGATACTTTGACAACACTAATATCGTTAGATAAAATGTCGATATTGATATATATTATATTTATATAATATTATAAATGCGATTTTTTTTTACCTAACATTGACGAAAATATAATCAAAACATAATACCTACTGCATTATAATACTTGCATTGTATAATAATCGAAACCCGAAACATTCACGTGAAATATGCAGGTATCCATTACTGGTAAAATGTAATCAAAAACTTTAACGACTTTCGAAAAAACAAACATCCTTTATTCAAAGCCAGAGTGATTCACGCACACAGATGCAGCGTCAAACTGTATATGTGTGAGTTGAGCGCGCGAATTTCGGGAGTACTCGCCGATTTTTTATAATTATTTTGATAACACTACCAATATTGTTATATATTTTTTTGCAATATAATTCTATAATAAATTTGACATATTTTTTATATAAAAACATGGGTACAGTTTACTTTTATAAATAATAAATAACAGAAGGAAAATACAGTTTCGAAAATTATTTGAAGGTAGGTCAAGATTTCGATCATTTGTATTTATAATTTGCAGTTGTAAAGGGACAGTTTTTTATCTAAATATGAAGAATATGAATGTACTTACCCATTTCAACACAAAAACAAACGGGAAACCAAAATTTTTAACACAAACTTTCACAAGTTCACAAACACGTATTCACTCGCCAACGAAAAGTTTTCGTATAGTTTTGAATGAAGTTTTTGTTCAACAATTGTTGTTTGACAGATGAGATTGAACTTTTTATGGTAGATTATTTATAGCTCATTCATTTGCAATACGAAACAAACGAAAATATACCGTAGAGTCCAACATATGGGGTTCAAAATGAATTGAAGTATGCGCTGCCCGTATACGGGTAGTCCGTCCATTACGGAGACAAATTCCGAGCCCGCCCTCGGGTAGTCCGTCCCTGAGAGGTTAATATGTAAATAGTCGAATTTCATAAATTGGTCATAAAGAAAGAGAAGCAGATTAGGTCAGCTGATGAAAATGAACTGCAACAAAATTGGTGAGTTGTTTAACTATTAAGTTGATAGTAAATGTTACCTAACTGTGCAATGGTCTTAAAATAGAGCATCACTAATAAATTAATATAAAAACAGACAGCCTCCGGTACGATGTGGTACGGAGAAGTATATATGAAATTATGAAGGTAGAGGATGGGCTGTAGGGGTGTGTGAGGAGGCCCATAAGGGACGATGTGGTCCTCAGCTAGAGCGATGTGGCTCTATATGTTACCAGAGTGATGTGGTTCTGGATGTGAAGAGAGCGAAGAGGCTCTTGATACTTGATAGGAACGATGTGGTTCCTAGATAAAGCAAAGTGGCTTTAATGTACATGAAATGTAAGAAACGATGAGGTTTCTATTGATATGATATGATGTTATAACTTAATGAGAAGTTTAGAGTGGATGATGCTCGGTATAGGACCATTGTAAAGTTATGTTAATGTCGCTACTAGAATAAAATATACATCTGAACCCAAGATATGGCGACATGATGATAATGGAACGGACTTACTTGAAATCTGATGACGTTGATAAATCTGCTGCAGTGAGCACTCAAGTGCCTCGCAAACGTCGATGTAGATGTTCTTAAGATGCTGACAGATTAGGGGACTATCTCAGTCCTCCTGATATGATATATAATGTACGATGATGATGATATACTGCACTGAATTGAAAATGTTCAAAGTTCAATGTTCAGCACTAGCCACGTCACACAGTTCGGTATAATTTGCACAAAAGAAATGATAAATGTTGTATGTAACAGTTTATGTCACTGGCCGCGGTTCACTGATGATAATCGAAGGACCAAAAAACAATGTAAAGGTTGTATCCTAAACAGTTTGATATACTTGATAAATAGATGATATACGGAGCAATTAAGGAAATGATAAATAAAACCGCCCGGAGTGAAAGTTGAGTTAACACTGATTTTATTACTAAATGATTAATTAAATGTAAAATATGTAATTTAGGGCAATACGTCATACGGAGCGTATTGCTGAATTAGCGTCTTATACTATACGAAATGTACGTGACTGTACAATTGTCATTTGGGCTGTCTGACGTTTCATTTCACATGATCGAAAAGTAATGAGAACACTATAAATAATGTATTTTGGGAATTTGTGTAGCTCAGGTTTCGTCAATATATCAACTAGTAAAGGGGAAAGGAATTTTCGTTTTTGAGACGATGTTTTATGTTTTTTTTTTTTAAATAGAGTTGTTAAAATAGTAATAAAATAAACATCTTTTTTTTTTAAACTAGCGTATTGGCATAACTTTTCGAACGCCGTCGTAATTGTCTTGCCTAAAGTTATGACCCCGATTTTCCATAACTTTAAGCAAGAACTTAAGTATATCATATCAAATTAACCGTCAGACAGGACAAATTACAATAAAAATCAGAGTACAGTGCGTTCACAGTTGATTTAACTCCAGCTGTCTGATTGGCTGCCATGAAACTAGGGTTGCCGTATTAAATTTCGATTACAAAATACCGTTTGTATACTAATAATGAAAGCTACTATATTTTTGAACGTCTAGTCTACTATAATTATTTCATATTTGATCGTAATATTTCGTTCTTTTTTACAATATTTGGAAAATTTACAGCCATTTAGTTAACCTTGTTGTAATAGAATAAAGAAGGCTATTTAAAATTTTTATGCAAGTCAAGAGCGGCCCGAAACTATAATTCTCTAAAAGACGTCATTCGCGCTGCTAAAGACGAGGAGCTAACTTCCCTTTGTACTCAAATGGAGGGTTCGATGTATGTCAGTCAAAAGAGCCGTATTTTTTATAAGCTATCCTATAGGTCACAGTCGCGAGGCTATTTTCCTACAAGAGGTCGTGACGCATCAAGTTTCCATGACCACCATGCAGGAACTGCTGCTGAGCGCAGCAGAGGTCGTCAGCGTCCTTCACCGCGTGGGTTCTCAGCACGAGGTAAGTTATTTAAGAACTCTACCTATTTTAGGCGTCCAAACCGTGGTATTCGTTGCATGGAGTTAGAAGGAACCAGTAAGCTTCAAGAAGAAAATGCTCCAATTGAGGAAAATGTTGAAACATTTTTTCGTCCCTAACAATATCTTTTCATGTACGAGTAATAGTAATTCAACAACTGATGCTGGTGTTGAACTATTTGAAATAATCACTGGTGCCTGGGAGAGGTTGGAGGATGCCCTAGGTGTATTTTGTGACCTATCTAAGGCATTTGACTGTGTTCAGCATGACACTCTCATCAGGAAACTCCACCACTACGGCATCAAAGGCACTGACCTCAAACTTTTGAATTCATATCTAAGTGATAGAATTCAGAAGGTTGAGGTTAACCGGAAAAGGTCGGCTGGGTCGGTTGTGAGAATGGGAGTGCCTCAAGGATCAATTCTGGGCCCATTTTTGTTTCTAGTCTATATAAATGATCTACCCTATATGGTAGGCAATAATCATGAGATTGTATTGTTTGCTGACGACACATCATTAATTTTTAAAATGATAAGACAGAAAATAAACGACGACGATGTAAACAATGCTCTCGCAAATGTTGTTCATTGGTTCAATATAAATATAGGAAGGAATTCCCGAAATTCCCACGGGAACGGGAATAATTGGACTTTTTAGTTTGTATGAAAAATCTTATTCCTTGAGTGCACGGATATGATACTTGGCATAAAGGTTCTTCAAAAAATGACTGGTATAAGCAATTCCTGAAATTCTCACGGGAACAAGAAATATATGATGTTTTAGACTGTATGAAAAAAAAAAAATTCCTTGAGTGCGCGGATGTGATACTTGGTATAAAGGTTCCTCAATAAGTGTCTGTTTGTATTATTAAGGAATTCCCGAAATTCCCACGGGAACGGGAAATATACGATTTATAGTTTGTATGAAGAAAAAAAAACCATGAGTGCACAGATGTGATACTTGTGATATAAAGGTTTCCCAGTGAGTAACTGTTAGGTTAGTGTTGTGAAAGAAGTTCCCGCCATTCCCACGGGAACACGAAATATTGGACTTTTTAGTTTGTATGAACAATTATTTCTTCAGTGCATGGATGTAATACTTGATATAAAGGTTCTTCAATGACTGGTTGTGTTAAATATAAACATTTTTTATGCGCGTACGAAGTTGCGGGCAAAAGCTAGTTTATTATAAAAGTATGACTTTAGTTTATTACTCCGGCCAATCACGGATGGACGGCTATGTTTTTTTTGATTAGCCAACTTACAAAAAGGAGGTTCTCAGTTAGTTTAACTTGTATGTTAATTATGTTTGTCAACGATTATCTTGCGTTTGGCTGAACCGATGTTGATGAGGTTTTTAAAAGGATATTTGTCCCATTTAGGAGAATCTTTTGGTATTTTAAGTGACTTCAAAAAAGAAGGTACCAGTTTGATCCGTATGTCTGTATACTTTTTCGCAATTATCTCACGTTTGGGTGAATTGTTTTTGATAAAGATTTTTCTGTATTACATTTACTAACTTTTAATTTTGGGCTAGCTATTAGTTTTTTCATAGTAAGTTAGTTTCCATATTTGTGTTAAGTTTTGGATAAGTTCTTAGCTGACTGTTCGCACGAAGTTTTTTTAAGCGAATCTCTCTGCGTTTGTCAATTTCTGCAGCACAAGCAGCATGCTGGCGATACCTAGACAAGACCATCTTTTGCTGCATCAAGTCGTCGTTTTTTTCTTTGGGTCCTTCTCCCTGGTTTTCTACCTAGGCCTACAGGCCCAACGTATAATAGTAAGTAGGTTAAAGTCATGGTGTTAGAGTACCAAAAAATTACATTACTAGTAGTAGGTAGTTACTGATACCAGAACTAGCTCAAAACTTATCACTAAAAACTATAAATGCAAAACAAAACTAATAACCGGCCAACAACAAATACCTAACACTAAAAAGTATGATATAAAAAATAAAAAACATAAAACCATGCAAAGTCATTATTTCTTTTTTAGAAAAAGAGGACCGCCTTAAAAAATTGAGTTTGCTTTCATTTTAGTTTTATGTTTTTTATTTTTTTATATTTCTGAAGATATTTATTTTTTTCATTTATAATCTTTATAAGATACACATCACGCTGGGTAGGGTTAAGGCTTAAATAATTTGGAGGGAATGTATTTTAGTTTCAATTTTTTCGCAAAAAGTTTAAAAGAATGTAACAGCGTTTTAATGGTACTCATTCGTGATTTATAGTGACCACGCTTTGCTTAATATATAAGCGAACGTATTAATTTCCTTGTTAAAAAATACATACCTTTTTTTGCAAAAATCGTTTCAATTGCGTAAAAAACATTTGGCCAGTGACAAAAAAATAACCCTGTATGAGAAAGCGGGTGTAGCGACTGACCGAGCACGTGGTGCGCGCCGGCCCGCAGCGCCACGTCGCCGCTGCGCAGCACGCCGCGCGCCGCCAGCGACGTGGACGCCAGCCGCGCGTCACGCCCCGCGCGCGCCACGTCGCGCCACGCCAGCCGCTCCAGCACCGACGACGTGCCTGCCGAACATCACCCCAGCATTACTACAACTCATTTTGTTATTGCTTCCGTGCTGCACTGGAAGCGAAATAGTAGTTTATGAAACTTTCACATAATACCTAGTTATGTGCAGTTTCATACACAAAGGTGTATGACACAAAGGTGAACTTATCTCTAAAAGAAATCTCTTCCAGCCAACTCATGACTGTGTGATATTTTGTGAGAAGTAGGGAAGCAGGTGCATGGATAAAAAATAGAATATATATATAACCAATATAATTAAATAGATATTTATTTATTATAAAAATAAAAATATGAAAATATAACTTACATATTATAAATAATATATAATAAATAAATATAATTATGTTTGTGAGAGAAGGTGTGCTTTTAATTTTCTTTTGAAAGTTGATATCGATGGAATATCTCCTATAGTTTTTGGCAGCTTATTCCAAAAAGCAGTTGCACGAACCGTAAACGATTTATGTTTGAAGATGGTGTTGCTATGCGGATAAACTAATGTCTTAATATGACATGACCTTCTCAGTTGCGTGGAGGGTGGTAATGTTTGGAACCGCGAACTGAGATAGTTTGGAGAATTAGGTTCATTCAGGATTTTGTACAGTGTTTTTAAAATATGTAGGTCGTGGCGACGACGGATCGGCAGCCACTGTAACTTAGAGCGAAAATCCGAAACGTGATCGTATTTACGCAATCCGTAAATGAACCTAATCGCCAAATTTTGTAAGCGTTCAAGCATGTCAAGAAGTTCCTCGGATATGTCCAAGAAACAAATGTCAGCATAATCTAAGGTCGACAGCAGCAGAGATTGAGCGAGGATAATTTTTGTTTTTAATGGCAAGAAGAATTGAAGTCGTTTTAAGGAGTGGAATTTGAAGTGCATCCTTTTGCTTACATCAGCAACATGTGAGGCCCACGTCATATTGCAATCGATTATAAGTCCTAAATTTTTTACTTTTTGAGTAAGGTAAAGCGACACTGTCATAAACTAAGGATGGAATTTTACTATAGTCCAATCTGCCTCTAAGTCTACTGCTACCAACAATCATCAATCGAGTTCTTGAGTAAAAACAGAGACCATAGCGTTGATGTCATTCCCATTAAAGAAACCTGTCTATTTTACTAGCATCCTCTCGCAGATTCTCTCGGTTCATTTTATGAAAGTTGTTGTACGCAGAAGATGTTCTTTAGTTTTGACTTTGGGAGGACGAACTTTATAAGAGAGGAATACAAGGTCGTGGTGATAAAAAGGAGCGGAAGTCTGCCCAAAAGTTTTTACCAAGTTTAGATGTAAAAATTAAATCTATAAGAGAAGGTCTGCAATTAGGAAAGTAATGAGTTGGGTTAGAAATGGGAACACGAGTAAGATTAAATGAAGTAGTTAAGTCAGTTAGTTTTAAAGACCTTTTGTCAGATTTTAAGATGCAAGTGTTTAAAGCACCCATTAGTATCACATGTTCGTATTGAGTCGTGTATGTTTCTAGAACCCCTTCCAGTGTTTTGAAGTAGTCAACTTTATCGTTAGGACAGTACAGTACGCCTTAGGACAGTATAGTAAACATAATGAATTTCACCTCGTATAAGTACTTAGTGCATAACACAATATTTATCTATTAAAAGGCCGGGAAAATGTGTTAATCCGGTCAATAATTACGATACTCCTTGATAATATTGTAGCGACATGTAGCGACGCTTGCAGGATTGCAGGCCGCGGCTAAAGGCCCGACGGTTGTTGTCGGGCAGTTGTATGTAGCGACATCTAACGACGCGCCTTAGAACTACGACGAGACGACGAAGTTTCCTACATCGCGCTATCAAAGTTTATATAGCAGCTAACATATATACGACATCCCGACATCAACCGACGGGCCGTGGGCCGCGGCCTGCCATCCCTATTCTGGGGATTGGGAACGAACATCTTGTTCCCAAATGTACTCGTATATGTATAGATCGCTATAGAAACTGTGATAGCGCGATGTAGGAATTACGTCGTGTCGTCATCGTTCTACGGAGCGTCGCTAGATGTCACTACATCACTCCCCTCCGAGACCGGAGGTTCGATATGGTCATGGTCCATCAACGGTCTTGCGTCTTAAGATGCTTGCCAGCGTGCTAGTGCGGTCTTAGTGAGTCGGAACCGGATGAGAATGCCGCATGGTTAGTTCGCCGTGAGTCGGAACAATGTCGGGGGAATGGTCTCAGTGAGTCGGAGTGCTCTTCTCTGCAATGACCCAATGACCCCATGGCTCGTAGCTTAGTCGTAGTCCGTTACTCGTAGCGTATTTTCATAATTTATTTTTTCAACAGTTCGCCCGATAGTCGTATATACCCGGATGTCTTGCACAGCAGTCTATCATTGTAACAAAGTATGTGTAGCCATCACTCGATGTAGGCAGCAACGGGCCGATGATATCGATGTGAACATGTGCGAATCCTTCGACTGAATGTGGTGTAAATAGTGCTGGCTCACTCTTTGTATGACGTTGTATCTTTACATGGTGACAAGTTATGCAGGTTTTCGACCTAGTACCAACGTCGATATTCATGTGTGTAGGCGTGAAGTTCTAATACCAGGATGGCTTACATAAAAAAAACCTGATAAACTGGTCAGAACAACAAAAATGGTTGCTCATGAAGAGTTGGTGAACTTCTAAAATAAATAACTATAAACCAGCGTGGTCTCGTTGGACGAAATGGGCTACAAATTAGCAAGTGTCTGTAAACGAACCAACTGGCTCAGATTAAGCTCTATTTCTGGCAGAACTGCATCATAATGAAAAACTCTCTTGCAATAGCATTTTAATCATAAATCCGTCATCCTCTCAACACTTTGTAGCCCGGAACGAACTGAACGGCTGAGAGGACATCCTCTTGTCAAGCGAATCCTATAATGTATGTGAATATGTGTAATTGAAATAAATAAATAATTATTATTATTATACTGCTTTCCTAGAAACTAATGATTAATAGAAAAAATATATGCTTGGACCCAGTCTTTTGGGTTTATTTACCCAAAAGACTGGGTTCAGTTTAGTTGGAAAAGACAGAACAATCAAAGGTAAGTGTGATAATGTATTTATAATGAAACGTTGTGTTCTGGAGGGAGTGTTCTAGTTTGTGCCCGGAGTGAAGATTTGCTTAAGTTGTAGATAACCAGACACTCATGCAAAGTACCCAATATGGTTTCCAATATGGGCAAAAATAAAGTGTTCTTAATAACAAAATGATTAATTAATGGACGAACACAAAATAACTAGCCAGCAAAGCTGGCAAAAGGAAAAAAAATCACATCTTGACAGTGTGCGTATCGTTCCGTCTCGAAGAAAAAAAAAAATGTTGCCTATCTCAAAATTCTAAGGTACACGAGTTTTAATTTAATAACCCATAATTAACCACGACTGCTCAAGTGACAACTAACGAAAAGAACCTGAACGAGATATTCTAAAAATACTACTAAAAGTTGAAACCCAAGCAAATGAAATTAAAATTTATTCTAACAAATCTAACCCGAGAAATATAATTTTTAAATTTGGAACATGTTGGAATAAATACCTACATCAATCAAAGAAATCCATCATGCATGGCAACCCAAAGTCAACCGTGATTGGTTACTTTTAAAGGGTGTGTGATGAAAGCTGATTGGCTGAAAGCCGAGCACATGGTTTTCTGATTCGAGAAAAATCGCATTATTTTCCCTAATTAGCGAAGGAAAAGCTTCCTAACTGCCATAGAAATGGTTTGAGTCGAGTACACTATGGAAATTCCATTTACCTATTTGCCAAAAACCATTTTCAAACAAACCTGCGAAGTTCGAATAAAAAACCACTACATTACAATATCTATATGTGGGAAACCTATATTAGCCTCTCACAGTGTCTTAGCTGGTAATATTTTGGTTTTCAAACATATTTTAGGAGAAGGTTAAGTAATACAAGGTACGCACAACTCACTCACACACGCACTCACAGAAACTTAGCACTAGGCATAGGTATGTATTCTCTGGCGGCACAATCAAAGACACCGAAAGTCAAGCTCACCGCCCGCGCCGACAACACTCTGTTGGCTTGTCGGCGCGGCGCGGCGGCGGCGGCTTTGTTTGAGTCCAACGCGAGTCGCGATCCGCTCGCCAGTCTGTCTAGTGATCCGCGCTCGTAACTTAACTCATAATTCGCGGATGGTGCGGCCTGCCTGACCACTTTCAGCACCGATTCAGTGTGAATGTATGTTTGGTGAAAACATTTAAGACCTAGCTTTCCTCGAACGTTTAAACAGTAACTCCAAGCTGGACTTGTTACGGGGTGAAGTGCGAGAGTTTTTAGAAGACGTGTCGCTTGTTAGTTTGTGAGGCATGTAGTTACTACCAGCACGAGGCGACGGTGCTCCGGCGCATTTCGCCAGGAATGTGCGTTAGTACATGTCTCAAGAGCATGGGGAGCGATGGATAGGACGCGGGGGGCTGGGGAGCGCCGCCCAGCTCACCTGAACTTACAACTCTTGGCTTTTTTCTGTAAGGTCGGTTTAAAGACTTGGTGTATGGTCACGACAGTCATACAATTCAGACTGCGCGCTAACTTAAAATCAGGATGTCTGACACCTTCGCTACTATCAAAACTGATAAGGATATTTAGTCATGTGCAGCAGTTATTATACAGTGCTTGTGTATACGTGTGCTGTGTACTTAATATCATTGACAGGAAGCAATTGTAAGGTTTTTTTTGTACATAAACTGTAAATAATAATAGTTGATAATAAGGTGATTGTAGGGGACCTATTCTCAATACTGGTAGGTAAGGTAAGGTGCGTAAAAGAAATAGTAGGATTATCTCGAATTAGAAATTTGAAAGCCGTGCTACGACGCGCGCGCGTGCCTGCAAGCGGCGCGGCACACATTTGAGTTCATTCGCGAAAGTTATTGGGTATGCATATCGTAGTGACCTCTTCAAGACATTCTTTATATTTAATGAAAATAAAACAAATACAATATAAGAACATATAAATCGACAACAAGGAACATATTTTAAACACTAATAGTTAATATTTTATTCTTACGTTACTGGGTACATTAATTTTTATGATATATTAAGTCAGGCGGACCGATTTTTAAACTACCTACCCTTCGCATCGCCAACAGTGATTTAAACATTGAATTGATTGTAAATACATTTATTGGTTCAGACAAACAGCTCAAGCACGAAAGCTTTTTTTTATTTATTTCTAATTTAAACATTACTAAAACAGTATAAACAATTAGTTAAACATTAAATTGACAGTTTTATTTCTTGCTATGTAGTCGTAAATAACAGATTAAACTAAAATTTGGTGACCTAAAAGAATTGTAAAAGTTAAATAAAAAAAAAATTTTTATGTAATTTTATTTTTGTCATAAATTGAATCCACACATTATTTTTAACGTTCTCTTAAAATGTTTTCATCTTCATAAAAATGACCCTGTATAATATTTTTTTCAGGAGTTAGTTTATACCAATACAAAGTTATAGTTAGTTAATTATTTATATTTTTCATTTCCACATTATTATATCTTTTATACTTATATTTATGTATTTGAGTATATATTTATTTATTTAATAATTAAGCAAACATAATATAAATTATATAAAATATTTAAGCTGTGAGTGACATGCTGCGTAGGCAAGCACACGCATCACCGGGGTACAGGGCAGCATTTTTTTGTGTTTTTAATATTCTACTTTTTTGTTTACTGATCTTTTGTTTATTGTTTGATTTCCATTTTTGTTCTTTATTGTGTTGTTTTGTTTGTTTGTTTGTATGTTGAATAAATGTTTGAATTTGAATTTCAATATGAAAGTTTTGAATTTGAAAAAGAAATGAAAGTAAGTAATAGGCACGTACCTGCGGCGGCCAGCAGATCCCACGATACCAGATTTCGTGGCAGAAGTTCCAGCAACTTGGCGCGCTGGCCGCTGCCGTCCAGCACCGCCCACAGCACGCGCCGCAGCTCCCCACTGCTGGGCCCGCGCGCCGCCAGCGTGCGCACCAGCCGCGCCAGCTCCAGCCAGCGCACAGGCCGCGCGGACAGGGCGCCCGCCGCCGCCAGCTGCACGGCCCGCGCGCGCACCGCCAGCGGCCGCGACGCCGTGCCCGCCAGCCGCGCCAGCCGCCCGCGCAGCCGCGCGCCCTCCGCGCCGTCATCCTCCGCCGCGCCGCCCAGCAGCTGCAGCGCCGCGCGCGCCGCGCGCTCGTCCCCGCGCTCCGCCTCCGCCAGCGCCAGCGCCGCGTCCTGCACGCCCGCGTTGTGCAGCGCGCGCAGCTGCAGCTCGCGGCACGCGGGCTCATGGCAGGCGGCCAGCGCGCGCCGCAGCGCCGCCCGCACCGCGCCCCGCGCCGCCCCCCGCCCCGCGCCCGCCGCCGCCGCCAGCCGCGCCGCCGCAGCCAGCCCCGCCGCCGGCAGCTTCTCGCTCAGCTTCAGCACCTCCAAAACTACCTCCTCCTGGAATACCACATTAGTAGCATCAAGTTGTATGATACGCGAGTTCAGTCACGGTGCTGGGTGTGTGTGCGGGTACTGACGTGCGGTGCGGGCGCCAGCAGCAGGCCGCGCAGGAAGGCGGCGGCGTGCGCGGGCGCGGCGTCGCCGTGGGCCGCCAGCGCCGCGCGCGCCACGCCGAAGGCCGCGCGCGTGCCGGCCACGCCCGCCCAGTACCACAGGCCCGTGGCGTCCTGTGCCTCCGCACCGCTACTGTGTAGCTGCAAGTAGATAAAACATTATGTTTTTTATACCATACCTACTCTAAAAAACTTATTTCATTCACGCAAAACAATGAATAAAAAGGCCTTTTATTCACTGTTTTGGTGTATTCACGGAAAACAGTGAATAAAGAGGTCTTTTATTCACTGTTTTGTTTTTATTCACTGTTTTGGTGTTTGATTATGATAATAATAAGAAAATTACGATTAATTTCAGTCATTGCTCTAATTTTAATATCCATTTCAGTCAATTTAACATTTCTTATTTCTTAAAGAACGAATTTATATCGAGGGCCATGAATAACTCGCGTCGCTCAGGAATCTAACAGTTGAATCACTCGCTGCGCTCGTGATCCAATCCTCTTATATCACTCGCTACGCTCGTTATTCAATCGTTAAATTCCTTCACTTGCTCGTGACTCATCCACGGCCCTCGCTTTAAATCCGTCCTTTATTCACTAGTTGCATAATATACTATTTTAATACAGTTGCTCAAAAAATGGCGTATTGCTGTAACTATAGCGTTGCTGATGATACTATGACTATTTTATTCCATTCTTGATTAAATACTTTGGTCCCAGTTTGTCATGTTCGTTTCGTGCACCCACAGATCATTGCACCTACTATGTAAGTAATTTGGTTGTGCCATGACATTGGCTCTCACGATTAGCTGTCTTGTGTTTGTTATTTTTCCAAGTCATGATCAATATGTACTGTACATATTTGTACTAATTCGTATAATCCTGACTGAAAACGGAATGCCAATGAATAAAAAAATTTCATTTCATTTCGGGATGTGGGCTATTGCATATTCGAGCTTTTTTTGTACCTTTTCCTAACTCGTACGTTCTCTTTCCAAACTGACAAAATAATGTATTATAAAGAAAAACCAACCACGAAGTATATACTAAAAAAAATCATGGAACTTTTTATAATTCATGCAAATATTTCTAAAAAGAAGCTACTATTTTTTTTTAAATAAATAAAATGTATTAAGTATTAAGCTAATAGATGGCTTGAACCAAGAAATAAAGCACAAATGGAAAATAACATAATAAGATCACATATAAATTAAAATGAACAGAGAGATAGACTCTTAAATGTAGAGGTAATGGGAATACCAGAAGTAAAAAACGAAAATTTGCCTGGCCTTGTTATGAGAATTAGTAATCGGATCGGGTTGGACATATCGCCAAGTGATATTTTGAGCGTGAATCGAGTTTCACCAAAATTAAAGCAACAGGGTCGCCCCAAGGTTAATAATCAAATTAAAAATTAGGCTGCTAAAGGACAATCTGATTTCGCTTTCACTTAAAACCCGGATCACCACAAAGGACATCGAGATACCAGGTGATGCTAAACCAATTTACTTAAACGAGCATCTGACACCTTTCAACAAGCAACTTTTGAAAAAATGCAAAAGAGTTTTCGAAATTTAAGGAATTTCAGTTCGTCTGGGCAAAAAATGGACGAATATATGTATATTCGAAAAAACGACACATCTCCGGCGCTTCAAATACAAAACGAGCAAGACGAGTTGATTGCTCTGAACTATTAGAAAGCATGTCGCTAAATGTACCAGGTCGCCGATCCCAACGCCGATCTCCTGTTCTCTTCAACAATCATTACAACTCTTTGTAATGAGCCCACTGCAGGGCATG
This sequence comes from Stenoptilia bipunctidactyla, assembly GCA_944452665.1. NCBI lineage: Eukaryota > Metazoa > Arthropoda > Insecta > Lepidoptera > Pterophoridae > Stenoptilia > Stenoptilia bipunctidactyla. Next base: position 333,670 of record OX101740.1, on the reverse strand, counting down.
AGTCTCTCCCCTGGGTGACGAGGAGGTATAGGCCACAATCCACCAGCTGGCCTAGTGCTGGGTGGTGGATGCCAGAATTTTCAGGGCGCCAAAATGGCTTCTGACAAACCCTAACGACTACTGTTGTTCGACTGCCGCAGCGCGTAGTACAGCTGCAGCGCGCGCGCCGGCGCCTGCAGCCACCTTCACTCACCAGGTCCGCCACGGCGCTGGCGTTGGCCTGCCGCAGCGCGTAGTACAGCTGCAGCGCGCGCGCCGGCGCCTGCAGCCACCTTCACTCACCAGGTCCGCCACGGCGCTGGCGTTGGCCTGCCGCAGCGCGTAGTACAGCTGCAGCGCGCGCGCCGGCGCCTGCAGCCACCTTCACTCACCAGGTCCGCCACGGCGCTGGCGTTGGCCTGCCGCAGCGCGTAGTACAGCTGCAGCGCGCGCGCCGGCGCCTGCAGCCACCTTCACTCACCAGGTCCGCCACGGCGCTGGCGTTGGCCTGCCGCAGCGCGTAGTACAGCTGCAGCGCGCGCGCCGGCGCCTGCAGCCACCTTCACTCACCAGGTCCGCCACGGCGCTGGCGTTGGCCTGCCGCAGCGCGTAGTACAGCTGCAGCGCGCGCGCCGGCGCCTGCAGCCACCTTCACTCACCAGGTCCGCCACGGCGCTGGCGTTGGCCTGCCGCAGCGCGTAGTACAGCTGCAGCGCGCGCGCCGGCGCCTGCAGCCACCTTCACTCACCAGGTCCGCCACGGCGCTGGCGTTGGCCTGCCGCAGCGCGTAGTACAGCTGCAGCGCGCGCGCCGGCGCCTGCAGCCACCTTCACTCACCAGGTCCGCCACGGCGCTGGCGTTGGCCTGCCGCAGCGCGTAGTACAGCTGCAGCGCGCGCGCCGGCGCCTGCAGCCACCTTCACTCACCAGGTCCGCCACGGCGCTGGCGTTGGCCTGCCGCAGCGCGTAGTACAGCTGCAGCGCGCGCGCCGGCGCCTGCAGCCACCTTCACTCACCAGGTCCGCCACGGCGCTGGCGTTGGCCTGCCGCAGCGCGTAGTACAGCTGCAGCGCGCGCGCCGGCGCCTGCAGCCACCTTCACTCACCAGGTCCGCCACGGCGCTGGCGTTGGCCTGCCGCAGCGCGTAGTACAGCTGCAGCGCGCGCGCCGGCGCCTGCAGCCACCTTCACTCACCAGGTCCGCCACGGCGCTGGCGTTGGCCTGCCGCAGCGCGTAGTACAGCTGCAGCGCGCGCGCCGGCGCCTGCAGCCACCTTCACTCACCAGGTCCGCCACGGCGCTGGCGTTGGCCTGCCGCAGCGCGTAGTACAGCTGCAGCGCGCGCGCCGGCGCCTGCAGCCACCTTCACTCACCAGGTCCGCCACGGCGCTGGCGTTGGCCTGCCGCAGCGCGTAGTACAGCTGCAGCGCGCGCGCCGGCGCCTGCAGCCACCTTCACTCACCAGGTCCGCCACGGCGCTGGCGTTGGCCTGCCGCAGCGCGTAGTACAGCTGCAGCGCGCGCGCCGGCGCCTGCAGCCACCTTCACTCACCAGGTCCGCCACGGCGCTGGCGTTGGCCTGCCGCAGCGCGTAGTACAGCTGCAGCGCGCGCGCCGGCGCCTGCAGCCACCTTCACTCACCAGGTCCGCCACGGCGCTGGCGTTGGCCTGCCGCAGCGCGTAGTACAGCTGCAGCGCGCGCGCCGGCGCCTGCAGCCACCTTCACTCACCAGGTCCGCCACGGCGCTGGCGTTGGCCTGCCGCAGCGCGTAGTACAGCTGCAGCGCGCGCGCCGGCGCCTGCAGCCACCTTCACTCACCAGGTCCGCCACGGCGCTGGCGTTGGCCTGCCGCAGCGCGTAGTACAGCTGCAGCGCGCGCGCCGGCGCCTGCAGCCACCTTCACTCACCAGGTCCGCCACGGCGCTGGCGTTGGCCTGCCGCAGCGCATAGTACAGCTGCAGCGCGCGCGCCGGCTCCTCGCGCCGCGCCCAGGCCGCCGCCGCATCTCGCAGCGCCTGCAACCAACTTCACTATTAGCGATGGTACACATGTACACACATTAGATATAGGTTATGACCTGCCACTGTACTAAATCGTGTCCAAATTAGTTCACTATCTTAGGAGAGTGTGTAGTATCTATTTAAATGTTTTAATTTTATTTTAATTTTATGTGTAGTACTAGATTTGATTTGAAAAAAAAACAAAGCTCATCCAATTTCAACCCTACAGAAGAAAACCTATTGATATAGCAATAAAATTTAAAACTAACGATATGGAAATAGTAAAAAAAAAACATTTACACTTCTCGGCCTCGACATTGACTCAAGTAAATTAATTATTATAAATTGGAAAACACACATAAAAAAAGTAAGACGAAAACTTTCTAGTTTCGCGAATGCGCTTCGAGAAACAAAAAAGACGACTGATGTAGAGACTGCTATTTCCATGTACTATGCATATGCTAATTCATGGTTAAGTTACGGCATTCTATTATAGGGAAATAGCACAGATTTTGACACTTTATTTATTTCACAAAATAAAGAGAGTTCAAACAAAACCATACTTTTAAAAATATAAAATTTTGCTATTACCCTGCCTGTATAACTTGGAAGTGTGCAGAGCAGTGCTTAAAAATTCAGAAATCCATAAAATTAAAGTAAAATTAAATCGAAATATGAATTAGCAATGATGTAAACATGTTCAATAAACTACCAGATAATATTAAAAGCATTAATGACGAAAAAATATTTCTAAAGGAGCTAAAAATCTTTTTGCTTTCTAAATGTTACTACATACACCGTAAAAGAATATCTAAATTATAAAATAAAGTAGTCCTCCTCTCTTCTAATTTTGCAGCGCCCAACAGGGTCCTTGATTGGCATTTTTTAAATTGTACCAACTCTTTTATTTTGTATACCACATGTATGACTTTTAAGTAGCGATAAACTGATTTGATTTGATTGACTTGCCTATATTAACCTTTTTTTTTTACTGGAGAAAAACGTGCAATCACATCCCCGACCACCCAAGGGGGAGCGGCGGGGTATGTGGGGATGATCCGGCAGAAGGCCGGACCCACCCACTAAACCCTCCAGGTGTACCTCATCCGCCATAAGTGGAGCTCGCGGTACCGCTATTAGCATTACCCGTGAGCCCCGGCGGGTTGCACTCAGCCTCAGCCGAGCGCCCTCCGACGACGGAAATGGTCCAGTACACAAGACCATTTCCCCACCATAGCCCTAGTAGCCGCATCAGGTCCCCTCTCCTGCTACGGCTGGCTATCGGGAGGGAGAAGGTGAGCGTATCTCCTTCTCCGTCCCCCCCTCCGCCTACGGCGGATCGGTGCCGAGGAGGCATCATCCTCCCGGCATCGCTCCGCCGTCTCCTTCTGCGACATTACGTCCTCGCAGAAGGAGGTCATGGCCGCGCAAGCCTCTCGACTCCCCAACATGGCCTTTACCAGGCTGGGAAGCAAGAGGTCCCCGACGACAGACGTCAAATCGTGCCGCCGCCGACCACACGCTGCACACACCGCCAAGGTGTGCTCCGCCGTGTCGTCGGCCGCCCCACAATGGTGACACTGTGTCGACACCGCCCTCCAGGCAACCCTGTGCAGGTAGTGACAGAAACAACCATGTCCGGTCAATACCTGCACAAGGCGGAAGGTCAGAGTCCCCCACCTTCGCATCGATCGTCCAGGCCCCGTAAGCGGAAGCGACGAGGGACTCTTCCCACCCCCTAAGGGGAGGGATGCGCTCGCCCGCATCCTTCCTCTCGGCTCGATACCGGTCTACGGCACCGAGCACTACCGCCTCGAGTTCCCACGGGGGGGCGCGTGCCAAAACGCAGGCAGCCCCATGGGAAATCGAGCGGTACCCCCGCGATGCCCTCACCGCCATGACCCTATGCTGCTTCCGCAGCAGGGCCCTATTTTGGCGGTTGAGGGCATCCTCCCAGATGGGCGTAGAGGGCCATGCTTCCCACAATACCGAGGTAGAGCCTACGGCATGGGGAATCAGGCCCCCCCACGTTCGGCAGCAGCCGCCCCAATGCAGTCACTGCCTTGATGAGCCGTTCGGCCAGCACCTTAAATGCTGACCGAAGGCCCAGCGCCCATCTAATATGAGACCCAGATACTTCATTTCCTTCTTCAGGGGTATCCGGGTCCCATCCACCATCAGCGATGCGCCTCGAGGGGAGCCTGCCGAGGTCCGTGAAAAAAAGAGGGCCTTAGTCTTCTCCAGCGCGACCCTGAGGCCCAACCCCCTTATGCGGCCCACCACTAGGGCCGCACCCTCCTTCATCATCAAAGCTTGATAGTCGCTGAGGCCCATAAGAAGGCACTCCATGGTATACTTAAATTTCACATAAAACGTATGTAAATAATAATAATAAATAATAAAATGTATTTATTATTGCATCCTGGTCCGATTGTTAGTATTACAAATAACTTAACAACTATGTTAGTAACACCTTTTATGTTTCAAAATAAAATTATTATAGATTCAAATGGTATGTCAAAATTCGTATCAATGTCCCTAGCGAAATTAAAAAGTCCAGTATAAATAATAAAATAAAAATAAAATACAGTAATTAATTAAAAACAAATCCTAATAATGTCCCAAATAAAATTAATCTATGTCAAAATAATGTCACTTAAATGCTAAATTAAATGTCTTCAAAAAATTAAACGATGTCAGTTTTATTTAAAAATAATTAAAAATAATATATAACAATCAAAGGAAAGAATGAACTAAAATTGTTAATTATAATAAGATTCTAATAAAATTCACTTATATTGACATAAACTGCTTCCATATAGGAACCTCCAATTTGGAAGAAAACAATTTCAGCAGGCTATTGGAACTGGAGCGCAATCTATTCATTAAGGAGGCATTTTTTTCGGATAATGGCGTAAAAGTCGTCTACTGCGGCCAAAGCGAACATAGCAAAAGCGCTATAGCTCCTATGCAAACCCAGTAACATTCTAAGTCCATTATTGTACTGAACCCTAATGGCATTCAGAGCTGATCGCGAGCCCCGCCCATGCGACCACAAACCTGCAGTATAAAATGTTTGACAAAACTAAATTTGTTTATTTTCCCAAAATACATATACAGAGTTTTATAACATCAACAATTGTACAACAGTATGGGGGACAGGAGCCCAAACTAGGTTAACCTGTAATATGGGTCTCCTGCTCTCCACTCGTCTCATTAAACATTATATAGGTATATAATCTAAGTGCAATCCAGAGAAACATTTAACAATATTTATCTTTAAAAAGTTATTGTAATTGTATGTGTGTGTGTGTGAGGGTGTATGTGTAGATGTGTGGTTGTGTTAGTGATAGGGGTTTAAGAGCTACTTTTGAATGGTAAAAAGATCTTCTGTTTTTTCATAATCGAGGTTTGAAAGCCATGTGGTAACGATCTTTTTACATTCATATTTAGTTTTGGGGTAAATGTTGCTATCCTTATTTATTAAATTATATAACCTAGGACCAACACGACATATAAATCTATCACAGAAAGTTGTATTTGCCCTGAACTCATCACAAACCATGTGCGATCTTCGTTTGTCAGCATTTTTATGGTTTTTATCATATTTTGTGAGTTTGTGCAATCTCAATATGACACTCAGAACAAAAAGTTGCCTAACAGTTAGAACCTCCGCATCTTTATATAATTGTGAGGTGGGGTATGACATGGGTTTGAAGAGACTAATTTTAAGTATAAGGCGTTGTGCTCTTTCGAGTTTTATTAAATGACTTTTTGGACTGCCTCCCCAGACCGATACACCATAACACAGGATGGACTGTGCTAGAGCAAAATAAACACAACGCAAAACCTCTCTATCAGCAGCATGTCTTAAATTTTTAAAAACATAAATAAGCTTTCGCATCCTTTTAGAGAGAGTTTCAATATGCTTTCCAAAAGATAGATTATTATCAATTATGATCCCTAAATATTTAATGTCATTAGCTCTTTCAAGTGCTGGGCAGTTACAGGCATCCTGAGCATTACAATTATGTGCTCTAAGCTTGAAGTCCAAAGCACTATCTGAGGCAAAATTTCTAATGGAGAACATTATGTATTTCGTTTTGTCGGCATTAAGTGTTAAAGTATTAGATGCCAGCCAAGAGCAGGCAGTATCAAAACCTAATTGGGCTACGTTGAAAACATCTTTCCACGTGTCGCCATAGAAAGTCAGTGCCGTATCGTCTGCATATGAGGTAATTTTGCAGTTTTGTAGTTGCATGTCACAAAGCTCGTTTAAATAACAAAGAAACAACGTTGGACCAAGGATGCTTCCTTGGGGAACGCCGAAAGTTACTGCAATTTCGTCACTTACTACACCGTTATCCATTTTTACCCGCTGTGTCCTGTTTGTCAGGTAGTTCTCAAAAAGTTGCAACGGATTTCCACGAACGCCAAGGCTATCCAGCTTCTTAATTAGCTTAGGGAGAGAGACTGTGTCAAATGCTTTGGCCAGATCGAGGAAAATCGTGAGGCACTTCTTACTGTCATCAAGTTGCCTAACGATCAAGTCTACCAGAGAAAGTATAGCATCATCCGTTGATTTTTCTTTCCTAAAACCGAATTGGTTGTCCGAGAGAATGTTTTTACTTTCTAAAAATTTAACAAGTCGACCATTTAGGACTTTTTCAAAGATCTTGGATAATGATGGCAATATAGAAATGGGGCGGTAATTTGTAACACAGTCTCTCTTCCCGGCTTTATAGATGGGGGTAACAACTGACTTTTTTAGAGCATCAGGGAAAACTCCCTCATTTATACAACGATTTAAAATGTGCGTAACAGGGGGAACAATGCAATCCTTTAACAACTTCAATACTTCACCTGTTATCCCATCCCACCCCGCTGAACAATTTGGTTTAAGACCCATAATAATTTTCTCTACTTCCTCCGCGCTGGATTCCAATAAGACAAACGAATCTGAAATAGATCTCTCCGGGAGATTCTGAACTGGTGCATTGCATGTTGGAATTTTGCTAGCTAAATATGCTCCTACATTTGCAAAATAGTTATTAACCAAGTTAGCGGATTTATTGGCCGAGATGTCTAGGGTCAACAACTCCTGAGTATTGTCTTTTGGTTTTTTAGTATTTATGATGTTATTTATTGTTGTCCAAAGTTTTTTACTATTTCTTTTATTCTCTGAAAGTTGTCCTTTTTCATATAAGCGTTTACATTTCTTTAATATATTATTACAATAATTTCTATATCTTTTGTAAGTAGTTCTTAAAATCTGATTTTCACTGTCCTCTTTAAGTTTTGCATGTAGCCGATCTCTATTTCTCATACACTTGAGTAACCCGATTGTAATCCACGGTTTAAATGTTAATTTATTTCTAGGTAATTTAATAGTAATTGTATTGTTTATTATTGATTTCTGTATTATATTTATCAAAGTATTCATTGCAGTATTAATGTTTTCAATTTTATAGATCTCATCAAAGGTTACATTCTTAATTTCATCTAATAGTTTGTCATAATTTATTTTATTTATTGTCCTTTCTCTTGAAATAGACTCAATTGATTTTAGTTCTAGACTAAAGAAAGTTGCACTATGATCTGTAACCGTTGTTTGTAGGACAAATGCTGATAATGGTAGTTTTGTCTTAACAATAACGTGATCTAGGCAATTTTTGTTTCTAGTTGGTATATCAAATGCCGGAAGCAGCCCAAAGAAAGCTAGAGTTTCAAGGTAAGTTGTTGTCATTGCGCTTGAATCCCGGATGTTAATGTTCATGTCACCGATCATAATGACATTTTTAAAAGTTTTTAAACTGGCCATTAAGTTTGTAAGTGAGGACATAAAGTTATCTATATTTGTGTAACACGGTGGCCTATATATAGCTACGACTGCTGTTTCATTTCCTATTTTAATAACTAAGCAATTTGCATCTTGAAAATTTGGCTCTTCAATTTTAAATTTTAGGTGATTTTTTATTAAAACAACAACTCCATCATTTTGGTTATGTTGTTTAGTTGTTCGGTAGCTTACATAGCCATCCAGCTGCGGTAAGTTAGTTACATAAGAAAGCCAGCATTCAGACATTACCACAATATCACATTTTATATTTAGTCTATTTAGCAGTAAACATACTCCATCAAAGTTTTTATTTAAACTGCAGATATTTTGGTGCAAAACATTAAGGTTTGAATTTGAATTTGGGGACTTCAGAAAAGAACTACAGCTTTCCGGTTCACAACAAAATGCATCAGCAATAGTAAAATTATCTAAATTGTTTAAGATATTATTTATGCCTTCCATTTATAGACAGTAAAGATATGCAATTACTGAGAGTGTCTTCATGTAAGATTTTATTAACAAGAAGACCCCATAACAATATAAAACATTATTTATTATACGTTCTTTATGATAAAAGATAGTCCGTTTTTTATAAGTGTAAATGTAACCCCAAGTTAAAGTTATATTTTGTTTGTAATGTATATTGTATTTGTGTAGTGTGCAGTATGTGTGTATTGAATTTAAAATGTGTGCATGTAATGTGTAGCACGTGAATATGAGAAATACAGAAGTGCAGTCATACATATATTTAGACTGTTCTCCAACGAAAAAATTATAAAAATAATAATAAAGTTTATACATAGTTAACTTAGTTTTATATTTATCTAGTCATTTATATGTGTTTTTTATTTTTAACTGGTTGATGTGCGACTCGTCGCGTACTGCAATCGGCAATGAGCCATCCTCTTTTCGAATAAGTACTCGGCCGTGGGCTGTCCAGCAGTACTTAAAATTGTAGTTTTTTTGGAGATCTCTTGCGAGGTAACACAGTCTGCTCATATGCGGGGACAAATGTTCAGCAATGTAAATCTCCGTTTTTTTGCCTGATAGGCCAATTTCGCAAGTGCTAAGCTTGTTAGGCTGATTTTTATTGTTATATTGACGGAAAGCCTTAAGGATTTTATCCCGAACAATGTTTGTAGACATTTTTACTATAATAGTTTGATTTTCAGTCTTACTATGACGTATGCGATATATATCCTGGATGTCAGAGTCTGAAATCTGTGCCCCAATGGTAGTGGAGATGTTTTTCACCATATTTACTAAATCTCCCTGAGCCTCATTTTTTTGTAACGGTATATTCCGTACTTCAAGGTACTGTAGATAAAATTTTCTACTTAGATCGTCAGTTCGATTTTTCAGAGTCAGGATATCGGAGTCATAAGTGTTTACTACCTGTTCCAAAGAGGTGAGTTTCGATTTGGAATCCTTTTGCTCAGCACTAATGAACTCGACACTTTTTTCCAACTCTTTACTCAAGTTTTTTAGTTCCTGAACTTCTTCCTTAAGGCCCGTCATTAAGGAGTGGATGGAGTTTAATTTATCTTGTTGTGAAGCAGAAAAAGTTATAAACATTTCCTTCATTTCCGATTTCAATTCATCTTTGAAAACCTGTAACTGTGCTGCTAGGTCAAGGTCACACTGACAGGATGTTTTGCGAGACCCCCGCTTTAGGTTAACATTGTCATCCAGCAAGTTGGGTGTAGCAGGAGGTGAGCGCTGCATTTTTCGCATCTCAGTGTAGGCCCTAATAATTGCGTTTGCCGACGGCCGCCCGCAGTGAAGTTAGTAGGTGAGTATGTGATTATAGCTGTATCTATACCTGTAGCGATGACTATGTTGACTCCGCCTCTTAGAATGCGCCAGCGCCGGAGGTGGGCGGACACGCAACGGGCCAATCGATGAACGAGTTGTAGCCGACGCGACGGGCAGCTAGTTGTCTTCGTCGCACAGTGATATGTCCCTTTCTACTCAGTTTGGATCGACGCCACCAAACTTCTGCACTCCTGATACTCGCACAATAATAATCCGAAATAAATTTAGAAAATATGAATTAAAACTTTGGAAAAATATGAATTAAAAATTAAAAAGGTTTGCTTAAGAAACGTCCGAACAGTTCGGCATCCGAGGGGAGAGGAAACTGATTGAAAAGTGTGATTTTGGCTTCGAAACTACATTAGGAAAACGGGTGCGGTCTATTTGGTAGAAACTTGATACTCCGAAACCTATTTGGGATAACTGACTTCGCAGAAACTTCTTTAGTCGATCATTAATTAGGCATAAAAAATATTTGACATAAATATTTTTAGGCATAATGTGCTTATGACCGAATTTAGAATGGCATACATTTAAGATAGTAGAATTTTTATTGGCATATTTATCTTTGGCATAGTTAAAATTTTGTATAATATCATTTAGCATAACGTTCATTTAGAGTACAGATTATTTGGCATACTTTGACTAGGCATACTATGAAGATCATAGAATTTCAATTAGAATAATATAGATTGGGTTACTTTCTTCTTTAAAAGAACTAGGTGCAGCCGCACACCGGTGGCTAAACCTAGGTGTAGCCTAATCACAACCCCCTTAACCACGACCCCTTAACCTGGCTTTGCCATAGTTACCATCGACTCAAGAGTGTATATAAAAAGCCGAGCGTAGCGAGGCGACGATCATCCGAGCGCAGCGAGGTGATCGGCCACCACAACCCCGAAATGGATACACCTAGGTTTAACCACATGTGGCCGGCTGCACCTAGTTTTAGCCGGCTAAAAGTATAAAAGATGATTCTTGCTGTAAGCATTATGCGAAATGATGGTTCTACTTTTAAATTGTTATGGATAAGAAATATATGCCATAAGATGAATCTGGTTTTGAACTTTCTGCGATGTGATGATTATACATTGTGATTATTATGGATACCAAAATTATGCGTACAGATAATTCTGACTTACAGAATTATGGGTTTCAATGTATGCTAAATGAGTTAATGCCCAACGATATTCTGCGAAAAGAGGTTTATGCTATTAGTTGTTATGCAATAAAAAATTATTACTTAAAAAGTTCTACTATAATAGGTGTACCCTGGGAAAACCTATACGCCAACATGTTGCATCTCGCCGCTAAGGCTCTACGCTCTCTTTCGATGTCGGCACGATCATTAAGCGCGATATTCGATACTCGTTTTGAGGGCGAGCTATTTAGTAGTATGTTGGACTCGTACTTGACAGGCTTTTTACAGACTTCAAAGATCATTATATTAACTTTTTTTACAATTGTAAATAAGCCCATGAGAACTTGCGTACTCCTCACATATCTGTAACAAAGTCCTAATTGAGCCAGCTGTTGGACCTAGCAACGCCATATCATCTGCATAGCTTAGGTTATTAACATTAACACCGTCAATCCTACAGCCTGTTTACCATTACATTTCCACTTACCATTTATATTAAATTTATAATTGAGTTAAGTGTAACGTAGTGGTTTTTTTGTGGGTTATAAAATTAAAACTCGCGACCTTAGGATTTTAGGGTTGGCAACATTCTTTTTTTTCTTCAAGACGGAACGCATCGCTTTTGTCAAGATGTGAAAATTTTCCCTTTTGCCAGCTTTGCTGACTAGTTATTTTGTGTTCGTCCATAACATATATTTAATTAAATAAGGCGTTATACTTATGTATGTGTAGTATTCGCCGCAGTTTGTGTTATAAATTACACTTTTAATTTGGCCCATATTGGAAACCATATGGTAAGTAACATTGTCAAATCTTCAGGTCTGATTATTTTGAATCTATTAGTTTGAACGAAATTCAGTATGATATCTTTTGAGGCTCTATCACAAATGTTGGTAATGGGCGCCTTCTTAAATTATTCCAAATTGAAGCCTATCTAAAAGACATAACATAGATCTGACCATCTCAGGTAATCAAGTTTATAATTCTTTCCAGGGTGCTTTGCAGGAGTAACTCTGGTGGAGTTTTTTTTAATTGAGGTAAATGTTGCTGAAGCTGTCTTTTACATGATTAACAAGATCATGAAGACCTCATGGTAGCCTGCAGGTTTGCTTGAGTGAAATGTTGACCGAGGAATTATAAGGTAACCTTATCTATTAAAACACACAACAACAAGAAAACAAGGAAAGAAAGTACCTGTGGTGATATTGATATTAGTTATTGTAGTGACATTAAGAGATAGGATATTCTTTAATTATTGTTTTAGAAGATAATCCTTGCGGATAGTTTGTAAGTGATCTTAAGTACTAACCTTAGTTTAATAAATCTTGTTTAATTTAGCTTCATGTCAATTTAAAGTACCTATATAAATTGTTTTTTTTTTTAAATGTATAACGGAGACGGTGAGGTGATTTAGTATAGGTGAACTCCCTCAGGGTTAGCACGGCCGCTCTTTTCTCCCGATTTTATCCCTTTTTGAGGGAGAAATCTATACTCGCCACCGCCTAGAGCACGGCGACAGGAGAGAAGGTAGATTTTGTCACTTTGACATTTGTCTAGGGTTTATCTCTCCCGATTGTCTTCGCATTAGAGCACGGACTCCGTCTATCTGAAGTTCTGACTGCGTCTGGTAGTCAGGGACCGGAAAACCCCTTTATTTGATTAAGCCTATTGATAGGGTAACCCTATCAAAATCTTACCATATGGAAGTGTAACCCTATTGATATGGTAAGCCTATCGACGTGGTAACACTTTGAATAAAGTTAACTACTTTCGGATGCGCTGACCCTGTGATAGGGTTGCCTATTTTTATCTCTTTTCCGCGCATGCTGTTGAATTCGGAAGTATAATTCGAAGCGCGAGATTGAATAGATGGTGATATTTTTGATAATTTGATATTCTTAGAGATTAAATTTGCCTGCAGGTTTTAAAACCCTATTGAATCGGTAACCTTCAATAGGGTTTTCGATAGGCTTACTGTTTACATGAAGCTAACTCTATTGATATGGTAAGCCTTAAATTAGGGTAAGTCTTCGATACGGTTACCAAATTGATAGGGTTTTTTAAAACAAGTCTATGAAAAACCCAATCAAAAACCACTTTAAGGGTAAGCGGTTCCGGTCCCTGCTGGTAGTCCGGTGGTAAAAAGAGGTGGGTTCAATTTGGTCAAAAAGAGCACTCGCACACTCACCAAAATGTAGCCGATAAAATACTGTCAAACAAGCGACCTTACGACGATGCTCCAGCGTCTGCAATTTTTTATTTGTAAGGTTGTTGTTATTTATGATTTTACGGGCTCTTCGGTCAACAGAGTCTAGCGCTTCGAGCTGGTATTTGGCAGAATCATCCCAAAGGTGACTACAGTACTCCATGCACGACCTCACTTGGGCTGTGTATAAGTTGAGCAGCCGTTCAGGGCTGAAGTACCGCCGGACCTTCGAGATGATACCCAACTTTTTTGAAGCCGTTTTTGCCATAGACTCAATTTGTTGACCGAAGTTTAATTTGGACGTTATAGTGACGCCCAAAAGCCCTAGTTGGTCGGTGATGGGAATAGATACATTCTGGAAAGTGGGCGTAAAAGTAAAGGTGCTCTTTTTTGCGGAGAATAGACACGCTTGTGTTTTGGAGGCGTTTAATTTGACCAGGTTAGATTCGCCCCAATCGGACACATTCCGCAAGGTCGAATCAACGCACTCAATCATAGACTTTCTCAAAACCTGGATTTCACGGGCGCTCGTTCGCGCATTGGATATATATCTCTCAACAACAGTGCTGTCATCAGCATATCCAATAATGCCTGGTGTTAGGAGGTCATTAATGTGCAGCAAGAATAAAGTTGCAGAGAGAACAGATCCCTGAGGTACCCCGGCATTAATCGCCATTAGGTCAGAGGAGTAGCCGTCTAAGACTAATCGAATCGACCGTTCCCTCAGAAAATCAGATATCCAGTCGCAGAGCCCGGTCGGTATGCCATATGCTGGAAGCTTGCTTAAGAGACCATCATGCCAGACCCTGTCAAAGACCTTGGATATGTCTAAGGAAACAGCTATTGCTTCACCATGACCCTCCAAGGCCTCACTCCATAAGTGTGTGGCATACACGAGAAGATCGCCGGTCGAGCGTCCACTGCGGAAACCATATTGGCTATCGCTTAGGAGCTCGTTGGTCTCGAGGTATGCCAGGAGTCGATTGTTCAATACACGTTCCATGACTTTGCAAAGTATGGAAGTGATTGAGATTGGTCGATAGTTGACAGGATCAGCACGGCTTCCCTTCTTCGGTACTGGTTGTACGTTAGCCAGCTTCCAGGATTTTGGGACTTTACCAGATTCCAAAGAAAGTCTATAGAGACGCGTCAAAACGGGAGACAACTCAGCTGCGGAGCGTTTCAACATCACTGCAGGAATACCATCTGGACCGCTAGCCTTGTTCTCGTCTAGGTGCAGCAAGCATTTAAGAACCTCCTTTTGGCAAATATGAACGGTACCTATTGTAGGACCTAACTGAGGTAATTGGGGTGGGATTTTTCCTTGGCTATCTAGACGAGAATTTTCCGCATAGATACTGGCAAATAAATCTGCCTTTTCCTTAGCGGTGTGGGCCAGAGAACCGTCAGGTTTCCGCAGTGGCGGCAGCGATGGGCGACAGAAGTTCGTTTCGACCGACTTGGCGAGGGACCAGAAAGCTTTGCTTCCCGAGCTTTGTCTCCAATACAGCCTATGTGGGCGAAACGAGCTCTTTTGATCACCTTCTTGCAGGACTTGGCGGCAGCATTGTACCTCTTCTTGTGTTCATGCGAATCCACGGCTTTGCTTCTGCGAGCGGTTGCCCAGGCTTTGTACGCTTCTCGCTTACGCTGTTCAGCGGAAAAGCATTCAGTACTTAACCATGGGCGAGCTTTGGTTTCAAGGGATAGATCAGCGTAGGGAATGAAGAACTCCATTGCTTGACCTATCACACTTGAGACTGCATCAGCGCAGCACGATGGATCGGTTGATGTAAAACAAGCTTGCCGCCACGGATAAGATGCGAAGAAATGTCGCATTTCATCCCAATCTGCCGACTTGTAACGCCATACTCGCCTAGATTCACTTGGTCGGGTGTCAGGTGGCGAGTACTGCGATACAGATTTCACCAGACAGTGATCAGAGGTCCCTAAGGGTGCAGCGACAGACACCGAATATCTGTCGGGATCGGTTGTCAGCAGAAGGTCCAGGCAGTAAGCAGTGTGGCCAGCAACGTCTGGGATGCGCGTAGGCTCGTCAACAAGCTGAGAGAGGCCATGAGTGAGCGAAAACTTAAAAGCCTCTCTACCAGCATGGTCAGTGTCCTGAAACGGGTATAACCACTGTCCGTGGTGTGCGTTAAAATCCCCCAGGAACACCAACTGCGCTGTGGGAAAACGTTGCTGAACCTTGTCCGCTGTACTGCTGAGATAGTCCATAAGCCTTGTTGTCTCCCGATCTCCGCTGTGTGACCGATAAATACCAGCGTATACCATTTGGTCTAGGCCGGTATCTATGTGAACCCACATAACTGAAAGGTCCGGCACTTCTAAGTAACGGAGACGCTGACAATAGATCTTGTCACTGGCATACATGCACACCCCGGCGTGCGGGTGGAATTTGGACTCCAGGATGTAACCTGGGTAACAAAGGTATGCCGAGTCTGACGGATCACAGATCTGCGTCTCCGTTAGGAAGAGTAGGTGGGGTCTCTCCGTCTCGAGGTGGTGGTGGACATCATTGAAATTGGAGTGCACTCCTCGGATGTTACAGAAGTGCACTTTAAACGAGAGGAAGTGCAACCGCTGTGTTACCTTACTCTTCTTTGGACCTTTCATTAGTTTTGGAGTGGAGTGAATAGGGAGGAGAACAGAAGTTGAGTGAAGTGCTGCAAATGGAACCAAGCAACTCGATAGGGGTAACGCACCTTTGGGAAACTCGCTTGGAGACATTTCCTTACATAGGAGGAGCCGCCAGAGAGAATAGAATAAGATATAAATTGAATTTATTAATGCATGGCTACTTGGGGTCTAATAACATATGTTTAAGTGAAACCTCGAGCATGTTGATTAATGTCATTGACATTAACTCAATTTGTAATTTTAAATTTAACTTGACAAAAGATATATATAATATATCTATTTATTTTTTAAAACAGATAGCACAAGTGCTATTAAGCTTTTTATTTTTTAAACCAGCTAAGTATTTAGCTACTGATTCTGCTTTTATTGAGCAGTCTTGTATATTGACATGTCATAGTGAAACATGCAGTTCCACTACGCTGACAAGTTTCGGTTGTCCAAATTCTTTAAATTAGTAAATAAGACAACAGATGCTAAAGCATCTAGCAATATTTCAAGTGCTTTATATAATAAAAATTGTTTAAACCTGGTACATCAAAATATACAAGGCATCTCAGAGAAAGTCTTTGAAATTGAATTGTTTTTGAATGCCGAACACATAGACATTCTTTGTATAACTGAACATTTTTTGTTAGACCACCAGTTAATTGTAAATTTTTCTCAGCACCAAGTTGCTAGTTCGTTCAATAGACAGACGGCAATACATGGGGGCTCTTTAATTATATTAAATAAATCTTTAAAATTTAGAGAACGTACCGACATAGTGAGCCTATCTATTGAACAAACTATTGAAATATCCTGTGTAGAATTGACAAACTGCATAATTGTTTGTATATACAGACCCCCTAAATCACACTATGATAGTTTTGAACTTGTTTTAGAACAAGTATTGGATAAATTATGTAATAAAACTAAGAAAATATTTGTTTGCGGGGACTTTAATGTTAACTTATTAGAAAATTCATCATTGAGTAAAAGACTAATAAATTTGTTTAAATGTAATAATCTTAGTAACCTGTTCCTAGAACCAACTAGAATAACAAGGACCAGTGCAACTTGCCTAGATAATGTGTTTTCTAATATTACTCCGGTAAGTTCATCAGTTATAAATAAACTAAGTTCTGATCACAGCGGTCAGTTGGTTACTTTTAAATACTCAAAGAAAAAACAGGTTAATAAGAATATAATGGTTGTTCCGGTCAATAAAAAGCGTTTGGAGAGATTTAGATGTAGTATTATTAAAAATATGCCCCATATAGCCCACTCCAACAATGTAAATTTACAATACAGTAATTTAAGTAGTATAATAAATAAACAACATGAGAGTGTATTTATTCCGAAAAAAGTCTCTCCAAACAATTGTAAATCCTTCAGTGATTGGGCTACCACAGGTATACATATAAGTAGAAAGCACCTATATGATCTCTATCATGAGAAATCATATAACAAAAGTGAAAGTTTTTGCAACTACGTTAGAATTTACTCAAAGTTATTCAAAAGAGTATGTGCCGCAGCCAAATCTATATATCTAAGTAATAAGATTAAAAATAGTTCTAATAAGACTAAAACAACATGGAACATAATAAATAAGGAAACTGGAAAAGTTAAGGATCGCAATACTGAGTTTGAACTTTTAATTGACAATAAAACCATTAATGTAGATGAAAATGTTGCGACAGCATTCGAAAATTGTTTTGCTGACATTCCAGTTTCAACTACTAAATTGTTAAATTCTTCACCTGTGGTGGCTGAATCATTGCTGAAAAATCATGTAAGTGAGTGCAAGGAGTCTTTCAAGTTCCAACCCATAGACACCGGGGACATTTTTAAAACATTTAAGACAATTGATGTTAAAAAGACAACTGATTTGTGGGGCATATCTGTAGAAATCTTAAGTTCTATCATAGATGTAATAGCTCCTTGCCTTGTTGAAATATTTAACAACTGTATTATAAGTGGGGAGTTTCCTGATTTAATGAAGCATAGTAAGGTTATTCCTTTATTTAAATCGGGTAGCTCTACGGACCCTACTAATTTTAGACCAATTTCGATTTTACCAACATGTAGCAAAATTTATGAAAAAATTATTCTCAACCAGCTATTAGCTCACTTCACAAAAAACAATTTACTTCATAACAAACAATTTGGATTCACAAGGGGTCGTTCGACAACTGATGCTGGTGTTGAACTGTTTGAAGTAATAGCTGGTGCCTGGGAGGGGTCACAGGATGCTCTAGGTGTATTTTGTGACCTATCCAAGGCATTTGACTGTGTTCAGCATGACACTCTCATCAGGAAACTCCACCACTACGGCATCAAAGGCACTGACCTCAAACTTTTGAATTCATACCTGAGTGATAGAATCCAGAAGGTTGAGGTTAACCGGAAAAGGTCAGCTGGGTCGGTTGTGAGAATGGGAGTGCCACAAGGTTCAATTCTGGGCCCATTTTTATTTTTAGTCTATATAAATGATCTACCTTATATGGTAGGCAATAATCACGATATTGTATTGTTTGCTGATGACACATCATTAATTTTTAAAATGATAAGGCAGAAAACCAACTACGACGATGTAAACAATGCTCTCTCTAATGTAGTACAGTGGTTTAATGTAAATAATCTAGCTTTCAATGATAAAAAAACTAAATGTATAAAATTCTCCGCACCAAATGTAAAACAAGTTGAGTCAGATCTGCGGCTTAATGGGAACAGGTTGAATCTAGTAGATAATACTGTTTTTCTTGGAATTACCTTAGATTCTAAATTGCAATGGGGCGCCCATATCTCACAGCTAGCGAGTAGACTTAGTTCTGCAGCGTTCGCGGTAAAGAAAATTCGCTCATTGACTGATGTTAATACGGCGAAGCTGGTTTATTTTAGTTATTTTCATAGTATAATGTCCTACGGCATCCTACTTTGGGGCAATGCCGCAGACATTGACACGATATTTACACTGCAGAAAAGGGCTATTCGTGGAATGTATAAACTTGGAAGTAGAGAATCTCTAAGAGAAAAGTTTAAAGAGATTGGTATCTTGACCTTTGCATCACAATATACAGGGTGTAAAAAGACCGCGACCTTTAACTTTAGGGTATGATTATACTACGTATACTGATTACGGAAAAGTAGTTTTTTTTCAAATCTGAGACCTTTTTTTTGGACATTTTTTAATTATTTTTTTTACATTTTTCATGCTTGGACACGTATAAATAAACGTATTATCGAAGAATTTTAATGAAATTCGCAATTTTATTTTTTCAAAACTTCCGGCAATGTATCGCGTACAAGTATTTTTGTCGAACCACGCGCGCTCCGAAACCATTGAATCGTGTGGGCTGAGCGCCCCTCCACAACCGTAGTAGTATGCATGGACCCCGCGCCCTTCCCGCGCCCCAGCTGGCCAGCGCGCGAAAAAAGTTCAAACAACGTACGAAGCGAACATCATCACGGTCGCTCATTGCACTAGTCAGGGTTTCTCGTATGTTACAAAATAATAATTTGGTCATGCCTCATCATGTGTCAAAGCCGTGGTTTACATTAATTTCATCAACGTATGAGTATTGAACTCGTTCCCATTGAAAACCGTGATTAGAAAACTACGGACAACAGCAGCTGGTCAAAGTAGCTACAAACGAAATCATTTTAGATAGGTAGGTAGATAGATTATTGTTAAAATAAGATCTCATTCGAATTATCGAAATGTTACTCATAGTGTAGTAACGTAAATACTGAATCCAGTGTGGAGATCAAATTCACACCTTTTTATCAAAAAAAATGGCCACGCGCACGTTATACCTATCTTCACACCATCATCGTAAACAAGGTATAAAAGGTTCCAAAATTAGGTACCTTCTTATGTTGCGAAAAAAGTCAAGTTAGGTAGGTAGGTATAATTTAAAAAGTATCTTGAAAAAAAAATGTTATCCATATCTCAATGTCCAATCTTTACCAAAAACTTATCTGTTAAAACATAACTACAAAGTAGGTACCTAGTTTGTGTACAGGAATTCGGTGAAAATACGTAAAAAGAACTCTTTAATTTTTTAGCACAATTAATAAAAAATGTTTTTGCTATACGGGCCATGAACCCATTTGTCAAACAGACGCTCTTCCATTTAAGTTGCCAAGTCACCTAACGTAGTAGCAGTAAGTACTTATCCATTGTCTGGGTCGGAGTCAAGCATTTTACCCGCGTTTATTTCGATCCCGTAGGAATACCAGGATAAAACTACACATCTAATTGTTGTTCACGCTTTATCCTAGATTTGTGTTAAATTTCTTCCTTCTTCAAAAGAAGTTACAACTACATTTAATCCCGGGTATTATCGAGCCGGTTAAAATGAGAAAAAGTCGAAGCACTTGATTTTGCATATTCTACCTAGGTAGTTAATAACGTGTAAAACCTTTAAAGTTTATTGAGTTTGAAAATAGTCGTCATGCAACCCCACTTCTCGGCTTAACGCCCAAGATGGTGGGTATCTTCTACCTACCTAATTACCTATCTTTACCAAAAAAACGTATCTACTCTATTCAAGTAACTATGAAGTTCTTTGTGTGCGCGAATATTTCGGTAATAGGTACCTACCTATGCAACACAAACTTTTTCAATTCATATTAAATAAAATATCCAGTAACACGATATTAATTTAAACATTCATTTTATCAAAATATGACGATAATTCCTATTGAAAACCTTGAATAGAAGACTAGCATAAATAACAACTATTAAATTAGTTTTAAAAATACCTAAGTAGGTACTTTCTTCGTTGTGTTATACGCACAAACCAAATGAGTAGGTATTGAAAGTCATCCAACTCAACAACAACGTTTTATTACGCACTTCACGATATACTTACCTACCTTTTTTAGAAATAAGTTTTAAATTACTTTGTAAAAGACCCATTTTCTCTAAATCCGTCTAAGCAAAGGTTCTAAAGGTACCTACCTAAGTTGTAAAATAATTTTAACGCATTCAAAACTACGATTTAATGACGTAAAAAAAATGTCATGTACCTCTTGCCTTTTTGCCCAATTATGTAACCTAACCAAAAAGCCATAAGTACCTACTCTGTCCACGTAGGTAACTACAAAGTGCCTACTTGATGTACGGGAATGCGACGGAAATTTGCAACATAAACACTTACAACTTCATAACAAAAGTAATAAAAAACAAGTGCCCATTTGCCTGTGTGGCAGGTCCCATGCAGGGATCTCCTGTCTAGCAGCCAACCTTCATAATGAATTATGCCACCAAATGTCACCGCACCAGTGGTCATGTGTTCTGGCATGATTATTAAGGAGCCCTCATTGCTAAGCCCGTGTAGCTAAACCGTGTCATCTTCACAAGGTCAGCATGAGGTCAAACGTGGGTTTAGTTTATCTAAATCCTGTAGGAGTATCGGGATATAAAAAAAAATGCTTCATTGGTGCTAAATAAAGCACCCTTCGGGTTATTCTAGGCTTTTTCCTACCTTAGATCAAAATTTCAACTGAATCCGTTTAGTCACTTCAGCATGGAAGAGTAACAAAAAAATCACCATCCAAACAAACTTTTACGTTTATAATTTTAATTTCCTACCTTAGATCAAATTTTACATGTATTAATCAAGTAGAATAATATGTAATAGCTATTATGGCCCTGAAATAGTCAGGTAGGCAGGTACGTAAATAAAATGAATTATCTCACGTTTCAAACTAACACAAATCGCAAAACATGCAAATACAACTAAATATGTGTAAGCTTATACCTAATTAGCTTTTAAGATACAAATATTGCTAAATAAGTTTTGTAAGAACAGCTGTTAGCTTTCCAAATAAATACATCATTTTGTTAATCATACAACTTAGTTTTAATACATGAGAATGAATTTAGGCACCTAGGTAGGTAAGCATGATGTTGTGATTTTTTTCTGAAAACCATAGTAAAGATCCAGCGAAACAAAGGTAGGTACTTTCTAATTTCTTTTCAGGACTCAGTCACTTAGCGCCGTTTTAATAAGCGATTGCGTTAAGATAAAAGTTTAATTTACTTCAAGCACTTTACTTTGGAACATCTACTACCTAATTATTTGAAAAAAATTATACAGTGGCTATGGTGGTAAGGTATCTCGTAAACCCCTTATGTAACGAAAAACCTTAACCTTACCTACCGTTAATAAAGCGTTTAACAATTAAAAATGTGTTGTGTCTAGTCTACCTTTAAAGTTTTACAGCAATTATTTCGGGAAAGACTAACAAACATCCCAAGTTCCATCCAAATTAATTTTAATCATTTAATCAAATAATAAAATCGAAATCAATAAATACATTTTATTCACTGTGGCATACTTATACTAAATGAACGTCAGAAATTACCACATTCACAACCTCAGTAGGCCACTAAAAATGAATATTCTGAAATAAGAGCTAGGTTAGCCTCGGATGTGCCACAGTCTTATTATGACTAAGATGTGCTTTGAACTTGCGAACTCTCGTTCACTCGACTAGATAGAGCTCCTCCAACTCCAACGAATGTTATGCTACTTGGGCTACAACGATACTTCAACTTCGAACCAACCTAAACTGTTAAAAAATACTTTTTATTTTTAATTCTTTAAATGTACTTGTTAACCTACCTTATTTTCGTAGTCAATTCATCGCACAAAACATTCTCTCACACTAGTAGAACACAACACACACTAAAACAATTTATCACTACACGATAACACTCACTTCGAACGCATGCACTACCCCGCCGCGCCACCACCTCCATTAAAAATCAGCAGTAAACTTAAATCTATTTTCAATATTCAAAACAATAATATACCTAATGCCTATCATTTCGTTCGCTCGCCGTCGCCGCGTCGTCGTCGTCGACGCGAAAGTCCACAATTCGGCGGATGCCTTGTCGGCGTTGTCTGATGTTTAGCGGAGTTGTTTGATGTTAACTTGCTCGACTTTCGGCTCTTTAACCCTTAATTTGACGTTGTACGGTGGAGCGGACACAATCTTCAAAAAACCTGTGTGTGCTATAAATGTTTTTATTTTTTATTTTTCACGATTACTTTTTATGAAAGTCTCTCAAAATATGGGTAGGAAATAAAATTTTATGTTGACAACACTTACCCTCTTACTCATAATCGCACGATAAACCTATTTTAGTTTAAACATTGTTTAAATATGCTAGCTCTAAACAAAACACTTTATGTTTCTAACCTTTAACTTTACATTTCATTATGCATAAGGGGGTATATCTGTTGGAAATAACTGGCTGTAAAGCCTAGTGGTTTATTTTTATATTTGAATATGTATAGACATGACATCTTGACATATGTTACTTTAATAAAATTATCTACAGAGAAAAACATAGTTTTTACTTTCAATATTCTCAAAACGTTATCAGCACGAAGTAATATAGTTGTTATGGCCAAATAATAATTAAATGGCACATAAAAATGGATAGTGGTGATGCAAAAAGATGTCCCTCCAATTCAGGTACAAATTTACCGGCGCAAATGCAAATACGCCTATCAAATAGAGATAGTTACTCTACATGGAGATTTAAAATGATGAACTATCTCATACTCGAAGACCTGTGGGAAACCATTGTAGGCTATCCCGAAGGAGATAAAACGACATTGGTAAGCAGAACTCGAAACGACCGCAAGGCCCTTTCAAAAATATGCTTAACTCTGGATGGTCCAGCGATAACTCATGTACGTAATTCCAACTCAGCAAAGGAAGCATGGGATGCCTTAAAGTTAGCATATGAGGATAAAAGCATGGGCAGAAAGTTAAGTTTAGAACGTAGACTATATAGATTAAATCTCGTAGATTTCGAAAATATGGAGTCCTATATAAATGCTGTTTTAACGATAGTCCAAGATTTACAAGATATTGGTAAAAACATTGAAGATGACACAGTAGCTGCAATTTTACTTGGTGGGCTAACTGCGAAATACGAACCAATGATCATGGGCTTAGAAAATAGCAATATAGCGATAACAAGTAACCTGGTAAAAACAAAACTTCTAAGTGCCTCGTCAAGAGAGACCGAATCTGAGACAGCCTTAAGAGCAACAATTCCTTCAAAACTCAATAAGAAGAAAAAGCCTATTATTTGTTATGATTGTCAAGAGCTAGGACACAAACGTCCAGATTGTCCACATAAGAAGAAGTCCGAAAGTAGGAAGAAAACAAAGGATAAAGATACTACACTCTTCAGTGCACATGTCTTTAGCCAAACTTCGCTGACTGAAAAGTGGATCATAGACTCTGGTGCAACAAGGCACATGACATCAAGGTCAGATTGGGTGACTTCTGTTGGACCAAACGTTTACGGTAAGGTGACTATTGCCAATGGTGAGGAAATTGATTGCGCTGGGATTGGTAACGTATCTATTTGTACCAAAAATAAGGTAATAGATACAATTGGTAATGTTGCATATGTTCCACAACTTAAAGCGAACTTAATTTCTGTTATGAAAGTTGTAGAAAAAGGGTTTACTGTTGTCTTTGACAAAAGTGGATGTAATATTTATAACTCAGATATTTCTTCTCATATTTCAGATGTACCAATTCTGCATGGTTCGACTTGTGGTGGATTGTATACTTTAGATTGTACTGTTAATACTCCACAAAAAGACGTATCGCTTATTACTGCAGATGGATCATCACAATATCGTTTATGGCACGTAAGGTTAGGTCACTTATGTCGTTACGCAATGCAATCGCTTAAACATCAATCTATTATTAATTTTACCAAGGTAGATAAGGAACCGTGTATTACTTGTGTTGAAGCGAAACAAACACGTAAGTCTTTTAAAAAGGTTTCCTTTACGAGAGCGACAGAGCCGTTGCAACTTATACATTCTGATTTGTGCGGCCCTATGTCAGAAGTCTCTCTACAAGGTAATAGGTATGTTCTTTTATTTATAGATGATTTTACTCGACGAATTTTTGCGTACTTTATTGCTTCAAAAGAAGAGGTGAAGACTAAGTTTATAGTTTTTCAAGCCTTAGTTGAAAAACAATCAGGAAAACAAATTAAGGCATTACGAACGGATAACGGGACGGAGTATGTAAATAGATCTTTTACGGACTATTTAAATTCGCAAGGAATAGAGCATCAAACGACTGCACCATATAGCCCACAATCGAATGGTGTGGCTGAGCGCACAAATAGGTCGATAATTGAAAAAGCTAGGTCTTTGTTGACTGGTAGTCTAAAGTCTAAAGCTTATTGGCAAGATGCTTTTGAAACTGCTGTTTATTTAAAAAATAGATGCCCCCACCGTGCCTTAAATTTTGTTACACCTTATGAAAAATGGTATGGAAATAAGCCTGAACTAAAACACTTGAAAGTGTTTGGTTGTAAAGCTATGGTCCAAATTCCCTCTTGCAGTAGAAAGAAGTTAGACATTAAGGCAGAAGAATACTATTTTGTTGGATATACAGAAGATCCATTTATTATTATTATTTATCTTTTATGATCCAAACAAAAATAAATCGAAAGGAGATATTGGGGTGGTTGATCTGATTTCTCCTCATAATTTCTCTAACAATATACAATATTCTGATGTTCCAGTGGAAGAAGAAATCCAAGAGCCTGAAACTTTTAAAGATGCTCAAGGTGAAGATCTGGAAGAAATCCCAGATACTATTCATGAAGAAGAACATCACACAACTCATGAAATTGTTGGAAATGATACAGAGACAATGCGGTATCCTACTAGAGTTAGAAAGCCACCAGATTTTCTAACTTACAAAGTTAGTGAGCCACTAATTGAGCCCGATGAACCCAATACTTATGCGGAAGCTATACATGCTGTAGATGCTAAAGAATGGATTGAAGCAATGACAAAAGAATATGATTCTCTTCAGAAACTAAATACTTGGAAACTGGTAGACAAAAAAGGAAAGAAAGTGATCCCCTGCAAGTGGGTGTATAAATTGAAGAAAGATGCAAACGGTACTATTGTAAAATACAAGGCACGTCTAGTAGCTAAAGGCTTTAGCCAAGAAGTGGGTTTAGATTACTATGAAACTTTTGCTCCAGTAGTCCGAATGTCTTCACTTCGAACACTTTTTGCTCTTGCAGTTAAGATGGGACTAAACATGAGACACATAGATGTAGACACTGCATTCCTAAATGGAGATCTAGAAGAAGAGGTGTTCATGGAACAGCCTCCAGGTTTCTCTGAAGACTCTAAAGAAAAAGTTTGTCTTTTACAGAAATCACTTTATGGTCTTAAGCAAGCACCACGGGCTTGGAACATTAAGCTGGATAAAACTCTATCCTCAATAGGCTTTAAAAGAACGCCCTCTGAGCCTTGTGTTTATAAAAAATTTTTTGGACAGGAACTTGTCATTTTGGCAGTTTTTGTTGATGACATAATTTTGTTTTATAAGAGAGACGTCATTTTTACAAAAGTCAAAACAGAACTTGAAACATATTTTAGTTTGAAAGACTTGGGAAAACTCAAATATTATTTAGGAATGAATATTGCATATGAAAATGGTATTATGCAGATATGTCAAAGCACCTACATTGAGAAACTCTTGTGTAAGTTTGGAATGGAAAACTGTAAGTCCGTACGTACTCCGTTGCAGAATACACAGTTGGAACGAATACCTGATAGCAGTAAAAATGAAACTTCATACCCATATCAAGAACTTATAGGGTCCTTGCTATATCTGGCGGTACATACGCGTCCTGACATTGCGTTTGCTACTAGTTACTTGAGCCAATTTAACTCTTGTTATGACAAAACACATTGGTTAGCAGCGAAGCGAGTACTGCAATATTTAAAAGGTACTATTAACCACTGTATTACTTACAGAAATGATAACAAGAACTTGTATGGCTATGCAGATGCAGATTGGGCAAACTGTACCCAAACTCGTCGTTCATATACAGGCTTTTTTATGAAACTTGCAGATGGGTTGGTGTCTTGGGAAAGCAAAAAACAACGTACTGTGGCGTTATCATCAGCAGAAGCTGAATATATGGCGCTGTCGGAAGCTACGAAAGAAGCTTGCTACCTAAGACGCTTTATACATGAAGTTACTAATAAATTAAATTCTGTATCCATCTACAGTGATAGCCAATCAGCTATTAAACTAGCTCTAAACCCAATTCACCACAATCGGACCAAGCACATAGATGCCAGGTTCCACTTCATTAGGGAACAAATAAATAACGAGGTGATAGATCTTAATTTTGTACCTACGGAAAAAATGTACGCAGATGCCCTTACAAAGTCTTTAAGTCGTACAAAATTTGACCTCTGTATTAGTGGCATGGGACTTTAAAGATTTATGTTATGTTATGTTATGTTACTCTTAAAACTAATTTTATTTTTTGTAATCTTTATATGTTAATACATAGTTTAGTTAACATTAAAAGATTAAGGGGGCGTGTTGGAAATAACTGGCTGTAAAGCCTAGTGGTTTATTTTTATATTTGAATATGTATAGACATGACATCTTGACATATGTTACTTTAATAAAATTATCTACAGAGAAAAACATAGTTTTTACTTTCAATATTCTCAAAAATATCTACAAATAATTATCTGCAATTGTTTCGATTCCATCTTCACCCACCCATCTTACTGCTAGTTCTAACTAGATCCATACCAAATAACTTTTTATGTTACTTTTTGGTAATATTAATTTTATACTAACTTTATTTTTTTACCAAAAGAAAACAATTTGTCGGCCAATTTGTTCTGAATTTTGTGATTTTTAATATTAAAATAAATCTCAAATTAAGTTTGATGTATTATCAGGACACGACTTTTCCCAACTATGGAAAAAGATTAAATTTTTTAGGAGTTTTTAGCATACCCTTGATGATTAAAAGGTATCAAAATAATGCTTGCTTGAAAAAATGTCGTTGTCAAATTAAGGGTTAAAGTGAATTTTTAAAAATCTGCAAAATGTAGGCCTCGGTCAGTCAGTCAGTTCCTTGTTTGCCGCGCTGTCATACAAGTGACGCTATCGCCGCGCCGTGTAATTCGTGTTAATTCTTTTGTTTCTTGTTTAATTTCTATTATTTAAGTGTTTGTAAATTAGTGTTTATTTTTGTTAATAATCTAGTGTAAGTTTTTACTTTTATAATTGTTTATACCTGTTTTGTGTTTAATCAAAAATGCCTTCTTCATATGTGTACAGCCCACGGGAATATGGCATGATGTTGATGTGCTTAGGAGAAGCATGTGGGAATGCCGCTAATGCTTTAAGGTATCTACCTATTCTAATAATTTAATGTGAAAACATAAATGTCATGTATTACACACCTCTCGTCTCAATGCCCAAATAGGTAGGTATAAGTAGCAAAAAAGATATTTCTTCTATTTACTCAACAACAAACTACATACCTACTTAATAAACGGAAAACGATAGAAAAACGCAGTACCTACATAGGTACACTTTACTTTAATCACAGCGGCCAACAAGGGACTGGCTGACCAGGCTGACAGACTGATCAAGCAGATTCGCGCGCGGTTATGGATGCATAGTTCACACAGACAGAACCTTCGAATAAGTATGAAGTTATCGATGATTTGATTATGCTTTGATTCACGTCATCATCATCAGCTGAAAGCAGCCCACTACTGGACAACCACTTCCACTAAAGAAAATCTTCACGTTGTCACTCGTTCTAGCATTTGTAAATATCTAAAACGCATGTAAAGATAATCGTTTAAAGTTCTAAGTTGTATGAACGCATTTCGTTGACTATTGCACGAAAACAAACCTCGGCAAGACATCCGCCGAGCGGCTGAGCGGCTCCGGACTTTTGAGTCGACGATTCTTGTTGAGAATTGATAGGTACCTACTAGATAATCGATAGAATAGTTGTTTTGTTATATTGCAATTATTTTTGAAAATAGATTTTAGCTTTCCGCTGTTTTAAAAGGAGGTGGCGAAGCGGCTAAGTGTTTTGCGTTCAGATTGAGAGTGTTATCGTTACAATGAAAATGTAGGTCCTTTTGGATTATTGTGTGGTTTTGTGACTATGTTTTGTGTTCAACTAGTGTGAGTGAGCGCCATTGAGTTACTATGTACCTACTAACGTAAGTTTTTTGCGATGCACGGGCTACCAAAATAAGATTAACAAGTAAATTTAATATTCTGAGAAAGGATTAAGTTCTCCGTTTCCTATTCTTTTTAAAGACGGTTAGAGCTATTTTAACAGTATTTTATTTTGTGGAGCAGTGATGATCACGGTGATTGGAGGTTAATGTGTGATTAATAGAATGTTATTAGATACCTACCTCGCTATCGTAGTTTGTTTATCGCAATAATGCACTCATACAGGTATAACTTATACCTGTATGAGTGCATTATTGCGATAAACAAACTACGATAGCGAGGTAGGTATCTAATACGAGACACATGTTATGTTATGTACAACTAATTGATACTAGTTTGGTGTAGGTAGCTAGTTTACCCTTTGAACTATGTTGCAATTAAGTTTTATGTATTCAACCGCCGCCGACTATTCGCGAGGTGATAGGTAGGTACCTAAGTAGGTACCTATGTCATGGAACGTACTTTTTAAGGACGTAAAGACAGTCATGCTGGATCTTTAGTTAGATAACTGATTCAGTTCTTTCACAACATAGGTAAGTTCCTTACTTCATACGTAATTCTTTAAAAAATAATGCAAAGCGTTAAAAAACCGACTTTGTATTAAATTATTTTATAACTTACCTACACACTATGATTTGAGCCTTGTGATTAAGAAACACTTTAATCTCAATTTAAAAACTGCTGTACATAATAAGATGAATTTAAACCAAAACTAATCAACTAAAAATATGTTAGGTATACACTCAAACTTATAATTTTCGAGATATGCATGGACAAACATACCTACATACACTTATGTTTATGTACACTTATGTTTGGCATAAGTATCTATGTGTTTGGAAGCTGTTCGAGGCTAAGAAATTTTAATACAAAAACTGATAAAACAACTCACTTACGGGATAGATTTCTTTTTTGAAGTCGGTTAATAAAGATGTGTTTTCATTGGCTCATTCATTTGTCGTTTTAGTGTCAAGTGAGTGTTTTTTTTTAAATAATGTACAAACTACGGATGTTAGTTATCTATCAGGTTATATTACGAGGTTTTTGAACTATACATGTACTATAATACCTAACTAATACCGTTTTGTACTTTAAAATACCATCTTATTTCACTATAAAAAACGATAAACTTTGTGACGATGGATTTTTATTATTCTTTTACGTTGAAGTGGCTAAAAGGATGCAGCTTAAATTTTAAGGATTACACATATGAATATGATATGTACCTAGGTAGATACCTACTTTTAATCTGATCTTATCTCGGCATTGGGATCGGCTTTAGAACCCGTACGGGGGAAACGGCTATAGTTAAATGTTTGTGTTTTTGAAAGTTTAAGTGTTTGGGTTGCGTACAGAAAGTAGGAAGGTACTTTGAGGTTACGTGGATAGAATACGCATGGCTTTTTGGCTAAGTTACCTTACTGGGCGAAAAAGCAAGAGGTTAATGTCATTATTTTCTCAGATAGGTAGGTACCTACTTCACAGTCGTCGTTTTGAATGAGTTAAAATTCTTTTACAACATTACCTATGTTTACCTAACTTTGGGACGACAATTTCGAGATAAAAAGTAGTCTATTTCCATCCTTAGGGTCAGGTCTATCTCTGTATCAAATTTTATTCAAACCGGATCAGTACTTTAAGCGTGTCAGTACTTAAGGTAGATAATAAATAATAATAAATAAATAAATCCCCAGACAATCACACCGACTGCACGGTCCCAAAGTAAGCTAAAAATAATCTATCTAAAAATAACTTCGTTTTAAGCTGCTTTGATCAGCTGCTGTTGTCCGTAGCTTTTCCGTAGTCATACGTTGATGAAATTAATGTAAACTACGGCTTTGATACATGATGAGGCATAACAAAATGCTAATTTTGAAAACATACGAGCTACCCTGCTGAGTGCCATGGTTGATCGTGGTTGATGCTCAGTGTTCACTACGTTTCGTTTGTTGAACTTTGAGACGGCGCGGCGGCACAGCTGGGCGCGCGCGCTGGCCGGGCGGGGCGCGGGAAGGGCGCGGGGTCCATGCATACTACGGTTGTGGAGGGGCGCTCAGCCCGCAGGATTCAACGGTTTGCGGAGCGCGCGTGGTTCGACAAAAATACTTGTACGCGATACATTGCCGGTAGTTTTGAAAAAATAAAATTGCGAATTTCATTAAAATTCTTCGATAATACGTTTATTTATACGTGTCCAAGCATGAAAAATGTAAAAAAAATATTTAAAAAATGTCCAAAAAAAAGGTCTCAGATTTGAAAAAAAACTACTTTTCCGTAATCAGTATACGTAGTATAATCATACCCTAAAGTTAAAGGTCGTGGTCTTTTTACACCCTGTATACAGGGTCAATTTATAATATACTATAAAACTTTAAAATTGGGTTAAGAATCATAAGTGGGTTTAAATTACGAAGTCAAATTAAAAAAAAAAATATAAATTAAAATTTGAAAATAATTTTAGTAAATAAAATTTAAGTTTAATCTACAATTTATGACTAGGTACATAGCAAAAAAATCAAACATTTCCATCTAGTTCTTTTAAGAAAATCACTTCACCAAAACAATAATCTTACGCGAATAGTACCTACGCATCCGAGCGAAGGTCGTTGACGCGCGCACGTGTGTTTGCGTGACCCAGTTACCTACTTAGCGCGGAATCAGCTGTAATTACGTCAAACATCAGGATAAAAGGTGATTCTAATGTCCCATCACACTACTGTTACAGGCTTTTGACAATCAATTTCACGTAAAACTAATTGTGTAATACAACGCAGATTTAACTTAATACGCGCGCGGCATCCATCACGCGATTCGCCCGTGCTAGCCGCGATAACTCCCCCCGCTATCGCAGCCGTCGCAGTCGCCGGCGGCCGGTCACCGTGGCGCCTATAAAAAGACGAGCGCCCGCTACGATCGCTCAGTGCTGTTGAGAACGGCGTTGCGTCCACACTGGAACGACCCGCTCGAGACTTGCCCTACTTACTCCGCGATAAGTACTCTTGTGTTGAGAACGGCGTTGCGTCCATACTGGAACGACCCGCTCGAGACTCGCCATACGTACTCCGCGAAAGTTATATTAGTTTGTACCGTAACATCATTGTAATACTTTGCAATAAAGTTGAATTTACTTCTAAGTCGTCTTTTCATACACCACAGTGGCGACCAACGGGGCCAACAAAGTAGCCTATACAACGAAATTTGGAAGGAAGACGACTGTAAGCAAATACGAAAAACCATACAAAAACACGCAGAAGATGTCAGTTAACCTCACGGACGACCAATTCCGGCAATTACTGTCGCAAGTTGGAACCGCGACTCATCGAGGGGGTAGCTTTGCGACCTGCTCTGCTATGTTTGATGGTCGACGTGAACCGGAAGTGGTTGAAGCTTTCTTGTCAACCATATCCGTCTTCAAAAGGATAGAGAAGATTCAGGATGACGACGCTCTGAACGGGATACCTCTTCTACTTAAAGATGAAGCGTCCATATGGTGGCAAGGTATCAAAGCCCGGGTGAACACCTGGTCGGAGTTTGAGGATCGTCTCAGAAGAACTTTTGCGCCGAAAAAACCTCCATACATGCTGTACCTGGAAATCATGGGTGAAAAACAGAGTTCAACGCTGTCAACGGAGCAGTTTATTGCTAAGAAGCGGCTGCTGTTTTCGCAACTTCCTGACCCAGGTCATACAGAAGATCAGCAGATAGACATGATTTACGGATTGCTGCGCATTGAGGTTCGCAGCGGCGTATCAAGGACTTGCGTGAAGAGTTTCGATGAGCTGGTGGATGCTGCACGTAGTATTGAACATATACTGCAGGAACGCGAGGGACCACACACGGGATCTAGAGACGCCAAGAAGCCAGCCAAGCAACGCTGCACTTACTGCCGGTACGTTGGGCACACCGAAGATGTCTGCCGCAAGAAAATACACGAGACGGAGAAGACGATGTCCAAACCCTCACTTGGGACGCAGGCACCTTCACCAGCAACTCCTAAATTCGCCTGCTATGGATGTGGTGCTCCAGGTGTGGTTCGAACCAAATGTCCCACCTGCTCAAACAGAATTAAACATGAAAATAATTCGGGGCTGAGCTTCTGCGCCGTCAACGTCATGTTGGACACGAGACCAAGGCCAGTAGTTTACATTGCTGTAGAAAACACGACCATCACCGGCCACGCCTACGTTGACACCTGCGCCAAAACTAGCGTTATGTCCTACTCCCTCTACCGTTGTTTGCGGGACATAGGACAACCGTTCGAAACAGAAGAGATATGTATCAGTTTAGCGGATGGAATTCCTAGAAAACAGACGGTACTAAAAACAAGAGTACCAATTGTCCTGAACCAGAAGGTTATCTCTACAAGGTTCGTGGTACTTCCGGACTCACCTGATAACCGCACTCTTCTTGGAATCGGGTTCATCCAGGACGCCGGGATGATACTGGACCTTCCTCAGTACACTTGGCACTTCACCGAAGATCCCCAAAATGTGTACGAGTTATACCAAGAGGGTTTTACCACATTTCAAACTCCCAAGAAGACTCCATCTCCAAATTTCATTCTACAAAAGTGCGCTTTGCCAACCCTAGTTTCTCCCATCAACTCCATGGACATTGACTCTGGAAGCGACATAAGCGAAAAGGCCGTCATCCCGGAGTCAGCTGCGTCTGCTGTATCAACAAGCGATCTGCTCGAGAGGGAACCGGGATTACCTGAACCAAGTACGAGTCCAGTGTACAAATTGGCACCACTACAGCAAAGCCCCCCCGTAAAACGCACAAGGACTCTGTTTGACGGATACTCCCCCAGACTAAACTATATGCTCCGAGACGCGCAGATAAACGTACACAGAGAAGAAATAAGTCTCTCACCTAACTCGGCAAACCTGTTCCCGAGTACAGACAACACCATCCACATTGATGCCATAGACGTTACCACTGAAAATGCTACAACTGATTTCGTGTCAGTTGGATCTTCTCTAAACCCACAGCAGCAAACAATACTGAAGAACCTATTAAAAGAATACGAAGACATATTCGAGCCTAACGGAAAGCCTACGGGGCAAATAGTACATCACATTGATACAAAAGACCATCCGCCAATTTCCGTGCCACCTTACCGTCTTTCACCGCAGCGAAAACAATTATTGAAGAAGGAATTAGAGGACATGATGAACAACGGTATTATTGAACCATCATCTTCGCCATGGGCGGCTCCTGTAGTTATGGTCCCCAAAGCTAACGGCGAGATTCGACTTTGTGTGGACTACAGAAGGCTGAATGCTGTGACTATACCTGACACATATCCCTTGCCAAGAATCGACGACTTGCTACACGACGCCAAACCGACTCCTTTCATGACCACGCTAGATTTAAAAGCTGGATACTGGCAGATAGAGGTCAATAAGGATGACCAAGAGAAAACCGCTTTCATCTGCCCTTTTGGTATATTCAAATTCAGGCGGATGCCATTTGGACTACGGAACGCACCTGCAACATTTCAAAGGATGATCGACCGTTTCCGTATTGGGCTAGATGTTAAAATGCTGGCTTACCTTGATGACCTGGTGCTCTTATCAGGTAGCTTTGAGACACACATGAAAGATCTGAAAAGCACCTTTGACAGAATGCGAGAATACAACTTAACCGCCAATCGAAAGAAGTGCCGATTTTGCTGCAATTCCATTAAGTATCTGGGTCACTACATAACACCCGAAGGACTAAAGGTAGACGAACAGAAAGTTGCTGCTATTAGAGAGCTGAAAACTCCAACAAACATCAAGCACCTCATATCCTTCCTGCAAACCGCATCTTGGTACCGAAGATTTATCGAAGGATTTGCATCCGTAGCTGAACCGCTGACCAGACTTACCAAGAAAACAGCCAAATGGGAATGGGGACCAGAGCAAGAAAACGCATATCGCGAACTCAAGAGACGACTTACATCCGCTCCAATCCTGAAACAAGCCGACGAAAACCTGAAGTATATAGTAAAGACCGATGCGAGTAACTATGCGCTCGGTGCTGTTCTGGTGCAGGGGGAGGGTCCCGATGAGCATCCCGTCGAGTATGCTAGTCGCCTGTTAACCTCAGCAGAAAGGAATTACTCCACCACCGAGAGAGAGGCACTTGCCGTGGTATGGGCCGTCACGAAGTTCAGAGGCTACATTGAGGGACACCCGATCACTATTGTTACGGATCACCAAGCCCTGAAGTGGTTAATGAACATAAAATCACCAACTGGCAGACTAGCAAGGTGGGCCCTACAACTACAGGCCTACGACATTGAAATCAAATACATCCCAGGCCGCGTTAATGTGGTTGCTGACACTTTGTCTAGACCACCGTGTACAGAAGAGACAGCGAATACTTGTGGCATCTGTGCCCTTGTCGTTGATATACCAAAAAGGAAGCCCTCTGAAATTCGATCTGAGCAGTTAAAAGATAAACAATTAACAACAATCATAAATGCCCTAGAAGGAAGCCAATCTGAAAACGCTTCCTACTGGAGTAACAAAGGTTACTTAATCAATAATGGCCTCCTATACAGACACAATCCAGATGTTGAAACCGATGACGCTCAACTATGTGCCCCCGAGCATGAATGGGCTAACATACTTTCTGTATACCACGATGAACCAACTGCAGGACACTATGGCGCAGAGAAAACCTACGAGAGAATCCGTCTCCGATATTTCTGGAAAGGGATGCGGAAATACATCCAGAGTTATGTGCAACATTGCGCGGCTTGCCAGCGTTACAAACCAAACAATATGAAGCCGTCTGGATTACTGCAGACAACTGCAATGAATAAGCGTTTTGAAGTTATCAGCTTTGATCTATTTGGGCCTCTGCCAACATCTTTAGATGGACAAACTTGGGTTTTTATTGTGGAAGATGTCGCTTCACGCTGGGTGGAGTTATTTGCAATTGAAACAGCAACCGCTGAAACTTGTGCAATGCTACTTGTTAATGAGGTTTTCCTTAGATACGGGGTGCCTCGACGGTTAATTAGCGACAACGGCACACAATTCACGAGTTCGGTGATGCAACAAGTAATGTATTGCCTGAACATAGAACATGGATTCACTCCTTTATATCACCCAGAAGCCAATCCAGTTGAGCGCCGAAACAGAGACCTAAAGACGCAGCTGGCCATACTTGTAGCAGATGATCACCGGACCTGGAGCCAGAAACTACCAGCGATAAGATTCGCAATGAATACTGCGAAATGCTCTTCAACGGGGTACAGTCCAGCATTCCTTACCTATGGGCGTGAATTGAAAACGATGGAAGACAACCTACACAACTTCCGTGAGATAGTAGTGTCAGATAATTTCATACCAGAAATAACTCCGAAACTCCTACAACTAGCGGACACTATGAAAAGGGTACGAGAAACCCAAGAAAATAGAGAAGAGAAACGAAAAGAGTACGCAGACCTACGTCGACGTGCAGCTCCTGAGTATAAACGAGGAGATCGGGTCCTAGTTCAACTTCATCCATTGAGTAGTGCTAAGCACGGCACTTCCGCTAAATTCTGCCCCCGTAGAGATGGACCCTATCTGATAGTCCAGAAACATGGTCCCGCCTCCTATAAGATAGCAGCAATCGAACAACCTGATGTCGTGCTAGGAATCTACCACTGCTCTGCCCTGCAACCTTACCACGGGAGTGATGAAATGGCTCGACCTGTGCAGCCTTTGAGGAGAAGGGGACGACCAAAGAAGCCTGTGGAAACTGAACCAGTTCCACGTAGAGGACGCGGAAGACCAAAGAAAGAAGTTGCTGCCTCTTCGTCGGGTCGCCATCAGAGCCAGAGGGGGAGCCTGTAATACAACGCAGATTTAACTTAATACGCGCGCGGCATCCATCACGCGATTCGCCCGTGCTAGCCGCGATAACTCCCCCCGCTATCGCAGCCGTCGCAGTCGCCGGCGGCCGGTCACCGTGGCGCCTATAAAAAGACGAGCGCCCGCTACGATCGCTCAGTGCTGTTGAGAACGGCGTTGCGTCCACACTGGAACGACCCGCTCGAGACTTGCCCTACTTACTCCGCGATAAGTACTCTTGTGTTGAGAACGGCGTTGCGTCCATACTGGAACGACCCGCTCGAGACTCGCCATACGTACTCCGCGAAAGTTATATTAGTTTGTACCGTAACATCATTGTAATACTTTGCAATAAAGTTGAATTTACTTCTAAGTCGTCTTTTCATACACCACAATTGTAAATACTGTTTTAGTTTTGATTTTCATTAAATTAAAAATAAAATAAAGCATTAGTGCTTGAACTCTTTGTTTAAACTAGTAAATTTATTTTACAACTAATTTAATGTTAGAATGACGTGTTAAAAAACTGGAACCACCTTATTTACAACTATTATAATTAACAGAGTAGGTATGTTCAAAAATAACTTACGTTTTTACATTGCGTCCTGTCGTTGATGTTAGATCCGATACTCGTAATCACTGACAACCAATTCAAAGCAACTGCTGCACATACCGTCCTTGCTGCTGTATACACAGTCTTGCCCGTTTATGTACATTCATTTTCACTCTTAGTAAACTGTCCTTCTCAGTTCTGACGACAGCAAAGGCGTCAGTTATTCTACTTTTAAGTTCGTCCGCACTTTGAATCGTATGACCGTCCCGACCATACACCAAGTCTTTAATTCGACCCCAAAAAAAAGTCTACAGGTGTAAGGTCAGGTGATCTAGGTGGCCAGCTCACTGGCCCTCCGCGTCCTATCCATCGCTCACCTCACCGTACTCTTGACACATGTATTCACGCACATTCCTGAGAGCATTCCACATTCCACAGAGCCATTTCCAAATATTCTTGATTACTGTACGCGTAATTCGGCATTTTGGTTACTTTAATCTTACTCATCGCGCGCGCGTATCTCTAGGCAGACTGGCGAGCGAGCGGAGGGCGTCCTGTAGGTTTCAAACATGGAAGCCGTGGCCGCCGCGCGACTAACCAATAGCGTGACGTAGGCGCCGGCGGTGGCGGCGGCGGCGGCTCGAATTTGACTTTCGGCTCGTTTGATTGTGCCGCGTAAGAAGTTATAGGTATTATTTGGTAATGAAATTAATAACTTATTTTTTAATAAAAATAAAAGGAAACGTTTTTTTATTTCTTGCTATGTAGTCGTAGATTACAGATTAAAGGCGATTGAAGTTTATGGACTTACAAGAATTGTGAAATTTTAATTTAAGAAAAATATTTATATAAAATTTTTTTTTTTTTTTCGTAAATTAAACCTACTCATGATTCTTAACCTGCTGTAAAAGTTTTATGGTGTATTATAAATTGACCCTATATATGAAAACATTATGTATATTTATAAGAATAGTAGTAAATTTAAAACCATGAAAGATAAGCATGATAAAAATTATTCTGTAATGACAAGGAACGACCATAAATTAGCGTTTCCCAAATTAAGGCTGACTAAAAGCACCAAATCATTTATGGGAATGTCAATACGTATTTATAATAAAATACCACAGTCAATTCAATCTCTAACGTTTAATAAATTTAAAAGAACTATCAAAGAAACATTATGCAAAAAAGGCTACTATAAACTCAAAGATTATTTAGATGACAAAAGAGCGTGGGATTGATGTCTCCACAGGTTATTTCCAAATATTAAACATAAATCACTATGTAAGCAGCTTGGCTGCGACATGATATTGGCAAGCACGAATAGCAGTCTTCTGTTTGTTTGTTCATGTCATAGCAGAGCTCTGCCAAATTGTACCTATAATAAGCACTTTTTACAAAAGAGTGCCGAGAGTTTTTTTTCCGCCGGCTTTTTTCCTCTCGGTCTACCTAGGGTTCTACTTTCATTTCGTTTTTTAAAGCCGAAGAAGAAGTAGTAGACATCACCAAGACATTGGTGGATAATGGGCGATCATTATCTTTATAAGCTGAGATACGCACACTTCTCGACGGAGGCCTTCCCCAGGATTCGTCATGTCGTCCGGACCCGCGCCGCCCTCATCCAGCATTTGACGTTCGTAAAGTGTATAAAATTACCTACTACGAATAAAAAGTTTTCATTTCATTTCATTTTCATTTCATTTCATTTCAGACTGCGGGGACGCCCGAACCCCCCCGAGTTCGCCATCGGGTCCTCTCAAACCGGTCGCCAGCCGGCACGATGGAGCCTCCCGGGATTTTTCGCGAGGTGGCGGGGCAGCCTTTTGCATGTGGCTGGCATGCTACTTGGGCCCCCTACTACCTGCGGTCGGCCAGCGGTGCACCGTGCTTCGGATCCCGCTACCCTCCAAAACGAGTCTCCCGGTGAGTCATTATCCTACGAGTTGAAAACAGTTCTCCGGTGCAGCACGATTACTCAGACCTATCCTCCTCAATGGCTACACTAGACATCA
Organism: Stenoptilia bipunctidactyla; assembly: GCA_944452665.1. Lineage (NCBI taxonomy): Eukaryota > Metazoa > Arthropoda > Insecta > Lepidoptera > Pterophoridae > Stenoptilia > Stenoptilia bipunctidactyla. Next base: position 294,554 of record OX101740.1, on the reverse strand, counting down.
TGCCGGAACGCAACTAGGTTACTTGGCGGCATGGTTTTGTCTAGTGAGTGGTGACAAGCCACGGCCGAAGCCTACCACCAGATTTTACTGCTCGTTTAGCACCACCCAGGCACCACGTACAAGGCATCGAGGGCTAAACCTTGCGGACGCGAGCAGTTTTCAGTCCCCAAACTACATTCATCATTACTTACTTTTTTCCACTCATTTTAAAGATAAATATTGAGTCGATTTCAAACATTTCAAACTGGATTTCTTTGATGTTGAACTTGTTGTTTTTTTTTATGTTGGATTGTTGACATAAAAACAAATGAAAGAATGAATGAATATCAATATTGATCTAAATACTGATTGATTTCTTGATATTGATTCCAAAAAGCATACAATCACTTCGTTCTAATTCTATGGTTTAATTTTATATTGTCATTTTCTATAAATGGCAATACTAAAGGGAGAGAAGGCCTTATCCCCGGCGATGAGCGTTCTCCACTAACAAGCCCGTGCTCGCAGGGAAGATACAATTGACAAGCGGTATAAAATCTTATCCTCTCTTCAGAGGTATTTTATCCCCAGCCCGTGCTAGCCCGGCTGAGCTAGTTAAACTTCTTTCTCACCGCTCTCTGTGTAAAGATACTCAGTACTCGCCTTGAATAATTATAAAAAAAAAAAACTGTGATATTTATCAGTATTAACATCTTTTATTTTATGTCATAAGACCTGCGAAGTAGGACCTACCCCGCTACATCTTGGATAAGTAGGATCTAGGGTGAGTCTAGGGTGTTTACGCTCAGAGTATCTTTATTTTGTGACCTGTGTTTTGGTAGGAGTGTCTGGTTTTCTACAACTTATGCAATCTTCACTCCGGGCACAAACTGAACACTCCCTCCAGAACACAACGTTACATAAGTAATCAAATGCTGTAGGTCTTTATAATAATTCAAATACTTAAAATTTTAGTTCAACTTATAAGTATAAAATTGTATGTTCCATTTGCCCAGCTTGCCTCTCTATTAGTAAAATATAGAATAGGTCAAGTAAATGTATGATTTAAGTTCAATAATTAAGGGTGAAGTAAAATGAATAGTGTTAATTCTTTGAATCAAACTATAATTAAAACCCTTTTTATTAAAATTTACGTGTTTTGAGTAAGATATTAGTAAGTACGTCCGTCTTGTTTAGTCATTCACTTAAGAATATTAGTATGCAGAGTATTTTTATGTTTAAGTTTAGTATTTTAGTATTCTAAAGTTGTGAAATGTAAATTACAAAATTATACAACTAAAGTTTTGGTGGGCGGCATGTTGTATCTTAGTCTAATATCTTAGTTTCTATTTAAGTTTTGCAAATTGTAATATTAAACAGAGCCAATAAAGATATCGTTAGTGACAGACGTGTAGTTTATATCATACAGTCCAAACCAAAAGCAACCTTATCACCATAACACATGAATATTCGATTGTGAATATTTCTACGAATTTCGAAAATAGACAAGATATTAAACAAGATATACCTTTTTTTTTTTTTTATAAGTGACTAAACCCGCGTTTGACCTCAATCTCACCTGATGGTAAGTGACGATGAGGTCGAAGATGAAAGCACACGGGTTTAGGAAGGAACTGGCTCTTTATACAATATTGCCGGAACACATTACCGCCGGAGCGGTAACATTTGGCGGCAGACTTTATATAAAGGGTGGTCGCTAGCCAGGCGGACCCAGAAGGGATCCTACCACCAAGCAAAAACCTATAGATTTAACGGATCTCAATATGACGAACCGGGATCTCTCCCGAACGCTTAGTCGTCGAGTACCTACCGTTATAAGAATATTGTTCATTTTATAGCGATATGAAACAAAGTTAATTTGGTGCAATTATGTTTACGCGAAACTATAATTAACATTAATATCTCTATAATGATTATGTGCAGTAATGACATGGACGGTGTCGCTGATGACATTAGGAACGGCGGTAGTTATCAGCGGCTATGCGCATTAAGTAATGCGACCCGGCCGTGACCGCACTATCTTATCGCCGCCGTTTCTCCCATTACCAATTTGAGCGCTGATATGTAGCGCAAACTGAACGTTGATATGAGACCTACGATTACATATTGATACTATTCTATTGTTAACTCGAGTTTGAGCTCAATTTTGAGTGACAAGTAAAATCCTATTTCGTATAAAAGATAATTTTCTACGCTAATTCAAGATTTCGTCGCCCAATAGAGGCGATATTTTGCTTGGAAAATTGCGATCCTTTAGGCCTTTTAAAATTCCCTGGGCCCGGAGCTCATCGCAAGGGTTCCAAGGTAGAATTAACTAAGATTAATACGTAGAAGGCTCAATTTGATAATATGATATAAAACCAGAGTTAAAGACAGTGGCGTGGCCGACATCGGCCTGGATTACATCATCATCATGATCAATATGTTTTTCATATATCAATATGTCTTCAGGATATTATTAATCTCCTGAAGGTTACTGATCCCAGTCAGTCACGTTTAACCACGTCGACGTTACCAGGATCCTGAAGGATATAGCTACCCTGAAGGCTTCCCTGGCTGCTATCGAGTTTGAAGTTACAGGTCTCACTAGAAACCATCAGTGAGCTACGGGCTGAAGTTGCAGAGCTAAAAAACACTTTAACAGTCAGTAGGTAACCTGAGGCTAACAACGTCAACACGCGACGCGGGGCATTTAGTGCAACGTGTCCAAGTTTCGAGTCTGCAAAACTTGACTCATCGCCGGCCGAGTTGCTGTCACCTTCATCGTCGCGTCAGCCCCGAGACGAGACTACGCCGCAGCTGCCTCCCACCAGCAGCCCCCAGTGCGAGAAAAAGAGGTTATTGTGAAGGGTAGCGAATGTCAGCGCAACGAGCACCTTCGTACTGACGTTTGCAGCGAACAGTCGAAACAAGATGGCTTCATCAAGGTGGAGCGGAAGAAAAGGCAAACAAAAATTGCGGCAGCGCTCCGACAGGACTTAACTTTCTCCTTCGTCCCGCTGTACCCGTCACGTACGTGTACGTTTCATGTCTCCATTAAACAACGAAGGATGCTGATGTCGTTTGGAATTTGGAGAAAAAGACGAAGTTTTGGTTCAGGGTTGAAAAACTGGAGACGCGCAACATGGTAATCTACAATTCGTTTGTTGTGCGCGTACCCCGGGACCGCGTATCGGTGTTCCTGAAGGAGGAGCTGGGGCCGAAGGGACTCATCTTCCGCAAGTTCTGCGGCCGCCTGCCGCCCTCAGGAGCCGCCAACCCGCGCCTCACGCCGCCGCAAAGTCGTGATTTGCGGGTATATAATTTATATTATGTTGGTTCATACGGTATTAATTTTACTATGGGCCTCTCTAATCAATTGTCATTGTATTTTTGTTTACATTGCCTGAAATAAATCTAATATATAAAATTCTCGTGTCACAGTTTTCGTTGCCATACTCCTCCGAAAAGGCTTTGATTCCGATTTTGATGAAATTTTTTGTGTTTATCCGGTATCTATGAGAATCGGCCAACGTCTATTTTTTTTTTAATTTATATGGCAAAACAACGTTTGCCGGTTCAGCTAGTTATTTTTATATTATTATTATGATTTAAGGTGAAAGTGTAGCGTGATGCGAGCAGAGGAGTGTTGTGTGAGGTGGTCGAAGGAGAGTAATGCGCGTCTTGGTGGCAAGACGGTGCAGGTGCTGCGTGTGAGGCGGCGGCACTCACCGGGTCGTCGCGCGGCGGCGCGGCGGCGGCCGGCAGCGGCAGCGGCGCGGGGCGCAGCTGCGGCGCGGGCGCGCGGGGGGCGGCGCGCGCGGCCGCCGGCGCCACGCGGCGCAGTGCCAGCAGCGAGCGCGCGCGCAGCCCGCCGCCCCCGCCCCCCCCCCGCGCCGCCCGCCAGCCCGCCCGCCGCGCACACCTCGTCGGCGTGCACCTCGCTGAGCGCGCCGCCCGCCAGCGCCACGCGCGTCACGCGCCGGCAGCTCACGCCGCGCGCCGCCGAGCCCTCCCACGAACATGAGCGCTGCCACAGAAACACATTACTACAGCACCTCCAAAATTCATGTGCTTACCTATACAGAGTCAGAACTCACCGCCAAGCCGAAACGGAGTGACAGGATTGATTGTAACCATCATGAGAAAAATCAGAAAAAATCTATCCCATGCGGTTTGAAAATTATAGCCATTTAAACCTAGAAATTTGGTCAAACTGTAACCATTTTTAGGTTATTGTGATTAATTTAAGCTAATGTCAAGCCTGGCACTGACCTTGAACTTCCTGATGAGGTCAGCGGCCGGCGCCTCGTAGTGCACCTCGCAGGCGCCCGACACGTCGGTCTCGTTGTACTCGCCCGCCTGCAGCTGGAACTGTGGGGCCAGGCAATGCAATCAATCATTTGGTGGGAAAAGGTCGTAAAAGGCGACTAATCACCCCCACTTGGTGGTAGGATCCCGTCAGGGTCCAACTCGCTAGCGACCACCTTTCATATAAAATCTACCGCCAAACAATACCGCTCCGGCAGTGATGTGTTCCGCCAATATTTTTGGAAAGCCACTTCCCTCCTAGGCCGCGTATTCATATAAAAGTGCTACGTCCGCACTGTACAGGCGTGCGGTAGTTCTCATACGCGGCTAACTCCCGCATATAGGTACTACACGACCGTACATCGTTCTTCGATTAATAAAATTTAAAAAGGTTTTCTGCAGAACCTTCCTACGCGGACGTACGGCGCGCGCGTAAACACGCGTGACGCGGCGTTGGCCCTTGGTCGTACAGCGCACGGACAATCCTTTTGTTTCACACAAAACGCGCGGTGCGGCGACAGTACGTCGCCGGTACCGCGAACGCTCGACAACCCAGGACGACAACGTCGCAAGCATCACGTGTGCGGTGAATAGACGTTGGAGCTAATTGCATCAAATTTTTGTTGTTTTAAGCTCACAGACATGTTGGTATTTGTAAGCATTCGCACTCGCAGCGCGAACCACACGTAAACTGTGTTACAGTACACGTATCTACAGTAATTCAACTCGGCCGAATCTTTTAAATAAATGCCTACAGTTACGCGGTACGTAAACATGCGATAGGGCTGCCCGCCTTCAGCATCTTAGTTATATTTGACTACTTTGTGTTTCGATTTAGTTTTGTGATCATTGTAAATAAACTTTTTTTTATATAGGTAAATAAATAAAATACTTTGTGACTGGAATAGGAATAGGTGTTCAATAAAAATGCTCGTTGTTTTTTGATTGATATATTTAATCAAAAAACCATGTTTATGTTTAAAAAACAAATCGGTATAAATTTGCTAGACTAAAATATTTGCAATTTAAGTTCAAAAACAACTATACGTATAAATAATAGAACAGACGCTCTTACTTATTAAGAAATGGTTTGGAGTTAAAGCCCTGAAGCCTACTGAAAAAATCTGAAACATTATGTATTTTTATTATGATGGCATGCCCATTTGATACCCAAAACACTTATGAACGAAAATAAAGTTCATATAAAGCTAAATGTCTATTTTTAATTTACTGCAGACTGTACTTTTTTTTTTTTTTTATAAGTGACTAAACCCGCGTTTGACCTCAATCTCACCTGATGGTAAGTGACGATGAGGTCGAAGATGAAAGCACACGGGTTTAGGAAGGAACTGGCTCTTTATACAATATTGCCGGAACACATTACCGCCGGAGCGGTAACATTTGGCGGCAGACTTTGTATAAAGGGTGGTCGCTAGCCAGTCGGACCCAGAAGGGATCCTACCACCAAGCTTCTCAAAGTTTTCGTGATCCCGCTCAAACCACTAGTATGAGGTTTTAAAATTTGCCGTGGAACCGCTGGTACCTAAATCATGGGCCGCTGGGAACTTGCCATTCTGGGTATATTTCATGAGTCTAGCTGTTGTTGTTATTAATACCTAAAAAAGAAATACTTTATCTGCGAAAATTTCAGCAGGTATCTATTGACAGATAGACGGGCAAATGTATTTATTTATTAAAGAAACAAACAGCTTAAAATATTACTTATAAACAGAATTAACAATAAATATTTCATTAGCCAAAATAGTTTCCAATTTTAATTTAAAAGTCGTAATGAGATAATATTAATAGTACCTAATCTGATACAATTTCAATTTAGCCCTGACAATAAAGGAGATCTTTTAACTCTACTAAATTTTAATTGTTTCTCGTATTATTCATACACACAGTACAATAAAGAACTATTATTAAGTAATCACAAAATACCAAGTCTTTACTTTGAATTATAAAACCTAACAAAACAGAACACACATGCCCCGAGGTTTTAACACAAGCTTACTTACCTACCGTAACATGATTCATGAACCGCCCTGTAACTACCTATTTTATTCGTGTCAATTACTTTCCTTTACTCTATTCACTTTATTTATCAAGCCAGATATATTTTTTTATCAATCAATATATACAGGGTGACTGGTACCAAACCCGCCATAGCAAATTAGCATATAGAGGAGGTCATTTGCTAATTATTGGACCTTACTTTCCCTAACTAAAGTTTTATACTTTAGGAGATATGTCAATTTTTATACATTATTGAGATTTTTCCAAAATTTGACCTTAAAGCATTCGTAACTTTATTTTTCGTCATTAGTTTAGAGTTTTTTTATTATTTCTTGGTAGTCATTAACATTTGTGAATAAAATACGTCGGAACTTCCCTCAAACTAGGGTTAAAAAATAAGACGCTTATGCTTTTAAAAAAAATCAATAAAGAAAAATTACTTTGCGATCAAATCCAACCGGAAATAATAAAAAAACTACGGCGTTTTAATAATTTATTCTACTCTAAATTAGTTCTCTAGTTTGTCACCTTACCAACGGTACTAAATTTGCAACGGAAAGTTTGATTCGCTAAACATCGGTAGGATTTTCAGGTCAACCAGTCATTTTGATCAAAAATAGTGAAGGTCCCAACGACAGGATAAAGCTAATTTAGCAAAGTAGTTTTTGCAAATTTATGAGTAGGTATTAGATAATAGAAATTGAGTGCTTAGTGTACTTAATTTTTTTTTTTACTTTTACCATGTAAAGCAAGAAATCAGGAAAAGATATCGAGCATCAAAAGAAAAATTTAAATAGAGTTAAAACTAAAAATTCTGCTCGAATTGCTGCCCGCGATTTCTGATACATGCCCGATATCTTTTCCTAATTTCCGTGGTGGTAAGACTGAGTCTAATTTCTTGTTTCATAACAGAAAATGCATTATTAATTTTTTGAATTAACTCATCTTTTGTGGTTACTTCTTCATTGTAGACCAACTCTTTGGCCCGGCCCCAAACGTAGAAATCGAGAGGTGTCAAGTCTGGCGACCGAGCTGGCCATTCAATTGGCCCACCTCTACCGATCCATGAATCGGGGAATGAACTATTTAAAAGTTCTCGGACGTCCAGCCTGAAATGCGCCGGGCACCCATCGTGTTGAAACACAATGGGCGTGTCGTCGGTTATTCCATCCAACAGCAGATCAGGCAAGACGTCCCTTAAAAATTCTAAATAATTTCCCCCATTTAAAATGTCTGGTAGGAAATAGGGTCCAAAGATATTACGACCAATAACGCAGGCCCACACATTAACAGAAAATTTCCGCTGGACCGATGTAACCCTCTTTTTATGGGGGTTATCATGGGACCAGTGGTGCAGATTGTGGAAATTGGTGATGCCTTCTCGGGTGAACTGTGACTCGTCGGTCCAAAGGATACGCTCCAGAAATGTTGGGTCGTCGACATCGGTGTGAAGAACGAGGCGACAGAAATTCAACCTCCTTTCGTAGTCGCCATTTTCAAGCCCTGCCAACACTCCATTTGTTAATTATTTACGTAAATGTTATTCTAAAGACAAAATTTGATTTGGATTATGTTACATCGAAGCTCGTCGTAATATTAATAATTTCTTTAATTCTAAAGATAACACTGGTCGCTTTAGTGTAAGTAGGTACATAAATAAACTCAAAATTACCTTGAACTGGCGTGTAATGATACGGGTGTTGATGGTCCCCATGCATCACTGACCAGACTTTCCACTGGCTGACGCCCAAAGCGGCAGCTACCACTCTGGTGCTAGTCGTGGGATCTTCTTCAAAAGCTGCCAAAATCTGCTGATCAATTTCAACAAGTAATTGTCGCACAGCTGCTTGGGGTACCCTGACGTTCAAGTTACCCGTTTCTCTAAACCGACGATATGTGGTAGGAAATGTGTCACGGTCAGGTAAGCGTCTATTTGGATATCGCTCCTGGTAAATTCGCCGCGCTTTGCGGGCGTTACTGTGTGCAGCACCATACGCCAGCAGCATGTCGGCGTATTCTTCCCTTGTGTATCCCGGCATTTTAAAACGAAATGTCTTATTTATTTATACCTGTGTCTACTCAACTATTTGTGAAAGCACACGAAACGGAAAGGAAAAGCATATATGACAACAACTTAAATGTCATAGAGATGGGTCCGACCTCATCTTTTTCATTTGACGTCTAAAAGTCATTGAAACTGTCATTGCAAATGAAAAGAGTTGGTCTACAATGAAGAAGTAACTACAAAAGATGAGTTAATTCAAAAAATTAATAATGCGTTTTCTGTTATGAAACAAGAAATTAGACTCAGTCTTACCACCACGGAAATTAGGAAAAGATATCGGGCATGTATCAGAAATCGCGGGCAGCAATTCGAGCAGAATTTTTAGTTTTAACTCTATTTAAATTTTTCTTTTGATGCTCGATATCTTTTCCTGATTTCTTGCTTTACATGGTAAAAGTAAAAAAAAAAATTAAGTACACTAAGCACTCAATTTCTATTATCTAATACCTACTCATAAATTTGCAAAAACTACTTTGCTAAATTAGCTTTACCCTGTCGTTGGGACCTTCACTATTTTTGATCAAAATGACTGGTTGACCTGAAAATCCTACCGATGATGTTTAGCGAATCAAACTTTCCGTTGCAAATTTAGTACCGTTGGTAAGGTGACGAACTAGAGAACTAATTTAGAGTAGAATAAATTATTAAAACGCCGTAGTTTTTTTATTATTTCCGGTTGAAATTGATCGCAAAGTAATTTTTCTTTATTGATTTTTTTTAAAAGCATAAGCGTCTTATTTTTTAACCCTAGTTTGAGGGAAGTTCCGACGTATTTTATTCACAAATGTTAATGACTACCAAGAAATAATAAAAAAACTCTAAACTAATGACGAAAAATAAAGTTACGAATGCTTTAAGGTCAAATTTTGGAAAAATCTCAATAATGTATAAAAATTGACATATCTCCTAAAGTATAAAACTTTAGTTAAGGAAAGTAAGGTCCAATAATTAGCAAATGACCTCCTCTATATGCTAATTTGCTATGGCGGGTTTGGTACCAGTCACCCTGTATAAAACTGTTCCGTTACTGACTGAGTTACTGCGTGACTGAGTGACTGACAGACAACGTACAGCCGTAACTACTGGGCGTAGAGAGCTGAAATAACACGTTTCATTTTAGTATGGACGTCTGGCCAGCACCTGTGGCAAAGAAAATAGTTGTGGAATACCATTATGAAAACGCTTAAAATAACTGTTAATTAAATTGTTAGTTACTTTTCGTGTACATTAAGAAAAACTACTTGAATCGATAATGACCACAGGTGACTGACGACCCCATATTGAAGTCATATTTTTACTGACATTCCTATATTTTTGATTTCTGCCTGGACATAAAATATGATTTCAATAAAAAAAAACTAGAAAAGCAAATTGAATTAATAAAATATTGTGTATTTTTGGTAGATATTAGTAATGGTGAAATGTCACTTCGTACATTAAGTATGTTGACCTTTCAAGATCATCTCTCATTAACCGTTTTCAAACATTTTGTTTTAAAACTCGTTTGCTTCGAAGTAATAATATATTTTTTAAGTGTTTGTAATTTTTTTATACATTCTAAGAACAAAAGACAAATCTCTATAAGTTTGGAACACATTTTATTGATAAATTGAGTACGTACATACAGTAAGTACTTCCGGACATTTTGGATAACTGTGGAGGTTTATGGCAATACCGTCGTTTTGTTTTTTCGTCTGTACACCTAAATTACTGATTCAACTTTAAATGTTGTATTATTGTTTGATTTGTTAATAATTTCCACGATCCTGAAATTTGGCACAGGTTGCGGCCAGGAATGCAACGGAACATTTGGAACATACATTCTTTAGGGGATGTAGGGGTGCACTAAGGAAGGAATTCCCGAAATTCCCACGGGAACGGGAAATATAGGACTTTTTAGTTTGTATGAAAAATCTTATTCCTTGAGTGCACCGATATGAAACTTGGTGTAAAGGTTTTTCAATGTGTGTCTGGTTGTGTTATGAAAGGAATTCCCGAAAATATACGATGTTTTTCCGGGAAATATACGATGTTTTACTTTGTATGAAAAAATCTTTTTCCTTAAGTGCATGGATGTGATACTTGGTATAAAGGTTTCTCAATAAGTGTCTGGTTGTGTTAAATACAAACAATGTTTATGCGCGTACGAAGTTGCGGGCAAAAGCTAGTAGGAGATAAAAGGAAATAACTACTTATCCATTAAAAAGACACACATTTTGTATCTACCTGCTAGGAAGTAAAGTTATTTTAAAGACTTACCTTTCAGAGTTTCCAGGTAAGTAATCTAAAAAAAGTTAATTCTGGATGCGTTATTGACAAATTCATGCAACCAAAGACAGCACAATATATCCTACTCGTATATTAAATATGTACTTCTGATGTTTAGAGAAAAAAATCACGCGGTTATGGTAAAAAATAACACACAGTACGTTCGTCACAGCACCGGCGGCAATCGTGACTGTCGGTATGAGCGCATGCTGAGATCGGGGTGCGTAGGTATAGCTCGCGTTGCGTCCGTTTGTATGAAGTTGAATTACTGAAAGATGGTTGTACTGTGACTGTGTCCGTCCACACTCGCAAATCTTCACAGCAGTGCGATCACAGAACTTTATCGAATCGTATATTAACGAATGTTTACGAATGCTCGTATAGTATGGAGTCGGTTGCAAGTTTTGAGTAACATTGTAATTTTTTATTTTACAGAAATTTATGAGTACACCATGTTTACAAACATTCAAAATGAACAAGGCACACATTTATTTAAACTGGCCGTGCGGCAATGTATAGATTTAATTTTTTTCTTAAAAACCGTCTCCATACTATACGAACATTCGTTAACAAAGATTCGATAAAGTTCTATGATCACACTGCTATCTTGTTTGTAACCATGGAGGACAAAGACGTGATTTCTGCTGCTGCTGTGTCACTGCTCGCTATTGCTTATTACAATTAAAATATTTTTTTGGTGAACTTTAATAACTATAATATGCTGTAATACCGACCACTTTACTGTAATGACGACCACTTTGGCGATGGGGTAAACCTGTCTGCCTCAGACGCCAGTGGTTGTGGGTTCGATTCCCGCACGGAACAAGAAAAAAAATGTTCCGTGTCTGGGTGTTTAACTATTTATGTATTTATATTCTAGGTTCCCCCCTAGTTCGCTACATGGTATCCCATAATACAAGTTATGATTACTTTGGGGCCGTGTAGTTGGTGTTATTGTCTGGGGATTTAAAAAAAAATACCTATTGTACAGACATCAAATTAGCAATGTAAATATTATAGATAAGAATACCAAATAAAATCGATTTATTTTGGTTGGGACAAATAAAATCAATATGTGCAAATTATATTACTTTAAGCATAATAAAATGCAAAATAAAGCTTTTTAAATAATAGTAATGTAAATTTTAAGTAATAATTTTAAAATAATAAAGATTACGATGTCTTATCGCGGTATGTCGCAGACCATAAAACCGACACCGATCCGACAGCGAATATACAAAGGCTATACTGTTTGAGTCACGAGTCAGACTCTAATAGAGGAGCTTTTGTTTATGCATATTACTCGACAATACCTAATATAACTCAGTAAAAAAATTGACTGAAATGAATAAGCTTTTGCTCTTGTAATTTTCAAACAAATGCAAAGACAAAATCTAGTACTGTATAATACATATTCACTCAAATAGATAAGCTTTTGTCAAGATGAAAAGTAGGTATATCTTTGTTTGATATACATTGCGATGAAAGAGATAAGCTACTAGAAGGGCTCCCGCACAGGAAGGCGGAGTCGGTACGGTTAGGTGCGACGACGAGCGCAGCGAGGAGGAGCTTGATAGGTTGCATATAGTAATACATGTGCGCGAGCCGAGCGAGCGAAGCGAGGGGTGCCGCGGCAGCGGCCGGTGAAGCGCCATAAATCTGGTCAGCTATTATAGTCAACCCTGGACAATCCCGACATGGTCAAAAGTCAAACGTTAACTCATCAAAATAACGATGGTCATAATGCATGCACATTTTATTCCTATCTTTGAAAATCAGAGCAATTGCCATTTAAGTATCAAATTGAAGCTAACGATCGGTAAATATCGATATCAAATGGGATAGCTTTTGTTGCTGCAATGTTAAATTGATGTTATCTCACAAAGTCTACGCGACTTCGGTCAATTTTTTTACTAAAATAGATTAGGGTTTCGGCAAGTTTTTGTCATACAAAAGTTAAGCCAGTTCAGTTTGCACTTTAACTCTAATAGTATAGCCTTTGTAAATAGGCGGCCCGACAGCGTGATATAACCTGCGGCACGGCGAGCGTGCGGCAGCGCTCCGACACGAAACGGATAAATTGAAAATGCAGGATTCGGTGGTGCCGCCGCCGTAAGCAAACTAACATCTAAACTAGCATCTTCAGGGTGCTGTTCCACTTCGTTCTGAAATGTTCGTAGTCTTTAACATTTTAATCTATTGCATAATAATATTTAAAATATTGGTACTTAGTATTGTCTAGTTTATAAATAAAGTTGTTACAGAGAAACTAAACCAAAGAAATTCTTAAGAGCCATTTTTATATGGAACCCTAAAAGTAGGAAGGTATTTGATAGGAAAACAGTAGGTACATTATATTTGGACGCGCCCCGAATATAAAATTATTGATAGCACATTTAATGACAGGAAGAGTTGTAGAATCACATTTGTTTGTTCCGATTCACGTCACCTCGTCTCTGGAAACTCGATTACAGTAGGTAACTACTGTTTATACGAGACTTCCAAAATGATGCCGTAAGTGTGTCAGTGTGCTCGCCTTATTATATTTAGGTTGGTTACTGCGAGCACAACGTTGGAGTTATAAACCTATTTTGATCTTTATTAGTTAAGTAACTTCCAATGCGACCGAGTTATTATGTGAAGTGTAATGAACCCATTTATTTAGTTTTATTTATATTTAGTCATCAGAATGGCGCAGCATGGAGCTCTGTCTCTGCTTTCACCTAAAGAGCTGTTAGTTGTGTATGTGAACGCATAATCTAGGAATGTACCAGTCGGATTTGTAAAATACTTTTTATTTACCGATAGGGTTATCATAAACATGACACGGCGTCTAAGTTTAGCGGTAAAATCGGTTGCTAGTATAAGGGAATACACGAGAATCGTTCAATATGTTAGAAAAGTGTACTGACCTGGAACAGGCTGACCAGCGCACGCTTGTAGTTGAGCAGGTGCTCGGGCTCGGCGGGGTCCAGCAGCAGCTCGGCCAGCGCGCGGCCCGCGAGGCGCGCCACGAAGGGCCCGCCGCCGCCCTCGGCCCGCCGCCGCCGCAGCTCCGCGCCCGCCCCCGCGCCGCGCCCGCGCACCTCCACCGACGACAACTACCACAAAACACACACTCAATGCTCTGCGCATTACCGCATGCTTCACTCCAGAACATAATGACCCCTGAGTCAGCGGGGCGTTTCCATCTATACCATGTTTAGACCTGTACGTTTGTCTGTCTGTCAACATACTAATATCTTATGAACGGTCATAGTTACATAGTTGAAATTTTCATTGATGTTGTGTTTCTGTGGCAGCAATTTTTTTTACATTTTATTTCAGACTAAGAGTTTCTACGTTTGACCTCAATCTCACCGGATGGTAAGAGAAGATGAGGTCAAAGATGAAAGCACACGGGCTTAGGAAACGACTATCTCTTCATAACATATTGCGGGAGCGGTAATATTTGGCGCCAACTTTATATGAAAGGTGGTCGATAGCCAGTCGGACTCGATAGTCCCTCGGATTAGTCGCCTTTTAGTAGAGCTATTCTATGCCAACCGCACACGGAATAATACTAAAAAGTAGAAAATAAATGAAGGGGGCTGTCAGCAGGAGTAATTGGGACAGTCCACATAACTCCTTTGCAATACAAAAAGAATGAAGTTGCTCCATACGAAACGCGACTTTGTTCCACTGTCTATCAACATGGCGGACCAAATCTATGATGGTCTCCGTGATGCATTGGTTTAGAGGACAATCTTGAGGTCGCGGGTTCGATTCCCGCATAATTTCAGGGTCATAATCTTTTTCATTGTGTTAAATTTTTCTGTGTATTATATTTATAAAAATAAAATAAATAAATAAGCTTTATTTGTTCCATTCTTAGGGTTAGTAATAATAATAATGAAATAAAATTTTGTTAGTAATTTTATTGTTGTACAATGGATCCCATTTGGGTAAAAGCCTCCTCCATAGATTTCCATGAGCCTCTGTCCATACCTTTCTTCATCCAACTTCTGCCCCCAACAGATATATTATCATCAGACCATTCCAACCATTTTTCTCTGCCTTCAAACATTTCTTTGCCCCTCAGGTCCCTTCCACCGGGTACTTAATAAGGTCCATCATGTACCTGGCCAGGTGGCCTGCCCATTGCCATTTAAGCTTCAGAGCATGTTTGCATCTGGTAGTTTGGTTTTTCTTCTTATTTTATCCACTAACTTAAGTTTCAAGATGCTCCTTTTCATTGCTCATTGGCATGTTGCGATTTTGGATTTTACTTTATTGGTGTATATCTATAAACTTGATTTACAACCTATGATACTTAGTGTTTTTAAAGATATGTTTTAGTTGCCGTTCAATATTTCTTTTGGGCCCAGTATATCTACCTATTCCTCAGTACAGTTATACAGTTTGTTTTAAAGGATATTTGTTTTCCTAGGTATATATGTGTATTCATATACAAATTTTTATGTTTTCCCTCAATTTCTATCCTTATTTTTTGTATTATTTCTTGGGTGATAAAGGGTCTCCTTCTCTAACACCTCTTTCTATCAGAAATTCTTTGCATTTGTTTTCTTTCGTTTAGTTGGCTGACACTGTTGGAATATATAAGTAAGGATATTTATGTACTTTTCATTGATATTACAGTTTCTAAGTGCATTCCAAATTGAGTTATATGTTATAGTATCAAAGGCTTTTGAGCAGTCTACGAATGCTTATTAAACTATGGTTTATTAAATAATTTGTATTATATTTATGCTATACCAAACAACATTATGATAAAAAGTTTAAGCAGCCAAAAGGGCTATAAACTTATACAATAAAACTGGCTTATAAGCCATTTTTATTGCCTTAGCATAAAAGGATCTTTTTTTTTCACTGCTATTCTCTGTATATATTTCACTATCACTATCATATCTATGAAGTAGGCAGGATAGCTAGAGTCATCTTCATAAAAAAAATCTCTTAACCACCCTCCATTGGGACTTTATTCTTTTAGTATGAGTCCAATCCTCCACCAAAATATTTTTTGTGATGTTTTTATATCAGAAACTTTATTTAGTGTATTTGATGTGAATTGAGAGCTATTTGATTTTTTGTTTTAAAAATGATGTTCCATTCCTCAAAACACAAAATCGACTGTAAAAAAAATAAGCATCTCACCTTAGGACTATTATATTTAGAATCGGAAGATTATTTCCTACTTATTTCATGCCCAAAATCTGTCATCACATTTCCTTAGCCAATGTACTATTTAATTACCCTGGTTGACCCTATATGTCATGTTATTTAGCTTTTGATTTGGCTAACAATAACAATATGAATAAATGTTATACAAAGTTAGGTAAGCTACTGGGTTGGCTTCATTTAGTTACGTCTTCTGCTATTAAGAACAACCTGTAACAGTGCAACCCTATAGGACCTTAATTTCACTTAAAGAAAAAACTTTGTTGATCGGGAGCTTTGACAATGAACTTGGATAAAACAAGAAATAGTACCTAATTGTTCTGTACAGGCATCAAACAGATATACACTCATACATAACTATTATAGATCAGTTAGTTCAAAGTTGCTTTATTTTTGGAGTTGTGTAACTCTTAAATTTAATTGTTTCCAAAAATGTTTCTTACTTGAAAGTTGAGTAGTGGGTTCTCATCGTCAGCATTAAGATACGTGACATCTAACGTGGAATGCAATTGCAGAATGGCATCAGCGACCGCAGCCTCTCCAAGCTGTACTGTAGTAGTCACGGCAAATTGACCACTTAAAGTGGCTTTTGCAGCTACGAAGCAGCATAGCAAAATAGTCGTCAGTATTAACATTTTGAGAAATTATTCACTTTTCTTGCTTTAATTTATTCATAATGCGCCACGCACGCTATAATTCACCGCAAGTCTTTATTCGAACTGAACGTAGATTAACATTACACACAGAGACTTTGATATCTTTATCAAATGTAACAAAACAGGAGATAATTATTATTCTCAAACTTTTGAAACTTTCCGTAGGTAGTAAACTTTTGACAGCGACTTGACTTCTAACAATCAGCTGCCTGCCTGCCGGCCGGCTCAGAGTTTATTTTTTGCGATTTTATGGCTTGGCAACCAGATATTTCCAATTTTCGATGCCATAGATAATACAGATATAAATTATTCATTTCTTAGAAACGATATCGAGATTTTCATTTCAAGTGGATGCTACTAGTAGTCTATTGAATAACTTGATAGGGTAAAATATTAAAATTCTTGCTTTGGTTTCTAATATAAGTAAATGATTTGAAATAATGATTTTTTTGATGTTGATGTTTTTTTGAATGATAATGACGTTTTGCTAATGATACTATGACTATTTTATTCCATTTTTAACCCCCGACGCAAAACGAGAGGGGTGTTATAAGTTTAACGTGTCTGTGTATCTGTGTATCTGTGTATCTGTCTGTGGTATCGTAGCTCCCAAACGGATGAACCGATTTTCGTTAAGTTTTTTTTGTGTTATAGATAATTTTGTTTCATGAAAATCTGTTCAGCCGTTTGAAGATCATCAGCTCTTTTCTAGTTGATGAGGGGATCTGACTACCTTCCATATGTTCTATCATGTGAAATTTGGTACCGTATTGCTTCAATTATATTGAAAGTATATGGTAAGGTAACCATGACCTGATCAGCCGTTTGAAGGTCATCAGCTCTCTAGCAGTTGATGAGGGGATCTGACTAAATTCCATATGTCGTATCGATTCAAAATTTGGTGCCGTATTACAACAATGATATTGATAGTATATGGTAAGGTAACCATGACCTGATCAGCCGTTTGAAGGTCATCAGCTCTCTAATAGTTGATGAGGGGATCTGACTTACTTCCATATGTCGTATCGATTCGAAATTTGGTGCCGTATTACAACAATGATATTAAAAGTATATGGTAAGGTAACCATGACCTGATCAGCCAATTGAAGATCATCAGCTCTTTAATGGTTGATGAGGGGATCTGACTACCTTCCATAAAATAGAATATCTAGAGCGTAAGTATAAATCCACAGGAATAGAGATCCGCAATGTACCTCAAGCCACAGGCGAAACCAAGAATGACCTTTGTGAAATTGTTCAACATATTGCGAGAACAATAAACGAGTAAATGGACCCGAAATCTGTGAAGGAAATATATAGGCAGAGATCACAAAAAAGATCTGAAAGCAGTGTAATTGTGGTTGATTTTACAACAGCTCTGGTCAGGGATAACTTACTGCAAAAACTAAAAACCTTCAACAAAAACAAGAAAATAACCGAGAAGCTTAACACAGGACACCTTGGCTTGCATGGTTCAGCAAAGCCTGTCTATGTATCAGAAGCACTTTCGCAAAAATCCTAGAGACTCTTTTATTTAGCAAGATCGTTCCAGAAACAATATCATTATAATTTTTGTTGGACATCTCATGGCCTCGTTTATCTTAGAAAAGATGAAAAATCCGCTCATATAAAAATCTTATCGGAAAGTGATTTAGAAGATCTAAGGAAAGGCGCATGACTCGCGCGATATATCGTAAGCCAACATTTTTGTTTATTTATTCTTCACTCAGTTGTTACTATGTTTTTAGATTATACACAAAAAAAAAAGCTTGCTATACTTACTGATAGTTTTGCCATATATTAATCGTATTATTTTTATAAACATTTTCATATTCATAATGATTTCCCGCAAAAATAAAATTATTATAAATATTGATGATAATCACAAAATTTACCAAAAAGTTGCGCATTATCCAGTTGACTTTTGTCCCGCTGCTATGTATAACAATAGGAATAACATGTATCATATGTACAACTTTTTAAATAGTATTTTAAACAATAACTTTACATAATATTTTCAAATAGTTTTAGTATAAATCACACATTTTACACTTTACATACTATGTTGTTTCTTATTCGAATTGGATTTACGAATTAATGAAATGATAATAAATAAAAATATAATTTTATAATACCTGTATATATCTGGCGTGCAGATAGTATGTACAAAAGGAAAGTTTTATTATTTACTTGTGCGTTTAACTCCGTTGCTTTGCTTTCTCTTAAAACTTATCTGGATCAACAGAAACTTTTCAATACTAATGGCGAATTTGGCAGACTTAATTGATTTTGATACTGGCACTAAATGTGAAGCATACGCATGTGAAGTGGGTGAATGCAGGAAATTGAAAGCAGGAAAATCATTGAAAATGAGCATTTTACCATCTTTATGAATAAATGTGAAAATGTAATTGAGCTTTATCCTGACTGTCATAATATAATCTTAGGTGACTTTAATTTACCAGACGTCACTTGGTTTCAAGGGCAATTACAATTAAAGAATGCAGCAAATCTTCCTTAAGTGACACGCTTATGTGATTTTTTAAATTTATCTGATATGCTTCAGGTTAATAATTTGATAAACGGCAGTAACAATGTATTAGATCTAGCATTAGTCAGTACAGTACACCATGTAACCCTAGAACCTGCTAATGAACTTTGTCGTGTAGATAGTCACCATCCACCTTTCGAAGTAACCATACATAATATGAAAAATGACCAGCTAAAACCTAATAAAACTCAAATCAAATACAAATTCCATAGTACAGATTATGAATCAGCGAACAAATTACTTGCAGACATAAACTGGGACGAATACAAAAGTTATTCCTGTGAAGATTTTTTGCATATCTTTTATAATAATTTGTGGTTAGTTATCGAACAAACAACGCCTAAAAGTAAACCAAATAATAACCAATACCCAATTTGGTTCTCCTCTAGTCTAATAAAAATCCTTAAAGAAAAACAAAAACTACGGGACAGATTTCACAAGTATAAAAATCCTAGGGATTACGACGAATTTTCTCTTTTACGCCAAAGATCCAAGAAAGTTATGAAAGAATGTTACAGTACTTATATAAACTTTATTGAAAATAATTTGAACAAAAACATAAAAACTTTTTGGCAATACACTAAATCTAAAAAAAATATTAACACCTTACCGAAACACATGCAATACGATGGTAAAAATGCTAATAATGGCCAAGATATAGCTAATTTATTCGCAGAGTACTTTTCTTCTGTCTATGATACAGCTCAGGTTAATAACTATATCCCAGACTTCCCTGAAGGTAACTTTAATATTAATAAAATTGATTTTGATGAAGGCCATGTGTTGAAAATTATAAAATCTCTTGATGTCAATAAAGGTGCTGGGCCAGATGGGGTTCCTTCATATTTTATTAAAAACTGCGCCCATACACTAGTAAAGCCGCTGACCATGCTGTTTAAAAAGTCTCTTTCAGAAGGCGTCTTTCCAAGTTTATGGAAATTAACGAAGATACTGCCAATATATAAAAAAGGTAACAAAGGAGACGTTTTAAATTATAGACCCATAAGCATTCTATGTATTTTTTCAAAGATATTTGAAAGCCTAGTTTATTCATATCTAAGCAATCATTTTCAACATTTACTTAGCTCAAGACAGCATGGGTTTACAAAAAAAAGATCAACTCTTTCTAATCTTCTCTTGTACACTAACCATTTGTCACAATCATTTCAAGATAAAATGCAAACAGATGCCATATATACAGATTTTGCAAAAGCATTTGATCGGGTCAACCACGGTATATTAATAAAAAAACTGCAACACTTAGGTATACATGGAACTTTGCTGCGATGGCTACTGTCATATTTGTCTCACCGTACACAATTAGTAAGCGTCTATGGTTTTGACTCTGTACCATTTTCAGCAAGTTCAGGAGTGCCTCAGGGATCGAATTTAGGACCCCTATTGTTTTTTGTTTTTTGTGAACGATTTGATTTTAAGAATTAAAAGTGAATGTCTAGCTTACGCAGACGATATAAAAATTTTCAGAGTTATCAAAACAACAGAAGATTGTCAGCTTTTGCAAAATGACTTAAACTTAATTAATGACTGGTGTGAGCAAAACTCCATGAACCTTTGTGCTGAAAAATGCAAGGTCATAAGTTTCTCTAGAAAGAAAAATAATCTTGATTATACTTATAAAATCAAAAATACTAAGTTACATAAAGTAAGCACAATCAAAGACCTAGGAATCACTTTTGACAGTGAATTATCATTTCGTTTGCACTATGAAAATATTGTGAAAAATGCAAATAAACTCCTCGGATTCATTATCAGGACAGCAAAACCTTTTAAAAATATTAGTAGCTTAAGTATACTTTACACATCACTAGTGCGCAGCACATTAGAATATTGTAGTCCAATCTGGGATCCCATATACGCTGTGCATCGAAACCGAATAGAATCCGTTCAGGTGAAGTTTGTCCGTTACCTTTGTACTAGAACTAAGCAAAGAATGGCTCTACCCGATTACGATGATAGATTACAACATTTCCACCTGGTCTCTTTATGTTCACGGCGGTCGATAGCATCTCTTGTTAATTTGTATAAAATTGTAAATAATCACATTGATGGAAACAGTATTCACAATTTTTCTTTTAGAGTCCCTATGAGATCAGTGAGACATCAAAAACTATTTAATTTACCCAAAACCAATAACAATGTATCTTTCAACAATCCCCTTTACAGAATGTGTCGATTATACAACAGCTTAAGTGATGATATTGATTTGTTTAATGATTCACTACCCTCTTTTAAAAACAAAATATTGAAAAATAATTTATAAGTTACTTGTTTGTTTTTTTTTTATCTTAAATATTGTTTGCTAGCCTAAATTTAAATGTCTTCTATATTATTTGTGCATGATTATAATTGAATTGTAAGCCAATCATGTAATTTTCTAATTTTAGTTTAATCTTATTATGTAAAAGTGTTTGCAATTTGTTATTATGCCTTGAAATAAATAAATAAATAAATTACTTCCGGGTAAAACAAGCCTGTCGCTTCTTATACAAAATATTAGGAGCTTAAACAGCAACTTTGTGGGCTTTGAGGCACTAACCGCAATGTTGGAGACGAATCATGATGTATTAATTTTAACCGAATGTTGGCTATCCTGTGTCTCTAGTTTACCTATGATAACAGGTTACAATGTTTTTGCAACTACAAAAATTAGGATACAAAATGATGGAGTTGTAGCATATATTAAAGATGAACTCGTTTTTGATGTCGAAGAGCCCAATGTGCAGGATTGTAATTGTCTACTCATTAAACTTGGAAATAATGATACAGCAATTCTATCAGTTTACCGGTCCCCTTCATATCACAATTTAGATCCATTTTTTATATCCCTAGATCAAATTTTAAAAAGTCTATCAAATTTTGAAAACATTGCTCTGGTCGGTGACATCAATATAGATATAATCACTCAGGCTCCAAACTCATTCGTTGAAAAGTACTTGGCTCTAACGGCTTACCATGGTCTATTTCCTGTTCATACTCTGCCCACCCGTGATAAGACTTGCTTAGATCATACACTGCTTAGAACCAAAACCGAATCTGTAACCTTGGTGATAGAATCCACTTTAACTGAACACAAGACAGTGGTTACGTGTCTGAAGACTCAACCAGTCCGTCAATTCGCATCTTCATCTCGCACGGTAGTTGACAAAGAGAATTTGGATACATATATAAATAACATAAATTTCGATTTCATTTACGAAACGATCGACTGTAATAAGGCTCTTGATTACGTCATAAATGAAATAACAAAAGGCATCGAAATCAATTCTAAAACTGTTTTGTTAGCGCGTCGAAAAAGGATAATTAAACCGTGGATTACCCCTGGTCTTCTGAGATGCATTAGAAACCGAGATCGCCTCCACAAAAAAGCTAAATCTTGTCCTGAAAACTATGTTCTAAAAACAACTTACCTTCGTTACAGGACTTTTTGTTGTATGATTCTTAAGAAACTTAAACGCACTTATGAAAGAGACCTCATACAGAAAGCGGGAAGTGACAGCAAAAAGCTATGGGACTCAGTTAAAATGATCACAAGCACGGCTAGAAATACATCACCCCCTAAAGAATTGTTGAACATATCAGATTGTCCTCGAAATTCAGTAGATTTAGTAAATCATTACTTTGTTAGCGTAGGAAAATCCTTGGCTGAAAAGATTGCTCAACCTTCGTCTTTAAATATAACACCAGATCCGTCTAGTAATAGTTCCAATTCCTTTGTTCTTCATAGCACAAACGAACTTGAAGTAAAAAACCTTATCTCTAGTCTTAAGAACGAATGCAGTGTGGGCTGGGATAATATATCCAATCGATTACTTAAAGAACACAAAGATGTTCTTGCGCCGCATTTAACGTACATTTTTAACTTGTGTTTTTCCAATGGCATCTTTCCTAAGGCTTTGAAAATATCGCAAATACGTCCAATATATAAGGGAGCAGGAGACAGATACCAAGTTGGAAGCTATAGACCTATAGCAATACTTCCTGCAATTTCCAAAATATTAGAAAAGTTGATTAATAATAGACTTACTCATTACCTTGAATCAAAACAGTTGCTATCAGAATCTTAATATGGTTTTCGTCGAAACAAGTCAACATATGATGCAGTTAATGAGCTAACTAGTTACATATCAACCAATTTAGACCGAGGTTTTAAATGTATTTCAATATTTTTGGACCTGGCAAAATCATTCGACACGGTGTCTGTCCCCACACTGCTCAAAAAGTTGGAAAAAATAGGTATTAGGGGTAATCAACTTGATCTTTTCACTGACTACCTTTCTGATCGACTTCAGTGTGTAAGGATAGGCTCCTTTACTAGTTCTGACCTTTCTATAACCTACGGTGTACCACAAGGCAGCATCTTAGGACCAACCCTCTTTCTCATTTATATAAATGATCTGCTTAGCCTAACGTTGAGTGAAGGTAGAATTTTTTCATATGCCGATGACACCGTCCTTATTTTTGTTGCAAAAACTTGGGAAGAGGCATATGTATCCGCCCAGCAAGGTTTTAATTTGGTCAAGAAATGGCTGGAGTGCAACATCTTAACTTTAAATACTGAAAAAACTAAATACCTGTCCTTTTCTTGGCACAACTTATCCCACCACCTTAATCTTGTTGCTCATGAATGTCCTGACTACTGCAACTTACTGTCTTATACACATTGTCAATGTAAGCCATTGGAACGAGTAAATTTTATCAAATATCTAGGTGTCATAATAGATGATCATCTAAATTTTAAACAACATTCGGAATATTTTGCAAAGAGAGTTCGCAAACTGATATATGTTTTTAAGACATTGAGACATGTTGTTCCACCAGTTATTCTAAAGAGAATTTACTTTACGTTGACTCAATCTCTACTCACGTATTGCATATCATCCTGGGGGGGTGCTTCCAAAACTACGCTAAAAAAGCTGGAGATTGCCCAAAGAACAGTTCTCAAAGTCTGTACTTTTAAACCTTTCCTGTATCCAACAAAACTTCTTTATGAGTATAGCGAGGTACTGACTGTGAGACAGCTGTATATACTTAGGCTAATTCTTAAGCAGCACTCTTTGCTAAAGTATTCCCCAAATATGGTTAAAAAACGTAGATAGTATGCTGTATGTGATCGCAGTTTTGCTGCAAAAACTACTGCTGTCCAGAGATTCTTTCCATTTCTAGCCCCAATCATTTACAAAAAGATAAATAAAATATTAAATATATTTCCCATGAACAAATCCACGGTCAAAAATGTCGTATCAACCTTTCTGCTCACAAAGTCATATGATGATACAGAAAAATTTATTGGAATATGTTCATGAATAATTATATACATAAAATAAGAAATCCATTTGAATGTTAATAACTTCCTACACTACACTTGTACTCACCCTCTCCTACGCACTCATTCATGCACATCACACGCACTTATTCATACACTTAAAACAAACCGAGAGGACCTAATTATTAAGTATTCGTTTAAATAGATATAAAGTAAAATAGTTTTAGTTTTTAATCATTCGACAAAAATTGTACTTTGTGACCTTTAGTACTTTGCATAATGTATCCAACTTGGTCTGAGGATAGAGACGCTGTATGCTGAAGTACGGGCTACCACCCAGTTCGGCAACAGATGCGAAACAAAAATAATTGTACATAGGATTAAGTATAGGCTTAAGTACCCTTTGTAAACCCCTTTTATGGAAATAAATTACTATTACTATTACTATATGTCCTATTGATTCGAAATTTCGTACCGTGTTACTTCAGTGAAATTGAAAGTATGTGGTACCTAAGTTACCATGACCTGATCAGCCGTTTGCAGATGATCAGCTCTTTTATAGTTAACTAGCTGCTGCCCGCGACGTCGTCTGCGTGAACGCTATGCAGCACCAAACGCACCTACGATTATAACACTGCTAGCGTGATAATATGTAGCCTATATGTTGACCCGACTTCTTAACTATCTTCATGCCAAATTTGAAGTAAATCCATGCAGTACTTTTTGAGTTTATCCCGGAAAGACAAACAGACAAAAATTCTAAAAACTATATTTTTTGTTTCTGTTTCGATTGTAGATCATACCCCAAGTATTCTTTTAAAAAAATATTCAATGTACAGTTTTGACTTTCCTACCATTTTATTATATGTATAGATGAGGGGATCTGACTTCCTTTCGCTAGTTCTATAGATTCGAAATTCTACACCACTTCCAACGTGTAAAATGATGCGTTGCGTTGCTTCAACTCTGCCGCAATGGGAATTTAGCCTTAAGTTTTTGTATTGTAATTTCTTGGCCTTGACAATTCTGCTAAAGCAGAATTACCTACCTAACCTGAAACTAATACCTACCTAAATTGCTTTAACTGATCACAAATACCTACCTTATATTCCACTTAACCTAAGACTACCTACTAGTTAAAACTTAATCTAGTAAATTAAAACTAATATGATATCTAATACCTAACTAAGTTACTAACTCAACTAACTAATTACTTTAAATACCTTCCTAATATTAAAACCTACTTTAAAAAGTACAAAATAAAAGTAAAATTAAAATTTTTAAAAACTCCCGACACAAAAAAAGACCTTAAAAACTAACAAATAATATTTTAAACCTATTCTAATTATTATCGTCCCATATAATATAATTGACTGTAAGACTTGTACTTTCAAATATTTTTATTTTCCGCGTTTCGTCGCTATACAATGTGTTAGGGTTCCGACTTTTGATACTTTACCTACGTGATATACATCAAATTTCATCGACAAAAGTCACCTTAGGGGGGGGCGCACCCCTCACCCCTCGTGATGGGGGTGATTTAAAAATTTCGTTTCTCTGGTTTGCTTTAAGTTCGTAAAACCATTTTTTTTTCATATTTATTGTGTGTATCTTGTTGAATTACATCTCATTTTAAAGCTTATTAAATTTACCAACTTTTGATACCACATTCACTAAAAAGTCATAAGAAGAAAAGAATTAATTTTAATGACTTAGAAAAAAAATCTTACTTTTTTGTAGTATTTTTTTAGTTTTTTGTCATTAAAAAAAAAACGAAGCCCTTAACAATGCATTTTTTTCTTCTTAACTAGTACTATTTGAGTTTATCTTTCTAACGATACAGAATACGACAGTTTAACTTCAAAGAAACAGTCCTAACTGCTAAGCTAAAATGACATCAAAATAAAAGACACGAAATTTACAATCTCTTTTTTATTTAGTTTTGCCGATTTTAAGTCAATTTAATAATTGTTCAAAGTGACCACCATTGTTTAATAAACAAGAAGTAGCCCTTAATGCTACTTGTTGTGTAGCTCTTTTAATCATAGCTCTGTCGGCTTTTAATTCATCAGCTGCGGTCATAATTTTTTGCAGCAGCTCTTCTCTTGTTGTAGGCACCTCTAGGTAAACCCGCTGTTTCATGGTCCCCCACAGGAAGAAATCTAGAGGTGTCAAATCAGGGCTACGAGCCGGCCAGGCAATTGTTCCTCCTCTTCCAATCCAGGGGGTGTAGTGTTCATCCACATATGCTCGTACATTCCGGGCAAAATGGGCAGGAGCTCCATCCATTTGCAAATAAAAAGACCGGCGTTCACGTCTGTACTCCAATGGTAGCTCATGTAGGAAATCCCCTCTTAGAAATTCCAAGAATCTCTCACCATTAAGATTGTCTGGTAAGACGATGGGACCTAGCAGCTCATCATCAATAATGCCTGCCCACACGTTGATTGAGAATTCGTGTTGGAACGAGGCGGGCCTCACAGCATGGGGATTTTCATTAAGCCACAAATGATGGTTTCGGTGGTTGGTTATCCCAGCTCTTGTGAATTTGGCTTCATCAGTCCATAATATTCGCCGTACGAAGTTTGCATCATGTCTCACTTTCCTATTAAGCCACGCACAAAACACAAAGCGAGCAGCATAATCTGGTTCAATTAAATTCTGAACTCGACGAAAATGAAACGGCCGTAATCCTTCCCGACGTAGAACTTGCCACACCGACCAATGCGAAATCCCAAGTCTTCTGGCAATATTTCTAGTGCTAAGTCGCGGGTCACTGGCAATCATTTCAATGATTTCTTCTTCCATGTCTGGTCTCCCCACAACAGCACGTTCATTAGGCGGCTGTCGGATTCCATGAGTGCGCAATCTTGCAAAAACGCTTGCAAAAGTTGGAGCAGAAGGTATGCGCCTTGTAGGGAATCTAATTCGATATTCCCGAACAGCAGCCGCAGCGTTTCCATTGGCGTATCCATAAATAAATACAATGTCGGCCACTTCACTTGGTGAATAATTAACTGCCATAGTATCGAGTAAGTAGTACTTAGCTAAATTCGAAAGTAAAACTTTGTAGCAATCGCAACGAGAAACGAAGGACAACTGATTAGCAAGTAGAAATCCTAACCAGTACCTTAGTATTGTTATCTCATTCACCATTAGACTGAAAGAGATTCATGTTTCGACTCGTACGATGCGCGGGGCGACGTGATTGGTGCGCTCTAGCCTTTCGGCACGGGCCTCGCCCTGATCATCCCTCGCCAACGCAGCGAGCGCAGAGGCAGTCAGGCGAAAACCTGAAGCAACCTGCTACCGCATTGCGCGCGCGCTCTAACTCGCGAGTCTTGATAGTACTTTTTGTAACTAGGACGTATTACCTAAGTAAAATAAACTTTTGATATTTTAATTTCGTGTTTCCTTTTAACTAATTACTGAACCGGGCCAAAATTTTGGCATCGTTAGAAAGATAAACTCAAATAGTACTAGTTAAGAAGAAAAAAATGCATTGTTAAGGGCTTCGTTTTTTTTTTAATGACAAAAAACTAAAAAAATACTACAAAAAAGTAAGATTTTTTTTCTAAGTCATTAAAATTAATTCTTTTCTTCTTATGACTTTTTAGTGAATGTGGTATCAAAAGTTGGTAAATTTAATAAGCTTTAAAATGAGATATAATTCAACAAGATACACACAATAAATATGAAAAAAAAAATGGTTTTACGAACTTAAAGCAAACCAGAGAAACGAAATTTTTAAATCACCCCCATCACGAGGGGTGAGGGGTGCGCCCCCCCCTAAGGTGACTTTTGTCGATGAAATTTGATGTATATCACGTAGGTAAAGTATCAAAAGTCGGAACCCTAACACATTGTATAGTAGTATTACAAAAAACTTCAAGATTTTCCTAACTTTAAATCACTGCATAAAATCTATTTCATGTCACTATCCACTGTGGATTAAATAATGTATTGGGTATATTTTGCAGTCATAAAAAGACATTTTCACATGCTTGGAACGCACCCAATTATAAAAATCTACGATTTTTTGTATTTATGATACAATTTAAATATTAAAAATATCATCTTATATAGCGGATAAAATAATATTAATTTTGTATCAACTACCTAAAGCACAATATATTTTTTCAGGAACCGTTGAGCATAAGTGACATCTGTTGGTTTAAAATGGAACATAATCTTAACCGTGTTGAGAATAATGCCATCTATCGGAAAGCATCAATACTTTTACCACAAGAGCGAATTCTAAGGAAAGGGAAATAATACTAAGTGAAAAAACACTGGTCAACATCTTCAAAACTTAGAAAAGGCCTCCAACACTTTGGCGCACCAAATAAACCAAGAGGCGTTTATGTCGGAGTTTGTCATGTCGGCGATGGCGGCTACGAATATTCTTACTCACTTGAAACATATTCAAGATAACCTGCTCGATACCTACCTTGACAGATATATACAATGGAAAACTTAATGCTCACATATTAAACCCTCAACAATTAAGAAATCAACTTGGCATTATTTCTACACAACTTTCTAAGGATTTAACTATACCTATAGATAATATTCATCTCAACATGAAAAGTATTTACCACTTGCTAAACATCAAAGTCAGAATGACTAAACAATACGTAATTTTTGAAATAAAGGTGCCTTTGATTATGAGAGACATTTTCAACCTTTATAGTCTCATACCTATTCCTTTCAAGAGTGAGAGAGGCACATCAACAGTTACTCCAATTGAAGACTATGTTGCCATAAACCTGCACAAGGACTCTTACGTTCCAATGACGAAAACAGAGATAGAACATTGCCTTCAACGCGATACATTTACCTACCTTTGTCAATTAAAAAGACCTATAATAGTATATTATGTAACAAGTGAGCGAAGTTGCTAATTAAGTAATTAGCAACGCTCACGAGTTACATACGACGTTTTTCAACACACTTGTGAGTAAAAGACAGACATACGTGATCATAAAATAACAAATACACTTGATAACAAAGCTGTGAATTGTGATTGAAAAATGGCGCCGAACCTCGCGCATGCGCGTAGGTTTTTTTTCCGTCAAATGTGTCAATGTCTGTATAGCATATACAGCCTATTTTAAGTGAAAAAAACAATTTGGAGTGGTAAATGCAAATATTTTAATATTTTATGACAAATGATTGTAAATTGTGAATAATTTGTTTAATATACAAATTTATTTTACTAATATAAGGCGCAAACATTTGAAAATGTATATGGATTTGAAGTGGTATAAAACCTCTTTGTTGTTTCTGAAAATATTTAGTGTATAACCCGGACCAATAAAATATGCTCTGTTTTCTCGCATGTTATTTGCACAAAGTTACAATTCAACTTTGTAGGATTCATTATATTATGCACTAGGGTATAATATTTTAATGCACGCGTGACTTATAGCCCAGTTTATAGTTCTAAACTCAATAGAATAACGCTCACTTTACGAGCAAGTGTGTTGAAAATAAACTTAAAACCGACAATGATTTTTGTCTAACAGTATCAAATGTATGTAAAATTACACCCATAGTCGCGTGCCAAGACAAATGGATAAGTTTACATAAATTTAATCGTTATTTATTTTGCTGTTGTGACGTATGCAAGGTCAAGGCATTATGCAACGATCGCGTTACGGCATATCAGCTGACGGGAACGAACATCATAAACTTAAACGAGGATTGTGAAATTAAAACGGACAACTTTACAATTAATACTCATCGATATTTCGAGAGTCATTTTGAAGACAAGGATACCTACGTCACCTCGTTCTTAGCACCTATCAACAACATAATAAACATCACGGCGGAAACATCTCCAAAAACAAATTCATCATCATCAAACGCACGATGGTTTGATGAAATAGATGAACAAATCAAGACGACGAAAGAACAGCAACAATCTTTAAATATCATCACTACCCATGATGTGCACCACTACGCGCTGATATACAGCATGTTGGGAGTCGCAACCGTTGTGGGGGTCGTCGTCGCCTGGCGCCGGCTGCGGCGGAGTGCGCCTGCCCCTCCAGCCGCAGGCGCCGCCGCCGGGCCCGCTGCGCCGCCCGCGGTGCCCGTGCCGCCAGCCGAGCTCGCCGGGCCTTCCGGGCCCACTCAGCGCGTCGCTGCTGCCGCCAGGAAGCCGGTGGCGGCGGCGCGCTCGCCGAAACAGTGTTGTGATACGGTTACAAATAGTAGTGATAAGGTGTTCGTAAACAATCAAACTGAAAGTGCAGTGTATTATAAAGATAGGGGAACAACACCGGTAGTATTAAGAAAAATAGCTTTTAGTGATAGTGAGTGATAAGACACAGTGCGAACTTAAAACTAAATTAACCTTAACTTTTTACTTTATTTAATAGATTTTTTATAGTTTGTCATCTTTGCCCTCCGCAAGATGTTCGGTGCAGTGCTACCAAACACTCTTATTGCACGCGTGCGGTTTTGACGTCAGTAACTTAAATTTAACCTAATTATAGCTCAGTACGTATTTATCGCGTCGTCATACCGATCGTGCGTTACTCATTAACATAACTGAACTATATAACTTAACAATTAACTAGTTTTAAGATAAACATTGCAGAACTTTGAATATAGTGATAATTAACTTTACTACATCTTTAAGTTTAACTCCAAATCAGTGCATCCCCATACCTCACCCCAAACAATTATCTTATTTCAAAAGAAACTAAGATTTTATTTAATTATACCTTTCACGCAATTAGCGATTCCATTATATGACGGAATTATTGGTAGTGATTTCATTCAACATTTTAAAATCGACATTCAGTATTCTACCAATTCCTTAAATTTAAAAGGTTATGTTATACCTATTAATTTTTCAAAACCATGTTATATTATACCCCCGAGGTCAGAAATGGTTATTAGTCCAAGAAAATGGTCAATGAAATACGAACTTTGAGCTTAAAACTTGAATTTTTGATATAAGTTACTTTGAAGCATCTAAAAACGAACTGTGAAAGGTTTTTTTAAATTCACCCCCGAGAAGGGGTGAAAAAAAATTAAAAAAGTGTTTTTTTTTTTTAATTTTGGGGAAATGGTAAGTGTAAGAAAAAAAGTTTCGAATAAAAGTTGTAGAGCCTAAAATTTTACATACAAAAGCTCTCATAACATATTTTCCTAAAAATTTAAATTAACTGAGATAGAGTAGCTAGAAGCTAGGGGATGATAACAGGAAGTTTAAAAAATCATAAGTTGTTGAAAAATTGAAAAAACTCATTAATTTTTTTCTTGAATTACTTATACGATTATAAACTTAAATTCTAGAGAATTTTTTTTTTATTGTTTAAGTTGATTTAATTTGAAAATAAAAAATTTAAATTGTTATAACTTTTTTATAAACAATTAAAAAAAATTTTTTTTCACCCCTTCTCGGCGGTGAATTTTAAAAAACTTTTCACATTTCGTTTTTAGATGCTTCAAAATAACTTATATCAAAAATTCAAGTTTTAAACTCAAAATTCGTATTTCATTGGCCATTTTCTTGGACTACAATGGCATACACGTAACTGGAAGAGATTTGATATCAATATTTTAATTTTATAAAGATTGCTATTTTATTGCTCTATGATTGGTTAATGCACATAGACGATCACTTTGGCGATGGGGTAAACCTATCCGTCTTACCTAAATGAATTTTCTTCACGTGCCGGATGCAGCCAGTTTTATACAGTCACGTCTAATAAGATGTATACATTTTCATTGAAAGGGGAATGCCCACAGCCATAGATATTTTGGCTACACATGCCCAATTTCAAGCAAGGTACTAAACATAAGATATAATTTTTTTAATACACCGGTTAGGAGATCAATTAAGGAAAAAGTTAGGGATTTTAAATAAAATTAATGTTTGTTTACGTTTTTTGATACAACTTTGATATTTATATAATACTAGCTTTATCCCGCAACTTCGTATGCGCTTAACTACCCTTCTCGTGGAAATTTCAGAAACTATACAACCAGACACCCACTGAACGAACCTTTATACCAAGTATCACACCCATGCACACAAGGAATAAGTTTTTTTCATACAAACTAAAAATCATATATTTCCCGTGCCCGTGGGAATTTTGGGAATTCTTTTTAGTAGCACAACCAGTCACTTTTTGAAGAACCTTCATGCCAAGTATCACATCCGTACACTCAAGGAATAAGATTTTTCATACAAACTGAAAAGTCCAACCCCTTCCCGTGGGAATTTCAGGAATTCCTTCCATAATACAAACAGACACTTATTGAGGAACCTTTATATCAAGTATCACATCCGTGCACTCAAGGGATGGGATTTTTTCATACAAACTAAAACATCATATATTTCCCGTTCCCGTGGAAATTTCGGGAATTCCTTTCATAACGCAACCAGACACACATTGAAAAACCTTTACACCAAGTTTCACATTGGTGCACTCAAGGAATAAGATTTTTCATACAAACTAAAAAGTCCTATATTTCCCGTTCCCGTGGGAATTTCGGGAATTTCTTCCTTAGTGCACCCTGACATCCCCTAAGAAATACATGTTCCAAATTTCAGCTCTCTACGCCCAGTAGTTACGGCTGTACGTTGTCTGTCAGTCACTCAGTCACTCAGTACCTCAGTCAGTAACGGAACAGTTTTATATATATTGATAAAATATATAATATATATGGAAGAAAAACGTCCTATCCTTAAATAAATTAAAGTAAATCTTAATCGACTACGACAGCAATCAACAACAAAAATCAGTACCTAACTTACCTACTAAAAATCCGTTAAGTGCTTTTATGTCTAAAAAAAATAATCCAATCTTTTTGTGGTAAACAAGAATTACTTATTAAAAACAATTTTTTTTATCAAATAACTTCAATATTGTGTACAACATTAATTGCCATTTTTTAAATATGAATAATAATAATAATAAATAAATAAATATTTCTGACACTTACACAAAATTATCTAGCCCACATTAAGTTTATTAAAGAACTTGTGTTATGGTTACTAGATAACTGATATACTTAAGAAAAATATAAACATAATATTGAATAAATTAATATTTTTTTATTAGAATAAACTTAGATAAACATATAAACATCCATGACTTGACGACCAATATCTGTGTTCATCACACAAATATCCGCCACCGCCAGGATTCGAACCCAGGACCTCTGGCATAGAAGGCAATGTATGTTACCACTACACCAGCCGGTCGTCGTTTAATTGGGTATGAATATTCTAACTTTATTGGTAATTTAATCCCGGGGGATTTTCTTGATAAAATTTATTCCCTTAAATTTATTCCTTATAAAATTTATTGGACCCTTGTATTGAGAAGCAAGTAGGCGCATCTGTCAATCACTGGGTTGCCGTGATCCATTTGATAGATCTAATAACGTTCAAACACAGATAACAGTTAATGCTTGTTTATTTCATTTGTTTTCCTGAAATAACTTGACGAGTAACGATACTGTTACACATGCTCTAAAATAGCATGCTAAAAACGCGCTATTTAGTATTATTATTAGTATGTTTATTAAGTATGCTCAAAAATCGCAAGATTCACAAAGCGTGCTCGAAATGAGCATGCTTGCAATTTTCAATAGTTCAGATAAAAGTTATTTAATGAATAAAGTATTACTCGACAGCTTCAAGCTCGTCACAAGTTTATTGGCATTCTATGTAATTGTCATACAGTTAAGAAAAATCATAAAACAATTAATCTGGAAAAATCAGGCTAAGTTTTCTTAGGTTTTAGGTGTATTTTTTTTATAGGATACATAAAAGTATTTTAAGCCGCCAACCTTTTAAACAAAAGGTTTGGTGGCTCAGTGCGGTGGGGCCAAGTCTGGTCTATGTACACCCCTAATTGAAGTTCATATCTACTTACATAAGTACTTATACTGATGATTTTCCATAACTCTAGGGTATTAATGCGAAAACATTTTTTGTTTTTATTTTTCATACAAAATAATTCAATTAAGTCAAAATATTTTATGTAAAAGACCTTTATGCGAAGTATGACATTGTGGAATTTGCTATCCCTTTTTTATCGCTACGCATAGTTACAGTTCGCAACGTTTTGCGTTGTACATTGTATGCAATGTTCCTCAACGTTAAAAATGTTTTTGTTGTTTACTGTATAGCTTCAGTGACACGCGTCTATTGAATAAATGTTAAAGAGATTTTACAAGGGTGACAATTTATGAACTCATTATATTAAGATTGATGATATCTTGGATAGTATGCACTTTTGAACCACATATTCTTTGGCATAAAGTATTATTTTTTAGTAAGGAACCAAACCTCAAAGTTATGGGATATCCGTATATAAAATTTATGAAATTTTTTTTTATTTCGCTGTTCTATCAAAACAATACTTTTCTTAATATCTTTCGTCTTCACGATTCATGGTAAATCGAATTACGAGTGAATACGATATCTATAGAGAGCCTGGAAATGTGAAGATGAAATGAAATGGTATTTTAATGACTTTTGATCTTGTATTCTGTAACAACTACCAATTTATTCCTTTATCAGCTTTACCCGTCTTCTTTATCTTTATTAATAAACTATAATAACACTGAAGAGCTTGTGTTTGAACGCGCTAATTGATTTCAAAGATTGTTTTTGCTTTATAAATTTTATCAAGAAAATCCCCCGAGATTGAATTACCAATAAAGTTAGAATATTCATACCCAATTAAACGACGACCGGCTGGTGTAGTGGCAACATACATTGCCTTCTATGCCAGAGGTCCTGGGTTCGAATCCCGGCGGTGGCGGATATTTGTGTGATGAACACAGATATTGGTCGTCAAGTCATGGATGTTTATATGTTTATTTAAGTTTATTCTAATAAAACAATATTAATTTATTCAATATTATGTTTATATTTTTCTTAAGTATATCAGTTATCTAGTAACCATGACACAAGTTCTTTAATAAACTTAATGTGGGCTAGATAATGTTGTGTAAGTGTCAGAAATATTTCTTTATTTATTATTATTATTATTAATATTTAAAAAATGGCAATTAAAGTTGTACACAATATTGAAGGAAGTCGAGGAAGCAATTGAGTGAGCGACAACGTTGTTTTCATTGCGGGTACAGTCACTTCTAATAAGTCATAAGGTTCAAAGAAGGATGCCCAAATATGGCTACGAATTAGCACTTAATTAATTTAAAGGTTACACGCCCAGCCAACTGAAGTTATTTGATAAAAAAATATGTTTTTAATAAGTAATTCTTGTTTACCACAAAAAGATTGGATTCTTTTTTTTAGTCATAGAAGCACTTAACGGATTTTTAGTAGGTAAGTTAGGTACTGATTTTTGTTGTTGATTGCTGTTGTAGTCGATTAAGGTTTACTTTAATTAATTTAAGGATAGGATGTTTTTCTTCCATATATAATATATATTTTAGATTATATAAATGTCAAAGTTGTATCAAAAAACGTAAACAAACATTAATTTTATTTAAAAGCCCTAACTTTTTCCTTAAATGATCTCCTAACCGGTGTATTAAAAAAATTATACCTTATGTTTAGTACCTTGCTTGAAATTGGGCATGTGTAGCCAAAATATCTATGGCTGTGGGCATTCCCCTTTCAATGAAAATGTATACATCTTATTAGACGTGACTGTATAAAACTGGCTGCATCCGGCACGTGAAGAAAATTCATTTAGCTAAGACGGATAGGTTTACCCCATCGCCAAAGTGATCGTCTATGTGCATTAACCAATCATAGAGCAATAAAATAGCAATCTTTATAAAATTAAAATATTGATATCAAATCTCTTCCAGTTACGTGTATGCCATTGTAGTCCAAGAAAATGGTCAATGAAATACGAATTTTGAGCTTAAAACTTGAATTTTTGATATAAGTTATTTTGAAGCATCTAAAAACGAAATGTGAAAAGTTTTGTAAAATTCACCCCCGAGAAGGGGTGAAAAAAAATAAAAAAGTGTTTTTTTTGAAATTTTGGGGAAATGGTAAGTGTTAGAAAAAAAAGTTTCGAATAAAAGTTGTAGAGCCTAAAATTTTACATAAAAATGCTCTCATAACTTTTTTTCCTAAAATTGAAATTAACTAAGATAGGGTAGCTAGAAGCTAGGGGACGATAACAGGAACTTTAAAAAGTCATAAGTTGTTGAAAAATTGAAAAAACTCATATTTTTTTTTAAATTACTTATATGATTATTAAAAATTACTTATATGATTATAATCTTTAATTCTAGAGAATTTTTTTTTTTAATTGCTTAAGTTGATTTAATTTGAAAATAATTTTTTTTTATTGTTATAACTTTTTTAAAAACAATTAAAAAAAAAATTTTTCTCTAGAATTAAAGTTTAAAACAAAAAAATTATGAGAATCGAAAGCAATTCACCGAAAGTTCTCAGGCAAATAGGATCTTACTCTACTCGACAAAATTTCACAAAATATAGGGTTCCCACAAACTTGTGCTATAATTATTTATATTTTAATTTCCTTATGACTGTCGGTAGGTAACTGCAATACTTAAATAAAAATATATTGCAATAAATATTCTGGAGGTTACTGTGATAGTCGCTAAGGAAACGACTGGGTCTTCTTTTTTTTGGTAATGACTGCAGCTGACCACTATTTTATTTTTATTTTACAAATTGTTGGAAAGCTTACAGCTAAATATTGCAATATAATAGTTACAATTGAATCTGATGGCCATTTAAAAGCTTCCACAGATAAGTAATAGGTACAGTTGTTATTCAGCAGTGGATACATTATTTTGAACAAAATAATTAAAATCAGCTAACATTTGTATATAGGTATAATAATAAGATAATTGATTAATGTCGTTAAAACATCTGCTTGCTCTAATAAGGTACAAGTTCTGTCCATACTTTGTTTTTGTGAATGGCACGTATAGCAGAGCTGGCCTTCTAAACGACCCCGTATTAGTACGTAGTCCCAGTCGACTAAGTAGCTCTGGACAATCAATTGAACCGTTAGCGGTACGCAATAGGTATGCGATATCTGCTACTTTTCTCCTTTCACTAAGAGGGAGATAGTGGAATTTGCGACATCTTGTTTCATAGTCTGGTAAGCATACTTTGGCTCGGAATTGCAAGTATCGCAGAAACTTTCCTTGAACACGTTCAACTCGTGAAATATAGACGTTGTATTGGGGATTCCACACTTGAGTACAGTATTCTAAATGACTTCGAACGTAAGTATTAAATAGGATTTTTATTGTTTTCAAACTTTGAAACTCCGATGACATTCGAAATACAAACCCTAAAGCTCTTGATGCCCTTTTAACAACTGCGTCAATGTGCGCATCGAATAAAAGTTTGTGGTCAAATGTAACACCAAGATCTCTGATTGACTGGACTCTTGCTAAGGGAATGTTTTTTAAAAGGTAGTCAAAGGTAATTTTAACTTTTTTACGTGTGTACGAACAAACAGAGCATTTTGATACATTATATCTAATTTGTTACGTGTACAGTAGTCCTGAAATCTGTCCAGATCCTCTTGTAATAATAGTGCGTCATTGTGATTTTTTACTGGGCATAAAATCTTCATGTCATCTGCATAGAGGAGAATTTTAGAAGAACGAAAACATGAGGAAATATCATTTACAAAAATTATAAACAGTAACGGACCTAACAAAGACCCTTGAGGCACCCCAGATGGTATGTAATGTGACGAAGACATATATCCGTTCAAAACTACAGTTTGGCATCTGTTTTGAACGCAAGAAGAAAACCAGCGATGTAAATCCCCTCGTATGCCAATAAGCTTTAGTTTTTCAAGTAATATGTCGTGGTCAATACGATCAAACATTTGCTGTAATCGGTATAAATAACGTCAACTTGAGATTGGTCTGACATATGGTGAAAAATAAAGTCAGCACAAATTAGAAGATTCGAAGTCGTGGATCTACTTTTTAAAAATCCATGCTGAGATTCGCTAAAAACGTTTTTCAGGGTAGAGTATACCTGGGCGTAGATTATTTTTTCTAATAACTTGGCAAATAAACATAATTTTGAAATGGGTCGGTAGTTTTCGACGTCATTTGTGGGCCCTTTTTTGTGAATTGGGATTATTTAGGCGGATTTCCAAATTTGTGGAACGGCACCTTCAGAAAGAGATCGTTGAAAAAGAATAGTTATGGGAGTTGTTAGACTAGCAGCACAGTTGAAAATAAATATAGCAGGTATACCATCCGGCCCAGCTGACTTGTTAAGGTCAATTGTTTTAAGTAGTTTTAGTACTTCAGCACATGTGATATTAACTGTGGAGATATCAGAAGCAGAAGATAATATGAAGTCATCTAAATAATTCGAAGGTGCCCCTGATATAGGGGTTGAAAAAGTTGATAGAAAATAGTCAGCAAACATATTACAGATTTCTTCGCCTTCGTCAGATGAGCGCGTGTCATAATGGAGTACTGAGGGATAAGAATTGCCGTGATTTTTACTTTTTACATACGACCAGGGGCCCGAGTCTGTAACTTTAAAAACAAGCCATCGGTTGCCGATGGTTCGATTTTGGCAGTCTGTAACGCACACACGTACGTCATACGCACCACTGGTGACCACTGGTCTTTTGC
Source organism: Stenoptilia bipunctidactyla (assembly GCA_944452665.1). Lineage (NCBI taxonomy): Eukaryota > Metazoa > Arthropoda > Insecta > Lepidoptera > Pterophoridae > Stenoptilia > Stenoptilia bipunctidactyla. The sequence goes on along the minus strand of OX101740.1, from coordinate 255,633 downwards.
CTAAATTGCGTAGTCTGTAAGCGCGAACAATCGGCGTGCCATCGGTTCGGTGCTACATATTGGTAGTCTGTAAGGATTTCTGACACATGTTTGGTCACGTGATAGCAACCATCGGTGCGTTTTGCACTCAGAAGAACAAACATATGGAAGTGAGTTAAAAAATCTATTTGATATAAGACGACAAAATAGTTATGTCTCTTTCTCGTACGAATATTCTTGCATATGAAAATCTATGTTTTCGGATAAACACTCTGTTTGTCAGTACCGTCGTCAGTATTTTCAATGTACTTTTGCTGCCGAATGACGCCATTTTAGTATCCCGTGTTGTTTACTTGTGGAAGTGCCGTCGAGAGATTTTTATTATCGATATCGATTACGGTCATGATGCGCGCTGTGTTATTTGGTCACCGGTTAGCCTGTATAATGCATATATGAACCGAATGTTATGTCAATAATTAGTTGTTTAGTTCAGTCGTTACCAGTAAAATTTCAGCCTAGTACATTTGATAATTAATGAGATAATACGATAAAAAAAAAGTCATTCGGAAGTGAATGACTATGTTAACCCAACCAAGTTAAGATTGTTACAAAACAGCGAAAACTTTTATTGGTTTCTCCGGCAGGTTTAAGAAACAACTTATAGATAATTATCGACATTAAAAAAATATCGACACATCCATCCCTAATCCGCCATGTTTGTTACCCGATTTGTTTACGTAGGTATACAACAAAAGTACATGCTTAGGGCAGTTCCATAGGTTTGTTCTTCAGAGGTTTTGCAACAGTTGATCTTGGGACGATTGTTTTAGCAACCATTGTGAAAAGTTTTATTATTTTTAACAGAAAAAAATAAGTTTATAGATAAGTTTTGTTGGTGCGTGACTTTTTATTTATTGTTTAATGGTTCATTGAGTGTTAAGTGATTTTGAAGATTATTGTTTTGTTTTAATTTATAAGGTGAAGATGAATTCTCTTGGTTGGGCAATTTTCGAGTGTTAGGATGAATGTAACATCGTTACTATTCCATCCGGTCTGTGCTGTGGTTACTAGGGCAACGTTGAGTTGTTGACTCGCTGACATGGCATTGTTAAAATATATTAAAATAAAGTTTACTTTTTGAATGTATATTGGTTTACTTTAAAGTGGTAGCAGAGCTTAAACATGCCATAATTGTGAAATAAAGCAAGAATCGTTCATATTTTGCAAAGTTTCAACGAAGATTCGACAAGAAATATTAATTTGCATGCACTGTCAAAAATCGTCATGGAAAAATCGATAGCAGAGGCAAGTAAAATTAATATAGGATTACTTGATTCGAAAAATTATAAAACATGGATCTTTAAAGTGAAGTTGGTGCTGGATGCGATGCCAGGGGCAATGGAATTGTTGGACGGAACTAAACCAAAGCCTACCTTAGCAGCAACGGCAACTGCGGAGCAAAAAGTTCAACACGAAAAAGATCTTCAAAAATATAAATCGCTGAACAGTGCAATATCGATCATGCTCACAACAAATATGTCAGATGAAGCGCTACAGAAGGTCTTACGCTTGACAAATGCTAGAGACATGTGGCTGGAACTAGAAAGGCTTTATGGAGGCTCGTGTGTAGATCAGACCTACGATTACTGCCTTAATTTCTTCAGCTATAAGAAAACTGAGGGACATGATATCGCTACTCACATCACAACACTGAAGAATATATGGAGTGACCTAAATCTATCTTTAGTTAACGAAACTTCTCAAAAAGACACACTGCCAGATATTCTACTGATTTGTAAAATCCTTGATACGCTTCCACAGGAATATATAGGATTCAAATCAAGTTGGCTTCTTATTTCTAAAAAAGACCGAACAATAGAAAATCTTACCAGTCAGTTGTGTGCTCATGAGAGAGTACTTACACAAAATGTCCAAGAGCAAGAACCTAGCGTAGAAGCCTTATTTTCAAAGACGGATAAGAACATAGCTAAAAAGAAGAAAGAACTATTTTGTAAATACTGTAAAAAACCTGGACATAGAGTAAGACAGTGTAAAAAATGGATTGCTGATGGGAGACCTCCAAAGGATGCAGCTGTCAACATGAACTTAACAGTTTTAACAGTTGATTTAATGAAAAGACAAGATAAAGAATTATGGTATGTAGATAATGGCGCAACTAGCCACGTCACAAACAGATCAGATTTTTTTGAAAACTTTACTCCCTTCAAAAGCAGACATACTGTCACTGGAGCCAATGGCCAAAGCATTGATGCTATCGGTATTGGTGACATACGTGCAGAAGCTAAAGTCAATGGTAGACTAGAGCCAATTTTACTGAAAAATGTCTGGTATGTTCCAAGTATAAGCAGAAATTTGTTTTCGGTTCTAGCTGCTCACGACCGATCAACAAATAGCATTTTTGAGTCAACACCTTTACAATGTATATTTAAAATCAATAATCAAAGTAAAATCATCGGAATCAGAGAAAGAAAAGGAGGCCTTTACAAGTTGAGACTTAGGTGTACTAAACCTGCCGAAGTGAATACATTGATTAGCAGTCCTGATGGAACACTACAATTGTACCACGAACGGTTCGGCCACCAGTCAAAATCACATGTAAAAGAATTGATTGAAAAGGAGTTCAACTTAAAAACAAATGTAACCAAAGAACTGTGTGAAGGTTGCGTTTATGGTAAATCACATCGCCTTAAGTTTGGCACTAGAGAGAAATCCACTCGTCCAGGTGAATTGATTTATGCTGATGTTTGTGGACCCTTTCCTTACTCAATAAGCAAACTCAGATATTTTGTTCTTTTTAAAGATGATTATACACGATACAGATTTATATACTTCCTGCGAAACAAAAATGAAGTCCAATCAAAACTATTGCTCATGATTGCCGAAGCAAAAGCAAACGGAATCGTAATCAAGGAATTACTGAGTGATAATGGCGGCGAATTTGATAATGCAGTAGTCAGAAAAATCTTACTTCAAGAAGGGATTAAGCAAAGACTTACAATGCCTTACACACCTCAACAAAATCCTACTGAACGGGATAATAGGACCGTTGTGGAAATGGCAAGAAGTCTAATGCACACGCGAACAGAAATTCCAACTGCACTATGGGCAGAAATTGTGAATGCATCGGCTTACATCCTTAACCGCACTGGTCCAAGCGTAAATAAAATGTCACCGTATGAAGCATGGCACAAGAAAAAGCCCAGAATCAGTCATTTGAGAATCATTGGAACCATTTGTTATCCTCACATCCCAAAGCAAAAAAGAAAGAAGTTACAGAAAAAGGCTCAAAAGGGAGTCCTCGTAGGATATGACGGTGATGAAGGCTACCGCATTTGGGATAGCGAAAATTTCCGGCTCATACGTTCTCGAGATGTCACGTTTAATGAAACGCCAGTACTGAGTGAAATAAGAAATGTACATTCAGAGACCTACAAAGATGACAACCAAACTAGCCGCTTCAACTTTGCTTTACCGAGATTGCACAATGACAGAGAAGAGATCACTGATGCACCATCTATAAGCCAACCAAGCAGCTTAATTGCAGAAGAGAACGATGTTCCTGAAGAGGAGAGGCCGCTCTCTACTGATGATGACATAGACAGATTGGCTGAAACTCACACAAATGCTGATGTCGTGGCAGATGAGATCGATTCAAGAGAGTTGATTGAAAGACCAGTTTCAGAAGAGGAAGAGTTTCAAGATCCAGAAAGAGATGAAGTGCCTCTTTCTGCTGCTGAAATTGAAACTGAGAGAAGAATGGCGCTCAGAAACCGGACTAATATCAAACCTTCTAGTCGATACGATGATTACATATGTACTTGTATGCATAATGTTACAGCTGATCCTCTCAAAGAACCTAACTCGTATAGAGAAGCTATGGCATGTAAAGATTCTGAGAAATGGCGTGCAGCTATGGAAAGTGAGTTGAAATCTCTTGAAGAAAACCAAACATGGGAGTTGGTAGATTTACCTCCCAATAGAAAAGCTCTTCCAAATAAGTGGTTATACAAAATCAAAATGAATCCTGATGGTTCAATCGAAAAATACAAAGCTCGACTAGTGATTAAAGGATATTCCCAAAAGAAGGATCTTGATTATCACGCCACTTTCAGTCCTGTAGTGAGGGTCAATACAATCCGAGCTGTTATTAGTATCGCAGCAAAAGAGAACCTTCATTTGAAACAATTTGATGTATCCACAGCATTTTTATATGGATCGTTAAAGGAAGACATTTACATGAAACCTCCTGAGGGCTTTACCAACGAAAATGACAAACGGGTTTGTAAGCTGAAACGAAGCCTTTATGGACTCAAACAAGCGCCAAGGTGTTGGAACCATTGCATCACAGAATATATCCTGCAAATTGGTTTCAAGCAAAGCAAGAGTGACCCATGCCTGTTTGTCCGAAACAAAGAAAACAAGGATAAGAAAATTGTTTTAGCGCTTTATGTCGATGATGGACTAATTGCATCGGCTAATGAGAAGGAAACACAAAACTTCCTAGATGAAATGAGACATCGATTTAAAATTACCACCAAACCAGGATCTTACTTTCTTGGAATTGAGATTGAGCGAATGAAAGATGGATCAATAAAAATACATCAGAAAAGCTATTTAAAACGGTTGTTAGAAAGATTTGGAATGCAGGACTGCAAAGCAGCTGTAACCCCTATACTAAAAGACACCGTACCTTCCAAGAAAAGAGAGGGGGATGAAGAAGACGGAGAAGGAGCATTTCCATATAGACAAGCAGTTGGCGCACTATCTTACCTGATGGTCGGTACGAGGCCTGACATAGCATATCCTGTTGGGGTTGTATCGCGAACCTTAGATAATCCAAAACCTGAAGATGTTCTAAAAGTAAAACGGATACTGCGCTACTTAAAAGGAACGTTGGACTTTGGAATAACATATAAAGCTTCCACTTCGCGCATATTATGTTATAGTGACGCAGACCATGGAGGTGATGGTGCAACAGGACGATCCACAAGCGGAATCGTCTGCCTATACTCGCATGGAGCTATTGCCTGGCAGAGCAAAAGGCAGTCAACGGTTGCAATATCGTCAACGGAAGCAGAAATTGTGGCTGCCAGCGAGGCTGCAAGAGAACTAATCTGGCTTGAGCGAATAGTGAACTTCATTCAAAGTGGTTCAAAGATAGTTCCCGACCTGTTCATTGACAATGAGTCTGCTATTAAATTAGCCAATGACCCGCCGTATGAATCACACCAGAGGACTAAACACATCAGACTGAGACATTTCTTTATTAGAGAATGTGTTAGCGATGGTATTATTGAAGTCAAGCAAGTGAAAACTGAGAATCAAGTTGCAGACTTCCTCACCAAGCCAGTTTATAAGCCAAGACTCCAAGATCTCTGCAAGCAAGTTGGCCTCAACTAACGTTCCTAAACAGAAGAGTGGATGTTAGGATGAATGTAACATCGTTACTATTCCATCCGGTCTGTGCTGTGGTTACTAGGGCAACGTTGAGTTGTTGACTCGCTGACATGGCATTGTTAAAATATATTAAAATAAAGTTTACTTTTTGAATGTATATTGGTTTACTTTAAAGTCGAGCTGGCCACCTTGATGACACCTGGAGGACTTTGATGACACCTATATTACATAGTACTCCGGGGACTGCTGAGCATAATTATTATGTTAAGCATGTTGCTGCACGAAACACAGTAGAGCGTTGCATTGGAGTGTTAAAAGCACGCTTTCGGTTAGTATAGCCTGCATAAGCTGGTAATACATTAAGTTTTAACTATTAAGGTATGAACAGAGTTTTTTTTCAGGTGTTTACTTGCTGCACGTGCTTTACATTATGCTCTAGTAACATGTGGAAAGATCACCCAAGCTTGTTGTGTTCTACACAACATTGCTTTGAAAGTGAATGCACCTGCCAGCTACTTTACTGCTGAGGAGGCCGAAGAGGAAGCCCAGCTACTTCCACTGGTAGGAAAAGATTGGTAGTCTTGGTAGCACGGCAGTATTTGAAAGACTTCAAGGTTCGATTTCCAGTTCAGGCTAACTTAGAAAGGTTTTCCACTAAACCAGTGTGATGCACACTTAAAGCTTGAACTTAGTTTGGTGTCACACAATTGGTGTTGCTCTCTGCAGATTTAATCATCTGCTTCCTATCTGCAAAACTACACTTGGTGCAATACTATTTATACTGATTGTTATAATTATTATTTAGTTTGTGCCTTCTTAATAATTACTCAATTTAATTTGATTTAGGAGGAAAATGTCTTAATGGAAGAAGATAACTCCAGACGCCATAGCCGAAGCAACCCAGAGCTTTTGGAAGGCCGGGCTATGCAAAGAAGGATTGTGGACTTACTATGGAGACACACATGAAAATAAATCCTGACACTTAGGTACTTATAAAACTATTTATGTGTCTATCTAGATGGCATTCAGGGCTGGTCTAAGCCATTATGATCTTAAGTGTGGCAACTAAAAGACTTTCATAGTATACATGAAAATAAATCCTGACACTTAGGTACTTATAAAACTATTTATGTGTCTATCTAGATGGCATTCAGGGCTGGTCTAAGCCATTATGATCTTAAGTGTGGCAACTAAAAGACTTTCATAGTATAAAATATATTTATTTTATCTCTGCATTGCAGATGCATTTTCAATGGCAGCAGTCATCCTATCTGTAGCCCCTGCAAGCAGCTCAGAAGAACTTCTAATAGCATCTGCTAGCTGCTGATTTGAACGGTGGAGCTCCATCGTCGCTTCAGCTCCCAACCGCCCAACGTCGTTGAAAAGCTCACGCGCCGAAGCAAGAGCTGAAGGAGAACCTGATAAAAAAAAATTAGTTATTAAAAAATTAGTAAACTTTGATTATATTTTTAATGTGTTAATTTGTCTGGTATGATTTTCTTCTAGTGCTTTTTGTATCAAATTTTCTGGGTCCATATACAATAAAGTTGTCAGTTTTAAACATAATACCTTTTATTTAGTTATCTAGTTTTTTGAAAATAATATCTTTAAATAGAACAAAAAAAAGGATATAGGTATATGAATGCAGTATTTTAGAGAAAAGAGGTATCTGCAACTCTGGCTGTACAAAAATAGATGGTAGACTGAGAAAAAATACAAGCAGAAAGACCTTATATTAGAACACGAGCGTAAATACGTAGCATAATGTTCAAAACTTACAGTTCTCCACATCGACCAAGATTTCTGTGCACCGTCGCTGGATACGGAGTTTAATAAGTTTGCACATTGCTGCCACAGCCTAGTGCTAAGGCTTCGTGCCTCCGCTGAGCGGTTCACGTGCCCTAGTGCCAGCTCTGGATGCTGCTCTAGGAAGTCCAGGAGGACGTCGATTTGTTGCGCCAAAATCATAGTTAAATACTTGAATTCAATTCAATGAAAATATCACAACAAAGTGGAGGGAATTTTTAAAGTTAGCAGTCAGTCAAACGTCTTTGTCAATCTGACTGAAGTGTACTTGACATGTTATTTTTCAAACTTTTAGTAGACAAACACGAAAAATTATCGGTATAAAATAAATTATCATTGTTTTAATGGTAAAGCATTAAAAATATATTGCTTTACAATACTTTAGCAAGATTTAAATAATTAACAAATAAATTTTGTGTCAATATTTATGAATGATTGACGAGTTTTTAAAAAGACAGGCGAATGAAGTAATGAGTCACTGAATGAACCCACAATACCAATGGCTCGAAGCCCCATTGGTTCTTCGAACCACTGGTTTACCATCGGTGGCATTACAGACTGCCAACGAAATGCACTCGATGGCCCCGATGGTCTACCATCGGTGCGTAAAACCAGTGGTGCGTCAAAGCTACAGACTCGGGCCCCTGAATGCACGTGGGTTTTTTTGGATAGAATTTTCAATGGATTTTATATAGGAGTCATACATCTCTTGCTCCATAGATTTAGCTCTGTTTCTCTATATAAAAAAAGATTCGTAATCATGTCTGTTACCGTAACGTTTGAACTTCTTATGATATTTGTGCCTCTCTTTTAGTATTTTGATAAGTGGTTTTTTATACCATAGTGGGTATTTCTGAGTATGGGATATTAGTTTAGATGGTATATGTGCATTATGCCATATGTAAAGATATTGATAAAAGAGATTAATTGCGTCATCTAAAGGCTTATTTTTTAATTCTGCATGCCAATCAATTTCGTTAATTTTACAATTAATAGCATCGTAGTCACCCTTATGATATAGAAATTTTGTGTACGCCAAAGGTTTGATTGTATGATATTGCACAAACTCGGCAATAATGATGAGTGCTTTATGATGAGGGTCTTCAGGAAGCAAAGGGGAACTGCAGCACGATACCTTTACTTCATGATTTGAAAAAACTAAGTCAAGCATTCGATTGTTTGCATTTAAGCTTTTATTGTACTGTAAGAGACTGCAGGTGTTAACATTATCGAAAAAAGTGTCTTGGTGTGCACCTGTGATGTTACTCGGATCAAGTGACACACCATCATCATTAACTGACCATGAAATATTTGGTATGTTAAAATCCCCGAGTACAATTATTTTGTCTAATGGATTATTTAATATTATTTTTGAGCAGTTATTTGAAAAGTTAATAAGCTGATTTGCCATCGTATTACCTAAGTTTTGATTACATATATAAACTAAACAGAGATGTATTTTGTAACAACTAACAAGAACTACGGTTGCGAGTTTTAATTTTTAACGTAACCCAAAGATCCTCAGCAGAAGATGACCACTCTATGTGGCTTTCAGACATTATATCCCGACGGACTGCTACCATTACTCCACCTCCTAAAGATTGTTGAGTGGCAACATAATTTCTGTCGTTTCTTCATACAATGTACTGATCGCTAAAGAGCTCTCGATCGAAAATTCCTTCAGTCAGCCAAGTTTCTGTGATACATATGATGTCATATGTGTTCAAGCAAACATTCTTGTAAAAAGTCGTGGTTTTAGTCCGTAATCCACGTACATTTTGGTAATAAATGCTAATGGGCATCATTTTTGATTGAGAAATAAATTAAATATTGTTTAAGCAAAAAGTCACCAAAAGTACCTCCACAAATATTATGAAACAAAATGAGCGCAAAATTTAGATCCTTACGTGATAATCTGTGTAAATGCAAAAAACTAGATGGAATAAATCTGTTTAAGCAGATAAAATATACAATAATAACAACGAAATTTATAATGATTGACAGACCTAGTTTAAAATTTGTAATACTTTTTGTGTAATCAACGTGGATTAATGTATTATGAACAAGCAAAGCAGTAGAAGAGTAAATAGCTATAGTACAGCGTAAGCAGCAAGAGATGGTATTAGCGACATCAGCGATGATATTATCATTATTAACGTCAAAAAAGAGAATGACAACTATGTAAGAAAAATAAACAGCAAAATGAAAAGCAAGATGAAAAACATAAAAAAAAGCCAAAATACATGTCTCATTAAAATTTAACAGCGAGTGTATTATAACTTATTTAAATCTAATTCTGTTTTTTTTTTATATTGTAAGGATAGGACGTTTGTCTTCCATGCCACCTGATGGAAAGTGCGCATGAAGACTATGGTGTTACACGTCCATCCACGAGAAACCTATTCACTCGACAATTAAAAGTTCCAGGACTGTAGTGGTCAGGAAAAACAGACGCAGGCAGATTGTTCCACTCCTTGGCAATCCGTACCATAAAGGAACTATCGAAGCGTTTTGTTCGACTTCTTGGTAAATCCACTATATAGGGATGGAAGTTCTGTCTGCGTCTGGTAGTCCGGTGGTAAAAAGGGGTGGGTTCAATTTGGTCAAAAAGAGCACTCGCACACTCACCAAAATGTAGCCGATAAAATACTGTCAAACAAGCAACCTTACGACGATGCTCCAGCGTCTGCAATTTTTTATTTGTAAGGTTGTTGTTATTTATGATTTTACGGGCTCTTCGGTCAACAGTCTAGCACTTCGAGCTGGTATTTGGCAGAACCATCTCAAAGGTGACTACAGTACTCCATGCACGACCTCACTTGGGCTGTGTATAAGTTGAGCAGCCGTTCAATTTTTTGGAAGCCGTTTTTGCCATAGACTCAATTTGTTGACCGAAGTTTAATTTGGACGTTATAGTGACGCCTAAAAGCCCTAGTTGGTCGGTGATGGGAACAGATACATTCTGGAAAGAGGGCGTAAAAGTAAAGGTGCTCTTTGTCTTTGTGTTTTGGAGGCGTTGAATTTGACCAGGTTAGATTCGCCCCAATCGGACACATTCCGCAAGGTCGAATCAACGCGCTCAATCATAGACCTTCTCAAAACCTGGATTTCATGGGCGCTCGTTCGCGCATTGGATATATATCTCTCAACAACAGTGCTGTCATCAGCATATCCAATAATGCCGGGTGTTAGGAGGTCATTAATGTGCAGCAAGAATAAAGTTGTACTACAGGAGATGAAGAGTTTTTTTTGATAAAAATTTTACATCCTCTTACCCAGATGTATTCATAGCCTCGATCTTTGGGCGAAATCTTAGTTTTATTTAATAATATTTTGTTATTTATGGTCAAATGATCATTGATATAAATTCTGCCATCTCCACGCACCCCTATGTCGGATGGAGTTATATTACATTTCTTGGCTGCAGCTATGAAGTCTTCTTTCATGTATCTACTATGAATACAGGCAATAATAGATTTATTTTTCTTGTCATTCCTCATTGGTACCCGAGCAATATAATTTATCTGATCTTTAGGTACGGGGCACTTAATATGTTCTCCTATTTTAGAAATGATATGAAATAAATTTTCAGTCATGGGGTGTTCTCTTCAGTAGTCTGTCCGACTGTGAAGAAAAGGCACTCGGGTAAGCGACCCCGGCCTCCCTAGCTACTGCGTAAACAACAAACGTCCCCTCCGTGCATGCAGCATCCTCCTAATACCTTTTTCCTTCCCGTCATTCATAATTCCTTTCCAAATTACCCAATCCTTTCCTATCCGATGAAGTAGGAGAATCAGATATGATGAGGAGGGGAATAAGAAATACACTACCCCAGGAGGGTACCAGTCGAGCTGGAGAATCCCTCCCTGAGGTCAACTCAGGCTGCCCCATCGTATCTGGGGGGGGCAATATTCCCGACGGCGACGTGCATTGCCACACGTCACGTCTTGTCCCCCCAGCAGGCAAAAAGAGGGCAGTGGAATGCTTATTTGCGACGATGAATGTTTGTGGAGGAATAGATGATAAGATTGACGAAATATGCGAGGTGATGAATGCCAGGAAGATTGACGTGTTAGGTGTGAGTGAGTCGAAAAAGAAAGGTTGTGGAATGTCCACGCATGGCCGACTCTCTGCTTACTGGGCGGGAGTAGAAGAGTCTGAGAGAGGAAGACAAGGTGTGGGCGTTCTTTTGTCGGAAAGAATGAGTGATTGTGTGAAAGGTTATGAGTATGTGAGTCCCAGGCTCCTGTGGTTGAGACTGAAAGTAGGTTTGACCAGGATTTTAATCCTTTGTCTGTATGCGCCAGATATGTCCAAGCCACAGGCAGTCAGGGAAGAGTTTTGGGACAATGTAAGAGATGTGCTTGGAAGGTGTGAAGATAATGAAAGGATTGTTATGTTAGGCGATTTTAATGGCTGGGTGGGAGTAAAGCGTGATGGGTATGAAAGGGTGTTAGGTAATTTTGGTGACGAAAGAATAAATGATAATGGCACAAGTCTGTTAGATGTATGTTTGGAGAGAAAGCTTGTTGTGACTGACACTATGTTTAGTCACAAAATGATTCATATGTAAACATGGCAGAGACAGTCTGAGAGAAGTATGATTGACTTTGTAATAGTGGATGAACGATTGAGAACGAAAGTTAAGGATACGAGAGTGTACCGTGGAGTAAATGTCGGAAGCGACCATTTTCTTGTGGTGTCAAGAATAGCAGGTCTGCTCAAAAAATGGCGACATCGCCCACAGGCGATATTACTGTATTACTTTGTCCATCTTCGACATTCTTTCAGATAGATCATTTAATGCGCCATGAACAAATTCAACAGAACCCCTGAGGTCTGATATGTCCGATTTAATAAGTTTCAACTCGGCCAGATCCGCTTGAACGCTTTTCATATTTTCGAGCAATTGAGGTAAAACAGCTACCTGCACTGATAACCGCTTGAGTTCGGCAACTACGGTATCCAGGTCAGCTGGTGTATGAGACTTTGACCCCTGAATTTTAACACTCGGAATCATTGGGCTGGCTTTGTTTTTGCAGGAGATACATTTCCATATATTTTTTCGGTCCCCCAGCTTCCTATACCCTGCTTCCGTTATGCCTGAGCAGGGGAAATCAAAGCGCTCGGTGCACATTGAACACTGCACTCCATCAATAAATTCACTGTCACAGCGCTTGCACTTGAACATTATTAAAGAAGATAGATAAAGTTGGGTCGGCTATAATCGATGATCGAATTATAACAGCTACAAGATTCCGGTTCCAATTTGGTTAAACTTGCTTTTGCGTATGAGAGTTACCTATTGAGTAACTTTAGCAACAAGATGCACTCTGTGTTTCAATTATTTATAGGCAATGTTTTTATCTATTTACCGGTTTATTGTACTGTACAATTGTCTGTTAACACCAATTACACCACAAATATTAGCATAGAGCACTTTAATAATGAGAGTAACACTTTTCAAGTACTTTATCTATTTTTGTTTACGGGAAAATGTTAGAGACGTATTGTTTACAGCTGATCAAGCACAGAGTATGATGTCCGACAAGGATCTTTTGGCGCGTGGCCAAAATTGGAACCAACCACTGTCTTGGGAAATGTCACTTAATACGACAAAGAGTAATGTTCATAGCTGACCTGTCAGATTTTTGACAACTCATGAAATGTATAAAAACAAAATAAAGTGCAAATAAATGTTCGCTTTAAAAAAAAAATTCAAAAAGTTTTATTCATCTTAGGAATTTCACAAAACACTTGATGAAGTCAGTCATCACTCATCACATACTTCGGCTTTAACTAGTTGTTGGTAGTTGTTAAATAAGATATTACAGTAGACCAAGAAAATGAAAATAAAAATGAAAACTTTTTATTCGTAGTAGGTAATTTTATACACTTTACGAACGTCAAATGCTGGATGAGGGCGGCGCGGGTCCAGACGACATGACGAATCCTGGGGGAGGCCTCCGTCGAGAAGTGTGCGTCTCTCGGCTTTGAAGATAATGATCGCCCATTATCCACCAATGTCTTGGCGTTGTCAACTACTACTTCTTCTTCGGCTTTATGAAAGTAGAACCCTAGGTAGACCGAGAGGAAAAAAGCCGGCGGAAAAAAAACTCTCGGCACTCTTTTGTAAAAAGTGCTTATCATAGGTACAATTTGGCAGAAATACAGCTCTGCTATGACATGAAAAAACAAACAGAAGACAGCTATTCGTGCTTGCCAATATCATGTCGCAACCAAGCTGCTTACAAAGTGATTAATGTTTAATATTTGGAAATAGCCTGTGGACACATCAATCCCACGCTCTTTTGTCATCTAAATAATCTTTGAGTTTATAGTAGCCTTTTTTGCATAATGTTTCTTTGATAGTTCTTTTAAATGTATTAAACGTTAGGGATTGAATTGACTTTGGTATTTTATTATAAATACGTATTGAAATAATGTAAATTTACTATACAGTAATTTAAGTAGTTTAATTAATAAACAACATAAGACTGTATTTATTCCAAAAAAAGTGTCTCCAAACAATTGTAAATCTTTCAGTGATTGGGCTACCACAGGTATACATATTAGTAGAAAGCACCTATATGATCTCTATCATGAGAAATCATATAACAAAAATGACACCTTTTGCAACTATGTCAGAACTTACTCAAAGTTATTTAAAAAAGTTTGTGCCGCAGCCAAATCAATGTATTTAGGTAATAAGATAAGAAATAGTGCTAATAAGATTAAAACAACTTGGAATATAATTAATAAGGAAACTGGGAAAGTTAAGAATCGCAATAGTGCGTTTAAGCTTGTTATTGACAATACAATAATTAAAGCAGATGAAAATGTTGCGACAGCATTTGAGAGCTGTTTTGCTGACATTCCAGTTTCAACTACTAAATCATTAAACTCATCACCTGTGGCGGCTGAATCTTTGCTCAAAAATCATGTAAGTGAGTGCAAGGTGTCTTTCAAGTTCCAACCCATAGACACCGGGGATATTATTAAAACATTTAAGACAATTGATATTAAAAAGACAACTGATCTCTGGGGCATATCTGTTGAAATATTAAATTCTATTATAGATGTAATAGCTCCTTGCCTTTTTGAAATATTTAACAACTGTATTATTAGTGGGGAGTTTCCTGATTTAATGAAGCATAGTAAATACCTTTATTTAAGTCGCGTAGCACTACAGACCCTACTAATTTTAGACCAATTTCAATTCTACCTACTTGTAGTAAAATTTTTGAAAAAATTATTCTTAATCAACTCTTGGCCCATTTCACCTATAACAATTTACTTCATAATAAACAATTTGGATTTACAAAGGGCCGTTCAACAACTGATGCTGGTGTTGAACTATTTGAAATAATCACTGGTGCCTGGGAGAGGTCGGAGGATGCCCTAGGTGTATTTTGTGACCTATCTAAGGCATTTGACTGTGTTCAGCATGACACTCTCATCAGGAAACTCCACCACTACGGCATCAAAGGCACTGACCTCAAACTTTTGAATTCATATCTAAGTGATAGAATTCAGAAGGTTGAGGTCAACCGGAAAAGGTCGGCTGGGTCGGTTTTGAGAATGGGAGTGCCTCAAGGATCAATTCTGGGCCCATTTTTGTTTCTAGTCTATATAAATGATCTACCCTATATGGTAGGCAATAATCATGAGATTGTATTGTTTGCTGAAGACGCATCATTAATTTTTAAAATGATAAGACAGAAAATAAACTACGACGATGTAAACAATGCTCTCGCAAATGTTGTTCAGTGGTTCAATATAAATAATCTAGCATTCAATGATAAAAAAACTAAATGTATAAAATTCTCTGCACCAAATGTAAAACAAGTTGAGTCTGATCTGCGGCTTAATGGGAACAGATTGAATCTAGTAGATAAATCTGTTTTTCTTGGAATTACCTTAGATTCTAAATTGCAATGGGGCGCCCATATCTCACAACTAGCGAGTAGACTTAGTTCTGCAGCGTTCGCGGTAAAGAAAATTCGCTCATTGACTGATGTTAAGACAGCGAAGCTGGTATATTTTAGTTATTTTCATAGTATAATGTCCTATGGCATCCTACTTTGGGGCAATGCCGCAGATATTGACACGATATTTACACTGCAGAAAAGGGCTATTCGTGGAATGTATAAACTTGGAAACAGAGAATCTCTTCGAGAAAAGTTTAAAGAGATTGGTATCTTGACCCTTGCATCACAATATATTTATGAAAACATTATGTATATTTATAAGAATAGTAATAAATTTAAAACTAGGAAAGATAATCATGATACAAATTACTCTGTAAGGACTAGGAACGACCATAAGTTAGCGTTTCCTAAATTAAGGCTGGCTAAAAGCAGCAAATCATTTATTGGAATGTCAATACGTATATATAACAAAATTCCGAAGTCAATTCAATCCCTGCCATTCAATAAATTTAAATCAATCGTTAAAAACACTCTATCTCGAAAAGCTTATTATAAAACTAAAGATTACTTAGATGATAAAAGGGCATGGGATTAAGCACAACAGGATATTTCTAAAAGTTTCTAATTACTTAATAATTTTGTTTACGGCTTGGCTGTGCAGTATATATATGACATACTGGTGACTGTCCCACTCACTTATTTTCTTGTCAAGACAACAGCAAGAACGTCATGCTCCCTCAGGCGGCATGGCTAGTGGTAGCGTCGGGTATCGGGTCACCCTCTTCCCTAAAATGTGGTTGAGGAGGGTGATGGCTGGTGCTTGCGTTAACTCGTGAACGGGTGCTACTAGCGGTGCCAGGTCGTTTTGCTAATGATACTATGACTATTTTATTCCATTTTTGTTCAAATACTCTGGTCCCAGTTTGTCATGTTCGTATTGTGCATCCATAGCTCATTGCATCTGCTATGTAAGCAATTTGGTTGTGGCATGACATTGGCTCTCACAATCAGCTGTCTTGTGTTTGTTTTTTTTTTCATGTCACGGTCAATTTGTACTGTACCTATTTGTATTAATTTGATAATTCTGACTGAAAAAGAGTGCCAAGAGTTTTTTTCCGCCGGCTTTTTTTGTCTCTTGGTCTACTGTAATATCTTATTTAACAACTATCAACAACTAGTTAAAGCCGAAGTATCGACTGACTTCATCAAGTGTTTTGTGAAATTCCTAAGATGAATAAAACTTTTTGAATTTTGATTTTTTTTTGACATTCCCATAAATGATTTGGTGCTTTTAGCCAGCCTTAATTTGGGAAACGCTAATTCATGGTCGTTCCTTGTCATTACAGAATAAATTTTGTCATGCTTATCTTTCATGGTTTTAAATTTACTACTATTCATATAAATATACATAATGTTTTCATATATATATTGTGAAGCAAAGGTCAAGATACCAATCTCTTTAAACTTTTCTCTTAGAGATTCTCTATTTCCAAGTTTATACATTCCACGAATAGCCCTTTTCTGCAGTGTAAATATCGTGTCAATGTCTGCGGCATTGCCCCAAAGTAGGATGCCGTAGGACATTATACTATGAAAATAACTAAAATAAACTAGCTTCGCTGTATTAACATCAGTCAATGAGCGAATTTTCTTTACCGCGAACGCTGCAGAACTAAGTCTACTCGCTAGCTGTGAGATATGGGCGCCCCATTGCAATTTAGAATCTAAGGTAATTCCAAGAAAAACAGTATTATCTACTAGATTCAACCTGTTCCCATTAAGCCGCAGATCTGACTCAACTTGTTTTACATTTGGTGCGGAGAATTTTATACATTTAGTTTTCTTATCATTGAAAGCTAGATTATTTACATTAAACCACTTTAATACATTTGAAAGAGCATTGTTTACATCGTCGTAGTTGGTTTTCTGCCTTATCCTTTTAAAAATTAATGATGTGTCATCAGCAAACAATACAATATCGTGATTATTTCCTACCATATAGGGTAGATCATTTATATAGACTAAAAATAAAAATGGGCCCAGAATTGAACTTTGAGGCACTCCCATTCTCACAACCGACCCAGCTGACCTTTTCCGGTTAACCTCAACCTTCTGGATTCTATCACTCAGGTATGAATTCAAAAGTTTGAGGCCAGTGCCTTTGATGCCGTAGTGGTGGAGTTTCCTGATGAGAGTATAATGCTGAACACAGTCAAATGCCTTGGATAGGTCACAAAAAACACCCAGAGCATCCTGTGACCCCTCCCAGGCACCAGCTATTACTTCAAACAGTTCAAAACCAGCATCAGTTGTCGAACGACCCCTTGTGAATCCAAATTGTTTGTTATGAAGTAAATTGTTTTTTGTGAAGTGAGCTAATAGCTGGTTGAAAATAATTTTTTCATAATTTTTGCTACATTTTGGTAAAATCGAAATTGGTCTAAAATTAGTAGGGTCCGTAGAGCTACCCGATTTAAATAAAGGAATAACCTTACTATGCTTCATTAAATCAGGAAACTCCCCACTTATAATACAGTTGTTAAATATTTCAACAAGGCAAGGAGCTTTTACGTCTATGATAGAACTTAAGATTTCAACCGATATGCCCCACAAATCAGTTGTCTTTTTAACATCAATTATTTTAAATGTTTTAAAAATGTCCCCGGTGTCTATGGGTTGGAACTTGAAAGACTCCTTGCACTCACTTACATGATTTTTCAGCAATGATTCAGCCACCACAGGTGAAGAATTTAACAATTTAGTAGTTGAAACTGGAATGTCAGCAAAACAATTTTCGAATGCTGTCGCAACATTTTCATCTACATTAATGGTTTTATTGTCAATTACAAGTTTAAACTCAGTATTGCGATCCTTAACTTTTCCAGTTTCCTTATTAATTATGTTCCATGTTGTTTGAGTCTTCCTAGAACTATACAATGTGTTAGGGTTCCGACTTTTGATACTTTACCTACGTGATATACATCAAATTTCATTGACAAAAGTCACCTTAGGGGGGGGCGCACCCCTCACCCCTCGTGATGGGGGTGATTTAAAAATTTCGTTTCTCTGGTTTGCTTTAAGTTCGTAAAACCATTTTTTTTTCATATTTATTGTGTGTATCTTGTTGAATTACATCTCATTTTAAAGCTTATTAAATTTACCAACTTTTGATACCACATTCACTAAAAAGTCATAAGAAGAAAAGAATTAATTTTAATGACTTAGAAAAAAAATCTTACTTTTTTGTAGTATTTTTTTAGTTTTTTGTCATTAAAAAAAAAACGAAGCCCTTAACAATGCATTTTTTTCTTCTTAACTAGTACTATTTGAGTTTATCTTTCTAACGATGCCAAAATTTAGGCCCGGTTCAGTAATTAGTTAAAAGGAAACACGAAATTAAAATATCAAAAGTTTATTTTACTAAGGTAATACGTCCTAGTTACAAAATTTAAGTACTATCAAGACTCGCGAGTTAGAGCGCGCGCGCAATGCGGTAGCAGGTTGCTTCAGGTTTTCGCCTGACTGCCTCTGCGCTCGCTGCGTTGGCGAGGGATGATCAGGGCGAGGCCCGTGCCGAAAGGCTAGAGCGCACCAATCACGTCGCCCCGCGCATCGTACGAGTCGAAACATGAATCTCTTTCAGTCTAATAGTGAATGAGATAACAATACTAAGGTACTGGTTAGGATTTCTACTTGCTAATCAGTTGTCCTTCGTTTCTCGTTGCGATTGCTACAAAGTTTTACTTTCGAATTTAGCTAAGTACTACTTACTCGATACTATGGCAGTTAATTATTCACCAAGTGAAGTGGCCGACATTGTATTTATTTATGGATACGCCAATGGAAACGCTGCGGCTGCTGTTCGGGAATATCGAATTAGATTCCCTACAAGGCGCATACCTTCTGCTCCAACTTTTGCAAGCGTTTTTGCAAGATTGCGCACTCATGGAATCCGACAGCCGCCTAATGAACGTGCTGTTGTGGGGAGACCAGACATGGAAGAAGAAATCATTGAAATGATTGCCAGTGACCCGCGACTTAGCACTAGAAATATTGCCAGAAGACTTGGGATTTCGCATTGGTCGGTGTGGCAAGTTCTACGTCGGGAAGGATTACGGCCGTTTCATTTTCGTCGAGTTCAGAATTTAATTGAACCAGATTATGCTGCTCGCTTTGTGTTCTGTGCGTGGCTTAATAGGAAAGTGAGACATGATGCAAACTTCGTACGGCGAATATTATGGACTGATGAAGCCAAATTCACAAGAGCTGGGATAACCAACCACCGAAACCATCATTTGTGGCTTAATGAAAATCCCCATGCTGTGAGGCCCGCCTCACTTTTTGATGATGAGCTGCTAGGTCCCATCGTCTTACCAGACAATCTTAATGGTGAGAGATTCTTGGAATTTCTAAGAGGGGATTTCCTACATGAGCTACCATTGGAGTACAGACGTGAACGCCGGTCTTTTTATTTGCAAATGGATGGAGCTCCTGCCCATTTTGCCCGGAATGTACGAGCATATGTGGATGAACACTACACCCCCTGGATTGGAAGAGGAGGAACAATTGCCTGGCCGGCTCGTAGCCCTGATTTGACACCTCTAGATTTCTTCCTGTGGGGGACCATGAAACAGCGGGTTTACCTAGAGGTGCCTACAACAAGAGAAGAGCTGCTGCAAAAAATTATGACCGCAGCTGATGAATTAAAAGCCGACAGAGCTATGATTAAAAGAGCTACACAACAAGTAGCATTAAGGGCTACTTCTTGTTTATTAAACAATGGTGGTCACTTTGAACAATTATTAAATTGACTTAAAATCGGCAAAACTAAATAAAAAAGAGATTGTAAATTTCGTGTCTTTTATTTTGATGTCATTTTAGCTTAGCAGTTAGGACTGTTTCTTTGAAGTTAAACTGTCGTATTCTGTATCGTTAGAAAGATAAACTCAAATAGTACTAGTTAAGAAGAAAAAAATGCATTGTTAAGGGCTTCGTTTTTTTTTTAATGACAAAAAACTAAAAAAATACTACAAAAAAGTAAGATTTTTTTTCTAAGTCATTAAAATTAATTCTTTTCTTCTTATGACTTTTTAGTGAATGTGGTATCAAAAGTTGGTAAATTTAATAAGCTTTAAAATGAGATGTAATTCAACAAGATACACACAATAAATATGAAAAAAAAATGGTTTTACGAACTTAAAGCAAACCAGAGAAACGAAATTTTTAAATCACCCCCATCACGAGGGGTGAGGGGTGCGCCCCCCCCTAAGGTGACTTTTGTCGATGAAATTTGATGTATATCACGTAGGTAAAGTATCAAAAGTCGGAACCCTAACACATTGTATAATACTAGTTGTCAAAACATTGACAGCTCTACTATGTTGATGCACAAAATGTCAAAACGAAAGTGATTGAGAGACTGACATGAGTGAAGAATGAATTTTTTCATTCCGTTTCCTCCCGTGACTCGTGAATGTGCTCTGGATTGTGTTTTATAAATTTTCTACAACTTTGGCAAGCTCCCGTACTCTGAATTCTTCGCATAACACGTTGGACTTACGCACGTTACACCGAAAAAGAAAACCTAATAAATCACGCAACTGCTAAATTGTTTTTTATTTACTTCAAAACATAGACTTTGAACTGCTGGATTCATCATACCCAAACCTGATTAACCCGTAATTTTATGAATCTAGCTATTCCAAAGTCTTAAGTTATTGTTTAAAATTACCCTTCTTGAGAATACAAGCTAGAGCGGTGCAGCTGGGTTTTGGTTGTCGAGGTACGGTTGTTTTCCGCTAGATCGCGCTAGTACCAAATTTGTTAGTGACGACTCTATACCAGTATATAAGTTACTCTATGATGTTGACTCACTATGTTGCTTTGATTTTGAATGTTCGCTTCAATCCGTTTCAATAAGTTGTTTTCGGCTTCAATTATTGACGTTTAATTTTTCATAAGCAAAGCCAAGTGTTTTTCATTGTTTTGTACAAGGTCGATATCTTTCTTGTACTGCAGCGCGATCACAGAACTTTATCGAATCGTTTGTTAACGAATGTTCGTATAGGATGGAGACGGTTTTTAAGAAAAAATTGAAATCTATCCATTGCCGCAAGGCCAGCTTAAATAAATGTGTGCCTTGTTAATTTTGAATGTTTGTAAACATGTTGTACTCATAAAATATATCTGTAAAATAAAAAATTACAATGTTACCCAAAACTTGCAACCGACTCCATACTATACGAGCATTCGTAAACATTCGTTAATATACGATTCGATAAAGTTCTGTGATCGCACTGCTGTTCTGCGAAGCGGTCGTCAAGCACTCCAAATAGGCTATTCGCAAGATACCTGACACCGTTGATAATGCCGCGCCGGCGCCTTCTGTATGGCACGCGCGATGTTAGGTGTTTGTTTAATAACACTTCATTGTTTACATTTAGTTCATTATACAAATGATTAATTTGTAACATGATCAGTTCGCAGTTTGGTTGGAGTGTTATTGTTCGGCAAACTCTTTCTAAATGTTCGTAATAATTGCTATAGGTTGTCATGCTTTGCCAATATGGATTTAAGTTGTAGTACGCAATTATTTTCCACTCATCTCTGATTAAATGCAGGTTAGCTATGTTATCAAAAAGTATTTTTTGGTTTTGATTTAACTGAGTTGAGTTGAATGCTTCTCCACCAGTAATTAATGTTGTGAAATACATAAACAATAAAGCCATCGACAAAAAACTTCGTTTTGGTTTTGCTCCAGGGTTTTCCTTTTTCGTTTCAGTATCTGAATGAGTATCAGCTTGGTGTTCGAGAGGTAACACGGATAGTTTCACGACAGGTCTCTTTAATATGCCATTTTTTGTTTTAAGGGAAACCACACGTACATGTCCATCGTTTCCAGGATGTAATTCGATCACTCTGCCCAATGCCCACTTGCCCGGAGAAAGGTTATCTTCATGTATAGCAACTAAGTCTCCTATTTTAAGATTTGGTTGAGGTTGTTGCCATTCAGGTCGTACAGTTATTTGGCTTAGATATTCACCTTTCCAGCGTTGCCATGTATCGTTTGTTATTTTTTCAATTAAATGCCACCTAGTACGAGCGTCCTCCTTAGTTTGAATAACGGTGTGTCCTGATCTCCCGGTTAAAAAATGCGCAGGTGTTAAAAAATCAATGTCTTCTATGTCTTCAGATATTGCACATAATGGCCTTGAGTTCAGACACGACTCCAGCTGAGCCAATATGGTAGCGTACTCCTCAAAGGTAAGCTTCTGCGCTCCGACTACTCGCCTTAGATGATGTTTAAGGCTGCGAACGGCTCGCTCCCAGAGCCCACCAGCGCTCGGCCACGCCGGGGCATTAAAATGCCACTCAATTTTCATCTCTGTTATCTCTGCTAGGAAACTGTCGTTAAAAGTTGATTGTATTTGTTGGAGCTCCTCTTGTAGCGCTCTGTTGGCTCCAACAAAATTCGTACCGTTGTCACTGTATAAATGTTGAGGAGCTCCTCGTCGTGCTGCCATTCTTCTCAAAGCTGCGATGAATGCTGAGCTCGACAAGTCGGTAACTAGATCGAAATGTACGGCTTTTGTAACCATACAAACGAAAATTGCTATGTAGCCTTTCAAAGTTTTCGAGCCTCGTCCTTTGTTGGCTTTGATCTCGACCATACCCGTATAGTCCACTCCGGTATGATGGAATGGTTTCGCTGGGTTACTTCGAGCTTCGGGTAAGTCTCCCATTTGTTGATATAGCCTTTTTCCTTCTTGTTTTCTACAGGTTATACAATTTCTCAACTCCTTTTTCACTGCGTTGTTTCCGCCGGTGATCCAGTACTCCTGCCTAAGCATAGAGAGAGTCAGCCGCGGTCCACCGTGGAAGGTAAGTTCGTGAGCTTGGTTAATTAATAAGGATGCCAAACGAGAGTCCTTAGGAATAATTTTCGGATATTTCATTTCCATGTTTAAGTTTGCGTTAGAGAGTCTGCCACCCACTCGTAAAATACCTTCTTGGTCAAGAAATGGATTTAAGTTAAGTAGCTTTGACTTATGATGCATTTTTTTGTTTTCAAGTAAATTATTAATATCCGTTCCAAATTCATTTCTTTGACTATGTTTTATTATTGCGAATTTTGCAGTTCGTAACTCATGCAACGTGATATAGTTAGGTAATTGCTTACGTTGCCGTGTCAATGCCCGATGAACCCATGCTATTATTCTTAGTATTTTATTAAATGAACTATGTTTGTTGAGTAATATATCGATAAAATGTTGTTCGCACAAAGTTTCCGTTCTTGGTCTGTTTTATATAATTCCGTTAAGTTCAACTTAGGATTAAAATTTATTTAAAATTCAGGTCCGTTCCACCACAACGGATGATCTAATAGTTGCTGAATATACAAGCCTCGACTCGCGAGATCGGCTGGGTTTTCTTTAGTCCCTACATATCTCCAACAGTTTGCAGGCATGATCTCTGTTATTTTTAGTACCCTATTAGCTACAAACAGTTTCCAGCGTCCTGGTTCACCTTGCAGCCATCCTAAGACAATTTTTGAGTCTGTCCATCCATATGTTTCAGTTTTATGACTAGAATAAGCTAATTTTATTTTATTGATAAGTTGTGATAATAAGTGAGCTCCACAGAGCTCTAGTTTCGGGAGTGTTAACTTATTTTTTAAAGGAGTGACTTTAGTTTTCGATGCAATTAAAACTACTTGGACTTTCCTTTTATTCTAGCATAAACCACACACGCATATGCTTCTATGGATGCGTCAGAAAACCCATGAAGTTCTATGACGTCATGTTCATTACATAATAGCCATCTTTGAATTTGGAACTTATTAAGTAACTGTAAATCGTTTTGTACGTGATTCCACTCGGTATATGTTCCATTTGGTACGGTTTCATCCCATTTCACATTTAATTTCCATACTTTCTGATATAAAATTTTTAGTTTAGTTACTAATGGTGCTAGCCAGCCTAGAGGGTCAAAAATTTTGGATATCTCGGGGAGGAGGACACGTTTAGTTAATTTTGAATGTTTTGTGTTTTCGTATTTAAATGTAAATTCATCAGTTGCAGGATTCCAACAGAGACCGAGAGTTTTTGATGTGTTTTCACTTTTAAAATTAAAGACTAGATTGTTTTTCTGTTCGAAGGAAAGATCTTTTAACAGTTCCGCGTTGTTTGAGGACCACATTCGTAAGGTAAAACCTCCTGATTGTAACAGTTGGTTGAGGTCCTTAATAATACGTTTTCCCTCTTCAAGGTTGTAGGCACCGTGGACTAAATCATCCATGAAGAATGACTCTTCTACTATCTGCGCAGCTGCTGGAAAGTTACTCCGTTCATCAGCTGCCAGGCATCTCAGGGTCATCATCGCTAAGAAAGGAGCCGCCCTCATTCCATAAGTCACCGTCGTTAGCTCAAATGACTGAATTGGATGTAGAGGTGACTCTCTCCACACTATTCTCTGTAAGGGACAGTCCGCTTTATTCAGCTTCACATTTCTGAACATCTTCTCGATGTCAGCTGTCATAGCATACGGATACTGTCTCCACCTTAACAACAACGATTGTAAGTCCTGCTGAAGGTTAGGGCCGGTAAACATCAACTCATTTAAAGATAATCCTGAAGATGTCTTACAGGATGCGTTAAAAACAACCCTGTATTTGGTTGTAGTAGACTCGGCGCGTTCAACGCCGTGATGAGGCAGATAACACTCGGGTGTCGTATTTCCGCTCACAGGTATCATGTGGTTTAGGTACTCGTATTCCTTCATAAAACTCTTATAGGCCTCGGCTAATTGAGATTTTCTGTTAAATCTTTATTCTTGATGTTTGAACTGAGCTATGGCTTTTGGTTTAGAAAGTCCTAACTTATCCTGAAAGTCAGGTTTCATGGGTAGCCTCACTTCATATCGTCCATCCTCGTGACGTATTGTCGTTTCGTGGTAGTAGTTAATACACTCAATCTCTTCCGAAGTTAAGTTCTCTACTTCCGTAATGCTCTCTACTTCCCAGAAGTTCTGTAGGTCTTCCAGGTTGTTAACAATGACGTTACATTGAAAAGATCTCGCACTACCGCAAAGTAACCATCCCAACTTAGTTTGTTGTGCTATAGGTATCGTTACGTCATCCGATTTGATAATTCCATTTAATATAATGTTAGAATAAATATCAGCTCCAAACAATATATCTATAGACCTGCTTACGTAAAATTCGGGATCGGCTAAGTCAATGTTTTGTAGGAGCGGCCAAGAAGGTTTCGGAAAGGATTTGTTTGGCAAATTTTTCACGAGATTGTTCATAATTATAACATCGGAATTAAAAGTATAGTTTTCATACAAAGAAACGCAGTTTATATTTAATTTTCCTTTGCAGTTATTCTCCTGTTGGCCTACTCCGAAAATAGTTCCTTGGCACTTTTGTCTTTTTAAACCTAATGTTTGAGCCGCGCGTTCTGTTATTATAGATATTTGCGAGCCTTGATCGATCAAAGCTCGCATACAAACGTAGGTTCCGTTAGCGCTAAGTACGTTAAGTTGCGCTGTAGCTAATAATATCTCAGCATAGTCCTCCTGAGAAACGTTACTAGAGCTACTAGACGCGCGATCATCCGAAGTTCGTACAGGTTGGGTTCCAGATGTCGATGGCATTTCTCGGACAGTTCTCTGTTCCAGGGCATCATGGATCAGTGTATGGTGTTTAAAAGTACATTTATGGCAAGTTTTAGTTGAATGGCATGGTTTCATGCCATTCATGGTTGACGGAATATTCCCAGCTCTACTGCAACAGGGACTACCAATTCTCCTTCCTCACTTGATAAAACTGTACAGGGCAAGCTACGCACTGGGCAGTATACCAGAATCATGGAAAGTGGTAAAGGTCATTTTCATCCCCAAACAGGGTAAGAAAGACCAAGCACTACCAAAATCCTTTAGACCGATCAGTCTGTCGTCATTTTTGCTGAAGGCCATGGAAAAGGTTGTGGACATGTGGATCAGGGAAGAGATCCTAAGCTCGTGCCCACTGCATCCAGCGCAACATGCCTACCGTAAAGGCAGGTCCACAGAATCTGCGCTACTTGAGCTGACAGATAAATTAGAAAAGGCCGCTGACGACAAACAAATTGCCCTCTGTGCTTTCATGGACATAGAAGGAGCGTTCGACAACACGCCCATAACCTCCATTCTAAAGGGACTGGCAGAAAAGGGGGTGGACCAGACCACGAACAGATGGATAGAGGCAATGCTCAGAACCAGAAAGGCAAAACTAGAACTCAATGGTTGTAATCATGAGATTCAAACCACACGTGGATGTCCACAAGGCGGTGTGTTATCACCACTGCTTTGGACTCTCACGGTAGACCCCCTCCTTAACAGGTTAAGCCAGAAAGGCTATGAGGTCATAGGATACGCAGACGACATCACTATCATAGTTAGAGGTCCATGTCAAGAAGTCCTATCTTACCTCATTCAAGGTGCCATTAACATAACCTTAAAATGGTGTAAAGACAATGAACTGTCAATCAACGCCAACAAAACAATAATAGTACCATTCTGTAACAAAAGGAAACTGGATAAACTAAGACCGCCTTCAGTCAACGGATTGCTACTTAACTTTTCCAAGGAGGTGAAGTACCTGGGCCTCACCTTTGACCAAAAACTCACTTTCAACAAACACATTGAGAATGTGATTCATAAATCCAAAACCTCATTATACTTATGCAGTCGTATGGTGGGATCAAGATGGGGTCTTAAACCCAAGATGATCATGTGGCTTTATACTGCCATCGTAAGACCAATCATCACCTATGGGTGTGTGGTATGGCAGAAAAAGACCTACCAAAAGACGGTGATTATGGAGCTTAACAAACTTCAAAGATCGGTTAACATCATGACCACTGGAGCCATGTCTACCACGCCAGGACAGGCATTGGATGCACTGTTAGATCTCCCGCCCTTACACCTGACAATTCGCAAGGAGGCGGCTGTGGGAATGCTGAGGGTGACGACGCAGCTCAAAAAGACATGGCTGTCTGCAAATCTAACCCAACTCAGGGACAGGGTTTACAGAAATCCAATACTAAGCATGCCTTCGGACAGCACAATGCCGGAGATGCTATTCACCAAATTCTACCAAGTGGAATTCCCAAGCAGAGAAGATTGGAGCAAGAGCCGGGTAGTCTGCGAGGACTACAGCCACATATGGTACACGGATGGCTCAAAGATGGACACCAAGGTTGGCTATGGAATTCACGGGGTGAGACCCAAGTATGGAGCTAGCTGCAACATGGGTCATTACCCCTCGATTTTCCAAGCTGAAATCACCGCCATTCTATCATGTGCGGAAATCAGCCTAAACAGAGGCTACAAAGGGCAAACCATATACATCTTCTCTGACAGCAAAGCTGCACTAATGGCACTTGACTCTTCAAGGGTTGACTCCAAACTGGTGAAGCAATGCCATGAAACGCTAAACAGGCTGGCAAGCCATAATAGAGTTTGTATTAAATGGGTTCCGGGCCATTCCGGTATAGACGGCAATGAAGCCGCTGATGAACTCGCGAGGGCAGGAGCAATGGGTAGCCGATACGGTCCAGAACCATTCTGCGGCATCCCGAAGAGCCTGACGCGTCTAATACTCACCACCCAGTGCCTCTCAGAAAGCAAAAGCCTCTGGGAACTTTCACTAGGCATGAGACACTCAAGGGAACTGATAGAGGGATACTCCAAGTCATACACAGAATCGGTAGTATCTCTTAACAAACCCCAACTACGCGCAGTGGCAAGATCACTAACGGGACACTGCAAACTAAACAAGCATATGTCCAACCTGGGTCTCACTGAAACGGCGCTCTGCAGATACTGCGAAAGCGCAGAGGAAACCCCTCTACACCTACTGTGCCACTGCCCCGCAGTTATGCACAAGCGCTCCGCTCACCTGGATAAGCACGAGCTGGATCCAAAAGAGATTAGGAGCATCGCCGTAAGGAAAATCCTAAATTTCCTGGACTCCATTGGAGTGTGCGGCGAGTTATAAACTGGGACTCACACAATAGATCTTTTAGGTCGCAGTGTGACGAGCGGACAAGACTGCTCATATAGTCCCAAAACCCCTAATAATAATAATAATGGGGATGCACTGATTTGGAGTTAAACTTAAAGATGTAGTAAAGTTAATTATCACTATATTCAAAGTTCTGCAATGTTTATCTTAAAACTAGTTAATTGTGTCTACTACGGCCATGCGCTTGTTAATCATCAGGCACCGCATGGAAATTCAGCTACTGATGACTCAAACACACCGAAGTCAGTTCGCCATCCCCATCGTATCGGGACGTGGAATGTGCGCGGCCTTCTGCTACCAGGCAAACTGCAAATTGTACAAAACGAGATGCGAAGGAAGAACGTACACCTACTAGGGTTAAGCGAAACACACTGGAAGGGCCAGGGTCATTTTACAAGTGACCTCGGAAACACCGTCTATTTCTCGGGCCCGGAACTAGATAGCAGCAAGGGAGTGGCATTCATTGTGCCGCAAGCGTTGAACAAGTGCGTTGTGGGATACGACCCAGTTAGCGATCGTATCATAACACTCAAAATCAATACCATACCATGCAATCTAAACATCGTGCAGGTATATGCCCCAACAGCACAGTCAACTGAGGATGAAATAGAGGGCTTCTACGATAAGCTAGCTGCGACACTTAAAGCGCTCCCAAAACGAGAAGTTACCATCATTCTTGGGGATTTCAATGCCAAAGTTGGAGATACTTCAAACGATGACCATCTAAAACGAGTTGCAGGAAAATATGGAATCGGAGAACGGAACGAGAGGGGTGAACGTCTTCTACAATTCTGCTGTGAAGAAAATCTCACCATAACTAACACATGCTTCAAGCATCACATCCGCAGATTGTACACCTGGATATCTCCAGGAGACCGATGTAGGAACCAGATCGATTACATCCTGATAAACACGCGCTGGAGAAGCTCAGTGACTAACGCCACAACGTTCCCCGGTGCTGACTGCGGCTCCGACCACCAACTTTTAGTAGCAACAGTTCAAGTACGGCTTAAAAAAATACAGAAACCCAAAGTATCTCCAAACATGCAAAACTTAAACATGGATGGCTTCCGAGAAGATTTTGAAAAGAGAATGAAAGACTTCCCAATTAATGGTATAACAGGCAGCAATAACATATGGAAACATCTCAAAAAGGTGATACAGGAAACAGCTAATGCTAATAAACTGGAGAAACCAACCATGAAAGATTTCATTACACCTGATACAGCTCAAATCATCCTAAAAAGACGTGAACTAAAGGAAAAAGGCACGCGTTCAGCAGAAGATCAGCAGCAATATGCAGAACTGAGCCGCCAAGTTCAACTACACTGTCGAAGAGACTATGATAATCACATCAACGAAATCTGCCTCCAACTCGAAAAACACTCTCTGAGACACGAATCCAGGTATCTTTTTCAAAAAGTAAAAGAGCTGACTGGAACTCGTAAGCCAAAAACCTGTGCCATTGGAGATAAAGACGGGCATTTACTTACCAACGTAGCTCACGTATTGGAGCGCTGGAAAAACTATTGCGCGGAGTTATATGACACAGGGGAGCCTACCGCTGCTAATATTAAATGGTCGACAGAAGAACCTGATATCTTACCATCAGAAATTGAGCAAGCCATCAAAGCTCTCAAATGCAATAAGGCACCCGGTAAAGATGCTATTACAGCAGAAATCCTCAAAAACATAGGTGAACAAGGCACAAAAGTTATCACTGAAATCTGTAATACCATTTGGAAGACTGGAAAATGGCCAGAAGACTGGACAGAATCGGTATTTATACCTATTCATAAAAAGGGCTCTTCGAAAGATTGTGGAAATTACAGAACTTTAGCGTTACTATCTCATGCGAGTAAAATCCTCCTCCATATTATCAATAAGCGACTGAATCACTTTTTAAGCCGACAAATACCCGAAGAACAGGCCGGCTTCGTCAAAGACAGAGGAACACGGGAACAAATATTGAACGTCCGCCAAATAATTGAGAAGAGCAGAGAATTCAACACTCCGGTGATCCTGTGCTTCATTGACTACACAAAAGCCTTCAACTGTGTCCAGTGGGGCAAACTATGGAATGTGTTGCTCGAAATGGGAGTACCAGAACACCTTGTATCTCTTATCCAAAACTTATACATGGGGAACCGTTCTTTCATCAAGATAGGCACCGAATGTTCCAATATGTTCCAAACAAAAAAAGGGGTGAGACAGGGCTGCATACTATCTCCTCTACTTTTCAACATATATGGTGAATATATAATTCGGAAGACCATGAAAAACTGGGAGAAGGGTTTCCCTGTGGGTGGGAAGAGACTGTCAAATCTCCGCTATGCTGACGACACCGTTCTTCTAACAACATCCATGGAAGATATGAGTGAGCTGTTCCAGAGACTCGAGATGGAAAGTGGGAATATAGGCTTGTCGGTGAATAGAGCAAAGACCAAAGTAATGATAGTGGATCGAGCCGAGAAGCTGATGAACATCAATTGCAACATTCCTGTCATCAACATCGTGAACCACTACATATACCTCGGCTCTCAAATTTGCAACGACGGCAGCTGTGTTCCCGAGATAAGACGACGAATTGGAATGGCAAAAGATGCGATGACCCGATTGAACAACATCTGGAAGAAAAGGGGGATTGGCATCAAAACCAAGATCAGATTGGTACGAGCTCTGGTTTTCCCCATCTTCCTGTATGGAGTAGAATCATGGACAATCCTGGCCCGAGAGAGACAAAGAATTGATGCATTTGAGATGTGGTGCTGGAGACGAATGCTCAGAATATCTTGGACTGCAAAGCGCACCAATGCATCTATACTAACCCAACTCCAAATAAAGATTCGCTTGTCAACCATATGCCAACAACGCATACTGTCGTACTTCGGCCACACAATGCGCAGAGGAGATGACAATTTGGAAAAATTGATTGTGGTAGGGAACACCGAAGGCAAAAGAGCACGCGGTCGTACGCCTTCAAGATGGATCGATCAATTGAAAGACTCGTCGACCTCTAAATTCCATACGCTAATAAGAGACGCGCTGGACCGAAACCGATGGCGACAGATCATCCGCTCCAAATGCAGCCCTGATGCTGACCACGATCCTCAGACATGAGGGACCGACCCAAGAGAGAGAGTTAATTGTTAAGTTATATAGTTCAGTTATGTTAATGAGTAACGCACGATCGGTATGACGACGCGATAAATACGTACTGAGCTATAATTAAGTTAAATTTAAGTTACTGACGTCAAAACCGCACGCGTGCAATAAGAGTGTTTGGTAGCACTGCACCGAACAATAATCCATATTAAGTTCAATAGAACCTAAAGATTCGCAGAACGAATCATTGTCACTTAAACCTTTTATTTTTATAATATCAGGCCCTAATACTGGTTGACTCAATAAACTAGAAAATTTCACGATGAAAATCGAAGAGCCAGTATCAATTAAAAAACACAAGGGCTTCTTATCATTTAGGTTTGTCCTCAAATAAACGTGAGGTAAAGAAACTTTATTATTAATATTATTCATAGAAAAAGTATTCTCACGTAAGCGATCTCTGAATAGGGAACTCGATTATTCACGAGATGAGATATCGCATTTATTTATTTTTGAAGTCTCTAATATTTTATCCTGTGTGGAAAAATTGTTAACACTAGGATCATTTTCTAAAAACTGAGACATTTGAAAATCCTTAGATTTTATAAACGTGTCAATTAAAAAAACAAGTTTGAGGTTTCGATAGACACGGGACCGAAACCATTTTTAGTTTAAATTGTCATCATCATGTGACGAAATTGTTTGTGCTTTAACGACGTGCAAATTAGGTTCATTTTTTGTGCAAATGCTCATTCGAACTAGGAGAGCTACGAAGATCGGGACGAGTGTTATTATTTTTATTTTTTAATTTAAAACACTCACTAATTCAATGTCCTCGTTTCTTACAATAATTGTATAATTTATTGGGATTACGCTGAAAATTATTATTGAAATTAGGTTTAGCCTGAAAATTATTTTGATTAGAGTTTTGACTAAGATTTACTTGATGGAAACTAGGCTTTTTATTTTTATAACAGTCCGAAGCTAGTTAAATGACCATTTTTATGACATACCGAACAATATTTGGAGGCCAAGGGCTTTGATAACCTCGACAAATTAAAAAGTTTTTCCTCCTCTATGGCACGTGTTACAGCATCTGATAAGCATTTAGGATCCCTACACCGAACTATAGTAGTTAGATGTGGATGTAATCCTAACATAAAGGTATTTAAAGCTAGATTTTCCATAGCGGCAAGTCTACCTAATAATTCCTTTTCATCCTCACAGCTGTAATGGATATCAGATTGCACTCTAGTCAAACACATTTCTAATCGAACAGAATAATGCATCACATCTTCGTTTGGCATTTGTCTACAATTTTGAAGATCTACTAATAAATGAGTGGAGTGTTTCTTTTCTCCAAATGTGGACTTTAAAAATCGTTTAATGTCTGTCCAAGACTCGAACTTTTTGAGACAACATGCTAATAGTGCTTTGCCTTCAAGTTGTGATACAATAAACTTACACAAAACTTTTTGTTGTTTTGTACTGCTCAACGCAATTGCATTTTCACAATTTGTTAGAAAGCCAGGCAATGACTCACGGTCGCCATTATAAGGTTTGATAAATTTTCTTACACATAATCCGAATATAATCCGTTCCTACAAATAATCCGAAAGAAGAAAGACATGTATAGCTTTGTGTAATTTTAATAAAAATGAATTTAGTATTATAAAGAATAGTAAGGTGGGTATGTCAATTAACGCCCTCTGTTAAAGAACGCCCGCACTACGAAAAGTGAACTTATATTTATATAAGCTGCATCGCAACTTAAGCACAAATTCAATAGTCCAATATTGACTAGTCAAGCGCGGGCGCGTGACCATAGAGCCGAAATCTTGTCAGGGAGAAGCTGTGATCGAAGAGCATCACGCGTGTTTGTTGCTACTATAAAAATATCTCAAAGCGAAATTGTAAGCATTCAGCTATTATTGCATTATACAGTGTGGAAAAAAAATAGTGGCCCTGGAGGGAAAGTACCTTAAATCCTATAGTAGGCTTATTTTACTTTAAGGAAACATTCCTTTATTTTTAAAAAGAAACAAAACTGCATTCAAACATTTTCTAAAATTTGCTTGTAACGCCCGCGGGACTCGAACCAGCTAAAAATTAAAAAAATAAATATTCGTTATTTTACTATACTAATCGATAGGCTAATTGTTCAGGATAAAATTTCTCTAACAAACATTTGGTCATTAAAATAAAAAGAAAACGTGAAATCTTAAAATTTATTTTATTTTATTACTTATCAATTTGTTACACTTTAATAATTTAACTGATAAATTGTTCGAAATAAGCCCCCTCGTTCTGAATACACAAATTTAGTCTTCGTTGAAATTCATTTCGTGTAGCCTTCAGCAAAGTGTTGTGGTGTATGCCCCTAATCACATTTTTTACCGCGACCCTTAGCTCTTGTACGGTCTCATGTTTTATAAATAATATTTTTTACATGACCCCATAAAAAGTAGTCTAGAGGCGTCAAGTAGTCAAAAGTAGTCTGGACTTCTTGCAGGCCATTTAATCGCCCCGTTTGTACCTATCCAGACATTGAAATTTTCATTAAGGTAAGCTCTGTAAATTCTGCTATTGTGGGCAGGTGCACTATCTTGTTGAAAAATGATATTATTTCGTTCCTCTTCCGGTAGAAGCTTCTCTACTAGAAGCTTTCGGGTAACACTCAAAATATGTCAAAATATTGAAATCAAAATCGGAAAAGTCTGGATTTTGTTGCTGTGGGCGTCCTAAACGTTTTTTGAAACTTCCAATATTGACTAAATTTTTCATGATTCGCGACAAAGCTTTTCTTTATGGTATTTGTCTATCTGGATCCCTCTCGCGATACCACTGTAGAGCTAAATCGCAGTTGTTGCTTGTAAATAAAGCTTCTAATAAGTCGAACTGTTCTTGATACGCCACGATCACACAATTACGTAATGGAAGCAATACTAAATAAAATCGATAAAAATGTTCGAAATATTCGTTCGAATTATAAAATTGCTGTCCCGCATTGCAAACAAATTCAAACGTTCCATTTTTAAACTTTTCGTCAAAACGCCTCGTATCGTGTAAGAAGTGCATAGAGATATTATTACCATTAAACGATTTTCCTATAGAATTCTTCAACAAGGTAGTTAGAAATAAATTAATTAGCAAGCCTGTACTTCATACGAATGAACTGAACTTCATTCTTTGAATGTTAGAGAGATAAGAGAATTATAACCTGTCTTTTACTTGTAGAAAGTAAACCTTACTAGGTAATGTATGTAAACTTGTGTAGTTATTTTTCATGGATATCTTGTACGACAGACGAGTGTAAGATCAAATGTTTGTTAGAGAAATTTTATCCTGAACAATTATCCTATCGATTAGTATGGTTAAATAACTATGATTAAATGCCTTTTTTTACGTAAGTTAAATTAAATAATCCGTAAACCATTTTAAGTTATTTACTCAATTTCCTTAAAAATAATTACAAAAACTGTAATATCTTCTCCTCGTCCAATAACGCCCAGCCATAGCCCCTGGGGCGTTATAAGACAATGTGTGGGCGCTATTATAAATAGCAAAATTTTGAAGCATTAAAATTCAGTTATTTTATGACCAGCTATTCGCAGTTCTTATTTTTTTTTTAAACAAAAGTTGTGTTTATAGGCCAATAAAATGACATAATCGAGAAAAAAGAAAGTTATTAGATTATTACAATTATTGCTGCTTATGGGCGTTATTAAAAGCACCACTTTTTTTCAAAGGCGTCATTACCCTACTACGTTTAATAACGCCCAATGAATGAAAAGTAAATAGTTTTTTTTCCAATAAAAAGCTTGATAGCTGTTAAATGTTTTTTTATTTTGATTATTTAAACCAAAAAAGGCAAACTAAACATGTTTACTTCGAGATGTTACAAGCATTTTTAAGAGTAACACAAGAGTTCTTTTTTTTTGTTAAATTTTCGTTTTTGTATACTTTTTTTAGTTCTCTATAAATAAATATTTGACATAATTGGCCATTATTGTTTTATTTAATTTCTAAAAATGATATTCTGGCTTTGAAGATTTTTTTTTATAAACGGGCGCTAATGGACATACCCTTTCTAAAAACGCCCAAAATCATGTTTTTAAAAAGAGGCTATCATGTCGTGAAACGTACATACCTATTTTCTCATATAAATTATTATTTTTCAGTAAAAAAAGCAATGATGCGTTTATGTAACTTAAAATTTATTGTCCAGCTTTATTTTATTTATTAAATTTATTGTCCTAAGCTGTTTATATTGAAAATAAATAATTTTTCGTTAAGTGGGCGTTAAATGCCTCTTGTACCCTATTATTCAATTTTACTCGATGGTAAGATATAAAACATAGGTTAAAGAAACTTATATTTATTATTTATAAAATTTTCTCAACTCAGATCACTTTAAAATACCTTGTAATCTTCAGGTTCGATTCTATTTTGTATGTAACGAATCTTTAATCTCTCTTGATTATATCGAACAGAGCAGAATTTTAGAAGGTATCGTTGTTCCATTTACAATATTGATTCTGATAATATTGCGTTGCACACCACTGATAATTTTCTTCTTAAATCTCAATCATTTTTATTACTTCTCTAACGACACATAGATATCTCTCTTACACTCAAGCGTACAAATAATGACCTTGCGCTTATACACATAGCGACACTTTATGTGTGTTTGACCCCCCCAATTGGTCTGGCTGCTGACCAGGGGTGTTCAAATAGTTCCCTAAGTATCATATATAAAAATCAAGAGTGAGATTATAAGTAAAAATATGTTATTTTTTTGAAGCTTTAAAGCGTCTGGTAAGGGTAAGCGCCGAGATGGAAAGTGTCTGGCAATAATGATTATTAATTTTTTTTATTAGCTTTTTTTTGCTCGAGAGTACATTTCGTCTCCCAAGTATTTTAATCAATTAAGCGTCAATAGTACATTTTGGGGCCTTATTTTTACATAAACACCCTGCTTAATTTAAAACTTAAGTGAAACATTGTTGGTGAAAATAGTTATTAATAAAAAGTGAATATTTAGAGCCAGTGACGTCAGTGAATCGGATTGTTGCTCTCTCTAAACTGTATGTACTTACATTTACTATACTTTATATATTGTGGCAGTTAAAATTATATCCAAGTGCTGTATTGTGACTTTTTGACAGGTTTTCACCTTGTTATTCAATAATCATAATTCGTATCTACGGAATTACAAAAAGCGCCACCTATATTTCTAAATCGGAACTTAAACGATAAAATTAATATAACATTAACATGAGCAGGTGCGGTGCTTGTAGTAAGTTCGCTTCGCCAACAGGTGACGCCACTTGTTCGAAATGCAAACTTATATTTCATAAGTTATGTGTTGCGCTGAGTGCGACGAAAGCTGTCTCAAAGCAATGGATGTGCCCGGGATGTATAACTAAGATGCCTAAATATGACAACACGAACACCCCTGTTAAAGCAAGCAGTGAAGAGGTTCTACAAGTAATTACAGAGTCATCGAACATTGAAAATGATGAACATAATATGTCATTGAGTCAGTTATCGAAACAAATGAAAATATTTTCCAATGAGATGAAGGCACTAAGAGAAATAATGACTGCTTTTAGAGGAGATTTAAAGGAACTTCGTGATGACATAGCCTTATGCAAGTCAAGCGGTGCCTTAATGGCAGAGCGCATGAAAAAAGTCGAGGAACAAATAAGCATCTAAGACACATATCAAAAGGAAGTTACAGAACTACAGAGCGAGGTTAGTTCCTTGAAACAGATTTTAGCCAGCAAGGACCAGGGGCCTTACTCCCGACGCGATCGAAAATCAAATCAACTCGATCACAAGCATTTCGAAACCGATACTAGCGCCGAATCGAGCGGTGGCTCAAATTGTAACTAATAATGATCGAATATAACTGTTTATAGCATGTAACAAATGACTAAATCTATGGTACAATTTGAGCCACCACTCGATTCGGCGCTAGTATCGGTTTCGGGAGTGCGAAAATCCTTGAGATTGAGTTGATTTTATTCCCGATCGCGTCGGGAGTAAGGCCCCAGGAAATGTTTCGAAACGATCTCGAGATAAACGGTATTCCTGAGGAGTGATGAAAATCCCATTCATTTGATCCAGACTATGGCTATCAAATTAGGGAGCCCCTTGGAAGTAGAGGTGGTGGATGTGTACCGCGCGAGACCGAGACGCATCGCGGCAGTAAGCGCTGCAGGAGGGCAGCTTCGCCCGCGCCCCCTGGTGT
The DNA here is from genome assembly GCA_944452665.1 of Stenoptilia bipunctidactyla. Lineage (NCBI taxonomy): Eukaryota > Metazoa > Arthropoda > Insecta > Lepidoptera > Pterophoridae > Stenoptilia > Stenoptilia bipunctidactyla. The sequence goes on along the minus strand of OX101740.1, from coordinate 218,069 downwards.
TGCGCCTCACGCGCCGCACCGCGCGAGACCGCCTGCTACAAGCTGCGCGAACACGTCGGAACTACGCGTGGGTGAAGGACGGAAAAATCCTTGTCCGCCAGAGCGATGGAACTAAAGTTCATCGTTTAATCACAGACGAAGATATGCTAACGGTTTTTGGCCATCACACGCAGAATGCTCATACCAAATAGTGAAAAGTTTATTAAAAAAATATATTCATTTATTCTTTATTTTATTGTTTAGTTATTCATCATTGTCACGAGTTAGATATTTTAGGTTCTATTGGATTGCAAGTAAAATTGTATTTTATTTATTTTGATTGAAAGATATATATATAGGTATTACTTCATTTAGAAATGTTTCACTTCTTTTTTACTTTTACTATGTTTACAACTTTTCAAGTAAATGGCAAAGTCACTTCATGACAACTTTATATATCAAAATTAAGCTCATAAATCATAAATTAATAATCTATGAAATGTTCTTACATGTTCGTTACTTTATAATCGTTTTGTTAATAAGTAAAATTGTTTTTCTGTGTAGGTACACAGACGCAAGTTAAAAGTACATGTATTGTTGTAATATATAAAATTATTTTATTATTTTATGTATTTAATATATTCTTGATTAATATTCGAATTTTATTATATATTTATTTTATTCAATTGTTGAATTTAATGATAATTATATGTGCATATTACCAGAGCTTTAAATCCAAATGCGATTTTAGAATGTTTGTCTCTATTTACTTTAAAAATGATAAAATATAAGGGTAAATGTTTTAAATTAGGATTACTGAATATCAGATCGGTGAACACGGGCAAGGACGAGTTTGTAGCTACTATGGAAACTTTACAACCTGACATTTTAGCAATTAACGAAACCTGGATGAAGTCAGGCCAAGATGATCTTGCGCCAGTAGTCGCAGGTTACAGTTTCCGACACTCAGAACGACCAGACGGGAGAGGAGGAGGAGTCGGGTTTTATATTCGTCGCGGAATACGAGCACGCACGCGGCCGCACCCGCCCTCCGTTCTAGAGCAGATGTGGTTAGAGGTGACATTGCCGGGCGCCGCGCGGGTGGCGATGGGTACAGCATACCGACCTGAGGCGGTCAGTGTCTCCGTGGCTCTTGATGCACTCGGTGAGTCTATTTCTTGTTTCCGTAATTGTAATAGTATCTTTATCATATCTGATTTTAATGTAAATATGTTCCAGTCTTCAACATCACGATCTTTGCAAATTATGAATACGTTTTTTGATCAATACAGTCTAACTCAGCTAGTCAATGAGCCAACGCGAATAACTGATAACTCCTCCTCCCTTCTTGACATCGCCATGACAGATTCGCCAGGACTTTGTAAAAAAGTAAACGTGTATCACAACCGTCTAATCAGCGATCACGGGTTAGTATTACTAGAGTTAAATACAGCAAAACCAAAAAGGATTATATTATTATTCAAAAAAGACTATAAGTCTCTCCCCTTTATTATTATTATTTATAGTATCGCATTAAAGAAACAGCTCGGTTAACTGATACTATAAAAACCATGATTGATCTCCGCAACGAAGCTCATAAAAGAGCACTTGCTTCCAAGCAAGATACACATTGGCAATATTATAATATGTTGAGGAATTATGTTAATACCGCTATTCTATGAATAAAAAACCGCATATTATACGTTCTATGTCAATAAAAACATTTCACACCCAAAGAAAATGTGGGCTCAACTTAAATCGACCTCTTTGTCAACCGCACACAAATCTTTTACCCTACCACCTCACTTGTGCGACCCTAACGATATCAATGACAGTTTTCTAAACTTACCCGGAGATTCTAACTGTGATTCTAGCATATTGCAATTTTACCAGTCGACCAGATTTAATCAATCTGAATTTAAATTGAGGAAATGTACAGGATACAGGACGTTATAAAAGCTGTAAAAAGTATACAATCCAATGCGTTCGGTTATGATCAGATTACCATGGAGATGATTAAATTAACCTTAGAAATCACTCTACCTGTTACAACTTTTATCATCAATAAATCAATTGAAACAGCTACATTTCCTGATACATGGAAGTTGGCCAAAATCAGACCACTACCTAAGTCTAATAAAGTAGATTCTTATAGCGACATACGCCCGATAAGCGTACTACCAGCCATGTCCAAGATCATTGAAAGAGTAGTGTGTATACCAGTCACTAGTTACTTAGAGTCAGAGAAGGTGATTCCCGAAATTCAATCAGGATTCCGTAAAAGCCACAGTACAGCCACGGCTCTCTCTCATGTCACAGATGACATCATATCAGCTTCTGATGTAGGTATGGCCACTAATTTGGTTCTGCTTGATTGCAGTAGAGCATTTGACTGCATAAATGTAGAGTTGCTATTAGCCAAAATGAAGTACTATGGTTTAAATGAAGACACCAAAAAATGGTTTAAGTCCTTCCTTTCTGGTCGTCGTCAATTTGTGTCAGTAGAGACGGAATGTAATATAGTTAACTCATCCATCAAAGAAGTTACTAGGGGCACGCCCCAAGGATCTATACTCAGCCCGATATTATTTATTATGTTCACTGCAGATCTAAATCACCGGCTGCAGCAGTGTAAAGTGCATTTATACGCAGATGACACACAATTCTACCTGTCTTTCAATCCAAGTTCAACCGCAGACGCAGTAGAAATAATCAATAATGAACTTAATACTATCTATCAATGGTCCTGTGAAAACACTTTGGTTCTTAATCCTTGTAAATCGAAGTTCATGATTATTGGCACAAAAAACCAATGTGATACGGTTAAAAATAGCGTACTTCAACTAAAGTTGAATCCCGTCCCTATAGAGAGAGTGCAAGTTGCAAAAAATCTAGGATTAATTATTGACGAGCAACTGCGCTATGAGACTCACATTAATGAAAAAATACGAAACGCGTTTTATAGATTGAAAATCCTGTACGAATATCGGCAATATTTATCCTTGCAAGTGCGAATTACCTTACCTGATTCTCTCGTACTCTCTAATTTTAACTATTGTGACACCGTGTATGAACCTAGGATAAACAGTAAAACCGCAAAGGGTACAGAACGCTTGCATGCGTTTTTGTTTTAACATTCCCAAGCGAGAACATATTACTCCATATATGATGAAAAATAACATATTAAATATGGAAAATCGACGCAAACCACATCTGGGATGCTCGGTATTTAGAGTATTATCTACGGAAAAACCTCAATACCTTTATAATAAATTACATTGGCAGAAAAACTTATAAATAAACTTACTGTTCCGAAACATCGTACTTCAGATTTTAAAGGAAGTTTCAAATTTTCAGCTTCGAAAATTTGGAATGATTTGCCACCCCCTTTTAGAAAAATCAATGGGATACATTATTTTAAATTTTAATATTGTAGCGTACCTACCATGTTATATGGTATCCGTCTGTGTGTGTGTATCGCGTCACCCCTCCCTCACACGTATGACACCCGCAACCCGCGGCACCTGCGGATGCGCGGCTGCCTCCCTCGCCAGTCGCAAAGTAGCTTTCGCGTTGAACCTATGTTTCTTTGTGTTCGGCGCCCTGTCCTGCGGAGGCGCACTAACATCGCGTAATTTGTAAATTCGATTATTCTTACGTATTCCTGGTTCGCCTGCGTTGTGAACCAAATAAAGTGTGGACTTAAGCGTGCCTGTTTTATTTAAAGGACTCAAACGTTTGTTAGCAAACGTTAAAATATCGTATATTAGTTTTAGAACGTTATAAAGAAATATCAAACCTGCAATACAAATAATCTCGTATAACATAACTTTATTAGTTTATTTAACGAAAAAGAAATGATGTAGTAGATATATATATCCTATATTTATTATTAATTTTAATTATTCTATACTCATTCAGTTGATACTTATTATTTTCATCCACATTTATTTATATTATTATTTGAATGTATATAAATATACCTACATATTTATATTTATACATACATAAATACGTACTGGTAGTTAAATCTAAATTTAAAACGTGCACAATACAAAAATGGGATGATGAAGTGTTTTTTACTTTTTTTTGTATACTTATTTTTAATGTTAACTATGATATGACCCTATCAAAAAGTTTATATTATTGTAGCTGTATATGAAAGGTCAGGCCTGAAAATCAGCGCTGCCATAAATTTTATACATTTCTGGCAGCTATTGCTGGGGTCTGCCCCATTATCGAAAAATTCTTTCTTTTATTTAATATTTTTAATAATTTTCTAACTTATATTTTTAAATGTAAATATATGTTTTTTTTTCTTATGTAACTGTACTTATTAACTATTATTATTTTTTGTGACAATAAAACTTTTTTTCTTTCTTTCTTTTCTTTAATTTTTAACAAAATTATCTAAAAAATATGTAAAACTCAGCAGTGAGAATGTAGAAAAATCAGTACTGTATTTATCTACCTTTAGCACCCCGTAACTTTGAATTAGCCGTCGACCCAAGCTAGCAGGTATGCACACACTCAAAGTACGTACCTACTAACACTACTTTATCCCATTTATATTTTTTATGAGAAAATAAGTAACGTCTGGGGGCCCTGGGATCTTACTCTATGAGGATTTGAACGAAGAATTACTAAAAATTATTTGACGTTGAAATTAACTGGCGTGATACGCTGGGTTCCTTATCGTTGGATACTGGTATAGATATTTTTTATATCTTAAATAACTTATCTCACTTTATGTACCCCTTCGTACTGTTAAATCTTCTTGTTCTTCTCCCATATGGTACACAAAAGCTTTAAAAAAGCGTTTGGCTGAAAAAAGAAAGTACCACAAGCTATGGAAAAATTATAATAATCCATTAGATTATGAAAGTTTTAAGATACTTAGAAAACGGTCAAAATTATTGGAAGACGAATGCTATAAAAATTACATTGAATTCGCTGAACAAAATATTAAGAGCTATTCTAGGTATTTTTGGACTTTAGTTAAAAATATAAAATCAACAAACAAATTACCTCGAACTTTGTACTATAAAGGTGTGCTGCAACTGAAGGGGAAGATATTTGTTATTTATTTTTAAAAAAAAAATAAAAAAAAATTTAATGAACATTTCCGCTTAGGTTTTTAACCGGCTGATTCAAACTTATTACCTGAACACTGAACACATCCTCAAAATGCTCCAATTGACATAAGCACTATAGAAATAACCCAAAGCGTTGTTCTGAAATATTTAAAGTCTGTCAATGTTAATAAAGGGGCTGGCTCTGATGGGGTACATGAAAGAAAGAAAGAAAGAAAAAGACTAACTAAAGTCCCCGTCACGAGAAGCTATAAATTTTGTAAACAAGTGTTCAGGAGTTCACAACATTTGGACCAATAAAAAAAAAGAATTTGTTTAAGATTTAATAATTTATTAATTAACATATATTATTTCAGAATAATTATTCGTCAGATTCAGATGTTTCCATTTCTGTGTCAGAATCAGTGACATGTATCACGAAGCTGTCTACAGTTTTATCAATCATCTCATCGATTTTGGAATAAAAGTTATCTTCTTCCTTGATACAAACCTACTTCTAATATAAGTTTCCAAAGATTATCGCGTTTGAACAAACAACTCTTTCTTTTTACTTTATATATATTTTAGATAAATTGTATTACGTACCTTTTGAAGTTTTTTTCGTGGCGAATTTATTTCCTTAGATGTACTGGCTACTGGCTCCATTATACGTAATAACAAATAAAATTAACGCAACAATTAAAGTTACAACAATTAAAAAGTGATAACGAAACAATAACAAAATTAACAATAACAACCAGATCCGCGATATATGCAAAGCAATGAAACAAACAAACTCGTACGCATTCGAAACTCGAATGACTGTTTATTTCAAAATGGCGTCCCGATAGTTTACAATCCCTGCGACGGACGCGTTCCGGTACCAAGAAACACAAACGATAGCGCTTTGCGTCGTTAAAATATAATTCGACTAAATTAAATAGGTTGTTACTTTCATATAACCCGTCTATATTTCATGTCGATTGAATATGTTCAAGTTATTATTATCTCGCAGTATAAAATGTTTACTTACTAAAAGATGTTTGTTTACATAATTTATAGCTTCTCGTGACGGTTACTTTATTTAATTAGCTATATAATTGTTATAATACTATCATTGATTTTTTTTGTGTTACTTCTTTGTATAAATATCTAAGTATATCTATTTTACATAAAAATAAATATATTGCATAATAAATCGACAACATCAATAAATATTAAAAAAATTGATAATAATTAAAAAAAAAACAAAAGCAAAACTTATATTTGCATCCGATATGTAGGAAAGTAAAGAAAACAAAAAAAGGAAATAACTAAAATTAAACAGTAAACCCAATATCTTCTTATATCTAATGTCAGATCATTGGATATTTAGTTTGCCTCGCCGTTGTATGTCGTCTAAGAAATGTAAATTGTGCAGGGTAGGTTATTTTCTAATAGTTTAGATGATGGATGCTGTTGCCATTGAGCTAATTAATTCTGTTTTTGTGTTCTTATTTTATTACTTGTCATTACGAGTTTTAGTATATGAATAATGATGTAGAAAAAATAATAAGTTTGTTTAGAATAGTGTAATTATGTATTAACGTATGTACCTATGTAAAGTCCAATTTGTATTTAAGGGAAACCTATAATTAGCCTTATTTTTAGTATTTATCAAACTTTGTATTATTGTATGCTTTGTATTATTGTATGCTGGACTGGGAGCGAAAGAAAAACATAGAATGTGCCAGCTGCTTCTCTTCCCGGGCATACTGTAAAAGTCAGTTAAGGGACCGAGGTGTTATGGGAGGCTTTTTTGTAGGCGATAGGCTGACCCCCTGTCACTGCAATAGTCTCTCTCCACTATTATAATGCCTCCAAATTTGTCAGACGTGACATCAGATGGTTTTATTACCTCTGGTGTTCTGCTTACCCCATACGGGATATAGGCGTGAAGTTATGTATTATTGTATTATGTAGCGCTGTTGGTTTTCTAAATAAAGTAAAATAAAATAAATAAAACAAAGAAAGAAAGAAAGAAAATATTTATTATCACAAATGTAGTTTACAATTTAAACACATATCAATTAATAACAGTAAGTAGGTACATTTGTGGAGGTAGGTGTAACCTCAGCATATTGCTACTCAGAGCGACAAGCATCTCTTTAGCGCTGGTTTACAGTTTACATCTTAAGAGTAAAAAATATATACAATAAGAACACGTCACAAAGAAACAAATAAAAAAAACAACTCGACAACTTACTATCAGAAAAAAACTTATATAGGTACAACGTGTAACAAAATGGAGACATAAAACTTAAGGCTCAGCTTGTATATCATAAGTAGATTATACAGTAAAATAATTAGTGCTGGTATAGACTTTCATACAAATTTATTTAATCATTTTACGACAAAATATTTTGACAACCCTAGTCAACCTAATAAGCTAAAACAAGACTTGTGCCGCAGTCAGTGACCTTATGACCTTTCCCGCACCGGCTGAACTTTGTAGTATCTGTCTTAGTTACCCATCACTTTACTTTTACGCCATCTGTTATCGAATAGATTTCATCAAAAGCTAACAGCTGTTTTTAGGGTTGACACTTGGATATTTTGACCTAAACTTTGAACTTGTTTTTCGGCCGAATCGTAAGGATAACAAATTTATGTTACTGTTACTTATAAACTACATCACCAAGTATTATCTCTTTATTATGTTACACGTTGTTTATTACACATATTTATATATACCATAAATATGTCTGATGCACATACATCCATTGCTTATAAGTAAGTGTTCTTCCGGGTTAGCTTTACCTCTAACTATTTCATATAATAAATCTTTAAAGAAAGGAATAGTCCCACCCCACTATTTGGAAAAATGCATGGAATACCCCTATTCCTAAAGGTATACCTCGCCCAGACATTGAGAAGTATCGTGGCATATTGTTTTCTAAATGTTTCGATAAAATTTGTCACCATACCTTAATGATTAAGCTTTGGAACCTTGGAATACACGGCAATTTGTTCCGATGGATTAAATCCTACATAAACAATATTAGCCAGACGTTCGTTCTTAGCGGTTATTTATCACAATGTAATAATAGTAATAATTGCTTTATTTGCCATCATTATATTTCACAGCTTCTTTCTTTGCGATTGAGGTTTACTTTATGTAGTAGCGCCACCTACTGCTAGCCTTTGCACGGATTTTAGAGTCTATGATAAGGGTTCTTTTCTTTTTTTTTTTTTTTTTTTTTTTAACAACTGTCACGTTTCGCTCCCTATGTCAGCATCCAGTCTACAGAACTCATTCTGCGTTTCCGTGCTGTAGCCTGCGCACGTCGACTAAAATATATTAATTAGCTAGTTAAATTTTAAAAGTTTAAATGGTAAAAATTGTGCATCGAAGGAAGAGAAAATTCTCAAGAAAATAATTCGAGGAGGTTGAGACATCAAATTACAAATTCCGAAGAACCCAACGGTGTTGGGACTTATTAGAAAAAATGTCGTTGACACAAAAACTACCCACATTGTATGTGCGTGTAGTCATCGAGGTTCGATGCATACAATTAATTCTCCTATTTAGTCCGTTACTCGATAATAATATCGTCATTGGCGATTAATCTGATGTACGGTGGAGAATCTCTAATATAATTTTAATAAATATTAGAAAAAATGTCGTTGACACAAAAACTACCCACATTGTATGTGCGTGTAGTCATCGAGGTTCGATGCATACAATTAATTCTCCTATTTAGTCCGTTACTCGATAATAATATCGTCATTGGCGATTAATCTGATGTACGGTGGAGAATCTCTAATATAATTTTAATAAATATTAGAAAAAATGTCGTTGACACAAAAACTACCCACATTGTATGTGCGTGTAGTCATCGAGGTTCGATGCATACAATTAATTCTCCTATTTAGTCCGTTACTCGATAATAATATCGTCGTTGGCGATTAATCTGATGTACGGTGGAGAATCTCTAATATAATTTTAGTAAATATTAGAAAAAATGTCGTTGACACAAAAACTACCCACATTGTATGTGCGTGTAGTCATCGAGGTTCGATGCATACAATTAATTCTCCTATTTAGTCCGTTACTCGATAATAATATCGCCGTTGGCGATTAATCTGATGTACGGTGGAGAATCTCTAATATGATTTTAATAAATATTAGAAAAAATGTCGTTGACACAAAACTACCCACATGGTATGTGCGTGTAGTCATCGAGTTTCGATGCATATAATTAATTCTTTTGATTAGTCAGTTACCAGATAATATCGCCGTTGGCGATTAATCTGAATTGCGGTGGAGACGATCTTGCACGCCGAATCCAAGATTTGAAGTGCCCGAGCTACCTCCGTCATTATCAGCCTTTTTTTTTTTTTTTTTGATACGATTAATGTCCCGGAAGAGGTCTAAAAACCAGCAGTTGTCGGCTGAAGATCTAAAGAATCTAAAGATAAGCCTGTTGAGGACTATCTTGTACCCGCAATTTGCAAATATTTACTTGCTCCCTTTATTAAATTTAGAAGCAAAAGCAGCATTGGCTGAAACTCTTACCAAACGAGATTCTATACATCAACAAAAAAAAAAAAAAGGGCAAATTGGAGTCGCCTTGGCAGCTTTATCGCAAGCGATGGTAATCATTTTCAATGAAACTTTGAAGCAAAAACTTTTTTACGCTTGTCGCGATAGCCAGAATAGGGAAACTAAAACTCATCGTAACATAATAATGAGTTCCATAAACGTATGCCTGCGTGACACGCTGACCAATACAAGTTGCGATGATTATCTATTGGGAGGAGATGTTGCTGAAACGCTGCAAATTGCAAAAAACGACGACGTCATCTCCGCAGCCACAGCTGCCGGCTCGAGCTCCACAGCAGAGCTACACGTACCCGCCACGTAGGACCTACCACGAACGGTCGTGGAACACTAGCAACCAGCGGAAATAAACCACCAGGTGCAGTGCGATGGACGTTTACGATATTTTCATCAAAAATGGGCTTAGATAACGAGTGATCCATTAATATTATCGTGAATAGCTGGTTACTAAAGACCTTTTAAATATCTGCCCGCTAAACAAAGTAGCTCTTGTGTTTACCCAAGGTCAATACATGGCCATAAAGATTATATTTTAGCGTTGGATAAACTATTAAAAATAAATGCTATATTCGTATGTTCTCATGAGCCAGGTAAATTTTATCACAAATTTTTTCTTGTGCTCAAGCTATACGGTGAAAATCGCTTCATAAATAATTTAAAATCTTTGAATTAATTTATTACAAAACACTTCAAAATGGAAGATTACAGAACCGCTGATAAGTTAACAAAACAATGCTACATGTTATTTTTTCATCAATGTTGATAAGTCTTTCCGAAAGTACCTTCGATTTGAATATAACAACGTTTTATATGAATTCAAATATTAAGCGTTTGACTTATGCACCGCTCTTTATATAAGTATTTACTAAAATATTAAAACAAGTCATGGAATTTTTACGTCGGGATAATTTTTTCATCCATAATATATCTAGATAATATATTTTACATTGGCAAAGATTGTGATGATTGTAATGAGAATGTTTGGATTACAAAACATATTTTAATAAATTTAGGTTTCATAATGCATACGAAAGAAGGTTGCTTTGTTCCTAGAACACAATGTAAATTCCTTGGGTTTATTTTTGATTCAGAGAAAATTATTTTAAAACTACCCACAAAAAAAAAAAAAAAAAAGTTCTTAAAATAGAAAAAATAATACACAAAGTTATTCGAGCAATTTAAAATATTGTCACCAAAAAAAAAAAAAAAAAAAATCCTACTTATGATCAGGTAGTGAATTTACCCAGATATAATAAAGATGATTTTACTTGGTGGTTAAATTATCTAGAAGAGGGCTTTTCTCCTCTTAGAACAGGCCAATACACTAAAACTATCTATCCTGACGCATCATATACTGGCTAGGGCGGGTTTTGTGATGGAAAAGAGGCAGCGGGTCATTGGAAGGAAAGCGAGTCGTCGCTACACATTAATACTCTGGAATTAAAAGCAGTTTTTTCGGACTTAAAACATTCGCATAATTATGGTAGTTACGATTGTGATATATTGTTAAGAATAGATATTACCATTACCTGTATAAATAGAATGGGTAGTGTTCAGTTTTCACATATGGATCATATTACCCGAGACCAATGGAAATAGCGTGAAATGCGTAAGATCAATATCTTTACATCTTATATTACTTCAAAAGATAATATAGAAGCTGAGAGTTTGTCACGAAAACAGTTTAATGACACTGAATGGGATCTAAGTGACTATACCTTTAATAATATAACAAATAGGTTTGGAATACTATCGGTTGATCTTTTTGCAAACAGATGCAACTTATAATGTCCTATTTATGTAACCTGGAAAAATGACCCAGATGCAAAAACTCTTCAGAAAATTGTTAGTGAAAAGTCTGTGGGTATTGTGGTAGTACCATACTGGCCCACGCAACTATGGTTGCCATTGTTTAAAAGGTTGTGTTGTGATTGTATTTACTAAATACTAATTCGCTGAAATCTCCTTTCAGATCTGCGCTCAACCTTCATTAAACATTAACCTTGGTTGCCGCGAAATTGTTCAGAAAGCGTTAGTAAAAAGATCACTGTCTTCAAAGTCCGTTGAAATTATGTTGGCATCTTTGTTGGATAATTCTTACCGAGACAGTGTGAAGGAGGTATCAAGGCGTGGATTGAATATTGCAAAAATAATAATTTTAGTTTTACTCAAACTTCTAAACCAATAATTGTTCATTTTCTAACTGAAATTTTCGAAAAAGGTGCTAAGTACGGTACTATTAATAGCTATAGATCTGCATTATCATTAATATTAAACATAAATTCCCAATATGACAGGTTAAAAAGTTTCATGAAAGGAGTCGTTATGTGAAGACCAACCACATCAAGTATGATCTTACCTGGGATCCAGCAGTTGTATTGAGCTACTTACCTACAAAATTTCCTAATGAAGACCTTGACTTAAAGACTCTTTTCCAAGAAAACTGTTACACTAATAGCTCTTGTAACGGAACATCGTGTTCAAATTTTATCCGTGACAAAGATTAAAAATATTTTAATAACTAAAAAAGGTACTTATAAAAGGGTTTATAAAAACCTCTAAATTTAATAGTAAACAGACCTTGGTAAAGTTTCCGTTTTTTAATATTCGTCCAGAAATTTGTCCAGCAAAAACCTTACAGATGTAGGTATATAAATAAAACGAAAATTTAAGGAAACCTGATAATTTGTTTATTAGTTTTAAGAAACATATAGGTTTCCAAACTTTAAGTCACTGGGTTAAAAACACTTTAACTCTCAGTGGTATTAATGAAAATATTTTTAGTGCACATAGTACATGACATGCTGCTACATCAAGAGCTATTTATTTAGGAGTTTCTATTGACCTATCAAAAAGACTGCAGGATGGTCGGATTCTTCCTCAGTCCTTGCTAGAAATTATTTTCAAACTTTGTAACGAAAAATAATTTGCCTAATCATTGTTGAATTGTTTTCAATAAGTATGTTTATTTACTATTGAAGAGTTTTACCTTACTACTCTGCCAATTCATTTCACTATAACTAATCTTTAAACATCCTACATAAAGTAAACCTCAATCGCAAAGAAAGAAGCTGTGAAATATAATTGAGGATCAAACGAACTTCTAAAGTGAAGTTCGATCCTAATTATGTGAACAGCTTCTTTCGAAGCGATTTAATATAAACCCACCCGTTATTATGCTTTGAAATAAGCATAATATGAATATGTTTCAACATGGAGTAATTTCAATTTATATTTGTATTTTACCCAACCCCAATATAGTGAAATGAACAAACAGGAATAAGACAGATTGACTTTAAACAAAATGAGTTCTGTAGACTGGATGCTGACATAGGGAGCGAAACGTGACAGTTGTTAAAAAAAAAAAAAAAAAAAAAAAAGAAAAGAACCCTTATCATAGACTCTAAAATCCGTGCAAAGGCTAGCAGTAGGTGGCGCTACTACATAAAGTAAACCTCAATCGCTTCGAAAGAAGCTGTTCACATAATTAGGATCGAACTTCACTTTAGAAGTTCGTTTGATCCTCAATTTTTACATTAAAGTTACATTTTATACTTACTTACTAATAATGTAAGTCAAGATTGTTCATAACTGGAAGACATAAAAACAATGTAATTTACACCGATGTCACGCCGAAAATACTCATCGGGCAGGATAATTGGGAAATAATCGTGTCGCGTGAAATAAAACAAGGACGACGCGCTCAACTTGTAGCCTCGAAGACACTACTGGGCTGGGTGTTACATGGCTGCTGCACCTCTCACGCGGCCCCAGTAGCATTCTGCTGCGCCCATCTGTCAAAACTACAACCAATCGAGAACATAGAAGAACAAATGAAAAAGTATTTTGCATTAGAATCGTTAAACATCCAGCCTCGAAGACAAGGCAGCGACCCGGAACTACAAGCATTAAAAATAGAGAAAAGTCGCCGCCTTCCCGACAGCCGATTCGAAACTGCACTGCTGTGGCGGGATGAAAACAGCAAGATACCGAACAATCGACACGACGCCCTTAAGCGACTTCACACGCTCGAACGAAAACTCGATCGTAATAATGTTAAAGAAGCAATACGAGGAACGCATGAAAAACATGTTCGAGTCAAACTATGCAGAGCGCGCTCCAGCGCCATTAAGCGAGCGAACCTGGTACTTACCCCACTTCGCCGTGTGCAACCCGGAGAAACCCAAGATCAGAATAGTGCATGACGCCGCAGCCAAATCACACGGCCGCAGCCTAAAGACATGCTCCTACCCGGGCCCGACCTACTTCAATCGCTGCCCGGCGTGATCATGAGGTTCCGACAGCACAAGTTTGCAGTATCAGCTGACATGAAAGAGATGGTTCTGAGAATTAAAATTAGAGAAGAGGACAGGGACGCCCTCCGATTCTTGTGAAAGGGGCGACCGCCGCGAGGGAGAACCAGAGGAGTACAGGATGACGTCGGTTATCTTCGGCGCTTCGTCATCACCGTGTACCGCGCTTTATGTAAAAAACAGAAACGTGCAAGAGCATGAAAAACAGTTCCCGCAGACGGTGCGAGCAATAATAAAGAACCATTACATGGACGACTATCTGCAGAGCTTCCCAACCATAGAAGAAGCGAAGCGTTTAGTCAAAGAAGTAGATCACGTACACCGTCAAGCCGGTTTTCAACTACGCGGATGGGCTGCCAACAATGTGATGACGATAAAACATATCGCCAGCGTGCAAGAGCGAGACAGCAACACAGCCGCCAGCGTGCAAGAGCGAGACAGCAACACAGTCGCCATCGGCTGGAGCGAGATAGAAAAAACACTAGAGTTGCTATGGGATATGCGCAAAGATTGTATCTGATTCCGACTGAATACAAGAAAAGCACCACCCGAGGTACTAAATTCTTTTTTGGTCAAAAAAGTTCGCTATCATCGTTCGCGCGCAGTGGTCGTGTTAATCGTGTGTTCAGTGCTCCCCGTTTCGATCGATAAAGGACTTGTCGACTCGGCAGGACCTTTATCGTTAACGTTTACCGTCTTACCGCTTATCGACTCCGAGGCTCTCCGGTCGGTATTGCCACGTATTAGTGCCGTTTTGCGACAGTGGCGCCACTTGCGTGCTAACTACGCATCCGCGAACTTCGCTATCATAAAACTGGGAAGTTTGAGTGATTTTCGTGCTGAAAAGGACGAACTTTAAACAAACTTCCGAGTTCCGCGTTTGAACGAGTTGATACCTTACGGTGACAACGAAGCTCGTTAGCGTGGCCCCGGAACGCTATTAGCTCTTCGGCAGACCAGAACCCATTGCACTGGGCCTCTTTCCCAGGGGGACGGTTAGGTGCCTGTTCGAATTAGGAGCACGCACCCCCTCTTTTCAGCTTTCCGCCGCCGTTCACCGGCATCGGTTTTCGTTAGGTTAGGTTCGTTCGCCGTTCATCGGCACGGTCAACCTTTTCAGGGGGTACTCCATCATGGAGCTCTCTCCGCAAGCTAGGTTCGATGCAGCTGTGGAGGCCCGCGTGGCCGCTTCTGTTGAGGCCGCTACGGCCACTCTCACTGCCCAATTTCACGTGCATGAAGCACGCCTCCAAGCCACAGTTCAGCAGCTTCATAGCTCGCTGGTGGCTTCCCAGGCTCGCGCCGCTCAGACCCTTCAGGTCCCCCCGGGTTTCGATGCCCATTCCCACCACTCTACGGTGTCTCCGGCCCCCTCAGAGTACATGGACGGCATCTCCGATTCGGAATCTTCCAAATCCGAGTCTGTCGAGTCCTCCGCCCAATCCGCTGCGTCTAAACGCAAGGCTTCGCCCGCCAGTGCGTCCAACTCGGACAACATTGTGACGGATGACACTCCGTTCACCCCAGTCTGGGGTAATAAGTTCTCATACAGGAATAAGAAGAAGAATACCGCTACTTTCGCTCCTTCCACGCCCTCTCCAGCGGCGGCTCCCGAGGCGGTAGCGACCCCTAAGGCGGCAATGCGCCTCAAGGTTGCCCCGCGTTTAAAGCACGCGGGTCCTCCCCCGAGCTCTAAGCCCCCTCCTTCGGGATAAACTGCGATGTTGGTCGTAGGAGCGCAATAAAACACGTCTTTCTTGGTTCGTAGTAGACAGTATATTACTCATAATAAGAAACATAACGAGGAGGTGCGTCACACACTACACCTCCCCGGCAATTTAACAAAAAAAAAATTATACATTATATGTATTTTTTTTAATCAATCATATACTACAATACAAACTTCATATAGGTACTTAGGTAATACCATAATATCAAAATACATGGAATTAAAAAAAAAAGACACTGAAAGTACTAGAATAATATTTCATCTTTGTGAAAAAAAGTTTAAATTTAAATTTATACCAAAAGTCGATATATTTGAAAAAAACATTTTGTATTGCAAAGTAATAAAGTAAAATAGGTATATGTATATTAACCGAAAAAAAACAAACATTACATTGGTTACATTAAGTTTCATACACCAATTTGAAAATATTAAATTTATACTTTATCAAGAATTAAGTACCCAAAAGTTTTTATACTTATTTTAATTATATCCTACCTATTTAATTATTTAGCAGCATCAACAAAACAAGTTAAAAAAATATACAATATTTAAAAGTAAATAATAAAAATCTTTGAATATATTAGCTTCATTATAAAAATTAGGGAATAAAATATCAATACATTATTTTTTTGCATTATTGCATTTTTTCCTGTTTCTCCAAAAGTTAGACAAAGTGGAGATGAACAAGTTGGATTTTATATGCCTCATGTCTACAATGACATTTCAGTATCTATCAAACACAATCATTATTCCGTCTTTCAGTATTGGCTACACTTTTTATCCTACTTTGGGATATTTTTAATTTTATCAGCGGCCGCTGTATTTATTATTTATATATTTACTTATTCATATCATATTTTTGGGTACATTATATTACTTTTCATTGAGTCGCGACTCTCAACCTTTATATTCTATACATATTCATTTAATTAGGGTCACCGTTTTAAGACATTTTGTCTCCAACTAGTTTTCACAGAGAAATCTCGTTTACACCATGATCAAACTGAAGGATCATTTTGTGCCCTTGTACCCTTATAGTGTGCCAAATACTTATTTATCATTCCTTATACTATTCACTATCATTATTTACCAATCAAAAATCAATTATTTAAGACTCTACCAAAATAAATCTTTGGGGACAGGTCTCGACCCTCTGTTCGGGGGGTGCCTTCATCAAGATCGAGCCATGTACTCTGATCGACTTCAGGAATCTGACTTCCCTACTCACTCAAAAGCAATTCGCATATCATACTTACGCTCTCCCGGAAGAGCGTAAAGCCCGCGTTATCCTTAGGGGCGTGCCGTTCGAGCTATCGAACGAGCTTATCGCCGAGGATCTTAAATCCCAAGGTTTCCCTGTTGAGTCCGTGCACAAGTTGCACAGCAAACGAGGCAAACAGTTTCCCCTTGCGCTTGTTATTCTCACGAATAACACAGCTGGGAACTCCCTACTTAGCAAAGGGGTTCGCAATGTATGCGGCCTCTCGCAAATTCGAGCAGAAAAACCTCACAACAGTGGTCACCCCGGTCAATGTCAGCGCTGCCAACTCTATGGTCATGCGGCACATAATTGCTTCGCCAAACCTAGGTGCGTTAAGTGCCTAGAGGATCATTCTACCAAGGAGTGCTCCCGCACCCTTGAGTCCCCGACAGATCCTTCTTGCGTCCTGTGCGGCCAGTCCGGCCATACGGCGAACTATCGCGGGTGGCCTAAAGCGCCCCGCTCGGACCGTTCCAAAGCGGCGGCCGATCCCCTTAATTGGAGACACCGCCCCCAGCCCCCTATGGGCTCCCCTCAATCTAAGGCCCCTCAAGCCGTGGAATGCGCATCGAAACCCGTTTCGAACGTCACTCCTACCGCTTGGGCACTCCCGCCCAACCTGCGGTACAGAACGCAAAGGTCAGCTTTGATCGCTTGGCGTTCTGGGTCACCGTCGCTCCTATCGACGAGATTCTTGAGCTCGGCATTGCACTAAACGCCAGCCAGGACTCTCTCGCCGATGCTCTCTCCATCCTATCCAAGCACGCCTCCCTTGTGAGGAAGCTTCAACAAGCCAACCGGTTCTAGGTTGTTCTTAACATTTAATTCACACAACATGTGTTTAAAACTCTCACTTCGTTGTTTTTCAATTTTATTGTTACAGATTCGGTCCTGCGATAAGCTTTCGTGACGGGTTGTTTCTTGGGACGCCCGGTACGCAGCCTCTGACTCCAATTGGCTGTCGTTCAGATGATGAGACAGGCCCAACTCGGGATATCTCAGCAAAGGGGGTGTTTAGCGGGTATCGCTGGGTTCGGTGAGTCCCGCACTGTTAGGGATTGGCTGGCGCGGTAGTCCCCCAAAGGTCCCCTCTTCGTGCATCAAGCATTCACCTCCTCTCCTTCTGTGGCTTCCTTCGGGGGGTCAAGTCGGTAGTTAAGCTTTTTGTGGCGGAAAAAAAAAGGTACTAAATGGCTCGCGCCCACCGACGAAAAGATAAGCGCTTAGCGTGATCTTGTTTTGCCTGTCACCACGCCAGCAAAGCGTATTATGCAAGATACCTGGCGTCATAACACAGGTTGGGACGACACCATACCCGAAGATCTACAGGAAAGATGGAAAACGTGGCTACTGCAATTGAAAAATTTAAGCGAATTGAACATACCAAGATGCTACGAGCTACACACCTTCGTAGACGCCAGCGAGGAGGCCTACACCGCAGCCGTGTACTGGCGCGTAACAAGAAAAGACGGCAGCGTATCGGTCGCCCTGGCAGCAGCGAAGAGCCGCGTCACGCCTACGGAACCCGTATCAATACCCAGGCTAGAACTACAAGCCGCGGTACTGAGTCACAGAAGAGCATGACTACGAGATCGCAAGAAAGATTTATTGGAGCGACTCACGCTCGGCGCTCGCGTGGATACGCGCCGAACCTCGCACATACAAGACTTTGTCGCACATCGCCTCGCCGAGATAGAAGACTCGACGAAGAAAGATGAATGGAGATGGCTGCCGTCGAGCGAGAATGTCGCCGACGACGCGACGAGAGCCACACCTGCCGACTTCGACTGTCAACATCGATGGTACCGCGGACCCGCATTCCTATACATGGCCGAGACAACGTGGCCGTCGGAAAAAAGAATAAAAATCACACAGACAGGCGAAGAAAAAGAAAGCTGCAATGTATTACACACAAGACAAGAAAATAAGCACGCTCATTTACCGAAGATTGGACGTTTTTCAAGTTGGAAACGTTTGTTACGAAGCACAGCGCGCGTACTACAATTTATAGATCTGTGTCGCCATAACAAGTCAATAGCAGATAAAGAAACGATCGCAATCACACGCAAGAAACGAACCCGCGCTAACGCGGACCCGGACGCAACCTGGAATAAACCCGCGTCCCGCACTCGACAAACCGGTGCGCCCGCCATTGCGCCATCGGGTCAAAAGGATAAATACATTTTACTAGAGACGCGTTATCTAATCGCAGCTGAAACTCTATGGATACGCGCATCGCAAGAAGACAGTTATGAAAAAGAAATAGACCGTATAACTTACAATCGAGTACCCGGTAAAGACGACCGGCTCGCGAAAATAAGTGTTTGCCGCTTCGAAGATGGAATAATAAGAATAAAGAGTAGAATTGAAGCAACGGAAAACATATTAGAAGAGAACAGGCGACCGGCGGTACTACACGGAAAACACCCATATACGCAGTTGTATATCTTACACGTACACGAAGAACTACATTATGGGGGCACAGAAATAGTTGTGAACGAGCTTCGCCAGCGGATGTTCATTATGAAGATTAGACCGGCGGCGGTGAAAGAAGCCATCCGCCGCTGCGCTCGTTGTCGAATGAGAAGGGCGAGACCCGCGGCGCCATCCACAGGCGACTTACCGTCGGCGCGCCTCGCTCATCATATGACACTCTTTACCTTTACGGGGCTCGACTATTTTGGACTCCTAGAAGTAACAGTAGGCCGCCACAAGGAGAAAAGATACGTCGCACTCTTCACGTGTATGACCTCGAGAGCAATACACCTGGAGGTCGCCACCTCGCTCAGCACCGACTCCGCCGTCAACGCACTGCGCCGCTTTATTGCGCGGCGCGGGTGCCCCGCCGAACTTTGGAGCGACAACGCCACGGCCTTCAGAGGGGCTGACCGAGAGCTCGCTATGGCCCTCAGGGGAGCCGCCGCCGAGCGCCACATCAATTGGCGCTTCCTACCCCCGCCGCCCCATTTATGACCGGGGCCTGGGAGCGCATGGTGCGCACCGTGAAAGAAGCTCTCAAATCTACATAACAAGATAAACATCCTAGCGACGAGACGTTATTAACGTTGCTAGCAGAAGCCGAAGCGACTGTCAACTCTCTACCGCTGACCCATATAGCGGTATAACCGGAAGACCCACCTGCACTAACGCCTATGCTGCTGCTGGGACCCAACAGCCACATACCGGCTCCAGGTGTCTTCAATGAAGAGGATGCTCACGCGCCAGCACTGGAGGCGCACCCAAAGACTTGCTGACACCTTCTGGCGGCGTTGGGTACGCGAATACCTACCGTTACTCCAACACCGGCGGCGGGAGCCCTTCAGCACCGGGGCCAGCCCGGCCGTCGGAGACATCGTAATAATCTGCGACTCTAACCTCCCTCGCAATGTATGGCCGAGAGGACGAGTCACGAAGACTTACACAGGAAAAGACAGAGTAGTACGAGTAGTGGACGTCACAACCCCTCGAGGACACGTGCTTAGGAGATCGACCAAGAAGATCGTCGTGTTACCAGCGTGATGGCAAGGCGACGGCGGGAGAATGTTCACGACGCAACGATAGACTGAAATTACTAACTAAGAAGATTAGATATACTATGTTTTTTAAGATGTATGAATAATGTAATAAATAAACAGGGATTAAAAATAACTTAGGTAAGACATATCCTCACATATTAACGCAACTAGCGGCACGAGCGGCGCAGGGCGAGTATTTATACTACCTGAGGCGGGGGACGAGGTCATATAAATATGCGCGGGCAGAAAATCCGCCGCCACCGTGTGTGTAGTGCTATCCCGTTCCAATCGATAAGTTTTATCGACTCGAGAAGATATTTATCGTTTATCATTTATCGATTCCGCGGCTCCCCGCTCGGTATTGCCGCGTTCAAGTACCTTATTTGGACCGCGGCTCTCACCACAGTTTGCTTTCATCGTTCGTGCGCAGTGGTCGTGCTTTCCGTGCGTTTTGTGCTCTCCTTTCGATCGATAAAAGTCTTGTCGACTCGAGAAGATTTTTATCGATTCCGCGGCTCTCCTTACGGTATTGCCCCGTTCAAGTACCAAATTCCGACCGCGGCTCTCGCTACGGTATTGCTCGCGATTAGTACCCGATTTCGACAGTGGCGCCACTTGCGTACTAGCGACGCACTTGCGAACTTCTCGTTTTCATATAACTGGAAAGTTTGATTAACTTTCGCTCTTTTCAGAGCGAACTTTAAGCAAATTTTTTAGTTTCGCGTTGGACAAGTGGAAACCTAACGGTGACAACGAACCTTGTCAGCGTCGACCCGGAACGCTGCTAGCCCTCCTGGGCTAGTAATCCGGCAGACCCGAACCCATTGCACTTGGGCCTTCCCAGGGAGACGGTCGGCGCCTGCTCGAATTAGGAGCACGCGTCTTTCCCCCCCCCCCCCCTCGTTCCTTGTGTTCGTGCCGTTCAGCGGCACGGTCTTTTTCTTACAGGTTCGCTGAGTTCTGACCTCAAATTCCTATTGTTGTCCACCGGGTTCGATGGCGTCCACCATCGAATCCCGGGATCCAAACATGGAGGCCGTGATGACCTCCATGTTAGCCCCATTCAAATCTCAACAAGAGGCGATGCAGCATCAGCTCATGCAGATGCATACCATGCTGACATCCCTCGTCCAAGGCACGCTCCAGGCCCCTGCGCCGCTCCCGGCCCCTCAGGCCCCCGCACCCCAAGCGTCCCCTTAGGACCCTTGGATCCACCCGACCTTTCAAAACAATTCGTCGTTATACCAGGCCTCTCAGGCCATCTACCATCCGGCCCCTCAGGCAACTACCTCCGCGAATAACTCCCAAGGCCCCCTGCCTTCCCAGGCCGATGACGCACCACCTAGGTATGTACGCTCACCCCCGGGCTTCTCCCGAGCCCATAAGGCACTCCCGCCCACCCCATTCTCAGATTCTGAATCTGAGTCTGCCATGGAAACCGACAACTACGTTTCCGGCAGCGAGTCCCTCGGCACCAAGCGCACTGCGTCTAGTGTGACCGACTCCTCCAATGCCACAGTGAGAAATCCAGACGCGTCCCTAGACGAGGATGGTTTTCTCACTGTTTCGCCAAAGAAGAAGCGAAACAGGAAGCAGCGCAGCCTAGGCACTGCCTCCCCTGTAAAGGTCACTCAGACCTCCCCCACCCCGGCCACTCAGGCCTCCCCCGCGGCCACTCAGGCCCCCCTCCCGGCCACTCAGGCCTCCACCCCGGCCACTCAGGCCTCCACCCCGGCCCCAAAGGCCCCCCAGCAGACCCCGGCTCCCAGGGCCTCGACCCCCACTAAGCCAGCCTCCCGCTGCACCCCCGTCCCGCCCAAGGCTAAGAAGCCCCCACCTATCTTCCTAAAGGAGAAGAATAGGTGGTCTGAAATTTCCGCCCTTTGCGCGCAACAGCGCATACAATACTTGAAAGCGTCCAATACGGGCGACTTTATTAAGATAGAGGTCCCTACAATAGATGACTTCAGGAGCCTCACCAAGCTTCTTACAAATAGGCACATTGCCTATCACACTTACGCCCTCCCCTGAGGAGCGTAAAAAGCGCGTTATTCTTCGGGGAGTTCCCTATGAACTCCCCAACGAGGAGGTCCTCAAGGACCTCCAATCCCAAAATCTGCCCGTGGAGGCTGTGCACAAAATGCACAACAGCCGCGGTAAACGATTCTATCTCGTTCTGGTTATTCTCCAGAACGTCCCTGCCGCTAAGGCCGTTTTCGAGGTCAGCACAGTGTGCGGGCTCTCCAACATCCGTGTGGAGACCCCACACAAGTCAGGTTACCCTGCGCAGTGCCACCGGTACCAACTTTATGGACACGCGGCGGCCAACTGCTCCGCCCCCCCCCCCCGTTGCGTGAAGTGCCTAGAGCCTCACGCGACTACCCCTCCAGCCTGCGTGCTGTGCGGCCAATCTGGTCCCACCGCAAACTACCGCGGCTGCCCTAGGGCCCCACGCCCCAAACCTCACGCTGCGGCCTCGCACAACAAGCGCCCGCCCCCCCCACCCCCTGCCCCTAAATTGGTGACTAGTGACTTCCCGCTAGCCCCCAAGTCTAGGTCTAACCCTGCCCCCACGCCGCAAATATCGACCTGGGTCAAGCCCCCCTGCCGCCTAGACAGGCGCCCCCCCGCCCCACTCAGCAGTCTAAGAGAACCTTAGACCTAGGTTCCCTACTGGCCTTCGCTAACATAAGCGAATATACGGCCATCAACCGAGAGCTGCAGTCAGCTCGTACTCCGACCGACGTACTCGACATCCTGGGCAGGCACGAGGCCATAATCACCAAAATTCAAAATCTTTTAAATGGACAGTAACAACCCGTCCTCCGCAATAATTAACACCACAGTCATGACTGGTCGCAAGACTAAACCCAAGGGCCTCACCCTTTGTTCATTCAACGCACGTTCAATACGATCCAACTTTCTCGAAATTAAAGCCTTTCTCGCGCAAAATGATTTTGACCTGTTCCTAGTCCAAGAGACTTGGCTCGCTCCCCACCTCACAAAAGGTCTCTCTATCCCCAAATACTCCCTATTAAGAGTTGACAGACCCACCGATCCACACGGTGGTACTGCCATCTATTACAAAAGGAGCCTACACTGCTGTCCCATCCCTACACCACCCCTTATCCACTTGGAAGCGACGGTGTGCAGGCTGGCCATGTCGGGCCACCCTTCTGTCACTATAGCCTCCATCTACCTCCCGAGTGGTAAGGCTCCCATCCGCAGCGACTTTGAGGCCATTATGGGCTTGGGCCAATCAGTCATTATGTTTGGAGACTTCAACTGCAAACATACTGACTGGTCGTGTTACTCAACCAATAATAATGGCATCAAACTCGATGAAATCCTTGAGTCCCTTCCAATTGACATCGACCTGATTTGTCCTAATGCGCCCACCTACGAGGGCCAAACTGAAAGTTTTTAGAACTGGCAACTTAAAAGCATTATATTAAAAAAATAAGTTTAAATTTTGAAAATAGAACTCTTTACCAATAATATTGAGTATTCATTTCATTCATTTGTCATTTGTTTTACGATTTGGCGGCAAATTGAAAATTGTCTGTGCACGTCAGAATGAATTTAAGCCGAGAAAATTTTCGTGCAATGATTTTTTATGACTTTCGATGTCATATAAGTCAACAAGAAAGTTATGATAGACTTCGATTGGCTTTTCACGATGAAGCCCCATCTCGTGCCACAGTTTACAACTGGTTTAATGAATTCAAACGTGGTCGAACTAATCTCACCGATGATTTGCGTGAGGGACGGCCTTCTACAGCGACGACTGAAGATAATATCTGTTTTGTTCGGCGTATGATAGAGACTGACAAAAGAGTGACCTATCAGCAGATTCGGACAAGTCTAGGCATAGGTATGAGTCAAGTGCACAAAATCCTCCATGAACATTTAGCGGTCAGGAAGCTTTGTGCCCGCTGGATACCGCATAATTTGACCGAGGCTCAAAAACTCCGCCGTGTTGATTGGTGCCGAGAAATGATCCAAAAATTTAACGGAGGTGACTCAAATGCTGTGTTCGACATACTAACGGGTGACGAAAGCTGGATTTACTGTTATGATCCGGAAACCAAAAGACAGTCTGCTCAGTGGGTGTTTCCTTCCGAAGAGTTGCCAACTAAAGTGAAGAGAGGTCGAAGTGTTGGAAAAAAGATGGTGGCCTCGTTCTTCGGAAAGACAGGTCATTACGCGACAGTTGTCTTAGAGGATCAGAAAACGGTTAATGCAGAGTGGTACACTAACAACTGTTTGCCACTTGTCTTGGAAAAAGTTCGAGAGAAACGACCTCGCAGCAGGATCCTCCTTCATCACGACAATGCCTCGTCGCACACCGCCAGGCAAACGATCGACTATTTGGCGACCTCAGACGTGGAATTACTGGGTCACCCGCCGTATAGCCCCGACCTCGCACCCTGCGATTTTTATTTATTCCCGAAAATAAAAGAAAAACTTCGAGGAAAACATTTTATGGACGCCGAAGAAGCAGTGGCTGCGTTTCAAAACGCCGTCGAAGAGACCCCTAAGGCCGAGTGGGCAAGGTGCTTTTCTCAATGGTTCCATCGAATGCAGCGATGTATTGATGTGAATGGACGCTATTTTGAAAAGTTATAATAAAACTAATAACTTGCTAGAATGCTTAGTTTTTGATTTTCTAAGAACTTTCAGTTTGACCCTCGTATTACCCTTCCATATCGAGCCAGTCTGCGATATACTCGATTTTGCCCTAACTAAAAACGTAACTTTAGCCCTCCGCTCTATAGACCCACTAGACGACCTAGGTTCCGATCACCGTCCAGTACGGCTTAGTTTAGGCGAGCCTCCAGCTCCTACCCCCACTTCTAAAACCTTTACCAACTGGCAAGGTTTCCAAAAGTCCCTCGCCACTCTGGCCGGATCCGCCGACTCTCCGCTGGGATTCTCCCCGGACTACCTTAGTAGCCCGGAGAGAATCGACAGTGCAGTCGATTCAGTCTCTGATGCCATCCTCAATGCCATCAGTTCCAACTCTCGAACGGTAAAAATTCCGCGGCCCAAACTTCCCCGTCTTTTTTAATTAAGCAGAAAAATGCAGCACTTCGTCGAGCCAGATACGCCCCAACTATCGAGTGTAGGGATGCAGCGAAACTCCTTCAAAGCAGGGTAAAGAAAGCCCTATTCGAGCATAGACATCTTCAAGCCACTGAGCTCATGAAGAACATAACTCCGTCTCACGTGGCTTACTATGCTATGGCGCGCAGACTCAGAGTCGACGCCATCTCTCACATTCCTCCCCTCTCCCGTCCCGATGGCACCATAGCCTTCGAGGATGATGAAAAGGCTGAGACCTTTGCTGACAGCATTGCTTCACAATGCTCCCCCAGCACCCAACCCGTAGATCCCGCCCACCTTAAGGCGATTGAAGAAGAAGTCCTCCTCAAGGACTCTCTCCCCCCGACCAGCGAACCCATCACAGTTTCCGCTGATGAGATTCGCCTTCATATCAAACGCCTCCACGCTAGAAAAGCGCCGGGGGCGGATGGTATTCCAAACCAGGCGCTTAAACACCTGCCCCAGCAAATTATTGCCATACTGGCAATCCTATACAACGCTTGTCTTAATCTAGGTCACTTTCCAAGTGCTTGGAAAGAGGCGATCGTTATAGGTATCCCTAAGCCCGGGAAACCTCACCACATCCCGGCAAACCACAGACCCATCAGCCTCCTCAAGGCCTTAGGTAAAAACTTCGAGCGCGTCATTCTGACGCGCATGAAATTCCATCTCTTCCCCTCAGACGGGGATCCCCTCATCATACCCGAACAATTCGGCTTCCGTCCCCAACACTCCTGCCCTCAGCAGGTCCACAGAATAGTGGAGTACGCCCTTGCTGGCTTCTACCCTAGGAGGAGAACCACAGCGGCAGTCTTCTTTGACGTAGCCAAGGCTTTCGACAAAGTCTGGCACTCCGGCCTCATCCACAAATTATACGGCATAGGACTCCCTGATAGACTAGTCCGTATAATTTCTTCATTCTTAAAGAACCGCACCTTGCGATTCAGATTCGATGGTGCGCTCTCATCTCGCCTCATCTCGCGTCCCTCAAGGCTCAGTCCTCGCTCCTACCCTATACTCGATTTACACGAACGACATCCCCAAACCACCTAAAGGGGTCGAACTTGCCCTTTTTGCCGATGATACCGCGCTCTATTGCACTGGCATTCAAATGTCCACAATAGTTGCAAAGTTGCAATCGGCTGTAAACGAACTCAGTGACTGGTTCACGAAGTGGCGCATTGAGGTCAATCCAGATAAAAGTTCAGCCATTCAATTCTCTCAAAAACGGCGTCGTGGTCACTTTGACACACGGGTCCGCATGCGGGGAGTCCCCATACCGTGGTCTAATACGGTTAAGTACTTAGGCGTCACTCTCGACAAAACTCTCTCCTTTTTACCCCACATCACCAGGGTGTCCAAACTGGCTAGGAAATATCTCGGCCGACTCTCCAGCATGCTAGGACGTCATAGTAAAATGTCCCTCCGTAACAAGCGTACGCTTTATAAAGTCTGCATACGACCAGTCATGACTTACGCGGCTCCCGTCTTTGCCCACGCGAATCCCAAACACCTTCACAAACTACAGGTGGTCCAAAATCTTTTCTGCAGAAGGGCAGCTAACGCGCCCTGGTACGTGCGTAACACGGACCTGCACAGGGACCTGGAGCTCTCCTCTATTCAACAGCACTTTAAAGTCCTGGCAACAGGTCACTTCCAACGTGCTGAGTCCCACCCTAACAATCTTGTTAGGGCGACAGTTTCCTACACTGTCAACCCTGTCACGCCGCACTCCTGCCGCAGACCGAGAGACGTTCTCTCAGACCCCCCAAACCAGTTCACCGCGGATCTGGTCAACCTTTTGGGCTCCCAGCTCTAGTCATTCTCTACACTTGCCGTTGAGCTTTACAGTGTCTTACTACGGGTTATCCGTCTGGATGCCTGATGCGCCGCCCTGGATCCCACGGGGTGGTAGCTCATTACACGATCTATGAATAGCTCTTGAGTTAGGGATCGGAGAAGGGGGTGTTTAGTGAGTAGAAGTCTCACACTGGCTGGGTATACGGAGGCATTCCGTCGGCGAGCAGTTGCCACTGTCGGCGGGGATTTATTCCCGTGCAGGGCCCAGTGCGTACTAGGAGTATTCACCCTCTCCCTATCTGTGGACGCCCTTTGTCATTCTTTGGCAGGAAAAAAAAAAAAAGGCTCTCACCCGTCAAGAACCAGCTCACCTGTTCGCTTTCATCGTTCGTGCGCAGTGGTAGTGCCATTCGTGTGTGTTCCGTGCTCCCTTATCGATCGGTAAAAGTCTTGTCGACTCGCTCGATAAGATTTTTATCGACTCCCGCGCTTATCGTCCCGGCTCTCCGGACGGTATTGCCGCGTTAGCATACCAAATTTTGACCGCGGCTCTCGCTACGGTATTGCTTGCTTTTAGTACCCGTTTTCGACAGTGGCGCCACTTGCGTGCTAGCGACGCATTCCTGAACTTTAGCTTTGCTTTTCAAAACTGGGAAGTTTGATTAACTTTCGCTCTGAAAAGAGCGAATTTTAAGCAATTTTTCAGTTTCGCGTTGGACAAGTTGAAACCTAACGGTGACAACGAAGCTTGTCAGCGTCGACCCGGAACGCTGCTAGCCCTCCTGGGCTAGTAATCCGGCAGACCCGAACCCATTGCACTGGGCCTTCCCAGGGAGACGGTCGGCGCCTGCTCGAATTAGGAGCACGCGTCTTTCCCCCCCCCGCGTTCGTTGTGTTCGTGCCGTTCAGCGGCACGGTCTTTTATTTTTCAGGCTCGTGAGTTCTGACCTCATTTTCTTTTTGTTGTCCACCGGGTTCGATGGCGTCCACCATCGAATCCCGGGATCAAAACATGGAGGCCGTGCTGACCTCCATGCTAGTCCCTTTCCAGGCCCAAATGGAGGCCATACGAGAGCAGTTCCTGCACATACAGGCTGCAATCGCTAATATGCTCCAGTTCCCTGCGCAGTTCCTGGCCCCTCAGGCCCTCGCACCCCATCAGCCCCCTCAGGGCACATGGACCCTCCCGGCCCTTCAGGCCTCGCCATCACACCCGGCCCCTCAGGCCATTTATCAACATTCGGCCCCTACATCCGCGGCTAACACCCACGGCCCCTTGCCTTCCCAGGCCGACGAAACTCTGTACATATACCACCTAGGTATGTACGTTCACCCCCGGGCTTCTCCCGAGCCCATAAGGCACTCCCGCCCACTCCCTTCTCAGATTCAGAATCTGAGTCCGCGATGAAAACTGACTTTTACGTTTCCGGCAGCGAGTCCCTCGGCACCAAGCGCACTGCGTCTAGCGCGACCGAGTCCTGCTCCATTTCCACAGTGACAAATCCAGTCGCGTCGCTAGACGAGGATGGATTTATCACTGTTTCGCCCAAGAAAAAGCGAAACAGGAAGCAGCGACGTAACACCGCGACGTAACACCGCCTCTTATCCTCGGTCCTCAGGCGCTTCACCCAAGCGCAAAACTCCGGCGCCGTACAACGCGGCCCCTAACTAGTTGAAAAAACCGCCACCTATCTTCCTCAAAGACAAACATAAGTGGACCCAAATCGCGAACAAATGCGTGACTCTAAAAATTCAATACTCAAAAGTGTCCAATGCGACTTTTTAAAAATAAATACGGTAACCGATTACCGCAATCTAACTAGATACCTCGCAGAAAATAAAATCCAATATCATACCTACGCCCTCCCGGAGGAGCGAAAGGTCCGTGCAATAATTCGTGGAATCCCTCCCGAAATAACCGAGGAAGAAGTCCGCAATGATCTCGTAAATAATGACTACCCCGTGGAATCCGTCCACCCAATCCAAACTAGGAACGGTAAAAAATGCCCCCTCAAATCAAATCTTGCAAAACAAGCCCAAAGGCAAGCGCATCTTTAGCGACTTAGTAAGGTTTGCAACATCTCCGACATCGGCGGTAAATAATAGTGCCCCCCGTGCTCCCACAGTTACGTCTGGTCACTCAAAGACCAAAACCAAAGGGCTTAAACCCTCGGTTCATTTAACGCGCATTCGCTCCGACTCAACCACCTAGAAGTAAAACACTTCCTTCAAAACAACGATTTCGACCTCATTCTCGTCCAAGAAACTTGGCTCGACCCCAAGAATCGCAGAGGTTAGCCAAATAACGCGGCCCCTACTTCGACGAAAAAACCGCCACCAGTCTTCCTCAAAGACAAACATAGGTGGACACAAATCTCTAACACTTGTTCGATTAAAAAAATTAATTACTCAAAAGTTTCCAACATACGTAAAGTGTCCGACTTCCTAAAAATCGAAGTCCCAACCGTGTCCGATTTCCGCGCGTTAACAAAACATTTCGCGGAACAAAAAATCCAGTATCACACGTACGCTCTCCCGGAGGATCGTAAGGTGCGCGCAATAATTCGCGGGATTCCTCCCGAAATAACCTAGAGCGAAGTCCATGATGATCTTCTCGACCAAGACTACCCAGTGGAATCCGTCCACCAAATCAAAACTAGGAACGGCAATAAATACCCCCCTTAAATTAGTTATCCTACAAAACAACCCCAAAGGCAAGCGCATCTTTCGCGATCTTAGTAAGGTTTGTCACATTGCCAACAACCGCGTAGAAGGCCCGCGCAAAACGGGCTTCGCCACCCAATACCACCGCTGCCAGTCCTACGGCCATGCGTCGGCCAACTGTGGTGCGTACCCCAGGTGAGTTCACGAACACCCGAATCCCCAGGCGACCCAGCCTGCGTACTGTGCGGCCAATCTGGCCACCCAGCCAACTACCGCGGCTGCCCTAAGGCCTCACCGGCATAGTGCAAGCCTGTCTTACCTCCAAGACAAGCTCCTCACCACCCTCCACCGGCAAAGTCCCAACTTAGCCTAGCGGCCCTTCTCCAATTCGCAGACATCGATGCTTATTTAGCCATCGATGCCGAGATTACGTCAGCTAGAAACGATATCGAAGTGCTCAGGATCCTCGGCAAACACGCGCCCATCATACGTCACATTAGGAACGTACCTAACTGACAGGTGCACCTCCGCAAACTGAAGGAGATACTGGGGCACACTTTTCTCTCGAAGCGACAGAAAAGGTAGCCTGGTTCGGAGAGAAGCCTGAAGTTATTCGAGCGGCCGCTGCTAAGATATCTGGTTCCACACATCCAACCACGCGATGAACAACACGGCTTCAGAGCCGAGCATTCCACGACGCACCAGCTCACTAGGGTGCTGCACGCTGTCGCAGTATTCCTGGACATGGAGAAGGCTTTCGACCGCGTCTGGCACTCGGTCTGCTGTACAAGCTGTCCACGTCGACTACTTCTCCGAGTAGTGCTAACTGTGGCCAGGACCGGCGTTTTCAAGTGGCGGTAGAAGACGCCCTGTCTACAATAAAGACTGCACAAGCTGGAGTGCCCCAAGGAAGCTGCCTTTCGCCCGTGTGCTACGCCCGGTACACGGACGACATCCCGGTTGCCGCTGGATCTACATTTGCGCTGCACGCCGATGACGCGGCGTTTATCACAACGTCGCTGAAAACTGTGCATGCTGCCGTGAAGATGCAGCGGTAACTCGACCTGCTTCCCGCGTGGCTGAAAGACTGGAGGCTGTCAGTCAACGTCACGAAGACCCTGGCGATTGTCATTGGTCGCGGCATCCTAATGCCGCCCCAGCTAACCCTGATGGGAGAGAACATCAACTGGTCGCCGAAGGTGAAGTACCTGACACATCGACCGGCGACTCACGATGGGCCCCCACATCGGAAACATCTTTAACCAGGTGCGCTCTGCGCGCCACCTCCTGCGCCCAGTACTACAGTTCAAGATGCCGCTGCGCGCCAAGTGAGGCGTCTACAAGGCCTATTTCCGCAGCCGCCTGACTTACGCCGCCCCGTCGTGGTACGCACCGGCAGCAGAGACGGCAAGGCGCATTTTGCGCGCCCAGCTAGCACTCGCGCTGCGGACGATTGTAGTCGATTAATTATGTAGACGATTAATTACCGCGGCTATCCTAGGGCTCCGAAGCCCAAACTCGGGTCAGCGGCCGTGCCTAAGAAGCCGGCCCCTCGCCCGCAACCCACCGTCAGCGTCCTTCCGACGTCCCAAAAGGCCCTCAGGCCATACCCGCCCCAATGCCGGCTTCACCGGCTTGGAGCTTACCTCCAAGCTCCTTACCGTCCTCAGGCAAAGTCCCAACTTAGCCTAGCGGCCCTCCTCGAATTCGCAGATCTCGACGCTTACTTAGCTATCGATGCTGAGCTCGCGACAGCTAGGACTGACTTTACTTCTAGTCGCTTAAGATCAAACCAAAGGGCTTAACCCTCGGGTCATTTAACGCGCGTTCACTCCGCTCCAATCTTCACGAAATCAAACACTTCAAAAGCACGAATTCGACCTCTTTCTAGTCCGGGAAACTTAGCTCAAACCCAAGCACCGTAGAGGATTCTCAATTCCCAAATACTCGCTGGTAAGAAATGACAGAGTCGACGCTAATCGCGGCGGCACTGCCATTTACTACAAGCGTGGTCTCCACTGTATCCAAATCCAAACACCTCCTCTCATCAACCTGGAAGCAACTGTATGCAAGGTGGCCATCACAGGCCACCCGTCCATCATCATTGCTTCCATCTACCTTCCCAGCGAGAAGGAGAAGCCTCCCCTTCGCAGCGACTTTGAGGCCATACTGGGGTTGGGCCAATCAGTCATTATGTTTGGAGATTATAACTGCATACTGACTGGGGGTGTTACCCAACCAACAGTAATGGCACCAACCTCGACGAAATCCTAGAGTCGCAGAACATAGATATCAATATCTTATGTCCAAACTCTCTCACCCACCGAGCACTCGCTCTATCTCAACCTCCTCGAAGTTTTAAACTCTACCTTCAAAATCACGACCTTGACCTCTTCCTTGTCCAGAAAACTTTGCAACCCCAAGCATCGTAGAGGACTCTACATCCGCAAATTGTCGCACAAGGTGGCGGCACTGCCATCTTCTACATCCCAATCGCAACACCTCCTCTCACAACTTGGAAGCAACGCAACGCCATGACAGGCCACCCGATCATCATTACTTAGTCGATGACCTTGAATCTGATGACCGTCCCTTAAACGTAGTCCTCAGCGAACAGAACCCCAAACTTCTCCCCTTAAAGCCTTTACCGATTGGGAAGGTTATAAGACATCCCTGGCCACAAATGGCGGCAGCCCCAACTGTCATCTGTTAAAATAGCGAAACTCCATACATTCTCTATAGACGCCATATCCCACATTCCCCCTCTGGCACGCAACGACGGCACTATACTTATATTGACGAAACCTTCGAAAGTATCCTTTTCAAGAACCCTTCGCCGGCCTACGGACCCATAGAATATCAAAATATGTGAAGTAAGTGTGTACCTTATGTAACTCTCTGTAGATATTATTGACTTAAAATAAGTCATGACATAAAAAGCTGTTGCAATCGATTCTGTTACCGATTCTGAACAAACTGCTTTCAGGTTACAAAAAATAATGTTGTATAACAAGCTCATTCATTTGAAAAGCACTGACGTAATGTTTTGTTTTCGTTCTGTTTGTAGGATTAACAATTTCCGGATCCTAGTAATTGGAATCTCTTTTGGAAGTCGGTAAAAAAATCACATTTGTTGATACACAGCAACAGCCTGAACTATTATAATTTTTTTAACAAAGCACCTAATATTGTTCTGCTTACATATTATTTTAAGTACACCTATTTTTTTTTGTAACGGACGCTGCACCTTATATGCTAATAGAAGTTTACATTATCTCTAGTAAGGTCATTGTTGATACTACTCCTACACCACGGCAACACTGACAAAGTTTGATGTTAACATATAACTAAACTAACTATTTCCAAAATTGAGAACACTTTATACTTCAACAATGGTTTCACAAGCACTACTCTTTATACAACATTCACTATGCTAGATGGTTAACAACCAGCATCCAAAAATTTACAGAAATATTTTTAAGTTGTTTCAGAACAACAATCAACCCGTGTAATTTTTACATATAAATATTTTTTTTAAGAAAACTAAGCATTGTGAATGTTGTTTTCATTCTATAATCAATACTTTTTAGAAAAGAAACGGAACATTATTTCAGTATTTTTTTAACTATTAAGAACTATTTTTGTGTACTATTTTATGGTTTTAATTTATAAATACTTGATGTTTTTGTTTCTCGAGTCCGGTCCCATTAATCAGTTGTAGTTTCAGCAGTCTGCATTATCTGAAAATAACAAGCATCTATTTAGGTATTTACAAAATACGAGGGCAAGGATTGATTGATTAATTTTAAAAGGTATTACTATAGACGCAGTAACAGTAGGTATGTGAGACTACAGTATACATTGAAGTGTTCCCCGAATTTGAATTTGTTTTGAGTGACAAGTGGAAGTGTCCCAGTAATCTGGGAACACATCCAGATATTCCCCTTGAGGGGGAACGGGGACATTCAAAATTGAAGGGGGCATCTGGAGTATCTGACGTCTTACTGACATTATAAATGTTGTAATCATCACAATTGCACTCAGGCACATTGGTCTGGAATAGCAAATAGGCATGTCCCAATTGCCCCTCAAGCAAGAATCCTCACTGTTAAAACCTTGATATTTTTTTATTTGATTTGAATAATAGACTTTCATGTTGAACAACTCAACTGTTTGGCAGATGAGACATGAGAATAAGAGTCGAAATTGATTTACCTAGTACATTTTGAAAAAAAAAACGTATTTCAGATAGTTTTGACAAGGATTTAAAAAAGTTATTTGATGTCCGTTTTTTTATGTTTGCCATTTGTTGATTATATTTATTACGGAAGAATCCGTGCTTATATCTGATATTACCACAAATATGAAAAATTCTTTAGCGTCTTATAGCCAGCTAAAAAAGCACATGGCTTAACTTCTTTGTAGCTTCAAAAGAAGTTGGGCAATAAAACGCAAAAGGATTTATTGCCCAAACTTCTTTATTCCTACAGGTATAGGGCCAAAGCTTTTAAAGCTCTGTAAAGCTACTAGAATTATAAAATTTGTTGTTAAATAATTCAGAATTATATGATAAAATGTAATTACCAGCACAGATGTATTTTTCATTTTCATGATGCTACTGCTGTACTTGCACTTCCTCCATCCAAGACAACAACAGCTTTATACTGGAATGAAAAAATTACATCACTTAAAAAAAAATTAATTATAATTGGTTTTTAACAGACTTCGAAGAAATCAGGGTTGGATGATGGCAGACCAGAGAAACCGAGGGAAACTTTTGAGAATTCGTAGGGGAGTCTAGTGGATTTGTAAGTTTTTTTTTCATTAAGCATGTAAAAAATATATATTGTTGCAGGTAGTAATAGAACTTTACAAGCATTTTCAATGCAGTTTAACTGGCGAAAGCTCCACAAAGGAAGAACTTAATACTCCCCTTGAAGGAAGGCCGAAGATTACCATGCAGGCATAATAGGCAAGTCGTTGAGGCCGTTAATCGGATGCTGCCCCAACATTTGGAGAGCAGCTCTGATCTGTTGGTATGTCGATTTACTGGCGCCATCACTGCTCCAAGCCCAACTGCTGGACGTGCTACTCCTCGGAGTAACGCTGTACCGTAACGCTTGGAAGAGGTGGATTGAGCGTCGTATCGAACAAGCCAGAATCCTCATCGACAAGCTATCTTGCTTCAGCTCGAGCAACACCGGGTCAAGGATTGTGCGTTTTCAGGAGGGAGTTTTCCGGAATCGACACTAACTTTACCAGACCAGACTTCACCCGAAAACTGACATCAACCGAGTGCTTCAACTAGCTGAAGCAAAAGATAGCTGCATGAGCAAAGATACATGAGAGATACAAAATACATCCAATACAGATAGACATCCAAAATCGTCTCTTTTTGAATGATCAGAGGCAGTTCTATAAATCCCTGGAGAGTTCCAAACCCTGCTTGATTGGGCGCATACCAGATAAGGCCGACGCTTGCAACTTCTGGTGTGGCCTGTGGGTAGCAAGAGGGTACCTACCTGGATTGATGAGGTTTAGGAAGCGTGTGCGGAGGTGATCCCTATGAGTCAAGTTGATGTGTCTAAACTCAGCGGAGTCCCATGTCTGGGAAGCAATGAGTGATTCAAAGAATTAGTTCTGAACATGTTCCACTGAATTATGCTAAAAACAGAATGTGTTCGGTATGAAAAACGGAAATATAGGCTTTCTTACCTCCGGCCAGCGGCCTTTTTACGATAGTGAACCCCGATTAACAATAAATAGATAAGTATTAAATTTTAGTTCTAATTTTCTTTTATTCAAAAACAAAAACATTCTTCTAACATCCTTACTTATGTCACAATTAAGCTGCAAAGAAACCCCCACTCGGAGGAGTTTTTCTCTTATGGGCATTTTTTGTAACTTTTACACTAAATTGAATAAAATTTCTACGATCTCAATCTATGACCATAATTTTAATTAAATTACCTAGTTCCTGTAGGCTTACTAAACTTTTTTTCCACGACATAGTAACCTAACTTAATTAGTATCACACAACTAGTCACAATATTCAATTATCTATATTATTATGAATATACCATATGAATGACAATTTTATTTATTTTTTATTTTTTTATACGCAATAATAATTACACATTTACACCACTAGATAAATAGACTCAGTTAAGCGCTTACAGTTGCAATTAAGGTGGGAACTAAGGCAACCCCAATAGACCAAGGTCTGTGCTAGGGTTAGCCAGGTTTTAAGTTTTTTGAGAGAAGCAAAAAATATTGATAACCGGGATAATGTCGTGTTCATTGACGAGACATGGCTAAATGCCAATCACACGGTTTCACGTTCTTGGACGGATGATACACAAGCGTCGACGTCGAAAGTACCAATGGGTAAAAGGGCCCGTCTGATAATATGCCACGCATGTTCTGCAAAATACGGCTTTGTGGAGAACGCGTTACTGGCATTTCAATCAAAAACCACAAATGACTACCACGAGGAAATGAATGTCTCTACATTTAAAGAGTGATAATTAATAATTCTGTAATATTCGGTTAAAATACAGAAACCACCTACCCAAACTAATAAAAAAGAAGAAATGGTGGCTTCGTTACAAGCAAAAGGAATTGGCGCAAATATGCAGATGCTAATAGCAGAGCTAATTAAATTAGTTAAAGAAAATAAAACGGCAAATGTTATATTATATGTATATATAATACATATATATTATATGTATTATATGATACGAAATCGATGAACTGGCTCTGGAGTACGGTCATCGCGTTCTAAGAATTCCCCCGTATCATTGCCAATATAACGCGATTGAGCTAATCTGGGCTCAAATAAAAAGTTACGCCGCCCGCCACAATACTTCCCCGCCATTCAGCACGAAAAAGATGATGACCCTAATAATAGAAGCCTGCAGGGAAGTCACTAGAGATGACTGGGCAAAGGTTGTTGAGAAGACTAAAAACCTGGTAATGGAACATTTTGACCGAGATATCAGGATTGATTCTGTTATTGATAATAATATAATTATACATGTAGGCGAAGATGATGCTGAAGACACCACCTCCTCAAGCGAATAGGAGTCTGATTAATATTCTGTAGGCACATTCAATTCAATGTACTTTATTGCATAGAAATACAGATTGTAACTTTGTAACAAAAAAATAAATAAAACAATTTTATCATATTAATATATTTATATTTTTTTTTGGTTTCCACTTAAATTGCTAAAATATAAATTTTAAATTATTCCGCCAATTTAAAACGAAAATAATCTTAAAAATAACGCGGCGTGTCATTTTGGAGGAACGGTAACGAACTCGGTTTTATGTTGTGCCCTCCGTGGTTGTGCCCAACACTAGTCGTGACTAACTGATAGGTGTCAGGAACGCATTCTCTGAACGGCCGAACTATAACAAAGGAATGAAAATCTTTCAGCTGGCCGCTACTATTAATCGTTGATTTGTCAGTTTGACAATTGGCATTGGTTCACCCTTGTTTGATCGTACAACGTTTGATATAATATTACTAAATCGAATTTTAGTTGCAATAAAGTCATTTCGCAGAATTATTCATTTGACCGAATAATTCATTGGTAAATTTTTATTTAGCGTAATTATTTATTTGAACTAATTTCATTTGAACTAATTTCATTTCGCCGAATTTTCAAATGATGCGCTAATGATATTTAGAAGCTGACCAGGCTTATGGCGCTTCGCCGACCGCTACCGCGGCACCGCTCGCTTCGCTCGCTCGGCTCGCGCATAACTATTTGCAACCCAACATGCTCCTCGTCGCTGCGCTCGTCATCGCACCTAACCGTACAGACTCCGTTTTCCGGTACGGGGGACCTTCTCGTGGCCTATAAAACGGTTCACCCTTGTTTGATCGAACAACGTTTGATATAATATTACTAAATCTTCTTCTATTTCATTTGAACCATCTGAACATTACATCAAATGAACATTATACCTTTTGATCATTAGCGCAAATGTTGTTATAGCAAATAAATATTCGATGAACTGAAAATTCTGTCAAAGATATTATACAAAGTGATGATTTTCTTAAACGTTGTTCGATTTAGAAATATTATATCAAACGTTGTTCGATCAAACAAGGGTTATCCGTTTTACTAATTTTTTATACTCATGGTGTAATATTTGCACTATTTTTACTTGTTCACAACGTTTTTGTTTATTTTAAATTTCATATCAACATGATGATGATGGTTCCAAACGCAACATTTATTTTGCTCTATTTTGGTCGCAGTACATACCTACATAATCAATACAACATATAATTAACAACAAAACTTACGCAATATTCATTAAATGAAGTAACATTTATGTATTTACACTTTTGATTATTTTTATAGTTTGGGCTTAAAAATAGAGGGTAGACTGCTTCTACACCACTATGCGGAAACGATGCGAATCCCTGGTGCGCAAAGTGCGGGGCAGCGCCAACACCATCCTGCCTATGATAGCGAGCAGGCTTGACGGCCGCTATATAAATCATTGTTGCACAACATCTGCCGGATGTGTGCAAAATAAGCGCCAGATTACTATTAGTCTAACATAGGATAAGTCTTTTATAACTAACAAAATAATGAGTGACTTGAAATAAATTAACAATTAAATTAAATTAAATGTAACTGGCCATATATTCATTTCCTCAATTTGATTATGAAATAAATATTTTTTATTCCTTGAAATTAGTTTAATTAATTCAATATTTTATTACATTGGCATAATAATTTCTATCATAATTTACTCTAATTTAATTGTATTTAATTTTAAATTTATGAAGTAAGTATACATTTAGGTAGTACTTAGTTGTTTAATTTGATGACAAATTGTGATGTGATGACATTTTCAAGTAGGTATAATCAATTTTATATTTTAACTTATATTTGTTAATTACTAATATTTCGTTTTAATTAGAATATGCTTAGGTGTTTAAATTTTAATAAATGTTTTCGAAATCTTTAATAGTATTGTAAAAAAAAATGTGATTCATTTGTATAATTTACTTCGTTATCTTTCAAAGTTCGTCAATTTAATGATTTATTTAATACCTAAAACCTAGATTACTACGTAACGGGGCCTTATTTTTTATTTTATATTCTGACTACTAAGTCAACAGTGTTATGAATTTATAAATTAATAATACCTACTTAATTTGTGTGTTACTAATCTAGTTTTAATTTGTAAAACTAATCAGTGGGCCAAGTTGCCACAATAAAGAAATTATTATTATTATTTCAATTTATATAAAAATAAGTATATTATTATTATTTTTCATGAAACAATTTTTTCTCGGTTTTCTCCGTTATTTTATTATTAAAAGCAAAGACTGAAATTATGCCTTTAAAATATCGGTTATTTATTTATTATTATTAAATATATTACCTGTAGGACTATGCGATAGGACCCCGGGCAACAAACGTCTAGATATAGTGACAGAAGCTGCAATGTCGGCATGTGATAAAAAACAAGCGGCATAATTCATGCAAAACTTGCTTCAAGTAAAGTTATGCTGAAATTCGATAGTAGGCGGGGTTTTTCGCCTTAATTTTTTTTTATAACCCGAATGAGTATAAGTTTAAGTAGTTTTTGTTTTAACTTTAACATAGGCGTCTTGCGCTAATATTTGTTGTGTTATAATAGTATTTTAAGTAATAAGCATTGTTCATTTTTTACCCATTATTTTTATTGTATTATATTAATCTGTTTTGAGAGATTAATTTGAACAGTTTTATTTTCAAGTGTGTCCATAAATTTATACCTATTGTTTTTATTAAATTAGTACGAAATGACGTCATCAGTGACATTAAATTTATGAAAATGTGTCAGTCAGTAAAAAAAAACATTAACTGTGTCTGTGTGCAAGTCATGTAATGGCACCAAATGGATAAGAAATAAAAATATTTCAAAAATTGATTCAAATCGACATTTTAAGCGGCTTTTTCTCCTTTGTTTCTTTTCTTTGCCTCAAAACAAAATAGGGGCCACCTCATTTTTTTCACAAAAATCTAATGTATGATACTTTAAACTTAATTTTAAGTGTCTTTGCATAAAATTGATTTGATTATGTATTCTTAACATTATTCTGAACAAAGTTTGGAACAAATCAAGTTAAAATTACCCTATTTACAATTTCCCATTACAATGCCACGTATTTGGAACCATATGAGCATAGAAGCAGCTGCTAGAGCACAAGTATTGCTGCATGAGGGAGAATCTCAACAACCAGTAGTTCTACGCCTAGGTGTATCGCGGCAAGCTATCCGAAATATTTGGGCTCGCTACCAGGACACTGGTAGAGTTGTTAGAAGACGCGGATCAGGAAGAACCCAGGCAACAAGGACTAAAGACGACCAATACATTCGTTTAACTGCCGGTCGAGAGCGTAACATTATTGTTCGTGTTTAACAAAACCGACTACAGCAAGCCAATGACACAAGAATAAGTGACCAAGCGATCTCAACTAACTCCATGAAGATGGACAATGTTCCAGATTACATGAGGTTCGTTCCGGTACCTTCGTTTAGAATCAGTAGATACGTATTGCCCATTCAGCTAATTCCGCCCCACACCATGACTCTTGGCCCCCTAAACCGATCAGTTTCGTGTACACAAAGATCGGTAAATCGGTTGCCTTGTCTTCTCCATAAACGGACCCACCTATCATTTATAAAAAGCTTCACTTTACTCTCATCTGTGAAGAGTACAGCCCTCCAGTTGTCCATGGTCCAGTTCGAATACTCACGTGTGAACTTTAAACGAGCTGCACAATGAATCCTTTCCAATTTAATGCAAACCTCACATATTCTGGATTTTTGCCCATCTTCATGTCTGTTGAAGATCGTTTGGTAACTTATTCTTGTACCTGTGGCTTGCTGTAGTCGGTTTTGTTAAGTACGAGCAGTAACTTTACGCTCTCGACTGGCAGTTAAATGAACGTATTGATCGTCTTTAGTGGTTGTGGCCCGGTTTCTTCCTGATCCGCGTCCTCTAACAACACTACCAGTGTCCTGGTAGCGAGCCCAAACATTTCGGATAGCTCGTCGCGATACACTTGGCGTAGAGCTGCTGGTCGTTGAGATTTTCCCTCTTGCAGCAATACTAGTGCTCTAGAAGCTGTTTCTATGCTCATATGGAACAAATACGCGGCATTGTAATGAGTTCTAATGATAAAACTCAAAAAAGTAGTGAAACAAATCGAGAAACGTTCGTAACGATAGTCTAAACACAAGTCAATATGAAATTGTAAATGGGGTAATTTTAACTTGAATTGTTTATGTCTTTCCACTTGAGGGCAAAGATTTTAAAACCTTGTTCAGAATAATGTTAAGAATACATAAACATATCAATTTTATGCAAAGACACTTAAACTAGCTTAAAATAAAGTTTAAAGTGTCATACAATCGATTTTTTTCGATTCTCGATTTCGTTTTTCGTTTTTTTGTGAAAAAAAAACGAGGTGGCCCCTATTTTGTTTTGAGTAGTATATAATCTATAATCTCTCCCTGATTTTCACGGCGTTTTGCTGACGTTCTTCAATATTAACGACGAGGTTAGGTACTTTATGATGTAAACAACACAAGTTTGTTTTTATAAACAGCTTTAGAGGCATAATATTTCGTCGATTTGATGCCATTAAGGTTAAATAAAGGTCAAATTTATTTTGTTAAAAATCTATAAAACCCCATTGTTTTTAAATTTTTTAAATCGACTAAATTAATCAGAAACCTTATTCCTCGAAACGGGTTTTCATATGAAGTAGGTAAATAAAAAAATGCAACAATGTCCATTCAGTAAAACGTTTTTTTTTTTCAAGTTTAATTTTGAAGCGCATGCTTGGGCTGAAGATACCTTTTTGTTCAATTAACCGTGTTTTATGCAAAACTACTTTTTATAGTACGCTACGACATAATATTACTATCATAATTTGATTCATTAACATATCTTTTTTCCATACTAGAGTGACCAACCCTAATGTCCAATAATAATAATAAAATCGTTTATTCGAGGAAAACAGCACTTATAATAAAACTAAAAAGAGGTTACATACAGTACTAATTTTAAACCGAAAGGGCTTTCACTCAGCATTATGCTAAAAATTTATGCAATAAATGTCAGCGCTTATTTTCAGTGCACGCCTCTTTAATATGGTGGGTAATTTCCAAAATTTCTACTTTTGCAACAATCTTATCATCTTTATTAAACACTGGTTCACATTAATTATACCTAATACCTAATTAGGTATATAATTTAGTAATTCAATCTTAATAGTTTTCTATATTGTTCCAAGTTATTTATTTATAATGAATAATCAACGAATGCAGAGCATTAAAAAATCGACTTCACGTCAAAACTTTGGCTGAGTTAGAATGTCATCAACGTAAACAATCTCATACATAATCTTTCCAAAGGAGGTCAATTTGCCATCATACAAGCTGGCCCATTTTAGTACCGTGAGGTACATGGGCACCAAATTGTAGGGGAAGACCAAAGGAACTCGCAAATATGCAAATATTTGCAAAAGAGAGGATTAACTTTATGAAATAAATTATTGAAAGTTGAAACAAACTAAGGAAACAATCACGGTTTTGACACTGACGTTTTGTCCTTCTGTTGGCAAATATCAAAATGGCGGCTATCTGTTATTCAAAGAAATGTTTATTCCGTTCGTTTCTGCGTTCCGGGGTGCTCTCTTTTCGATTGCTGTGATGTGTTTTCCTGATTTATTTATTAAAAAGATGAAATCTATAATCTTTTTAATATATACTTAACGAATAATCAATAATAACAAAGCAACAACAAAAATAAACAAAGTAAATGTCGAGTCGAGTTGATGAACACGAAGTTGACAGTTCGACTTGAAAGTTAAAGATAACATATTAGAGAGAAAACGGCTTGCGCGTGAAGCCCACAAAAATATTTTTTTCTTGGCTCAAACTGCATCTTTGAACAAAACTGTAAATGCAGTTGTACTCAGTGGTTAGTACGGTGTTAAAAACCGCGGAGGGTACCTCGGTACCAAAATGGGCCACCCGTAATGACCTTCTTTGAAATTTTCAATGAAGTACTCAACCGATTTCGATGAAATTTATATGGGACCAACTACAAGGTACCTTCTATCATATGAATTTTAAAATCGATTCATAATTGTTCGAAATATCGTGTAACAAAGACACACTCCTCCTTTTT
The DNA here is from genome assembly GCA_944452665.1 of Stenoptilia bipunctidactyla. Classification (NCBI taxonomy): domain Eukaryota; kingdom Metazoa; phylum Arthropoda; class Insecta; order Lepidoptera; family Pterophoridae; genus Stenoptilia; species Stenoptilia bipunctidactyla. The sequence continues at coordinate 174,809 of OX101740.1, read as the reverse complement.
TGGAAGTCGGTTGAAAATAAACCTTACAAAAACTACCTTTAAGACAGGCAGGCACAACAACTTATTTTTTTAGTATTACTAAGAAAAAGAAATTCTATAATAAAATAAGCTTAAGCTCAAGTTCTTAAAGAAACTAAATATAGGGATCGAATTGTACGATATTTGGAAATATTTATAACCCGACTGCGGCACGCAAAGGAGGGTTATCTTTTCAGCGCGTATGTAATTATGTGTGTTTCTTGTTCCATGAATTCTACTGAACTGCCATCTAAAAATAAATATTTGGGGGGCATAAAAGCAAATAATTTCTTATTCAAATTTAGGTATGAAATGAAAGCTAATGGTCAGCCTACTCTAAATACTGATTTAAATTAACCATATTCACAGAAACACTAAAAAAATTTAAGTATTTTTAACATTAATAGTTTTTATTTTGTTGATACTATAAAACTGTTCATTTTTATAAGTGATCGCCTGAAAGGCATTTACAATAAGTTTTATGACCAGTTTAAGTCAATTTGCTAACATTTTGTGCACTACTTTTGTAGACATAACTCTGTTATAACGTAGATTTTTAATATCGGTTATAGACAACTTTAAAAAATACTGAAAGTATTTTATACAACTCATAAACAAGAAGGATTATTCAGCAGGGATCAAATCTTGTAAATTGTCCAATCATCAAACTAAAAAGCGGGAAACAAAAAAAATATTACAAAAACTAAAAAGCAGAAAAACAAGCACATAAGACTATTAGAGTTTTTAAATAGTATTTGTAATAAGAAATAGTAGCAGCAGGCGGGGACAAGCTTCAAGTACAAATAGGTATAAAAGTGTAACTCACAGACATGTAAGTTAAAGTAAGCATTTTATTAACAAAGAAACACAAAATATACACTTTAATACTTTATTAGCTTGTCCTTGCCTACCGCTACTTTTATTACAAATACTATTTAAAAACTCTTATAGTCTTATGTGCTTGTTTTGTGCTTTTTGGTTGAAATTTAACTGTATTTCACAGTTGGGTTTTTAATTTTTGTAATTACTTTTTGATCATTATTAAAAATCAAGTAATTTCACTTTGATTCACTAGAACCATAGGTTTTTAATTGATTGTATATTAAAATGTGGTAGGTACATCAATTTTGATGTAATTTATATGGAAGCAACTAATAAATTCAACTAATTTTTGATGATACAGATGAACCAAAGATAAATTTTAATTTAGAATCATCTTTTTTGAAGTCTTCTTGAAGTAAGTACTAACATAAGATGCTCATTTAAATAGATCTTTATTAAAAAGACTAAATAACGAAATACTGAAAGCAAGGCGCTGCTGATGCTTTTAGCTTGTAGGATTCAATATAATTTTTGTTTTGGTTTATTATATTTTAAACTTGACTAATTGTCGTAAAATGTATTTTGTTCTTACCTCCATACAGATCCTAGTTTTCAAAAACTTGATGAACACAATAATTAGCACCTTGAGAACTAACACTCTGCTTCCAATTAAAATGCTTGCCAAATTCTTTTTTCTTAACATCAGTGTTAGGGTACATCTGAACCTGTAATAAAGAATTATTTTTGTAAAGATTTTATATACAGATTTTACCTACAGGTAGAGCACTTGCTAACAATGACTAAACCAGTGGTAGACCTCAATCTCACCTGAACCTGAGTACAGATGAGGTTACAATGTCAATACATGGGTATTGTAAAGTAAAGCTGTAAGAAACTAGAGTCTTTTAGTCTTCATTTCGGGACTCCAGTTGTTTTTCAAGACTAGGACTTGTTAGTTACATTAATTCCGAGTCCTTTGAGTCTTCTAAGTTCTTTGAGATAGACTGAGCCATGAACTTGAGTTGGTGTATTATATTAGGTATCCAATATTGTGGGGTGTTTGCACCACGGTTAAAAAACGGCTTACTAACCTCGTCGCATTGGTACCTAATGCATCATTCTAATTTCTATAAGTTATATTAAGCTGTTTTATTGCTTAACTATATGGAGGACACAGTCATGAGGTCTTTTAAAAAGACTGAGTCTTCGAGTTCTTTTTGGCAGGACTCAAATCTTTTTACAAAAGACTCCAAATTCTGAAGGACTTGAGCTTCAAAAGTTCTCAAGTGCTCATAAAAGACAAGATAAGACTCCAAGACTCAAGTCTTTTACAACTAAGTTTACAGGGAAGTCATCATCTCTAGTCTTCATTAAACATTGCGACAAACAAATTTCCGCTCCATTGACTGAGGCGAACCCTGAAAAATCCAGACAACAACATACTCTTATAGTACACATATCCAGGGCCAGTACAATTGATTCCTAAAAGGACCAGTATATGAAGTCAATTTTAACTGTGGGTGACCTATGAACCGTGGATTTGGGTATTTTAGATGAGATAAACCATTTTTTTTCATAATAAAAATGGAATGACACAATTGAAAGTTAATTAAACATGAGAACTAGGATGGTATATGTCCATGATGTATTAATAAAGTATTTAGTCACTCTTTTATAGTAACAAAAAATAGAAGTTTGCCTTGAGATGTTTACAGAATGTGTAATACAGATTAGCAGTTAGGTGAGAAGTAGTGATTTACATTTCTTTGAGTAGTTTACAATGAAATGCATTTAGAACATATCATTCAAGACAATCTCTTATGTAGTAGCTAGTTTACAATTTATGTGTTATTTAACTTTTATATGCTCAGAGTCTAAAGCTAAAATTTCCAGCACTAAATATGAAAAAAAAAAATAAGATAGTAGGACATAATATAGAAAATGGCTTACCGAAGAGTCATAAGCGATGACTCCAACTTTCTCATTTCCATCCAACATTTTACTTTTCTACAATAGCTTCTTTGTAGATTTAGCCTCCAGAGAGATTGTGGCTTACAAAACGTGAGGCATGTAGGTGCAATACAAGCACCCTGCTTTAAATTAAGTTGCTTGCTACATTATTTAATCTTGGCGTTATCTCTAGGACATCTGTAATAAAGCATTCTTCTATTACTTTAGTAGGTGACTAATCCCACGGGTTAAGTACAAACTGGCGCTCCAAATAATGTTGCTACATAGAACACATTTTCATCAGGACCTCTGATGCCGAGGCCGACAGACGAACACGTGGCGTAAAAAGTCCAATAAGATTAGTAAAGATGTGTAAAATGAAAACCACACCTACCTAACACCGTCTTAGACAGTCTTAGACTTGGTTGGTATCACGTGTTTTCATTTCTTTCAACAGGTCAAAGAAGTAAAAAAAGATCGATTTGAAATTGGAATGTACTTGCTTTTACTTTTCTAATATTTACTAATGTTAATTAATTTATGAACTCGCAGAACTTACTTTTTGAATTAAAGCACATACCTTTGAAAATCTTATTAGTAAGTTAAGCAAGCAGCACTTCGCCATGTCCTGAGGAGGTGGTCACGCATCACATGCGCATCACGCTCGATGAATAGTTCCATCCACAACACCTCATCAAGCAGCCCGAAGAAAAGTGAGCGAAAGATTATTTAATTCAATTCAATTATTTTTTTGGGTTGAGTGGTTTGGAGTGGCAGAGTGGCCAGCCGTCGAGTCGAGAATATTCGAGCGAGCGAGATTATATAATTAACGAACGGAACGAACGAGTTTGAATTGAAAATTTGAAATTAGCAAAGAATAAATAGTATTAATTATGGCGGACGGATGCAAATATTAGTAAAAACAAGGCAAAAAAAAGTTCCAAGGTAAAAACTACAAAAATGTTAGAGCGGTGAACAGAGTAAACTAAATTATAACAGATTTCAATCGATAGCACATGGTCAGAGTGAAGAGCCCGAGGGCGTGATTGTTGTTGGTGAGCATGAAGATATAATGAAAAAAATATTTTGAGAATTTATTTGAGCGAAAGGCGAGTGAAATTTATTAAAGTAGGTACCCACTTTCAAATGTCAAAAACAATCGTGAAAGTGGTGAGATAAGTACGGGAGGTTAGAACTATGAGAGCAATGGCAGGTTTGACATTGGAAAAACCGGCATTGGAAAAGGTATGGTAGGGCGACAAAATTGGGGCCCGTAAAAACTTGAATTTAAGCTTAAAGGCTTAGCTTACTGACTTCCCTATACATTGAAAAATAGAATTGCTTAATCTGACTCCCAATGCAAACCCGGTGCAAACCTTTAGTCTGTGTCACTCACTAACCCACCTATTATTTAACTAGGTATATACTTTTTATTTATATAGGTAGGTATGTACTAGGTACCTATTTACTTACTTACCTGCTTGCCTATCACCTACCTACCTACCTATCACTACTGATACTACTGCAATGAGATTCAATTCAATCTCAACGGAAAAGAAATAGGTAGGTATTTATCAATATCTTACTTAACCCTTTGGAGGTCATCCTTTAATAAGGGCCATTATTTACATTATGTTACTGTTACTTATACAGGGTGACTGGTGACAAATTTTAGATACTGAATGAGAGCACGCTGTACTCGATTCTGATTATAACCTATGTAGTAAAAGTAGGTACCTACCTACTCAATTTTTCACTAAATTTTTCACTAATTTTTCACTAATTGCAAAGGTGTTGAACAATTTGCTTGCGTCTGTTTTGCCTGACCACCTCAGTCCTGTAACTTTTAAGTGTCGAGTGAATAGGTTTCTCGTGGATGGACGTGTAACACCATAGTCTTCATGCGCACTTACAATCAGGTGGCATGGAAGACAAACGTCCTATCCTTACATTATAAAAAAAAGAATAACGATATAACTGTTTTGGTATTCTGGTTCTTATTTGACATTTCATTCTGATGGTTTCGAGACAGAATGATGAAGATTGGTTTCTACGACTGACCCACAGTACTTAGGTATTGGAGGGGTTGTTTTAGTCGTAACAATTAAATATGAAATTCATATTTAATTTAATATGAGGCCTTTGGTCCACGTTTGCGGAGAACTATTATATATTTGGCGAATGCTGAACATCACCGCCGCCGAAAAATCAAGACAATCTCTTATAAAGTAGCTAGTCACCTATAAAATAATTATATTATTTAGGTATTATAGAGACGTAAATCGTCCTAAACAATGATTTCTGACAATGTATCTGAATGCGTATCGGTCTAGTCACGTCGTCGCCGGCGTCGGCGCCGCAATGTGATTATATGAGTCATTTAAAAGGAAAGGTTTGAAAGTGAATCTTAAAAACAAGAAAATCTTGGATATGGAGACGAATGAAGATATGACGGAATGCAATAATATGAGAAGACGAAAAAGAAGAGCAAGTGTGAAGTTCGGGTCCTTGTTTACTAAAGATGGGAAGTGTGATGGTGATATTCAAATCGCCTTGCTCTCGATTATGGCAAGCAAAATTATAGAACTACTAGGGTCAGAATAGGGTCAGAATGTAGAAAAGATCCTTCGATGGTTTGAACATATAAAAAAAAACGAGTAAAAGTAGAATTACGAAATTAGGTGTACCTACAGAGCACGAATTAATGGTGATGTTGGAAGGGGATTTTGCAGCTTGTTGGCTCGCGCATTGTCTTGGAGAAGCAATGGGGAAGAGCGATTGACTTATTATTGGTAGTTTAATTGTGAGCTTCTCCATCATTGTTAGCGATCCTTGGCAATAGACATCTGCCATCACTAATGTGTCATTGAGTAAGAAGCTGTAATAGGAAACTGCCTGTTGATAGAGCAAGACACAGTTACATCTTGAGTGACAATTTATTAACAAATAGAAATAGTTCATATAGTAAAATATACGTGTATAATTAAGTTAACAATATTTAATCTTATCTGTGTCAACTGATTTTGTCGAGCACGTTTGATTAATAGATAATAATTAGGTATCTATATTGATTCTCTGTGGGTCACGTCGGCGGACGCCACAGATACTCCCCCCTTAAAAAAAGGTAAACACAAAATAACAATTCAATATTCTTACTCTAAAATTAAATACTACATAACAATTTCAAGCAAAACACTCATTTTTTTGTTGACGTAATATTAGAAATATTTGCAAAGCTAGCAATTTATAAGGTACTATGATTACGTAAGACCATAATATCAATTAAGACGAATAGCTTTTGCTTTCTCATCCGTTGGAGTGATTCCTTGGCTCGTTATATGATAGATAACCTAAGAAATCGAGTTCGATCTTGAGAAATTCACATTTTTCTTTGTTAATCGTTATCCCAAGTTCATTCAGGCCTTTTAAAATTATGTCCAGATGTTGCAGGTTTTCCTCTTTTGAGCTTGAAGTTAGATGTGTTGGTTGCTGCCTTGGTTATATCTCCATATTTTTCAGTAGTTTTCTTATTCTACTTTCCTGTGAAACAGTTTCAACGCTCGGTTGATTTGCTCTGATACTTGTTGCAGGCATTGTCAGCTCAGTAACTTTCTCAATGAGCTTTTTTCCATCTAAATCGACGAGTAATTTATGGTACTGTAAAAAATCGGCACCAAGGATAGATGTGTTGACGTCAGCAATAACGAAATTCCATTTGAATTGGCGACTTAGACCTATGTTAAGGTTCAATGTTTTTTCACCGTATGTATTTATACGCTACCGTTCGCAGCGCATACTTCATGGTTTGTAGCATGCATGTGCTTGAATGAGTTTCTTCTTAAAACTAATATATTTGCCTCTGTGTCGAGTAAAAACCTCTCGCCACTTTGTCGGTCGGCTAAGATAAGGCAGTCCCAGGGGTGAATAGCACAAAGTTCCGCCCTAGTTCGAGCTGATTGTAGTTTCGGTTGTTTGATATGCGCTTTCCTGGCACATGGTGGTTGACATTTATGTGTCTTTTTCTTGAATCGCTAATGATATTGACCTTGGTTACAATACCTCGATGCACTTCTTGACCTTGATATTGAGCGGAATTCACTGCGTCGATACTTTTCGTTTTCGTCGCGCAGTGCAGCGATTTCAGTTTTCATCTGCGTCAGCTGATTTGCAAGTCTAGTGACCTTTTTAACTTCATTACTTAAGTTATCAAATATCCGGTCCGCCATCTCATACAATTTTTCGAGTGTTGCGTTTGCTAAAAGTGTAAGGATGAATGTTACAGTATTCGGGAGTTGACGTAACCATAATGATCGGATTGTGTCGTCGTCTTTAATGGCTTCTCCAAGTTCCTTCATTTGACGTAGCAACTGAGATGGGTTTTTTGTGACTGAGATCCATTTTGTAGAATAAACGTTGAAACCTCTTTTGCTTCGTATGTTCGTAACAATAAATGAGGCGATCCTTAATAGTTTTATATTTGTTTTCTTCCAGAGGGTTAACGATGATATCACTGACTTCGCGTAGTAAATCCTTCGATAAATGTGCGATTACCAGATTGTACTTGTAGTCATCTCCCTGTTTCTGGGCGGCGACTATAACTTGAAAGTGGGTAAACCATAATTTGGGTTGGTCTTGCCAGAAGCGTGGAATACGTTCCGATATGTTTCTGGCGGATTGACTGAAGCACGTAGAGCCATTTTTCCTTATTACTTCTGGTCGGGTCCTCAAAAATCTTCTTGCTTAATTGGCTGCGTGACTAACTTCGGGGTCACCACTTATTACGATCAGGAAGGGTTGATAGAGCAAGACACAATTAGATCTTGAGTGACAATTTATTAACAAATAGAAATAGTTTATATAGTAAAATATACGTGTATAATTACGTTAACAATATTTAATCTTATCTTGGTATTGATTTTATCGAGCAAGTTTGATTAATAGATAATAATATATTGATTCTCTGTGGGTCACGTCGGCGGACGCCACACCTACTTAATTCACTAGTAGCGCTGATTACGCTTGACCCATAGCAACTGTTAAATACCATCATCATCACAACTCTTTGTAATAAGCCCACTGCAGGGCCATGAGTCTCTCCTATAGATGCGAAGCTGGTTATTGACGATTTTAACCACGCGATGAAATATGCATTTTTCGTTATTAACGGTTAATTAACCGCATTATATGCTTATTACGATTAAATACCACCGTGAGATGTCGCTAACGGATTCAAATGTGAATCGCAAGTTGCGCAATGATGCCAGCTTCGACTGGCAAAAAAAAGTCGGTTGAAATTCCCTATCTCAAAAACTACTGAACCGATTTTGATGAGATTATATACCCTAAGTTGAACAATACCTAGTACAACAAAAAAATACTTAAATCGAACGTGTAAGTAGTTCCGGAGATATGCGAATAAAAACATAAAAACATACATACACTATTGTGAGCGATGAAGCTTATTAAACACGATAGAAATAATCACAAGGCAGTTACTCAGACCTGAGAATGTCGGCTTGGTCATAATACCGGCTTATTCACAATACAATCTTTATTCGCTGTTACGTTCCGCTATTACTTTACCATTACAACGCTAAAACCAACTAATAGCGAGCTACTATAAACCGTCCGTTTGAGATACGTCCGCACGCCTAGCCTTCCTAAACGTCTATGTGTCACTTGCCATCACCCTACTTCAAGATATAACCTAGTGAACCTATGGCGCTGCAATCGAATGTCAGTCATTTATTGCATTTAGCGCCCTCTTTAACAGTACTACCAACATACTTCCGCTACCATGAAGTCATACAAACATCTTAATATCGCAAGCTCATCGTTATCGCCAACACTATTGAAATTTGGCACATTTGTTCATTCATATGTTTATATCATAGATCTCTAACACTATGGATCTGAAATAACAGCAAAAAATGGGTGCATACCTAAAGTTAAATCGTAGCATAAAATGGCCGCCAATAGTGAGCATACTAAAGTTGTATCGATATCGATACTTCTAAGGCCGTATACAGAAAGAAAGCTGGAAACTTATGAGCGCTTATCAGCGAAAATGTCTGATTCATCGGACGATTACTTTGTCTTCTTGAGAAAATGTGTATTCAAAAATGCGAAATGATGCTTTATCCTATTGATAGAGAAAGGAAACTTTTCGGGTGTAGAATCATTTATTAGTAAATAACTGAAAACTTGATGATCAAAGATATTTAAAAAAAAAAATTTTAGGTCTTTCCTGGTATTGGAAAAAAAATATAAATTACTAAAACTGTTATCCCACATGCTTACCATGAAAATGCTTGAAATGATTCATCTGGGGATTTATTAACTTATTATTTGTCAGGAAAAATATACGCTTTTTCTAAATAGCTTTGTTTATAACTTTATCATGCCACCAGAAATAAATTGTCTTGCCAAAATTTAGGGGTTCAAAACTTACGTTCAGTATTTGACAGGGAAGGAACATACATCCGATTAATTGCGACGGTTATTTTTACAAACTTCTGCCTGGTGCGGTCATACCATTTTTTATAACGGTCCTAGGGCGTCTCATGCAACTATTAAAAGAGACGCCCCTTAGCCGTCATCTGCCATTTAGTAAAACTTTCTGCCTTTTTTTTTCATTTACTACTTATAATACCAGTTTTTTCTTTTTTTTTTGACTTTGATTATTAGTGTTATTATTAAGAGTGTTTCCGAAGCATATTTGAAGCGTTTTATTCGAAATTGAGAGCAAGTATCGAATTAATGACAGGTGTTGTTTACCTTTTTGGAAAATCGAAAGAAGTATTGAAAGAATATTCCTTCGATTCTTTCGATACTGGGGAGGGAGAGGTTCATGAATTACGAAGGAACACAAAATAGTAACAATAAAAATGAAAATAAATGAAAGTGGACATTGCAATTATAAAAAGTGAAATCTGATCAAAATAATAGTAATTATAAAATATAATTATCCACATAGCAAGTATGTAATAATTAACCATACCTTCCTTTTATATTATGAAAGTTAGAAAGATTTTACACTCGTATTATGCAGGTAGCAGCAAAACAACATAGTAATTTTCACAAATATTTATTCATTTCTAAATAAAAGGTACAAAGTCTATTTTTATTGAATAATACAAAATAAGATTTCTTACCTTTTGGAAAATTGAAGGTACTGTGTCATCTCGCAATCTAATTACATCAAGGGTCTTATTAAAGCTATTTTCCTCAAGTGTAAAGAGCAAATATACCAAACTTTAACTTTTGGGTTTAAGTTCTCGCTTCCAATGGCTTCTAACCACCGTCCCTTTAAGTTAACATTTCTTGGAAACCTAAAATTATAAATATCGATATAGAGTTTTAAGAAAAATACATCACTATTAAATTCTAATGTAAACAAACAAGACAGTTTCAACAATAGGTTTCGGCAAAGTAAAACGTGTTTAATATAAAAAAATGTTGTGGGGGATAGCTCCAGTGGACTGTATAGTCTATGAATTCGATAACGATTTAGTCAAATGATGCGCTATCCACCCACTCTATTAGCTGGAATCGATGCGAGGGGCAAAAGGAAAATGCGAATTCACCACTTAACACGGTCGTGAAAGTCCAGCCGCGCGGCACTATATCACTCGCGAATACGCCACAAGCACACTCTATTTCCCGCGCTCTTCTATTACTTTATTCTGCCTTCAGTCTTCTGTATTCTGTCTTCTATATTGACTTCAGGCTTCTATATGAGTCTTCGGGCTTGAGATTCACTGTACTGTTGCTTGAGGCTTCTTTCGGAGGCTTCTTTCTTCCGGAGATCTTCTCTCTTCGGGATCTTTTCGGCGAATCCCACGCGAATGTCGCTGGCGGAGTGTGGCGCATCCTTAAGTGATTCGGTGCAGGCGCGCAAGGGTACCGCACAAGAGAGAGTAATGCAAGCGTGCGAGCGGGACACACATATGTCTGTCTCGCTCGAATCTAATTCGAACTTTCTAGATTTTTCTAATAAGATTCTGACTAGATTCGACTATTCTTATTAGATCTTTACTATATTCTAATTGGAAAACTATTTACAAGTTCTATTAACTATTTAGATCTCTCTCTCTATGTGCGGGAATGATAAGACTTTCGAAACCATTTCTTTATTTCCATAATCAATCCTAATACAAATCGACTGTTCAAATACAAGCTATTTTCAGGCTATAATACATAAGTTTTCATTATCATAGCGGCTATTAATTAATCAAATTACAACGATACGAACGATTAAGCAAACACTTTCTCAAGCTAATAAAAACTGTTATAAACTTCTTACAAACTAACACTTGTATGTGACACTATTCACTATAAACACTATTAAAACACTATTTTAAACGTTCTTAGCTCTTTAAGAGTCTTATAAAACACTATCTATTTACACTGTTTTAAGTTTATATAACTGTCTTTTATGTTTTGTTGTCACTGTCCTGCACATCACTCCCGCCGTGCGTTGTCACCGCCGTTGACGACGCATCTTCCTCGGTGCAGGCAGGTGACTCGGAGATCAGCACGACGAGCTGACGGGTCTTCCGTGGAACCCATCTCTCGCCCGCGCGTCGACTGTCAGGGCCGGGGAAGGTCGCCACGTCTCCCGGCTGCATTGCGGGGCCGCACCCATGCGACTCCCGCCGGTGATGGAGGTCCGGTGGTGGGTACTCCCGGGGCAACCTGGCCCGGAAGTGGTTCGCCAGCTGAAGGGAGGCGCGCCAGCTGTGGCGCCCCCTGAGGCCACGGTCGGTGAACGGGACCATGGATGGCGCGTACGGCGCCGGCCTGCCCAGAGTGGAGCGGTACGGAGTGCGCGCCTCGTCATCCTCAGGGATGACGGACGCGGTAGTGCGGGGTCGACTGTCGACTGTGGGGTCGACCTCCGCCAACAGAGGTCGCAGGACCTCTTCGGAGAGACGCTACTTGCGCAGCAGCGTCGCGGGTGCTGTTTTCTTGTTTCTGTCTGTTCAGCTGTTCTGTTCTCTCGTCGGGTTTGAGGTTGCGTTCTTCGTTGACGGCGGCTGGCCTCCAGTTTCGCCCCGCGAGTTGTCGCGACACTGTCACGTCGCGTGGATGAATTTTTCTGTATCTGTTGCTGTTTTCTATGTTGCTGTTCGATGGCGGCGATACTGTGTTCTATGTTTTCTGTTTTCTCTGTATTTTCTGTTTTCTCTGTATTTTCTGTTTTCTCTGTATTTTCTATTTTCTCTGTGTTTTCTATTTTCCTGTTAAGTGCGTTGACGTAGTGTACTCGTTGGCCTTTGTTGCGAGTGCGCGCGCCGTGCAACACCCATCCGAGCGGAGTGAGAGAGGCGACAGGCTGATCGCGCCGTCCCTTTCTCGATGTAGACGCGATGAGTAGGGGCCAGTTGTCTTGCCCGATGAGTATCTTCGGTTTCGCTGTTTCATATTGGAGCTTCTCGGCGATGTCTTTAATGTGTTCGCAGTCCGCGAGGTCTTCGTGGGTGACGCGCTGTGCAGATAGATTCAGCCCGGTGAATGTATGTGCGTGAATCTTGTGTCGCCCTTCTGTTGTCTGTAGCGTGATAGTGACCCTGCGTGACTGCTCGGACTCGAACTCTGTACTTGCGATGGCTTCAATATGAAGTGGCTCGACGGGTCCCTTGGCGCCTACTTGCTGTGCTATCTCGGCGTCTATGAGCGTAACTGTTGAACCGTCGTCGAGTAGCGCGTGGGTCTTGACGCTTCCTCGCGGCCCTGTGACTTCTATCGGTACGATCTTGAGATAAGCTTGAGTGTTCACTGACGTCCACGTAGATGCGACGATTTCTGTTCTATGTTCTGTTTCTTCAGGCTGTTCGATGACCGCGCGCCTCTCAAAGTGAAGGAGAGGGTGGTGTAGCCTGTTACACCCGTCTGTATTGCAAAGCCTCTCCCTGCACGCGTGGTTTCTTGCACGATGACGGAGACACCTGTAACATAAATAATTAGTTTTTGCCAAGTCCCATCTTCTGTCTGGGTCGGCTTCTATAAAACTTCGGCAGCCGCCGGCGTGGTGCCCTTTCTTCTCACAAATAGGACACCATGGGTCGAAATCTGTGTTCACTGTAACTGTTCGCTGTGGCGCTGTTCTGTTTTGACTGTACTCTTGATTTAATTTTCTGTTCGCCGCCAGGTGGTCTTCCGCGACGCGCTCCGGTTGCGCGTAGGGTCCGCAGCGATCCGCTTCTCTCTGTAAAAAGTTAGCAAGCTTTAGTAAGTCTGCTTCGTCTTGAGGGTTCTCGGCAGCGTAGTCAAACCAGCGATATCGCATAGCCGGCGTTAGTTTCTCTGTTGTGATCTTCGTGACTTCCGGGTTGTACAGGTAGTGAATCTTCCCCAGGGCGCGCAGCGTTGTCACGATGTTGCAGACCCGCGTCGCGAATACGCACAGGTCTCTGGGCGCGTCCGTAGGCTTCTGTAGTCCCCGTAGTCGCTCTAACTCGGCGAGGGCGATAGCGTCGGGCCGTCCGAAGCGTGACTCGAGGGCTCGCAGGATTTCTTCGGGCTTCGCGTTGTAGAGGAGAAGCCCTTCGACGACCTCCCGAGCTCTTGAACGCAGGCTTCGTCGTAGACGCGCTGTGTTTTCTATGTCGCTGTAATATCCCGCTGTTTCTTGATACGCTGCCTTAAACATGAGCCATTCTTGGTATGACCCGCTGTACGGAGGGAGTTCTGCTTGGAGTCTAGGCGGCGGCGGCTGCGGACCCGTCCTGGCGGCGAGTGCGATGGCTGAGGCCAACTCGCTGAGGTCGATCTTCTGTTGCGGCACGGCGACTGTGTCCCCTCCCGCCGGTACTGGATCCGGGGGGGGGATGAGGCTCGCCGGTGCCGGGAGCGCCGCAGGACGCGTCGGTTCTTCGGTCTGTTGCGGTTGCTGTGGAGGCTCTTCAATTTCGCCCTGGCCCTGGATTGCCAGCGGCGAGTCTGTCGGATTATTTTCCAGCCATACGGACACTCTCTTCGTGGTGTCTTCAATGGAGGGTGCTTCAGATTCCTCTTCTAAGTCTGTTTCGTCGTCTTCGAGAGCGGCGACTTCGGCGGCGGCGAGTTCGACTTGTAAACGTAATAACTTCAACTTCGCCTTCGTTATTTTCGAGGATTTCTTCGATTTCGAGACTTGGGATCTCTGTGGAGCTCGCTGTGGCTGCGTAGCTTCGATTTGACGGGTGGTCTTCGTAGTTTCTGTAGCTGTGGCACCCGTCGTCGCTGTGGTTTCTGTCGGCGTCGTCGTCTCTGTAGCCGACGTCGTTGGCGTCGTCGTTTCTGTGGTTTCTGTCGGCGACGTCGTATTCTTGCTCTTCACGGCTTGAGCTTGAGACTGTTCTTGAGCGGGCCCTGTCGAGGCGGCCCGCTCCCCGCGGCCTGACTGCGACCGTGTAAGAGGCATCGCTGTCTCCCAATTGCCCTCTCAAAGATCCGGCTCTCGAAGGACCAAAATGTGGGGGATAGCTCCAGTGGACTGTATAGTCTATGAATTCGATAACGATTTAGTCAAATGATGCGCTATCCACCCACTCTATTAGCTGGAATCGATGCGAGGGGCAAAAGGAAAATGCGAATTCACCACTTAACACGGTCGTGAAAGTCCAGCCGCGCGGCACTATATCACTCGCGAATACGCCACAAGCACACTCTATTTCCCGCGCTCTTCTATTACTTTATTCTGCCTTCAGTCTTCTGTATTCTGTCTTCTATATTGACTTCAGGCTTCTATATGAGTCTTCGGGCTTGAGATTCACTGTACTGTTGCTTGAGGCTTCTTTCGGAGGCTTCTTTCTTCCGGAGATCTTCTCTCTTCGGGATCTTTTCGGCGAATCCCACGCGAATGTCGCTGGCGGAGTGTGGCGCATCCTTAAGTGATTCGGTGCAGGCGCGCAAGGGTACCGCACAAGAGAGAGTAATGCAAGCGTGCGAGCGGGACACACATATGTCTGTCTCGCTCGAATCTAATTCGAACTTTCTAGATTTTTCTAATAAGATTCTGACTAGATTCGACTATTCTTATTAGATCTTTACTATATTCTAATTGGAAAACTATTTACAAGTTCTATTAACTATTTAGATCTCTCTCTCTATGTGCGGGAATGATAAGACTTTCGAAACCATTTCTTTATTTCCATAATCAATCCTAATACAAATCGACTGTTCAAATACAAGCTATTTTCAGGCTATAATACATAAGTTTTCATTATCATAGCGGCTATTAATTAATCAAATTACAACGATACGAACGATTAAGCAAACACTTTCTCAAGCTAATAAAAACTGTTATAAACTTCTTACAAACTAACACTTGTATGTGACACTATTCACTATAAACACTATTAAAACACTATTTTAAACGTTCTTAGCTCTTTAAGAGTCTTATAAAACACTATCTATTTACACTGTTTTAAGTTTATATAACTGTCTTTTATGTTTTGTTGTCACTGTCCTGCACAAATGTAGTGTATAGTTAAGATTGCATGTCCAAATCACAAAAAAAGTTATGTGGAGCACTTTATAACAACAATTCACTTGTTTTAATCAATGAAAATCTTACTAACCTGTGTAAAGTTAAATTAGGGTATTTATCATCTTTCTTCGCACCACACCACAAAATTGAACATTTCATATTGAAAACTGCTTGCACTTTTTGCAGATATTAACATATAAAACACAAATTTGAAGCCACTTAATTAGTAAATTGAAAAAACCTTTCAGCAAAAACACAATGTGACACCTTAAGTACTCCGAATTCTGAAACACAACATGGCGACAAGGCACTCTAATGACATTCGTATGACGTCATGCCTTTAATTTTTTCATTCGGTAGGAGAATGAAAATAGTACTATCTCTTTTTTTCTTCAATAGTTTTTGTATTGGGAGAGTGAGATAAAAGAGTTTTAGTTATACCTACTTAATATCTATATAACTATAAAGTATGTATAGAAAAATAGAACATCTCCTCATGGTTATCATCTCACTAGTTTATATAGACTAACATATACGAAAACTGGGCGATTCTGGAAATATTACATACATACGGGTGGAATTAATAACCTCTTATTTTGAAGTCAGTTAACAAGAAAAGAAAGAAAAACTTTATCCTTTTTCTTTGTCGCCGTCAGCGCGGTTTGACTGTAACTGCCACACAAATATTTGACACATCGGATATGACATCGGTCGCCATTTACAACTTTTTTTTAACTAGATACCTATTTATGTCGCTTTAAAAAATATTATATCACCTACAAATTAAATGAATTTTAAAACCTGTTTCGGGTATCGATCTTTTTCTTCAGCAAAGAGGTTGACTATACAACAAAAGAAAGAAATTTAAAAAACGGCATTTTATCGGTAGCTAACCATAATTTTGGTTAAGTAGCGGTAGCTAACGGGTTTTTTACAACTATAGCTCTCCCCTGGGTGACGAGGAGGTTTTGGATGTCAGAATTTTTACACCCATCCAAGTACCGACCGCGCCGAACGTTGCTTAACCTGCGATTCCGTATGATACACATGTTGTACGTAGTACTTGTTAATTCCATGATGATACATATAGCATAGAGTAACTTATATACTGGTATAGAGTCGTCAATAACAAATTTGGTACTAGCGCGATCTAGCGGAAAATAACCGTACCTCGACAACCAAAACCCAGCTGCGCCGCTCTAGCTTGTATTCTCAAGAAGGATAATTTAAACAATAACTTAAGACTTTGGAATAGCTAGATTCATAAAATTACGGGTTAATCAGGTTTGGGTATGATGAATCCAGCAGTTCAATCAAAGTCTATGTATTGAAGTAAATAAAAAACAATTTAGCAGTTGCGTGATTTATTAGGTTTTCTTTTTCGGTGTCCTTGTAACGTGCGTAAGTCCAACGTGTTATGCGAAGAATTCAGAGTCCGGGAGCTTGCCAAAGGTGTAGAAAATTTATGAAACACAATCCAGAGTACAATCACGAGTCACGGGAGGAAACGGAATGAAAAAATTCATTCTTCATTTATGTCAGTCTCTTAATCACTTTCGTTTTGACATTTTGTGCATCAACATAGTAGAGCTGTCAATGATTTGACAACTAGTATTATATAGTAGTATTACAAAAAACTTCAAGATTTTCCTAACTTTAAATCATTGCATAAAATCTATTTCATGTCACTATCCACTGTGGATTGAATAATGTATTGGGTATTTTTTGCAGTCATAAAAAGACATTTTTATATGCTTGGAACGCACCCAATTTGTTACTCTAACTGCGTAGAACGCACCCAATTAGAAAAATATACGATTTTTTGTATTTATGATTCAATTTAAATATTAAATATATCATCTTATATAGCGGATAAAATAATATTAATTTTGTATCAACTACTTAAAGCACAATATATTTTTTCAGGAACCGTTGAGAAAAAGTGACATCTATTGGTTTAAAATGGAACATAATCTTTACCGTGTTGAGAATAATGCCATCTATCGGAAAGCATCAATACTTTTACCACAAGAGCGAATTCTAAAGCCGGCGCTACACTAAGCTTCAAATGTTTGAACAAATGTTTGAACAAATGTTTGCACAAATGTGTGGCGCTGGACTTTGCATATGTATTCAACGTTTGCACAAAGCTTTGCACTTTGCCATCCGGTGTCGGTCTTTTTCTATACATCAAAGCGTTCAAAGTTGAATGTGTGCAAATGTTTGCGTGGCCTGCCACACTTGTTCAGTGTCCAGTTGCTCGAGCGTTGTTGAGCGGGACGGTTGTGTGCATGTTATGTATTTATGCGGCCATATAATGGACTGGGGCAGCGAGTGCGTTCTGGAATTTGTAGAGTTGTTACAGGGGCAACTATGTACATGGAACCCGAAAAATAACAAATAAAAAAATATAATTACATATATACAAATAATACAGGCTAACTGAGTCTACAAAATCGTTGTCCATCTTGTTTGTTGTCTACTAGCATACTGTGGAGAAAAGTGTTTGCGAAGCAAGTCTGGCAGGTTACGTCAATATGTGTTCAAATGACTTTGCAAAGTCGTCAAACATTTGTGCAAATCTTTGAAACTAAGTGTGGCGCCCGGGTTACGTCAATATGTGTTCAAATGACTTTGCAAAGTCGTCAAACATTTGTGCAAATCTTTGAAACTAAGTGTGGCGCCCGGGTAAGGAAAGGGAAATAATACTAAGTGAAAAAACACTGACATATAGTAACCACGGCGCCACGACGACTTTACCATATACGTCTAACGACTTAACTATTACGTCAAATACCATAGTAATACTTATTTTTAAAGTAATTTATATCAAAAAATTAGAAATGCATCATTGCATAGTCATACATTTTATATAAAATGGATACCACAGTTTCTTTGAGGATTTACACATGCGCAAGGATGTAAGTACTTGATTTAAACTTTTGTGGAAATATCACGGTTCACATTTTCCACATTTTGATACAGAAAAATAACTATTACATAGATTTACCGCAAAATAGGACATTGAACAAGAAACGATAACAGCTTGTTCATTTAACAGTATGTTATGGGTCAAGCGTATGGAGCGACATCTATTTAGAGCTTTTCGTTTTCTTCTCCGTTAATAAGCTGTACTTATAAGTCTGACATTGATCCACCAGTCACCATCGTTCTTGAATTATTTTTCAAGCGCATTGATTAGGTACAGTAAGTATCTGGTTCCGCTCACAGAGGCAAATGCTTACGGTTGTCGTATAAAGCCCACTTTTCGCAGGTAGCAATTTGATTTAGAAATCCCTCAGTTCTATTCCAATTCGGTAGTACACTGCTTCAATTCGTTAGTCTCACTTTTGGTCATTTTGTGCATGTAGCACCCTCTTATTGTAAACGATTAATGAAAGAGCCACTAGGTTCACGGCAAAAATGTAGGTGCTTCTATACAAATCGGTTCTAAATAGCTTCTATTTTCTTACGGCACAACTAGTGCCGTACGTAACAAAATAATATAAGCAGCCGGCACCGATTTCAGTATGGCATTCCGATCTCCCAAAGCAACTCGTAAAGCTGAAAATCAAGAAAGTGTGTTTTAATCCTGAAGAAAGTCCTGTCCAAGAATCCTGCACTAATACGAGCTGGTGATTATGCGCGTTTCAGCCTATCGCGCTGAAATTAGGTATGGCACTCTTTACTCCCTCTGCTATCCCAGTCTCTTTCTTTATTTAATCAAATAATAAATTACAATAAAATTTATTGGCTGTAAATTATTATTTCCTATTAGTGGACTGTAACACAAGTATAATCCTATTTACGTTTTTATTTAGAATGAACCTATTTCTAATTAGATTTCCTATCCTATTAGAAAACTATGATTCAAGGAAGATTCTATGAGCTATTTTTAAACTGTTCTTATTACAAAAGTAAATAACTTTGGTTTCATAAGTTAAATTACACGTTAATGGGGAGTTTTCTGACAGCTCATATAAATTAGTTCAAAAATCCTCTATAGATGGCACGTTTAAAAAGCCGAAGGCGTTAAGTCTCTATACTTTAATTTAGGTAAGTGGTATCTATCACAAAAGTAAACTTTATGTACCATCCCAAAAGCTAACTGTTTGTAGTAAAAATGTGCACTGTATTGCTGTCAAATTGTACAATAAATTACCCAGTACATACAGAAATCTCCCCGAAAAAAAGTTTAAAACTACATTGTTTAATATATTATTAGAAAAAATGTACTATGACATTAATACCTATCTAAATGATAAATTATGAATTAATATTTCTTGCTCAATTTTGACTTCTACTATTTAATTGTAATTTGACTTCATTTTTAATTAATGTTTATTTCTGACATCTTTTAATATTAGTTTGGACATTTAATTTTATCTAGTATTATTTTTTATGTTTCAATTTGATGTGCTTTTTATTTTATTTGTGTTATATATTAATTTAAATTTATTTATTTATAAAATGTAATATATGTCAAAATATGCAATTGCTTTGTAAATGTTCTTTACTATAATTTTATAATTTTGCACGCTGAACAATCAGCGGTATATGCTGGACCTGACTTATAAATATGAACTGACTGTACCATATATTGGCAAAATAAAGATTTATTATTATTTTTATTATTATTATTATCATCTATGGTTATTTATAAGTTCGATTACATTATCTGCTATAAAGAAGTACAAATTATATATGTATGATAGTTCTTTAAATGACATTTATTTAAGATAGGTACATATTGTATGCTTTCAAGGTTAAAGAGGTAATTTATCAAGAAGCTATATCTAATTAATTATAGAATTTACAAAAGGTTTATAACTATGTTTTAACTAAGTATTATTATATTTCAATCTGAAACTAGTTCTCAATTCGCGAAATCTATGCGTTTTAAAGCTCATTACAACAGGCCAATATTGTTTGTTTGGATCGGATAAAAATATATGTTGAAATTTGTTTATTATATTTTTTAAATGACCGATTCAAAACACGATACTGAAAAAAAACTAAATGTAAAAAAACTTCTGCAGCAAATGTAAAACAAGTTGAGTCCTGATCTGCGTCTTAATGGGAACAGGTTGAATCTAGTAGATAACACTGTTTTTTTGGAATTACATTAGATTCGATGGCAATGGGGCGACCATATCTCACAGCTAGCGATTAGACTTAGTTCTGCAGCGTTTGCGGCAAAGAAAATTTGCTCATTGACTGATGTTGAGTTATTTTTACAGTATAATGTCCTACGGCATCCTACTTTGGGGCAATGCCGCAGATATTGACACGATATTTACACTGCAGAAAAGGGCTATTCGTGGAATGTATAACTAAGCTTGGAAATAGAGAATCTCTTCGAGAAAAGTTAAAGAGATTGGTATTTTGACCCTTGCATAACAATATATTTATGAAAACATTATGTATATTTATAAGAATAGTAATAAATATAAAACTAAGAAATATAATCATGATAAAAATTACTCTGCACCAGGAACGAAGTGTTGGCGATAACGATAAGCTTGCGATATTAAGATGTTTGTATGACTTCATGGTAGCGGAAGTATGTTGGTAGTACTGTTAAAGAGGGCGCTAAATGCAATGAATGACTGACATTCGATTGCAGCGCCATAGGTTATATCTTGAAGTAGGGGGATGGCAAGTGAGACATCTAGACGTTTAGGAAGGCTAGGCGTGCGGACGTGTCTGAAACGGACGGTTTATAGTAGCTCGGTATTAATTGGTTTTAGCGTTGTAATGGTAAAGTAATAGCGGAACGTAACAGCAAATAAAGATTGTATTGTGAATAAGCCGGTATTATGACCAAGCCGACATTCTCAGGACTGAGTAACTGCCTTGTGATTATTTCTATCGTGTTTAATAAGCTTCATCGCTCACATAAGTTAGCATTTTCTTGACAAGAAAGTGAGTGGAACAGTCACCAGTGTGCCATAATATGTGATACTGCACAGCCAAATTGTAAACAAAACTAATAAGTAATGAGGAGCATTCTGACACCTCATTAAGATTAGTTCAAAAAACCTCTATAGATAGACTGAAAGATACTGTGCAGGACAGTGATAGATAGTGATAATAAAACACAGTGATTGTGAAATAGACAGTTAAAATAACAGTGCAGTGTAAATACTTATGTTACAGTGTACATAGTGACAGCTTACAGACTCTCTTAAAGAGCGAAAATAAGACAGTTTAATATATTTGTATAGTAGTTACTTTTCTAATATGAGTTTTCACTTAGGACTTCACAATGTTAATTAGAATAACATAATAATTCAAAAACCTTGTGTTTGTTTTGTTGCATTTCTTTACTACCGATGATTGATAAAGTGATGAACACTGTAGCGACATGCGACATCAGCATATTTTGTAAAACCTAACTAAAGCGTCTACAGTGGGCAGTCGTGTCCCTCACCCGCTCTGTAACGCTAGTCTTTTATATATTGTATCACACACCTAATGATTTAATACAGTGAATATTCTATTTAATTGATTTTATTTTCACGCACCCATACATATTGGCAACCTTCTGATGAACTAGAGTTATACCTATGATCGAGTGAATTAGTGACTATCAGTCAATACATACAGTATACATATCGGTAAAACACTAAATTATAAAAGTCATCTGATTAAATAACTGACTCCAACTGTATCGATAAAATATTCGATAGTAGATCGAAGATCGAAGAATACTGATTTCTTAGTAAATAAGTGCTTAAATAAATTCTGATATGGACTTTAAGGAATACCTAGCGTTTTTTTTACAAAATACTGATGTGAAATTGTGCCTTTAATGAAAGACTTATAAATCGATAGGTACAATCAAATGCAATCAAAAATATTAATACAACCCTCATGATAGTTTTGTGATGACTGACAGTGACTTGGTTTTAACAGCAGAACTGAAGTGTGTCGATTAAATACTTTTTCAACACACTTGCTCGTAAAGTGAGCCTTATTCTATTGAATTTAGAACTATAAACTGGGCTATAAGTCACGCGTGCAGTAATATATTATACCCTAGTGCATAATATAATGAATCCTACAAAGTTGAATTGTACCTTAGTGCAAATTATATGCGAGTAAACAGAGCATATTTTATTGATCCGGGTTATACATTAAATATATGAGCACGTCCAGGCGGCGCGGCCAGCGGACACGCGGCGCGTGGCCACGTGCAGCAGCAGCACGGCGCGGCGCCTCCAAGCAACAATAGCCTGTGTACGTGTAATGGGACAGGGCTACTGACGCGCAGCAGCTAACAGCTGCTTCAAATATTCAAGACTTATACACAAATATTCAAGACTTACCACTTGATAAATTTAAAGTAACTATTAAACAAAAATTGTGTAATAAAGGCTTTTATACAATATCTGAATATATGGACGATAAAAGTCCTTGGTTGTAATTGTTTTTCTAAAGTGCTCAATCTCCAACTCCACCTTCAACTCCATCTCCATCTACAACTCCATCTCCAACTCCATCTCCTTCTTATCCAACGCCATCTACATCTCCTTCTTGTCCATACAACAGCAAGAACGTCATGCTCCCTCAGGCGGCATGGCTAGCCGTAGCGTCGGGTGTCGGGTCACCCTCTTCCCTAAAATATGGTTGAGGAGGGTGATGGCTGGTGCTTGCGTTATACTCGTGAACGGGTGCTGCTAGCGGTGCCAGGTCGTTTTGCTGATGACTTTATGACTTTTTTTGAACTTGACTCTGACTTCCCCATTTCCGTGTCCACGTCCTGTCTATGTCCACGACTATCCTCATCTCCATCCACATTATCTGTTTTCTCTCTCACCTCTATCGCTACGTCTATCTCTGCTTCTATCTTTGCCTCTATATCTATGTCTACGTTTCTCTCTAGTACTTGATTGCCTATTGTATAAATATAATAAGTAGTAGACTCCAGAAGATCAACTCGTTCATGGGTCAATGTGTACGCTTCATTTTATAATAAAATCCTAAAATATTTAAGATTAACCTATTAACCCTTCGATAGATTTAAGGTTAAGTGTTATGTGAAAAGTTTTACTTTAAGATATCCGGATGCAAGAAGTTGGGATTCCCTGGCTGTAAATTGTTACTATGTATTATTTTTCTCTTATTTTTAAAAGATGATTGCTGTTGAGTTTCTTGCCACTTCTTCTCAACAGATCGACTTTCCGAAGTGGTGGTAGATTCAGTTCAATTTGTAAATTGTGTGACTTATTTCAAATGTATTTAAATACTTACGAAATAAAGAATATTTGAGTTTGAGTTTGAAATAAATTTTATGACCACGTATGTCTGTCTTTTACTCACAAGTGTGTTGAAAAACGTAGTATGTAACAAGTGAGCGGAGTTGCTAATTACAGTGGAGGCTGTGATTGGAGCCCGAGCCGCAGGCGAGGGCTTAATAATGAGCCGAGACTGTAATTAGCAACGCTCACGAGTTACATACTACGTTTTTCAACACACTTGTGAGTTATACTATTTATAGTTATACTATATACTATTAAAATGTTTGTTTTGTACAGCAAATTGTCCGTTATACTACGGCTACACTACCGTGATATGCCAGTAATTATTGCCATAACATAAACAACACCTAGGTGTAACCACGATTTACGGCCATAATTTTACAATGCCAATCAATATGGCAAATGGCGGTAGGCAATAGCTCCGGAGGCGGTCTTTTTTCGCACATCAAAGAAGATTACCGCAGTAATTATTGCGTTTGTGGCCACACTACCGTTTGTCCAGTGTCATAGATGAAAATAAGTACTAAAGTATCCAGTGTGCAATATGAGCTCACCGGCGACGCACGTATCGACCGACATGGAGTGGTGAAATGAAAAAGCGCTCGAGTTTTTAGAATTATTCCAATCCGAACCGTCTCTTTGGGATACTCTTCTTTGTCTTCTTTTAGCTTTGTTGAAATTTAAAAGATTCATGTAAAAATAATTGGCACTCATAAAACACAACACCGCTGCAGCTTCGACCTCCATATTGAAAAAGTCATATTTACCGCCAAATTTAATGCCATAATTATTGCCGGTAGACGGTAAGGTAGTGTGGCCACACCAGTTCATGCAGTAATTTAAACGGTAATTTAATGCCATAATTATTGCGGTAACAGCCCGGTAGACGGTAAGTAAAAAAAGGTAAAGGTAGTGTGGCAGTAGTATAACACATAGAAATATGTAATTATCTCAGTAAAATATGCAAATAATAACTATTAATAATCAAAATTTCTGAGAGCCAGGGCGAATTTGAACATACGCACTTGAAAATTCCTATTCTTAAAATAACGTGTTTTTTTTAAATATGGTTTTTAGTTTAGATTTTTTTTAAATCCTCTACGGACTTTGATGTACTGTGGAAAATGGTACTTGAATAATACGTTTTTATTTAATTTATTAATAAGACTTAACATGCTATAAAAATAAAGTGAAATTTCAAGTCTAGGGGGATGAAGGGAATTTGGAATTATTAGTAGTGTACTTTGGTTTTTAGCTTTTGGTTTTAGTTGAAAATCGGAAACAAAAGATAGTGTTTACAAACTCAAATAAGTTACCAACTTATGAAATTTACTAATTATGCATGAAATAACGATTTTATGTCAAAACTTTTATGATTTTCGGAAAAAGGAATAATTGAAGAGGATATTAATTAGTGCAATATCTAAGTAAATTCTACTAAAAAAACAAAGCTCAGTTTTGAACCTGTATGTTTACTACTTTTCGCTTTCTTGCCCGCCCTTATTTATCTTTCTTTCTCTACTCTATGCATCTGACGTAACGGAAGGACGAGCGAGCACATGTTTCTTAATTTTATTTAATTAATTGCCAATTGCCATATTGGATTGAGTACCCATGGGCAGGATTGATTGTCTTACGTAGTACAGGTTTTGAAAATGCACACATGCTCAATTGTTTGCATGTGTGCACGGGGTCAAGTATACAAGCGAAGAAAATTCAACATTCATTTATAAAAATAACTGGTCACACTAAAGAAACGATTGAAAATATGATTGACAAATCAGAATATTCGGCGCGCCCCGGCAGCCATGTTTTTCCATTGTTTTTTTCTCTCTATTGCGCAGTAGATTAAAACTTATCTTTTCTCAAGAATAGTGCGTCGATCGAGTTTTACCTCTCCGTATTATTTCTTAAGTGTCCAAGTGCTGAAATATTGAAGTTTTCAAGTTTTTAGTGCTCGACCGTGTAACGAAAAGACGTTGTTAGAATAACTACTTAGTTAAGTTTCGACAGGACGATTTTATTAGTTTTAGTTTTGACTTTATATTGTGAGTGCATTTGTTTTTGTTCCAATCGCGAACATGTACCGCAAGTGCGCCAAATGCGGCAAAAAGCGCTCCGAAGATCTGACGGTGACGTATCACAGATTTCCAGACCCAGGGACAACTAACATTATCAAGTAAGTAAACTTCATAACTCGTAACATTAAATTTTTTGGCTATCCCATGATAAAGACCTCTTTCAAGTTTTAGTCATGCTGATTTGTATTGCTGACCCCCATAATACCCTTATAAAATGCCCTGAGTTTTGAGATACCTAAAAGAGACACTTCACACAAAGCTTTATTGTTATATTGCATTAGGTGATGTATTTACAAAAGATTTGGTTTAGGGTGAGGAGAGGAATATTCTTTTCTAGTCTAGGATAGGAACTAGGTGTGGGTCAAACTATTTTTCTTCATTGATCTTTAAAATATTTTATTATGTTGTTACGCCACAAAAGTTTTGGGAAAAATCGTGAAAAAATCTAAGTTGCTTGGGTCCATAGCTCGATGGCATCTGAAAAGTGTGTACCATGTCCCCATTTCATCTGGATGATGCGTTATTAAGAACTGGTAGTAATTGTAATATTTAAAAAATAACATATTTTTTTAAAGATATTTCAAGTTTTTTTCGTTTTTTTTTATTATTTTTTTTATTTAATTAGGTCATATAAAAGTAGGCAAAGGAACATAGCCATTGTAGTACATTTTATCTCGATGATGCATTATTAAGAATACGGAGTTATCAGAGTACTTTCAAAAGAAGTCGTGATTTTTGATGATTTGTAATAATGTGTAGCATATCATTAGGATAAACCGAAGAAGTTTTTAAAAGTGTTTTAAAATTCTCATAGTTACTTTTTATTTTTTTATTACATTGTAAAAAAAATACCTGATATAATTTTGCCTCGCCCTCAAGACTTTGTAACTCGAGACCTCATAACTATTTTTTCAGTAAATACTCATTTAGTTATAATAAGGCTGTGTCTTGAATATGAATAAAATTTATTTTGTGAGAAAAAAAGTTATTTAGATTAGAAGGTGAAAATTTGGGTTTTTTTTGGAAATACTATCATATTACCAAAATAGGTTAGTAGTACTCGAAGCCAGTATGTTGAGAATAGGCTCACCTACTCCCCATTTCAATTTGGCCAACTGTGTACCAAACACTCTTGTACATTGATTTTAATTTATCTGTTTGTTTGTTTAAGTTTCTTTGTGTCTACATTATTAAATAAATAAATAAATTTATTATTTACTTAATTAGTATGAAAGCAAGTGGCCATAACCTCTGGTTTATATCTAGCAAAGTTGTTGTAGAATAAGAAGAGATTTCTCAGCTCTTTGGAATTAATAGCTTTATCCCATTTTATATTATAAACTTACGCAGAAATATTTTTAAAACATTAAACATTTTTTTTAGGGCTCGAGCTTGGGCAGTGTTTTGTTGGCCAGATGATGACTGGTCCTCTACTGAAGCCTTGTACAATCTTCATGCTAAGCATAAGGTTTTATGTGGAAGGCATTTTCATTCATCTCAATTTTATGACAGTGGAAGACAAAAACTGAGTAGATTTGCTGTTCCTGATGCATCTGAAGTAAAACAACTATTAAATAAAGAGAATGTTTATAATGAGGTAAGCCAATTAAAAAAAATACATTTTTAAAAACATTGTACTGTCCTTTTACCACATATAAATAATAATAAATAAATAAATATTTCTGACACTCACACAACATTATCTAGCCCAAATTAAGTTTCTTAAAGAACTTGTGTTATGGATACTAGATAACTGATATACTTAAGAAATATATAAACATACATATTGAATAAATACATATTTTTTATTAGAATAAACTTAAATAAACATATAAACATCCATGACTTGACGGCTAATATCTGTGTTCATCACACCGATATCCGCCGCCGCCGGGATTCGAACCCAGGACCTCTGGCATAGAAGGCAATGTATGTTACCACTACACCAGCCGGTCGTCAAACATATGACATATAATTTAAAACTGATTTACAGAACATTCAAGAATCTGTGGAACCAAGAAGATGTGAATCAGTAGCACCATTTTCTCAAATAGAAAATATACCTATTGATTCGATATCAATCAAAACGCCTCTGGCAATACCGGGAACTTCTAAATCAAGTGCTGGTGAATATTCAATGGTAAAAACCTGTTTTTATTCTTACTTGTCTTACATGAATTAATATTTTAAATTAATTTAATTAAAATATCAGATATTAAAATTGTGTCTAATGCATAATGGTGTGGAGAAATATGATGAACAGGATGTGTATAGAAATAAGTATATTTTTTTTTATTTCAGAATGCGTTGCAAATTCCAGTGGCAGGGCATTCCGCCGTTAATCCAGGAATCATGCAAAAAGATGTACAGGGCTCTAAGAAAAGAATGGGAATTTTACGTGCCATAAGTGCAACAAAAATTACCGACTTGACTGCAAGGGAGGTCAAGCTTTACAACATTTGTAAAAAAAAAGTCAAAGAAATATCAAGACTCCGAAAAAATTTGAAGAAAAGGAAGGTGGATATTGTGAAATCAATATGTGAAGATGAAAATATTACCCAATTATGCAATTTAAACATCAAAAGCTCTTTTGTGCTACTTCTACAGAGCCAATTAAAAAATGCGCCAAAGAAGCCCAAAGGAAGAAGGTACACCTTAAACCAAAAGATAATGGCATTGGTGATCTATAAAAAATCCCCAGCCTGTTACAGACTGTTGAGAAGAATGTTTACTTTACCATGCCAAAGTAGTTTAAATAAACTTCTTAACAGAGTACCCTTGAAGCCAGGGGTTAATAAACACATATTTGCATCCTTACAGAAAATGTCTGAAAAACAAACAGTTGAAGACAATATTTGCATTTTGTCTTTTGACGAAATGTCATTGAGGAAGCATGTGTATTATGATAGGAGGTTGGATTTGATCCAGGGCTTTCAGGATCATGATAATCATGGCAGAACAGACCAGCTTGCAAATAAAGCCCTGGTTTTTATGCTTGCTGGCTTAAGAAAGAAATGGAAGCAGCCAATAGCTTTTTATCTCTCACACACTTTAAGCGCAGATAGAATGACTGTAATTTTAAAAGAGGTAAGTGATTTTTTTTATAATGGGTACTTTATTTTCTGTTGAATATTGGCTGATATTTATTATTTTATACTTTCTTTCTTTTGTGAGCTTCCCTTTAAATTTTTACAATTTTTTATATAACTAAAGTTGTAATAGTACATTCTGACTGCTTTTCAATAATGGTAATATTTATTCTTTCAGATTCTCACAGAATGCTTTCTTGCGAATATGAATGTGGTTGCTACGGTGTGTGATCTATCAACAATAAATATAAAAACTTTAAAAACATTGGGTAGCACTACCAGAGAACCTTTCATCTTACATGGGGACCGAGAAATCGTTACAATTCTGGATCCTCCACACCTTTTGAAGTGTACCAGAAATCTTTTCATGAAACATGAAATTGAATGTACCTCCAGCTTTCATAATGACGGTAAAATAGTTAAAGGTAAATAAAATGAAACTTCTTTATCAAATACTTTTGTTATTATTACCAAAGGTTGTAGTTGGGCAAGATTTTGGCCTAATAAACTAGAAGTAGGTTTGTAGCTAGGCTTCTCCCTCAAAATCTCTACAGGGATCGGTCTTGTGTTTCTCTCATAGGGAACTAGGTTCAATGTAAAAAAAAATGTTTGTTTAATACTAAAAATATTGTTAATTTTATGATGTTATTTGCTCATAATCTGCTTATAAGTACTATAAACAAAAGTGTAATTCAGATTTTATTGTATGTTTTGCTGGCTAAACTATGTTTCCACTGTTTTGAACATATATTGTATACTTTTACATCTTATTTTTGAATGAATATTTTTTCATTTATTTGTCAAGCAAAATATTACAGTTTGCCGTCATTTAATCAGTTTATTTTTTTCTGTTTCAGGTATAGCAAAATGGACGCACATAAAACAATTTCACGATTTGGACAAAAATAATCCTAACTTTGTTTTTGCGCCTGCGTTAACAGATAATCATGTTAATCCGAATGTGCAGCAAAAAATGAGGGTAAAGCTAGCAGCGCAAGTTTTTAGTCACTCAGTCACAGCTGGGATTTTAGCAAAAATTGCATCAAGTAAGTGATTTAACTGTACCTAATAAAAAATTAAATCACCCGTCTCAATAAATTTGAGCTATATACTATGTATTTTTTTATTTAAATTAAAATGAAATCCCCATACAATCATACTAACTACATGGCCCCAAAGTAAGCATAGCTTATGTTATTGGATACCATGCAGCGAACTAGGGGGAACCTAGAATATAAATACATATACAGGGTGTGGCGTAATTAATGGATAACCTGATACCTATGAGTAGAGGGCACTATGCCGGTTGAGAAAGATGAAATGCTATTTTGAACTTTTAATGTAACAAAAAAACTTAATTTAATTGATGATTTGCATTGAAATTATTTTTCATTTTGTCGCAGAAACTAATATTTGAAGTTATTTTAAGTAGGAAATGAGGTAGTTTAAGCTCAAACATCTTAATTTAGGGGAGAACATTTTCTCTGTTTAGCCTGGTGGTACTTATTTTGACCACTAATGGGCAGTCAAGCAGATTGGGATAGTTATAAAGCTGAGTTAGGCAACAAAGTAAATTTTGAAATCAAGTTTAAATATAATAAAAATTTGGTCTACCTTATTTTAAAGAAAAAAGTTCAGAATCTGAAGAAAGATCATACCATGTAACATTATATTTTGGAATTTGTGTAAAAAATACTAGTTTTTGTAAAATAAACTTGGCGCTCAAGCTACCATAATTTTTTTCGAAACCACTTCAGAGTAAAAGTCCAGAAAAAAATAAAAAACCATTAATCTTGTGTTAAAACTTATTTGGATTCGAGCTGTGCTATTTGTTATAAAAATTGTAGTTTTTGTTCGAAAGCACATTTATCCAAGAGTACTATTCAAAAATCAGATAGAACAAAAAAACTTCATTTGTAGTCTTGGCATCAAAATGAATGACGAAGGGTGGAATATTTTAAATTTTTTTTTGTTCGAACCCGCGACCTCATGATTGGCGCAGTAGCGTCCATAACCTTGCACTGCAGAGGAGACTATTGAATAAAATAATATATAGAGGTAGACAAGTATGATTAAATAGTAAATGCACTCCTATTCCAAAGGAACATGAACGGAAAAGGAAAGTTATGTATAAATGTTACGACATAAAAAGGGAAGGGAATTAGCACTGGCTGCCTCACTCATCGTACGAAACCCGGCAATAAATTGCTAATTCACGCCAGTTTTCTGTGAGTAGGTTGTACTGCCCTGGTCTAATTATCCAATTTTAAATATATTGTTAACAGAAGGAAAGAAATAAGTCAGGTCCAACAAATTTGAGTCTTTCAAAATAAACAAGTTTTAACAAGTTTGTTAATTATAGTGATAGCTAAAACTTAAAATGAATTTAAGAAAAGAAGAGGAAAATGAACTGTCAGAATAAAATAGATAACAAAGAAAAATCTTTTTTCAGATGAACTTCCAAGTGAAGCGCAAGCGACTGCATGTTTACTACAAAAATTCGACCAGCTGTTCGACAGTTTAAATGCAGATAGTCCAGACCTGCGAGGAGGAAAAAAATTTTCTAGTAATATAAGTGCAAAAGGTCCTCATTTTGCTATGTTTAGAGAGATGAAAAAGTTCATATCGGAAATGAAATACCTTAATAGTAA
Organism: Stenoptilia bipunctidactyla; assembly: GCA_944452665.1. Taxonomy (NCBI): domain Eukaryota; kingdom Metazoa; phylum Arthropoda; class Insecta; order Lepidoptera; family Pterophoridae; genus Stenoptilia; species Stenoptilia bipunctidactyla. Next base: position 143,459 of record OX101740.1, on the reverse strand, counting down.
ATGTAATCCTCCATCCCAAGAAGGTTGGATCCACACTATGAATGCTGTGGAAAGATTGTGGACAAACTTGCACAGTACTACTTTTAAGAGCCTTTCGACGCGTCGCCTAAATCAGGATTCCTTAGAGAATTGTTTTGGTTGCATCAGGTATAGCTGTGGTTCAAATCACAACCCAACTATTCCACAGTTTATATCAGGAATAAAAACTGCAATAATATCCAATTTAAAACATGCCGGAAAAAATAAAAACTGCGAAGATGACACTGCATTATTGACAAACAATTTAGCTAGTTTTTTAACGGCTGAAAGTAGCAGTGAAAATGATCTCGAATTAATTGACTTCAATGAGGATGAAATTGAATTAACAATAGCTGATGCAATCAATACAGTAGATGAGGTGAGGCCAGAGAGTCAAGCTTGTGGATATGTGTGTGGGTTCATATTTAAAAAATTAAGAAATAATAACTGTGTCGACTGCAGAAAAATATTTTTAACTCAATTTGAAGAACCTATACACATATTCACAAGTTTCAGAGAGTACGAAGAAAGTCCCTCTTTGAATTATATTTCTAGATCTGTTATTCAATGTGTGGAAATAATGGCCTCCATCACAAACGATTTCTTAAAAAAGGAAGCATGGAGGCCACAACTAAAACTAAATATTTTAAATTTACTGGATAAGGTTGATATGAACTTTTTAAACAAATGTGAAACGCATTTCATCTCAAACACCATGCACTTAAAAAACAGTACTTTTTTTATTTGTATTAAAAGATACACAATATTAAAGAACAGAGAAATTGACGAAGAAAAAAGTAAAGCCCTGGAAAGAAAAATGATGATATTATCAAATAAATAAAATATAATGAAATCCTTTTGTTTTATTTTTGCACTATATCCTATAAATAATATAAAAATATCCTTAAGTAGTGAACTTTTTTCCAGTTGGAACCATTTTTTATCCAACTGGATAAAGGTGGTTCCAGTGGAGAAGAGTACACACTGAAATAAAGGTTTCTAATGGAATACCTACTAATTGTTCAAATTTCGCGGGGTTTTAGTTATATGTGGGAAGACGCAACGGCGCTAGTAGTATTCACGTGTAAAGGAATGGTAGCATAAATACTCTATGGACTTACCATTCTTCTCTTGAGTAGTATATTCCTTGCCCATGGGTTACCCCTTTATTAAATTACTGTATTTTTGTGCATTTAGAATAAAACCAGACATTTCCTGTGATAAAGAATATTGTTGCCATGAATAGGTAATTGTGTTTTTATTATTACTATTTGAGTAAGTAGGTACTTACTTAATTCATAGTTAAAAAATGGCAAGTAGTCTACATAATTAGACTACCTATTTAATAATTGGAACTTGGGCTATTGTCAAATAAAGACAAGGGTACATATTCTATTTTTAAAATAATTACATCGATTTAGGCATAGGTACTGTAACTTGTTGCTTGGTATCATCCAGCAGTAGACCGCAGTTCGTACCTACCCTGTTTTAGAAATACTAAAAATATTTTTCTTGTAGAAGATAATGATGTGGTAATAAGGTTGCTTCAATTCATTTACTTACTTAAAATGTTGTCAATTATCAATTGTATTTTTTTAAAACTTGCAATACCTACTTACCTACTTTAGATAGCGTAACGTATGGCATATTTGATTTGTTCAACATCTGTTTTTTCCTGTAATTACCAAATTAATTATGATGGTGTAAAAATTCAGTGACAATTCTATTTTGACATTCCTATTGCACCAGGTTACAAGATAGTGCAAAAACATGAATGAATGGACATCACCACAACCATATCCCTATTGCAAGGTCATGAGCTTCTCCTAAAAAGTCATGAACCATGAAGCTGGCTCAGTGCTGACTGGATATCAGCATTTTTTATTTAAATACAATTATACAGCACCCCAAACTGTCACCTCAATGGAGAACCAAGTACCATGTGAATGTGATGGTACCACTGTATCAAATAGAAATTGGTGTAATGAGTTGGTACCCTTTTTTACTTTTCTATTCCTTTTCAGAATCCATAGTTGAAAATTGAGAAATGAAACCTTCCTAGTTAGGTTTTGGCATTGGGCAGATCACTAACCGGACACTGCAAACTTGTCCAACCTGGGTCTCACTGACACAACGCTCTGCTGATACTGCCAAAGCACTGAACAAAGCCCTCTGCACCGTCCATGCCACTGCTCTGCAGATATGATTTCATTCACTCCCCTGGATAAACAAGAATTGGATCCAAAAGAGACAAGGAGCACTGCTGTAAGGAAAATCCTAAATTTCCTGCACTCCATTGGACTTGCAGTGTGACTAGCAGACAAGGCTGCTCAAATAGTCCCGTAACCTAAAATAATAGGTTTATTACACAAACTGTGTTATCTAATATCCTCACTATGCTGCAAAAGGTTTGTTATTTTCAGATGTAATTATTATTTTGTTTTACATGTACTAGGCCCTGAACTACATACCTACAGTAAATATATTTTGTAAGTATAAATTGACATTAACTTTTTGGCCATATTAAGCTTTCATTAGCTTGTGCTGTGAAGACCTTACTGTGAAATCTTTCAACAAATCCACAGTGATCTTGATAATGCTCAGCATTCAAATAATTTATTTCATTAGTGATATCACTATGTCGGCAGGTTTGAGTTTAGAGTACTTTCCTTCTATTGCATCTGTTAGGCACGGCAATATGAATATAGATATGTATGTCAGGTGAAATTGCTACTGAATTTTGAAAGCATAGCATTTAATTCCATGTTTTATAGGATGGATAATATACTCAATTTCAACAACCAAGGTTTAAAAATCAGTTTCCTTAACTGGCACAGTCTTTTCTTGGAAAAAATGTAAATAAATGCAAAACCACCTTTACTTTCAGGCATGTTACTGAAGGTATTGAAAGCTTTTAAAAGTATTACAGTTAAAAACACTGCTGATTGGGATTGCATTTCTGTTAAAATCATCCAATCCATCATTGATGGTATTACACCTAACTTGGCTAGTATATTTAATAATTGTGTTGATAGTGGTGTGTTTCCCGATTTAATGAAACTTAGTAAAATGATTCCTGTATTTAAAGCTGGAAGCATAAACGACCCCAGTAACTTTATTACCTAGAGACCTTTATTACCTACACTTCGTAAAATTTTTGAAAAGCTTATTTTAAACCAACTAGGTACATTTCTATAGCAATAATTTAATTAATCCAAATCAATTTGGTTTCACACGGGGTCGCTCAAAAACTGATGCCAGTGTTCAGCTTATCAAACATATATTTGATGCCTGGGAGGAGTCACATTATGCCTTTGATGTCTTTTGTGATCTGTCCAAGGCTTTTGACTGTTCACTACAATACACTCCTCATGAAGCTACACCACTATGGAATCAAAGAAAAGAGGTATCATCAGCGAACAATATGACCTCACACTCACACTTTCCTATGCCCTATGCACTTGAGTGCCCCTTTCTTATTTTTAGTTTATATAAACAAGTGTGAGGTCATATTGTTCGCTGATGATACCTCTTTTCTCTTTAAAGTGAGTAGGCAATAGAAGCAATGCTTTGAAGTAAACTATTGTATTGAAACTGTGGAGAAATGGTTTTCCGCCAATAACCTGCTTCTCAATGAAAATAAAACTATTTTTTTTTAATTTTCATTGCCTAATGTCTGGCATGTAAATACTAACTTAATTGTAAAACGACAAGAATTCAACCCTGTAAATTCAACAGTGTTCCTTGGCATAACCCTAAATGTACAACTACAATGGGGACCACATATAGAAAGGTAGCTATCTCCAACTCCATCTCCTTCTTATCCTTACAACAGCAAGAACGTCATGCTGCTTTAGTCGGCATGGCTAGCGGTAGAGTCGGGTGTCGGGTCACCCTCTTCCCTAAAATATGGTTGAGGAGGGTGATGGCTGGTGCTTGCGTAATACTCGTGAACGGGTGCTGCTAGCGGTGCCAAGTCGAATAAACTCAAACTCAAATATTCTTTATTTCGTAAGTATTTAAGTACATTTGAAATAAGTCAAACAATTTACAAATTGAACTGAATCTACCACCACTTCGGAAAGTCGATCTGTTGAGAAGAAGTGGCAAGAAACTCAACAGTAATCATCCTTTAAAAATAAGAAAAAAAAATACACAATTACAATTTACAGCCAGGGAATCCCATCTTGTTGCATCCGGATATCTTATAGTAAACCTTTTCACATAACACTTTCCTTAAATATATCGAAGGGTCGTTTTGCTGAAGACTTTATGACTTTACTTTTTTGAATTTGACTCTGACTTCCACATCTCCATGTCAACGTACGTGTTTGTGTCCCATCTCGTGTCCACAACTATCCTCATCTCCGTCCATATTATCTGTATTCTCTCTCATTTCTATTTTTATTCATTTTTCTTTTAGCTAAATATAATAGCAAACTCCAGAAGATCACCAACTCGTTCATGGGTCAATGTGTACGCTTTTATAATAAAATTCCAAAATATTTAAGATTAACCCTTTGATAGATTTAAAGATAAGTGTTACATAAAAAGTTTTACTATATGATGCAAGAAGATGGGATTCCCTGGTTGTTAATGATTATTATGTATTTTTAAAATATGATTGCTGTTGAGTTTCTTGCCACTTCTCAACAGATCGACTTTCTGAAGTGGTGGTAGATTCAGTTCAATTTGTAAATTGTTTGAATGTATTTAAATACTTACGAAATAAAGATTCTTTTGACTTTGACTTTTGACTTTAGCCATTTTGAAAATATATTCTGAATTATTGGCATTCATTTTAATGCAAATTTTTATGAGATATTAATTAGAATAATGTTTCATTACAGATGTACCCCAAAACTGAAATAAAAGAAATAATGTGGCAGGTGTTTTAATTGAAAGCTGGTTTCAAGTACTTCTTAAGATACTGTCACCTTCAAGTACCTGAAAACTGATTTCTCCGGAGGTAAGGATATCAAATTTTGCATTGAACAAGGTTGAAAGTATACACAGGAAAGCTAAAAATTATTTGTACTAGGTATTTGAATATACAAAGACATGCTTTAAATAAGTAACAGGTACTACAATCACAGAACTTTATCGATTATATGCTTATGAATGTTCACATAGTGTGGAGTCGGTTGCTGACATGTTTGGCATTGCAATGTAGTAAACAAATAGTAAATATTGATGTACATATATTAATGCAGCATCAACTAGCACTACAGTAAGCACATAGCTTGTGTTACAGGCAGGTGCTAGACAATATGTCTAGGGAAGCATTAACAAACCATGGCAATCAATGAGGGCCACAGATAATTGTCTTGTTGCACCAAAATAAAATCAATGTGAAATTGTTTATTATAATTCTCAACAGTAGGTATGTCATATAATCAAGTTCGAATAATTCTATTGATCTATGATAAATAAGCGTGTCGTAAAAGGAGAGTAATCCGAGTGGCCTACGCTTGGTTAGTGACCACTAGGGAATGCAATCTCGCGAGATTGAGGATCGGACGAGATCTCGCGAGATTATGAAAATGTAGTTAAGAGTAAATTTTTGCAAATAATTTCATTAATAAACATTGAAAGAAAAAGAACCATAGATATTTTGAAATCAACATTTATTTTTACGAAGTCAAAAAGATTTTAACAAAAATAATAGAATTTGAGTTGAGATCAATCAAATCAAAGGCTCATTTCGCCAAACTAAAAAGAGAAATAGAATATAAAGTGAAAACCAAATAAAAACAATCAAATTAGGAACATAAGCAACATCTCGCTTTACAATTATTTACAAACTGTTTTGGAAATAGCTTCTTAGAAAGCACAACGTATTTAAGGTATCGTCACCTAACCTACACCTTATTTTGCAGGCTAGATAGCCAGCCGTTGAGAATGCCCTTTCAGATTCCACACCCCCGGACTCGTATAGATTCATTTCCTTCTTCAACAATTGGTCCAGCGAAATCTTTGCTTTCCTAGGGTCTTAGCAGGAAGTTATTGCTTCCTCTAGTTCTTCTTGCAAAGAAAGCTTGCCTGCTTGCCTGTCTGGGAAAGGGATGAGAGGGGTTCATCATCCTCATCAGGGGTGGCAGTGGCAGCCGCCCGCGCACCGAAACCGATCGGAGTTCGCTCCGTCCGTGTCGGTCGTGTCAGTTCGCGCGCTGCTGCGCGTCAAATAGGACGTTTTCATGCTCGAGTTCAATCTCGCTAATCTCGCGAGATCTCGACCATTTTTAGGCCGAGATTAATCTCGCAGAAAAAGGCCGAGATCTCGCGAGATCGAGATCTCGCAAGAACGAGATTGCATTCCCTAGTGACCACCCATCATCTAAAACCAATGACTTGTTTTGGCAATATTTTATGAAGAGGCAGTTCCAAACTGAACCCGTGCGCTTCTTCAACCTCATCTTCTCATACCATCGGGTAAGATAAAAAGCGGTCAAAGATTGGGTTAGTAACTGAAATAAGAAAGACTAAAGTTCTGAGTTGTTCAGACAGAATGTGTCAGAAAAAGTGCACCTATAAATAGGGATACTTACTTATTGCAATAGTTCATTTGCACAACTTGGAAATAGAAGTGTTGGTAAAGTACTGGTACAATATCAGTAAATTTTGTATATAATAATGCAAATTAATAGTAATAATTGTTCAAGTAATTAATGTAATTTAAGTGAAAAAAAAAAACATAGTCTATTCCTAAAATAAGCCATTTTCTTATTCCAGCAAAAGAAGCTATCTTTGAACAAAGAAGTGCAGTTGAGCAGTAACAAAATGGAAAACTTACCTGTGTAGGTTATGCAATTTGTCAACCGTAGGTGTAAAAAGCGAGCCCTTGTCAGGTCAGTTTATGAAAAAACTTTTTTAACTGTACCTACCCAATGAGTCATCATCAAACAAAAGCCTTTCTAATGGGTCCACTGCAGGGCCATAAGTGTCTCACCCGGGTGACAAGGAGGTTTAGGCAATAAATAACCAAGCTGCTTGATTGCTGGTTAGTGAATGTCTGAATTTTCAGCGCCAAAGTGGCTTCTGACAAAACCTAGTGACAATTGTAGGAATACAAGCAGCTGAGGATGACTGCTTAATGCGCACAGACTGGGTCTCACATTTCATGATATATGTATAAGTCGGAATCGGGGTGATTCCTCTCTTTTATTCAACATCAGGTATTCTTGGGGATTTCAATCATGATTCTCTAATACAGTCTTTTGTGTGGGCGTCTGTAGGGCGAGTCGGTTTTTCTACTGTCGACAATGCTTGTGGTGCTGAACTGATTGATCTTCAGTGCATGACAGTTTCTACTTCTTGAAAATCTTCTTTATCATCTTTATTTCCATTTCCATCTTCTATATTATTATTATTTTCTCTGCTAAGCCGAATTCAATTAAATTTGACATTTAACCGTGACGTAGACTCTGTCAAGTACCAAGAAGGTACTGACTGGAATCCGAAGACAATCGAAATAAACTATAAGGCTCTAGCTAGACACCGCCGACATATACTTTAGAGCCACTCCACAACTAGGTTTGCATTTGCTTATTATTATTTAAAAAATATATTTTGATTCAATCTAGGCTCATGACAAACGCCTAATGAATGTCAGTAACGAAAATGAATTAAATTTAGACTGGAAAAATGGACCTTGTTTGTCAAATATGCCCATAACAAATTAGGATTTGAAAGAAACTAACACAAGTCAGCCATTTGCGCATGCTAATTTCATGTTGAAAGAATCCCTGTATGGTCTCCATATCAAGTGCTAAATCTTATCACACAACGAAAGTTAGTATGTTTGGCTGAGATTCACGTTCAAACGGCTAAGCCGAATTCAATTAATTTTGACATTTAACCGCTCAACTGCCGAAGCACTGTTCAGTGAACTGCACTCAACTGCCGAAGCACATAGCAGTGCGCGAGCTACTAGGGACACTGTTTGTTTAAATTTAAGCCAAAATACACTCACAACAAAGTTCGAAATGTTTAATTTATTTATAACCGAGTTATAATGATTAATTGTAGCTTATTCAATGGTCAGAGAATCAACAGGAAACTGTTCAATTGTTTTATGCGATTTTCTAAGTGAATTGTCGATTTTAATGTAGGATTTAGAAGTGAAATTTCTCTAGAAAAGTAATGTTTTATATGTCAGTAAGTTACTCTGTTATTAAATTTGCTTGTTATTTCCAGATAATACAGAATGCAGATACTACGACCGATGCGGTTGGTTGAAACGGACTCAAGCAGGAAACAACTATTATTTACTGTATATTATAAGTTTACACTTAAACATAGTTATTGTATTAATCTAAATGTTGCGTTAATGTAATTGTGAACAGAATAATTGTAAAAATTCACAAAGCTTAGTTAGAGTTTTAATAATAAAACTCTTTGTTGTACACCAACATTGTTACACAGTTTATATTAAAAATTACAATCACAATTAACATACAAAGGGCGGCCTTATCGCCGAAGCGCGATTTCTGCCAGGCAACTCAGATAGGTATTGTGGGAACACAAAATGTAGGTGAACGTTTGTTAATATTTATTGTATATTTTTAATTTGGTTGTCGGCTTTACAGTAAAATAAACTTTATAACCGGATTTATCGCGTATACTTAATATTTAACATTACAATTTCTATACGCGATAAATCCGGTTAAAATCTGTTTTAGTTATTAATCGTAAAAACTTAGAACAATATAATATAATAGGCTTAGGGTGTAACCACACCAATCGATCAATGGAATTTTCGACGTCGAGTGATAGTTCTTACTTTGCCAAAAAATGGCCGGTCGACCCTCGATCGATTTGTGTAGTAACACCCTTAGGTTTTTTGACATTTGCCCGTCTCGCTTCTCTGCGTTTTTTTCCTGCCAAAGAAGTTTTGACCAATAACAGAGAACCCCAGGGAATCTCACGATGAGAGGATGTGAATACATTACATACGAAAGGGGGACACATAAGCAACCCCGCCGGCATTTCCCTGACAGCGCGAGACTCTCAGTTACACTGAGCGTACCCGCTGAACACTTTCTCTTTCACCGCTAATAATTAAAGTTTGGTCGTGAAATGAGCTTGTGGCTTCAGTTAAAAATCAAAAAATATTTATTCCTTGGGTAACAGCCTTTTCCAGCTTGGACTACTCTATTTGCTGCAACTTGCATACAATTCTCTGCTGCAATATGTTTTATATCATCCACCCATCTTTTTCTTTGTCTCCCTACGCTCCTCTTGCCTACTGGACCTTTCCATTTCATCAGTACATGGGTCCACCTGCTATCTTGAAACCTAGCTATGTATCCTGCCCATTTCCATTTTAATTTGAGAGTGTTGAAGAGCATCAGTGACTTTAGTTCTACTGCGGATGTCAGAATTTCTCGTTTTCTTTTTCAGTATAGACCCATGTTTGACTTGCATAGGCTAGAGGGAGTATGCAAGAATCCATGATAGCTTTCTTTGATTTTAATTAATGGGCATTGTTCACTTTTTTTAACCTATTATTTTTATTATGTTATATTAATCTTTAGCCTATTTCGAGAGAACAATTTGAATAGTTTTATTTTTAACTGTGTCGTTTAATTTATATTGATTTTATAAAATTAGTCAGTGATGACGTCATCAGTGGCATTGACTTTATAAACTTGTGTCAGTCAGTAAAAAAAAACATTAGCTGTGTCTGTGTGCTAAAGTCATGCTATGTCACAAATCTTAACCGTCTTTATTTCCTCTGTTTCTTCTCTTTGTAGTTTGTATAAATAATCTAAAATTAAAATAATTAAATTAATTATTCTTAAAATTTTTATTGTTAGTTAAACTTAGATCAATCGCAGGGAAAAATAAAGAAGCTGAGTTTGTTACGTTGAGGTTACGTTAAAATATAAACAAAACAAAACAACCACCATAGAGTTTAGTTTGACTTTTTTAAAACAGCTTTAAGGCATAACACTTGATCGATTTGATGCCTTTGATGACGTCATCAAGGTTAAATAAAGGTCAAATGTATTTTGTTAAAAATCTCTTAAACCCCAATATTTTTAAATATTTTAAATCGACTAAATTAATCAGAAACCTTATTCCTCGAAACGGTTTTTCGTATGAAATAAATTTAAAAAATGAACAAATCCCATTGGGGTTTCGGTTGAGATAATTCAAACAGCTTGCGGATTGTAATGATTTTTATTGGCTCTCGGGTTTTACAAACTGTTTTACAACCACAGTTCCCTCTAGGAACGCTGGAGTGGTGTACGTCAGACGGCTGCGGAGGTAGGTCTTGTCGACGCCCGACGACGCTCGGTTGACGACGTTCCTAATGTGAGAGCGCAACGGAATCGCCTGTTGCTGGTGACGCTGACGTACTTCCCCCTCGGCGACCGTTGTTGTGTGTTGTTGTCGGGTGTTGTGGCCTGTGACGATCGCCTGAGTCATCGCGACGTTGGCTGTCAACGCCCAGTCATTCAGCTACGCGGGAGGCAGGTCGAGTTGCCGCTGCATCTTTACGGCAGCGTTTACGGCGGTCAACGACGTTGTTACAAACGCCGCGTTGTCGGCGTACAGCGCGAGTGTACAGTCAGCAGCAACCGGAATATCGTCCGTGTGGATGTGCGGGACCAGGTGTCGTAGCAGCAGCCGCTCGAATAGCTTCGAGATGTTCGATAGCAGCGTAATGGCATAACTCTCAGGCTTCAAAATGTTCTTCCCCAGCTTCGGCAGCATCATGACTCGGCCGAGCTTCCAAGCCTGAGGAAAGTGCCCTGTGCGAAGGATTCCGTTGAACAGCCGCGTCATCGTCGTAATTGCTCGCGTCCCTTTATTCGGGATGCCATCGGGACCGTAGGCCTTCCTCAGTGGAAGTCGACATATCATACGCGCGACCTGACCGAGGGTGAAGACAACTGGATCTTCTTCGGAGTCATCGGCGTCTTGAAGTATTCCTCCGAGTGCTGCTGGACCTTGGCTGCGTGCTCGGTGTCATTGGACGGGTTCGGCTGGAACTGCGTCTCCAGGTGTTCTGCAAATATCTCCGCCCAGTCCGCGGCTAGCCAGCAGAGGCTGGATCATGGCGGTGAGCTAGGATTCCGTCGCGACTGTTTCAAGAGCATTCAGCTCGGTTTTCAGGGCGGGGCAGCAGGTTTGCTGCCACCGTCTGCGCAGTTTCCTCTTCTTCTCGATCAGAGACAGGATATATGTGGGAGTCAGAGGTGGTCGACACTTCCTCGTAGCTCCAGCGGAGGCGGCGTCGAGTGCTTGCTCAGCACACAACGCGAACTTTTCCGTGAGCTTGTCAACGTCAGCGTCGGATTCGATGGAAAGGTCGGGCACTGGTTCGCCATGTGGTCGGCAAAGATGTTCCATTCCAGTTTCCTTCGAGAGGACACCGGGACCGTCCGGGTCGGTGTATCGTCCAGTGTGACCAGGACCGGCTGGTGGTCGGAGAAGACGTGGTCGTCCATCACTTCTTGTTCGGGCTGGTGGTCTCCAAGCCCCTTCGTCACTATCAGATCTATGCCCTCGGATCATGCGGCTGCGGTGTATGGGTAGTGTGTTGGGACCTCAGGACCCCTCGTATTGGCCACGCTCTGCGGCGTCCAGCAGTCGGCGCCCGTCCTGACAGACGAGCGTCAAATTCCACGCCGTGTGCTTGCAATTGTCCCCGGCTATGACCGTGGGTAGCGGCGAGTCCAGCAGGATGTGGACATCGCACGCAGCGGTTGCCGGTCGATGCAGAGCTCAACGCCAAGGGCGTAGGTCGACTGCAGTCCCAATGGTACTGGCAGCGGCTGATGGACGATGTTCCTTCGCACGAGCACCGCCAATCCCCTATAGGCGATGCCGTGCGGCGAGGTCTCCTCCTTCCGGTACACGTGGTATCCTGGTACATTCAGCTGGTCGCTGGTCTTTAGATGGGTCTCATTCAAGAGAGCCACATCCACTTCTCTCTAAGCTAGTAGCCGTCTAAGCAGCGTAAGTTTCTGCTTAGACAGACCGTCGGCATTCCAGTGCAGTAGTGCAAGGGATTTACTCGCCATTGGGGGAGCAAGGATTGCAGGGCCCCCTGCACTGTTTAATTAGTGTTTGATATCAGCGCCCGTGTCTTTAGCTTGCAGGATGGCGGCTGCAAGTCTATTTAGGGCGATGATGATTGCATCGTAGTCGACGTCGACGACGGTCGGCGCCGTCGTGGTGGGCGGTTGTAAGGCTTCGCGTTCTTCCCCTGAGAGGCAGGGGCGGTGTTAGCGGAGAGAGGGGCGGACTGCGCGGCTACTGTTGTTGTTAGTGCCGGAGTGTCTTTATCGGGTTCTGTGGCCTTCTTTTTCTTGACCCTCTTCCTTCTGAGGTGGGGGCGTTGGCTGCGGCCATTAGGGATCCGGCTGCTGAGGGCTCGGTTGGTATTGGGTGCGTCGGGGTTTCGCGCGTGCGAGTGCGTGTGACGGTGCCGGCCCGTTTGTTCCGCTGTTCAGCGCGGAATACCGGGCATGTCGCGTTGTTCGCGGTGTGGGCGCCGCCGCAGTTGGCGTCGCGGGTTCCTCCCGGGGCCTGGGGCAGTCTTTTGCTGGATGCTCTTCTCCACAGCAAACACAGGCCTGCCGCCTATGGCAATTGTGAGAGGAGTGGCGGTATTGTTAGCAGCGGTGGCATTGGGCAGGTCCCCGCTTGCCCCGCCAGGCTTCGATTTTGACCCCCGGCATACAAAGCAACTCCGTCACTTCGTATATGCCAGGGGTCAGGTTCGGCGTGCGTTAGAGCTGTCCGAAGAAAATACAGCCCGGTCTGCCCTGCCGCGCCCTGATTGGGCGGACGTACTCGGGGACAAAGCCTAGCTCCCGAAGTTCGGCTTCAATTTCAGCTGGTGGAGTGTTGGCTGTGAGGCCGCGTATAGCGACCTTCAGGCTTCTCTCCGCAGGTAGGGAGTAGCAGAACCGGGCTACCTTTTCTGTCGCTTCGAGTTGCGTCAGGTAGCGCTGGACTTGTCGGTACCCTTGCCCGTAAGGGTGGGCGTTCGGCGTGTGTCCCAGTATCTCCTTCAGTTTGCCCCCCAGTGGTTGCAGTTGATTGCAGTTGTTTGGGTGGACGGTGCGGTGGCGGCAGGCCAGATAGCATGCGCGACTGCGGGGGAGGTTTCCATGGGTGGCGGTACGAACGGTGGCGTGGGTCCCTGCGGGGCGGTGGTTTGATGCGCCACCGGTGACCCGGTCGTAAATGCCGGTCTTTTGGCCCCGTGAGGCCGCTATTGCGGCGTAGGCGGGTTTGGCTGCGGGTGTTGGCGCGGGCGGCGCCGAGCTGTGGCCCCTATCCGGTGAAGCGGATAGGTCGGTCGAGCTCGGCGCATTGTGGCGCGGCGCTGGTGCCTTGCGCCGGCGTGCAGTTCGTGTTCGTGGCGCTGTCTAGGTGGCGGCATGGTATACCGCGGGATTGTTTGCCTGGATGGCGTTTTAGTTGGCTGTGAGTGTAGCGGCGAGGTAGCCGCCTGCGTCGAGGATCCAGAGTTCACCGAGGCGCGGGCATGAAAAATTCAGGGGTGGAGGGCGATGATAACCCGTCGCGTTCGGTGCCGGCCCTGAGAGAAACCCATCGGGTAGCGGTCGTCGCGAACCGTTTTATGTCAACGGCGCTTTCCATTAGTTCTTCTGGATTTGCTCCAAATTGGAGCATGAGTGACTTTAGGCTGTCCTTGAGCGAAGTTCTGGTCGGCAGTGTTGCCGGAAAAGGAAAAGGCGGCTTATGAGGCTGGGCCGGCGTCGCAGCCGACATTGAGGTCAACGCGTCGTCGGACTCCAGCATGGGCATATCTGGGTTAGGTGGGACGCCCGGTTGTGCGGGCCGTGCGTAAGTCGGGGGTGCAGCCGACGTCGACGTCGGCGGCCGCGGCGGCCATTCTCCCGGATGCATGGCCAATGCGGAGGGCGGCGCGGAGGTCGACGGTATCCCCGTGTCTGACATCGGTGGCGCGTTCGGTGAATGTGCCGGCGGTGCGGCCGTGTAGGATGCGGGCGGTGCGTACAGAAGTTGGCCCAGCGGCGCGGCTGGCAGCGGTGCCGGTGATGCGGCCGGGAGGTGTGCCGGCAATGAGTGCGGTGCCGACGGCGTGCACGGTGGAAGTTCGGGTGGCGTAGGCGACGGTGGGGCCGTTAAGATAGCGTGGTTTTTGGGCTTGGCCTCAAAGCTGGGCGGCACCTGCTCTCCTGGCGCGGCAGCCATGGGGCGGCGCGCAGTTGAGAGCAAGGCCGGCTTCGTTGCCTTGCGGGGTGGCGGGTGTTCTGACGTTGTGTGTCACTCCGCCTCTTCATTTTCTGATACGTAGAACGTGCGGAAGTTTTTCGAGTTGAGGACGACTGCCCCTGCGATCCTGGGTCGGATGGCAGCTGCTGGCCCAAGGCCCTTACCCGGGGCTTGCCGCTGGTGTCAGACCGAGCCGGTACCAGGGGCGGACAAACCACCCGACCTGGTCGACTTGCTTGTAGGCAGTAAAACGCTTAAAACTTACTACAACTTTGATCCGTACAGGTTAACTATTTAGTGTTGGTCACTTCAATTGCGTCAGTCGTATTTTGCCGGCTACTTATAATATAATTTTTTAAGGCGCAACTAGTGTGCAACTAGAGAGCAACGGGCGAGTGACTGCGCGTTTCATCCTATCGTGCTTAAATTATGGCACACTTTACTCCCTCTGCTATCTTAGACTGTTCTTATCACGAACAATTTACGTTTACTATAATTACATAAGGTAAATTCCAGTTCATAAGGTACACTATAAAATATTATAATATATATTTAAGCTAAAACTAAGCCGTGTATAAATTCATTGACTTTTCTTAATCCAATTTGTAAATGTTAACAGAACATGATTAATGATTTCTTGTCTCCCATCACTTCCTTGCTGATGCCCGATCTTAAGGGGGGAGGTGTTACAGTGGTAGCAACCCTAACACCCGATAGAGCCCGGATTGCTTGCCTTGCATATTGCTGTTCTCGCGATCATAGTGCAATGCTGCATCTCGTTTCTAATTAACTCTATGCAGGAGTGGAAATTTGATATTTTTGTGTTCTACATTAATTAACGCTTTACATTTGGATCCCTACCAGAGTCAGTCTATTCCATATCGTCGTTCTGTTAGCATCTTTACTATATCCACTGTCTCCGTTTCTCTGTTTCAAAGTGCTGATTCTATTTCTATTATAAATAATTACTAAATTTAAACTGTAAATCTATGAATAAACGTAGAGTAATTCTTAAAACTGTTTTTAATAAAACTCTGCCCTGACCCTCGCCGCAACAGTACAAATGTCCATATAAGGCAATATGTCTTACTCAAGTGGATTCTTCAAAAGTGAAAAAACTTGAGAAGTGATGGTTATTCAGTTCGGTATGAATAAAAAATTGATTTTTAATTTGTATTTATCTGACTTGATTAATTTGATCTGTTTAATTGTTCCTAAATTTTTTTATTTTAAGGCCGACATGTTTTGATATATTTTACAGTTTTTTTTATATTTTTTACTTATTATATGTATATGATTTTATCTGTTAATTGAATTTGCAAATATTTATGTACCTAATCATTTTAGATTTATATCAATATATTTTAAATCATTGACATTTTAACAGTTAAGTCACAATTTTGCTTAATCTATACTAATATTATAAAGAGGAAACCTTTGTATTTTTGTATGTTTGTATTGAATAGGGTCAAAAACTACTGGACCGATTTCAAAATTACTTTTACCATTACTTAGAGGGATTCTTCCGAATCCGTATAAGCTACTTTTTATCCCGAAAATCCCGCGGGAATCGAAATTGCGCGGGTAAAACCGCGCGCAACAGCTAGTAGTAATATAATTACGTTAATATAAGCTACATTTGAACAAAATTATCGTTATTATATTATCGTAGCTTTAATAAAATTTAAACTTAGTAATTAATTCACAATCATGAAAGTTGGACTGACAGCGGAGCAGACGGGGGCTCGCGTGCAATGGTGCTCGCTCACACAAGCTACTGAAGTACGACCACGGACATTCTCATGCTGTTCATGACATTGTCACAGGAGATGAAACGCAGATTTAATGTTTTGAATCCGATATTATCTTGCTTGTTAAGGTGCTCCTAAAAATTAATTTATAGGAAGGTTAGATTGTTTTTCTTTCTTAAAACATCCTTTTTACTTTTATATTACCTAGGTACAAGATTACTAAATCCACCTTGAAAGTCAAGCTTACTAAATTATTCTAAATGTCGTTACAATCGATTCAGTAGTTTAACCGTGAAAGGGGTAATTACTGATAGACAGAGTTTCTTTAAAAGCTATTAAAACATCTGCACAATTCCACTTGTTTCGAACTCTTAAGATCAACATAGTGTTAAAAACAAAGTAATATTGAAAAAGTACAACTCGTGGCCCATCCTGCTCATAGCCACGATCTAGCACCCTGTGATTTCTGTATTTTCCACAACATCAGAGACTTGATGAGTGAGGCATTGATAGCGTTCAATCAGCACGTAGTAAATATGCCTTCAGATCTGTGGTCCTCCTGTTTTAAAATATGGTTCTATCGCATGAATAAATGTTATGTATTATGAAAAGTATTATGAAAAACAATAAACCTAATACTTTGATTGTAACATGTAATTTTTTGAAGTTACGCAAAATTTTTAGTTTGTCTTAGGCATTAAGTAAACTACGAAGGTATAAATCTTATTTAATCACTAGCTGCTGCCCGCGACGTCGTCTGCGTGAACGCTATGCAGCACCAAACGCACCTACGATTATAACACTGCTAGCGTGATAATATGTAGCCTATATGTTGACCCGACTTCTTAACTATCTTCATGCCAAATTTGAAGTAAATCCATGCAGTACTTTTTGAGTTTATCCCGGAAAGACAAACAGACAAACAGACAAAAATTCTAAAAACTATATTTTTTGTTTCTGTTTCGATTGTAGATCATACCCCAAGTATTCTTTTAAACAAATATTCAATGTACAGTTTTGACTTTCCTACCATTTTATTATATGTATAGATAATACACACACTTGTCAAGCCCCCAGTACTTTTACCAGGAGAGTTTCTTTAGAATTCAAATGTTTATTTTAACTGTAGTTTTTTTTGGAAGTATATTTTTTTCACAAAACCCAGGTTAAACCGCGGTGCAAAGCTATGTTCTATGAGTTTGAAGAGTGCTTTCTGCCTGACTATCCGTCGCGCTCATAGCTAAGCTACTAACTAATTTAAATTAACTTTTTTACTGAAATATTTACCATCTCCCATGCTGGATTTAGAATGTCCCAGTCGCTTCTCTTCCGGGCATACTGTGAAAGTCAGATAAGGGACAGAGGTACAGATTGCGATGTTGGTCGTAGGAGCGCAATAAAACACGTCTTTCTTGGTTCGTAGTAGACAGTATATTACTCATAATAAGAAACATAACGAGGAGGTGCGTCACACACTACACCTCCCCGGCAATTTAACAAAAAAATTATACATTATATATATTTTTTATAATCAATCATATACTATAATACAAACTTCATATACTTAAGTAATAACATAATTTCAAAATACATGGAATAAAAAAAACACTGAAAGTACTAAAATAATATTTCATCTTTGTGAAAAACAAGTTTAAATTTAAATTTATACCAAAAAGTCGATATATTTGTAAAAACCATTTTCTATTTCAAAGTGATAAAGTAAAATAGGTATAAGTATATTAACCGAAAAAAAAACAAACATTACATTGGTTACATTAAGTTTCATACACCAATTTGAAAATATTAAATTTATACAAGAATTAAGTACCCACAAGTTTTTATACTTATTTTAATTATATCCTACCTATTTAATTATTTAGCAGCATCGACAAAACAAGTTAAAAAAAATGCAATATTAAAAACAAAAACTTTGAATATATTAGCTTTATTATAAAAATTAGGAAAATATCAAAACATTCTTTTTTTTTAAAACTTGCATTCCTATCAAAAACTTTTCTCATAAGTTTTTCCTTTCTTTTATTAATTAATTAATTGCCACATATCCATATTTTTCTAACACTTCATTTTGTTAATTCTTTTATGTTTTCAAGGAACTATGTCTTTATTATTAAATGATAGTAAAAAAACTGAAATTTTATAAAGAAGTATGGCAGGCGTGTATGAGAATTCTGTATCTCTTTCTGGAACTTCATAATTTTATGTCAAACGTATATATTTTATAAATACTATATATGGTTAATCATGACAAAAGTTTTCAGATTTTTACAAGTTGGGACTTAAAAGTTATTTGTATTTAAATATTGGCATCGCATTGTTAGAAATCCTGAACACAACTTTTCAACGTGAACGTGAGCTTGTGATAAAAATCGTTTATTAATGTCATAGCTAGATGTCACAATAGTATATTTTACTAAATAACTGTTACCTACTGTTTTTGTTGAAATGAAACTAAATTATACTACTGTAAAATGGTTGTCCCACTGTAAAATGCTTCGTTGAAGTTTATGAAAACACGTAGGTACGAAAAGCTTTTACAGGACAAATGTTTATTATCTACATTTACGTTTCGTTATTGAATTTTTGTATGAAAAACAAAAACTAAGTATTCAATTTGCGATTTTTCTTTTCTGCGGACTTTTTAAAATGATCTAATTGGTGAAAAATGAAGATAAGAATCTTCTTATTCAATAGTGTAAGTTTGGTGCCAAAACGATGACTTAAACAGGCGATACACCATCCCGCATTCTTCTTTTATTAAACTTCATAAGAATAATCACTATACAACTGTATATGACCTGCAATTAGTTATTTTTTTTTTCTCCAAAAGTTAGACAAAGCGGAGATTACCAAGTTGGAATTATGGATATGCCTCATGTCTACAATGACATTTCAGTATCTATTAAACACAATCATTATTCCGTCTTTCAGTATTGGCTACACTTTTTATCCTACTTTGGGATATTTTTATTTTTATCAGCGGCCACTGTATTTAGGTATAATATTTTTATATTTATTCATATCATATTTTGGGTACATTATGTTATTTTTCATTGAGTCGCGACTCCCAACCTTTATATTCTATACATATTCATTTAATTAGGGTCACCGTTTTAAGACATTTTGTCTCCAACTAGCTTTCAGAGAAATCTCGTTTACACCATGATCAAACTGAAGGATCATTTTGTGCCCTTGTACCCTTATTGTATGCCAAATACTTATTTATAATTCCTAATACTATTCACTATCATTATTTACCAATCAAAAATCAATTACTCTACCAAAATAAATCGTTCCAATAATATGAAATTAGGAAGAACTTCTTGGATGGCCAGTCCAATGATCTTTAATTTTCATAATTATGGAAGACTTCCAGCAACCTATTATTTACTTACTAAATCCACCAAAACCGTTCAACTTTTTAATTAGCACATTCTATTACCTTCCTATATCAATATATACCTATTCATAAATCCTGACGACCAAATCTTTGTTACAAGTAACTAATCGTATTCGTATGATGACGAAAAGTGTTTTAATACTTGCACAAACTTCTACTCTAAAACCTTCTTATTCCTTATACGCAAACAAATTATTCCGACTCTATTCTGAAAATTTCTAATTCTAACTTGATCATTTTTCTTACGATTCTTTAACCGTAGGTAGCTATTTAATAAAATTTAACAATTAACAAATAGGCTACATATTAATATATATATGGTGATTCAATGTATCAATTCGAGATATAAAATAAAATAATAAAATTTAAAATAATAAAAAATAAAATTTCTAGAATAAAATGTTAAAATACCTACTACTTCGAAATGTAATATTACTAACTGATGTTACACATGTTGCAACACCTTTTTTTGACGACAACATCAAATTGCTGACCTAAAAAAAGACTCGGTTTCAGTCACGTTGTGCAGTCTTGATTCTAAAAACTCTCGGTATCTTATTGCAATGCAACTAACAATAACACTGGTTACTAACTAGGCATGACGGTGAACTCATACTTTATTAATTTATAACTCATGACAAGTTTTATATTATATTTTAATGCAAAGATTATTTTGTTTAACCGACTTACAAAAAGGAGGTGGTTATCAATTAGATTGTATGTTTTTTATAAGTACACAAACCTACCTTTCAGAAATGGATTCGAGAATTTATCATTTATTTAATACTTATTAGTTCGAATTTAATAAGAGTAATTTAAAACATATTGATTAGCCAGTGGATAGATCACTAATGTAGTAATGTAACACCGTTGGATAATGTATTTTAAATTTATGACCAAAATTTTTGAGTATTGAAAAAGAAACTACTTTTATCTAACTAGAGATCTGAAAGAGTTATTTATAAAATAAAACTTAATAAACTAAAACTATGTCATCCTGATAGGTACGTACCTACCTAAATTAAATATTACGTTTTGTTTGAATCGAAATTATTTTATTCCTTACTGGAGTTGTTCTCTGTACCTGTACACGAAACAAAATTCCTTTACGCTGCAAATTTATGTTCTCACGAACAAACCCTGAATTTGAAATATGAAGACGTGAAAAATGAAATTAATTATGGCTAATATGGTTTAAAAAGAAACTGATATGCACTTTTTGTCAAAAATTCTCTTTTGAGCTTTACTGAAAATCTTTAACGTTATGAAATAAATTTAAGTAAGATATATATAGGTATAGTAAATAGATAATAATAAATAATTACCTACATATAATTATTAGATACAAGACCTTTTATAAAGTTCATTCAGTTACTTACATGATACTACATACTTTTACCTGTTTTCTCAATGCTCTACTAGACTTATATATTAAAACTGTATAAATAAATAAATAAAAAACCTGCACTGAACCCGTTACACACTTGAAAACGCACTTTAATTTTCACACCTCTCTTTTTTTTTTCTTCCACCAGCTCAGCACCGCTCCGGATATCCAGAACGATCCAGACTCGTCCAGCTCCCAGCGCCCGGACTTCTGCCACTGTTCCATTATCACTCTTATCACCATAATTATTTTCCTTCCCTTTTATTCCAATTTAACTTATGAAACATTTTAGTGTATTTTCTTCTTTGTGGTACTTAACTTTGATATTTGTTTTCAGTCCACGGGTTCCATTGCAGTTTTATTTCTGCTTATTTTCTTATTTATTAGTATTAAAAAAATCCATAATTTAATTGTTCCTTCTCCACAAGGCAGCACTGGCAGGGTCGCCATGCGATGTTGGTCGTAGGAGCGCAATAAAACACGTCTTTCTTGGTTCGTAGTAGACAGTATATTACTCATAATAAGAAACATAACGAGGAGGTGCGTCACACATTACATATATAATAAATATACATAATATCTCTACTCAATTCTTTTTTCTAGGCGGCGCGGCGGCGTATACAATTTAATACTCAAATTATCTTATGTTTTATGGTTGTTTACCTTTCTCGACTTAGGTCGTTTTAATAAATACCTCGTCCTGTAACACACAGGAAAAAAGGTATCTATTTCCCCTTTAAAAAAAAAAACTTCTTCTACTCCTTCTGCTGAGCGTTTGTGCGAGGTGTATGCGTGTTTGTTGATAGTTGCGTATCTGGCGATATTTATATGTCTGGTGACGGCTTTGTGACTTATGATGACTGTGTGATTGGGGATGGCTGTGTTTCTAACAGCAACTGTGTATCTGGCGAAGGTTGTGTGTTTTGTACGAATACTGAATCTCCTAGCATTTTAATTAGAATTATTGTTGTGTGGATGGCTGCTTGTTTCTGTAATATGCAAATGTTGATATTAGAGTCTAATTTATCAAAATACTTAGTGATGCTTTTAGCTACTACCCCGGTGGCACCTATAGCTATTGGGATAACAGTGGTATGTGTGTTCCATAAACGACTAATTTCTGTTTTAAGTAGGTGATATTTACTAAGTTGATATCAGTTTGGATTGGTATTTCCCATAATATTTTAGCTGTTTCGTTCTCTTTTACTTGTGGTTGTATTAGAGTTTCCTTCCACCAAAGGTTAGTTACCTCTTTTTTATGTTTCCGGGCTATGCACCAGTAGAAGTACTGTACGAGATTATTGTGTCGTTTAACACAGTAGGTCCCCGCCAGTTTCTCGCACCTTGATATAATATGCTGCACGGTTTCATCTTTGCAAGCACACAAGCGACATTTTCCGTCCACTGCTTCTTTTAGTACCTATATCGCGTTGGTGTTGACGCGTCATAACAGCTTGGTCCTGTACCTATAGCAAATATTGATGATTCTATGCTAGGAGATATTTGTTGTCGGTACCAAAAAAAACTAACATTTAAAAACAGATTTGATATTGACGGGGAGGATCTATATGTATCAATAAGTACTCCCACTGACATTTTAAGTCATATACCTACTTACAGGATTATTTTTTATTGAACCCGCATCTGTTGAGGGGTTAAAGAGTACTTACTTAGGTCAAAATAAACGATTTTCACTAAGGAACCACCCCTCCTTTTTACCGTTTTTGAGCTATTTCACTTTTTAGGATATTTATTTATTTATTCATAAGGTACACCAACAGCATAACATATAATAAAATTTACAAGTAAAATTGTTCCGGTACATTTCTTATATGTATCTATACCTATTATAGGTGTACACAACTTTGGTAAGAAAAGGAGTAAACAATTGTAATGAGTTCCCAAATAGAATAAGATTAAATTAAATAACAAACATAATTAAAAATAAAAAATAAAAAATTAAACTAAGAATAAAAATTAAAAATTAATAACAATAATTACAATGTGATGCAAAATAATAATAATATTATTAGAGTAACTTCGGGTAATATGGCACACCATAAGCTTTTTTGTAAATAAATAACGAGATTTATGAGATCAATCAGTCTTTATTGGTTAAATCAGTTCTTTGAACTTATTAGTAATCAACAATTATAATTTTAAGATTAATAACATCGAAACATAACTTTAATTAACGTTTTTTTCAAACTTAAAGAGTCATTAAAATTCAAACATGGTAGGTCAATATGGCCTTGGGCTATATTAGCCACAATTGAGGTGAGCCATATTGCCCACCATAACAAATAAATACAAAATAAAATATAAATCTAAAACAAACAAACTTTGCATTACTTTGCAGAACAAAATTCGCAGAAGAAAATATCTGTTTCCACTCCTGAGCAGTCTTCGTGAGCCCATAATTTACAACACAGGCATTGAATCCATGGTTTTCCTCTGTTATCCATAGAATAAAGACCATCACAATACAGACACTTTGCATCAGAAACATTGCTTCTATCAGGACTTTCGTCAGAACTGTCGTCGTAAAACGGTTCATTTTCTTCTTCCGAGCTAGACATCCGCACTTCTTTAGATTTTGACTTCGTCTTTTTACCCTTGCCATTTCCTTTTTTGGCTTTAGTCATAGTCTTTTCGATATGGTCTTGTTTCTTTTTTAATGACTCAAGCAATTCATTTTTGTACGGGGATGAAGTAAGCAATGTCGACTTTGCAGCCCTTCTGCCTCGGTTAGTAGCTTTCCTAGGTGCTATTTCTGGTATCGGAGATAATTGGAATGGAGTTATAAAGTTATGATCTCTTGAAGTTGATGGCTGTGGTGAAGTTGCAATGGAAAATACAACATTTTCAAAATTTTCAGGCGGAGCTTTGTTCTGGGTTCTGAAAGCCGAAGTAGCATCATTAGCTGTCGCATTACTCATATCAGGTTCATTTATGAAAGGTGTTACATCAATAGATTCTTTTTCTATTGCGGGAGAAGACGAAGTAGTTGGTTCTGGTGTGATATTTCCTTGATTGGAGACTCTGCATTCCTGGTCATTCATATCAATAAAATCATGATCTTTGAAAATATTTCTGTCTATTGGATACAGACCTGTTGCACGAAAACCACTGACAGCTATCTCACCGCTTTGAGTGCGCAGATATGCGCGTCCAAATACTTCCATCATATCATATTGGGTTAAGGGGCGAGAATTGTTCCTCACCCATGATCTTATTTCATCAGAAACATATTTTTTTAGTGGACCCATGAATGATTTATCTAAGGGTTGTATTTTGTGGCTAGAATGTGGAGGAATTGATAGGACGTGATTTTTTCTGGCGAGATCTATCAATTCAAGGTTTCTAGTATGACTGGTATGGCCATCTAAAATAAGCAATACTGGAGATTCTTCTGAGGGTTTCACGTGTTGAATAAAATGTTGAAACCACTTTGTAAATAAGTTTGTTTGAATCCAACCTGAAGGATGACATTCATGTATGGCCCCAGGAGGTGCACCTTTCATTAAAAGCGGGTGACTTCTTTTCCTGGGGAATATGATCATGGGTGGAACAAATGAACCTCCAGCGCTCATACTTAACACGCAAGTTATTAAAGACCCCCTTTCAGCTGATGTTAAACAACCAATTTGTCGTTTACCCTTTTGACTTAGGACTTGGGGCATTTGGGATGGAACAACACTGATGCCAGTCTCGTCCACGTTAAACACTTTTTCTGGAGGGAATTTGTAATTATCCATCAATTTCTCATAAAGGTCAAAAAAATGGTTTACATTTTCTTTATTAAACCCCTTAGCTCTAGCAAAGGAAGTTCCTGTTAGACGGCGAAAAGAAAGTTCTGGATATCTTTCTAAGAATGACTTAAGCCAATCTTTACCTGCGCTTTCATTTTTTGCTGAAAAGGTATGAGTGATATTATTTTTTATTGCCAGTTGATAGGCTAAACTCATGACATCCTTTCGGACTAAGCCGAACAACTTAGCTTCCATTGTCAAAACGTATTGCACTAATTGTTTCTCTAGTTCTTGTGGCAATGTTGGTTTTCGCCCCAGTTTCGCACAAGTAGCTTCTTCAGCTGATATATCTATTGTAGCTGCCAAACGTCTTAAAGTTGTTCGGGGTACTTTGTACAGTTTAGAAGCTTTTAGTGAGCCCATTTTCTTATTTCGCACATCTTCAATGGCTTTTTTCATTGATTCTTTACACCAAGTTTGCCGTTGTCTTTGTGAAATTGGTTTTCGTGGAGCCATTGCCTTAAAAGAATAAAAAAAACAACATGTAGAAAAATTACGGTACAGGTGGCCAATATGGCCTAGTAGTTCATATTGGCCTACTGCCTAGTGAGCCATAATGGCCGCAAGCACGTTTTTGATAAAAAAATAATCTAACCTACAAAGTAGTAAATAATGTGCTTCTAAAATGTCACCACACTGTTAACTAATAATTAACCCATAACAATATGTATTATTAATTTAAAAACAAAAATTATTTGACGAAATAGAATGAGTAAAACTTACCAACAAAATAACATCAAATTCGATAATTTTCGATCGTCGCTCGTTCTGAACACACGCACACTTGTTGAAACGCAGGGATTGACTGAGGGGACCGAGGGAATGACCGCAACAATATGTGCGATACGAATGCCGTTAGTGTGCGATAGTTTCGGAGAAAATAATATAGGCCATATTGGCCGACTAGGCCATAATACCCGAAACTACTTATTATTTTCGCCGGTTTCTGTCCCTCTTGCCCTGATCCCCGACCGACTGGTCAAATTGTCGGGTCTTTCCGCCGAAAGGCGTGTAGCTGTAAGCATACGTAATAATAATAATAAATAGAAAAAGTCAAACATTGAATTTTTACTGAAAACTTATAGGTAGATTTAGGATTTAAATTGACCAAAATTCTATTTTTGGATACAACTGGTAAACACCCAGTTTCACTAGTTTTTGTGAGAAATAAAAAAATCTTCGCTATCTAACTCCTTTTTGAAACTGTGCAATGGCGTTAAATTCAATGAAAGTATTCAGAGCTCGGCAGGCGCGCCCCAGGGCGCTCCACGGAACTTAAAACATAAGTGTTTTAAGTTCCGTGGGGTGCTCAGCGCCCGGGTGCACCGCACCCCTTTCTCCCCCGGGTAAAGACGGCCGGGCGGCCCTGCCCATATCTCACTCAAGTTGGTTCTTAAAATTTTGATAACAAGCCTTTGTTATCAAACCCAATGTTTGCAATGAAATTCACACCATCGAAAAAATCACGACATGAATCTAATTATAAAATAAAAAACAATATCTACCTACTATCACTACTATCTGCAAAGGAAGGAACACGGGTGATCTCTTGACAATAAATTATTTGTAGTGAGTGGGCGGGGCGTCTGACTCCGCCCACTTTTCCATGCATTGAATAAGGATTAGAATTCGAATATAAATTATCACTGACCTCTATATTTACCACTGGACTGGCGGCTGTCAAAGTGCTTTTGTGCCCGTTTGATAATCGCCATTTTGGCGCTGTCGGACGTAGCGAGCAGTAGCGAGTGTCCGTGGTACTAAAACTAGTCGCTTACACATATGTCACATGTCCTCATTCTTGATAACTTTTATATAATGCTTATAACAATAACAACATAAAATTCGAATTAATATTTAAAAAATATAAAATCACTTAACAATAAGCAAGCACTTCTCTGGCGGCCACTTGCAATATACGTCAAAATTTGTTCTGCGGACACTCGCTACTCGCTAGTGGCGCTTCAAATAGGCACAAAAAAATAGCTGTCAAACTTACGGAACAGCCAGTCCAGTGGTAAATATAGAGGTCAGTGTAAATTATAAAGTACGCAACAGATCGACGCGATGGCAATTTTCTAATGATTTGGCATCACGTACTGGGTTGGTTGTTCATATCGATGTTTTTTTGTACACAGCCAAACAAGAGTAATTTAATAAAATAAGGTTTATTATCACCGATAATTTATTCGTAAAGTGAAAATGGATCAGATTTATTCAGTTTAGGCTATTGTGGTACAAGCACTGATGCCAACACTAAAATTGACATTCCCGACAGACAAGTAAAATTTAAATAATCACGTAGATGCGGATTTTGGCCTTAAAAAGTTCGATCGCATCTCCGAATATCGCAAGCAACTTCGATGGCTTCCAAAACGCTACCGTCGAAACACCAGAATCCTTTGTCTTCTTTTCAATATCCTTAGTAATCCACTCACTCCTCTCTATTTGCGTGAAAGGTTTTTATATTCACACTCTCAAACTACTTACGCCATGTAGAGCACACGTGCTTACTCTTCTACATATGCCTTCTCATAAAACCGATTCTTATTTCTACTTTTTCTCCCTCCATGCAGTCAGATTGTGAAACTCATTACCTCTTGTCATTCGTGAGTGTAAAACCATATCTAGATTCAAAAATAAAGTCCAAGATCACTACTTTTCTCTACTGTAAGTTATACCTACTGAGTATCCACTCTACTTACTTACATAAACAATAGTATGAATTATTCTATATGTATTTTATGTACCTATACGTATACCTAAAGTCGTTATAATATGATATGTTATATTGGTACCTATGTATTATTGTGTATATATATTTATAAATTTTTAAATAGTTTATAGTATATTATGTATTAGTATCTGATTATTGCCATTTTTGTGATTGATAGGCTGACCCCCTGTCACTGCTATAACCTCTCTCCATCATGATAATACCTCAATTGTCAAACGTGACATCAGATGGTTTTATAACCTCTGGTGTTCTCCCTACCCCATAAGGAAGGGATACAGGCGTGAAATTATGTACCTATGTATTAGTACACACTATGATTGCATTTTGAACAAACTCTCCAGTCATAGGTCTGCTGTAAGAGATTTCAATAGGAATAAGCTATACCTTTGTACTTATTTTCATTAATGTTTCTTTATATTGTATCTAAATTTGAGTGTTCATAAATTGTTAAATAAATAAATAAGGAATAATCTAGTAATAAAGTGTAGAGATTTACTGTCTCTACCCAAAATTTTCTACCTGTTTTCCTCCGGTTTATTGTCGATTTTATTCTTTTATCGGGTCCGGCTAATTTAGATTCGGCTTTTATTTTGCACAATGTCCTTTTCGCTGGTGTAAAACGTGGCTCTATCCGATGTCTGATTGACGGGATATTTATAATTATTGTGTTTTCATTCTATGTTTCAATTTTCTATTAAGTACTTTTCTTTCTGGCTAGTAAGGATGAATTACCTATTTTTTTTTTGTTTAAACACGTGAAGGGGCAGGGGAAACTACCGACCTCATTTTAAAACACAACAACAAACAATAATGTGAGAAGACTGAAATCTATAAACGCGGTCGTTGTGAGCTCGTGCAGCGCTAACAATAAAGGCGAAAATACTAAGTATAATAATTTATCTTCAGACTAAATTGTATTAATAAGGATATCACCGACGACTAAGCTACGTATACTTAATACTACTGTAAGTTTCGATAGTAACTTTTCGAATTAGAATTTGCCACAAGATTGTACACCTTACTTGCCGATGTACAAGTTATATGACACGTTTTATATCTTAAGATATGTTTAATGATTTATGATGTTAAGGTAAATTCTCATACCGTTCTCTTACTTAAGACACCAAAGACATAAAATATATTTTCTTTGTCGTTTGTGTCCGTCCATTGAATTGTATAGAGAGCGATATCGTATCTTAAGATAAAATATTATGGTATCTCAGCCGTGTGTAGCGCGTTTTAGGAGAGCGCGGGTGACGTTCGGTGTGCGGGGTTTCTTTCACCCCGCACCTCACCTCATACCCCGATGGCCGCGTACAGAAGTTTTTCGTAAAATACAAGTATAAGTTTTGTTTGTTATAGGGATGCCCGATCTTTTGCTTTGAATCGATTTTTTGGATCGTAACCCCATGAATCGATTCACGATCTGAATAGTATTGCGTTGAATCGATCTTATTCGACCTTAGAAGATCGTACCTATGTCCAATTTACATATATTTATGAATGATCATATTTTTCAAAAAAATACATAAAGCATGCAAAATTATTTATTTAAATACTTATAACATGATACAAAATCATATATTTTTCATCAGGGTTTTACAGGTTAGCTACATACCTACATGCGCATCGGATCTATTACGGTTATATATACTTTTCGTTTGAACAACCCAATTTACATTGTCCACCGGTATCACATTTAATAAAAAATGTCCAAACATTTGATTCTATGGGTTATTCTATTAAAAAGACTTTTTTAAATAGATACTTAATAGATTTCTTACGTTCACAAATTAATACCTAGATACCTAAAATCTTTTTGTATCGTGACAATGCAAGAAATGTATAAATTAAAAAAAATTAGAAAATTTAGAAAAACTACAAATTAGAAAACCCGTTATTGAAAAAACAAAATATTGTATATTTTATCGCCTACCTTCATATTTCATATAAGTATTACCGCTGTTGATGCATCGCGCAACGAATCTTACACATCTCATTCAGTAAATGTTTACTTATATGTAATCTTACTTTGTCTGTTGTCGACATCTTTGCTTTATTAGTTTAGTGTGTGCACTCTGCAAAGTTATTGACGTTTCTTTTGGTATAAGTTTCTGTTTTGGATGATACGATTTTTTATGCGACTAATGAGACATACGATTCGATTCTTGTGAAGACCGCACTCCTCTGAATCGATTTAAAAAATGGAAAGATCGTATGGTGGTGAATCGATCTTCAAAAAGATCGATTCAGATCGAGCATCCCTATCCCTAGTTGGTTAGTTGGCTGGCAGTTGCAGTTTGTATTTCGCGTGTTGAGGACGTGCCCGCCTCCGTGTGTATGCCTATTGTTCTTGTCCTGTAATGGCTGAGTTTTTAAATTTGTATCTACTGTTAACGGTCGCTGCTCAAGTTGCTGACAGTGAAGATAATACTTAATTAAAATGGTGGTGAGCTGAATATATCGGTAAGTGCGGTGCTAAACTTAGGCTTCACATTTTTTTATACTTATCTGATACTTAATTTAATTAGCCTAGTAATAAATAGTAAAAAGTGAAATAACATGTAAATAATTCTGAATAAAATGCATGGCAATACATTTTTTTAAAAAGAATTTCGTGTCTTAAGAATTCCCATTCTCATTAATATCAAGAAATTATTTACAATATGAACATTAAAATGTTTTAAAATATTTTGTAACATTTTAATTCGTTAATTTTAAATGGTAAGTATAAAAATAGTTAAGTATTTACAATTCAGTATATTTAAAAAGTTCATCAATTATCTCGTAGCATTTATATCTTTTGTAAGTCTAATATTTTTTCGTTTATACTTAGTTATAAAAAGGTAGGTTTTTATAAGTACTTAATATCTATCGGTAGATAGATATACAATATGAATAGTCATACATAACATCTCTACTGAATTCTATTTTCTAGGCGGCGGATACAATTTTATACCTACTCAAATTACCTTTATTGTGTTTCGCGATATATTGTAGTATATTATAAGTAGTTCACAATCTTAGTGACGATGCCCGTACCTAATGAAACGGTTCGATCTTCGATTCGAACTTACCAACTGATTGGAAGATATCGAATGACTTAAAAAATGATGTATTCAGAATTTACGATTACAAGATGGCCGCTCATGTTCATCGTCAATAGGGCCAATCCCTATCGACTGAACTGTCTGTTATCTGTTCCTGCATCTATCAATTTAAGATGCATATTTTCTATGATATTTACTTTATTTACCTATGTTCAGTTAATTATGATAATTAGTACTTACAGATTAATTTATAATTTTATTTACATAGTTTATATTTTTATGGCGACAATTTGTATTTTTAAGTTGAAAGTAGTTTGCGCTTAATTAATGGAAAATGAGAACTGTTACCCATACCATCTTAAAACAGTTCTACTGGTACAATATTCCTACAGGTTCATATACTTAGGTGTATTAAATAAAATGTGTTTTTACCAGATTCTATGGTGGATTCTTACCAATTCAGTTATATAGAGATCTTGTTTATGACTTACATTAGGTCCAGTAAAAAAAAAAGGTACCTACATACAAAGTAGCTCTACATTTTCTATATTTTTGATAAAACTGGGCTAACTAAGTAATCGGTAACGCCGAGGACATTCAAATAAAACAGAATTACTTATTAAAAAGGCACTGTCGCTTAGCCTTGATTTCTGTATTCCTGTTATCCGAAATAAACAATTTATATATTATTATTATTTATTTATAATTTATTTGAAACTTCCATATGTAGGCTAGTTACGTATCAAGGAATTAATATATACTTATGAAATATTTTATATATATTGAAGAAAGATAAAAGCTAGGTGAGCATGCGTTGTGTTGTGCAGTCTTTAGTTTGGAATTTTTAACTTAAAGTCGTCGCCGCGTAATTTCATACGTGGTGAAACTAATTAAATGGTCAATGCAGAGATTTTCATTTCGTTGAATATATTTGTTAGTACTTTTTTAACTTCACTTTATATGAAAATACTTATTAATTTTTTCATTCGACAGTAAAATTAAGTTTAACTTTAACTTGTTGATAAAATAGTCTTCTAGTGATGTCGTTTTTTGACAATAGGAACAAGTTGATAGTCGACAAAGTAAAATTAGGTATATACCTACCTACCTACTCATAGGATTTGATAGGGAACAGTTAGTTCGTACATGCTATCGACGTTTCGGTATATTAATAACAATATGAAAATACATGTTT
Organism: Stenoptilia bipunctidactyla; assembly: GCA_944452665.1. NCBI lineage: Eukaryota > Metazoa > Arthropoda > Insecta > Lepidoptera > Pterophoridae > Stenoptilia > Stenoptilia bipunctidactyla. Next base: position 111,865 of record OX101740.1, on the reverse strand, counting down.
TTTTTAACGATTTACCTACCTATTGGTATTAATTAGTTTTTATCCTACGCGTTTCGCACATGAGGTATCTTCCTACTAACAGCGAACTTGCATTCTCACAAAATCTCTTTTATTTCATTTTTAACGATTTTTACCTTCTTATATATATTTTTTTTTTTCAAAAATAAGCTGCTGTTTAGAACTTGACCCACCACGAACGCTACGTAACAAAACTGAACGACGCTTTTTGTTCGACCTTCTGGATAATCCACTCACAACCTATCCCTATTAAGGGATGTAAATGTCTAAGGATGCAGATTTGTCTCTTCATATCCAAACCCTATACCTACGGCCTCGATCCATAACTGAGTCGCATACCTACAATTAGATGCAAGAACCACTTAGGTAAGCCAAAGTAACTTTCCACCGTTCCTGTGTCTTCACTTCCAAACCTATGCGAGGAATCACGCTGCGTCTTCACACTTAAAATCCAATAAAAAATATAAGATTAGGTATAAATTTAGTGGTAGATAGATTCGCGGACGGTGACGAGGTGGTGGCGGCAGCGGTGGCGCGCTGTCGCGGTGCCCATATCTTGTACTGTAATGTTTCATATTATATTAAGTAGTTATATAAAGGCTAATATTAAAAATAATCTGGAATAATTCGATTGATATAGGTAAATTGGTTACGAAGAATAAAACACTTATAATTATATAAGACACCGAATATACTTCTAAATTACCGAAACGTCGAGTTAAAGTTTAAAATGTAAATATACGGGATAAATCCTGTTAAAAAGTGTTTTATTTAATAGTATGAATCGCGAAAACTTAAGACAACTTTACAAAGTATAATATTTTCCTTCCGGTGCTCGAATCAATCAATGTTGTTAATTCAATAAGTAGGTACCTTTATTTGTTTTTGGTTTATTTGATATCCGTTAAGATCTTAAGTTCGCTCGCTGTGTATTTTACTCTCAAATTTTTGTATTATTTTTTAATAATTACCTATTTGATATTCACTCTTAGTTTTTGACTCTTGTTAAGTCTAAATAATCCAAGTTACTGCTAAGTTCCTATTTGCGAGGCGCTCATCTGTTTTTAGCCCTTTCTTAAAAAAAGTTAAAAGTTTGCCGACAAAAAACATGTAAGTACAAACAAGGCAATAAACGAAACTAATGAATTTTTATTGTTTTCTTAATTGAAAAAAATGGCACGTAAATACAGAACAAAAGGTGTGCCAGTGAACAGGACGCGGCTCGCATCTTTAATCTTTTCTCGTAATTTGTTTCTTCTGCGCCATGTCTCAGTCTATTGTTCAAAATTCAAGAAAAGTACACTTTTTCTTGAATATTTTTAAAAATTTACAAAAACCTAATTACCAGCTCACAAAAAACTGAAACCGTTTATAACGACATTGAATTCATACGAATATACTTAGATTTGATATCATGCAATTCTAACAGCCGCGAAACTTTACTAAAGCATTGTAAAATGGTGGATAAAACTATTTTTAGCCGATAATAGGTTAGTTCTTGCGATTTCTAGACTTAACCAAGAAATTGAGACTGCTTCAGTGATTCGTCCCACCACATCATGATTTATTTACAAGTACGGCCAGAAAGTAAACTAATAAGAAAAATGAATAGTACCTATATCTTACAAATAAAACATCTTAAAATAAAAATAAAACACAATTTATTTAGCTTTACAGAATCAAACAAAATAACATGACTGCATGCACGTCGCTTAGTATCTCAGATCATACAAACACAGAGATATGCCTTGCGCGTTAATTTGTTCCGGTCCCGATGTCTCCAAGTTTCTCCCACTAATTATACTAACACAACAATAAAAGTAAACAGTATAGCACACATATGAATATTTCTCACGCACACTATTAATTTCGTTATAACACTAACAAATCAACTAATAGTCCACATGCAAAAAAAAGGCGGCACCCGCGCTCGTAGCTACGAATGATATGCACACACACTAATGCAGCTAGGTTTGAAATTGGTTATCTATAAAATATCGATGAAATTTAATTGACGTAATTTTTTTAGCAGTGAACTTTTTTACCCGACTTATTCAAAGGACGGCAATTTATTTAATGAGTATGTTGTGTTGTATGTAAAGCACACATACAATCAATAAACGTCAAGTGAAGATAGTACTTCGCCTTTAAGTTGTACCTAGTCTTGCCATAAATATTGTAATAAAGAAAAAAACAATATTTTAACTGCAAATAACATTTTTTACTTTTACAGTGTGTTAGTTTAATACATAAATATACAACAATTAGAAATATAAAAAGCTTATTCGAAGTGGTCTCCATTGGCTGTAAAACAGTCCTTTAAACGTTGAGGCCAGTTATCAATAAAAGCACGCACTCTTTCCATGGGAAAATTCTTCACTGCCAATCGTATAGAATGTTTTAGGGACTCCAAATTATCATGGCGGTTTTCCATTAGATATTTTTTAATTATTTTTTTTGCAGGGAGATCAAAAAATAATAATTGTTATATTTATCAAGAACCTAACTAATTAGAACAATGTGATTAATAGTATATAGTAAATTATTGTCCTTACTTGTATGGGGTTGTATTCAATGAAGTAACTCCAAGTACGATAACAAGCAACAGTTTATTAGCACAAAGACACAGAAGTTATTTTACACTAATACAAAAGAAAGAGTTTACTATATAATAGAAGGAGCACAGAGAGGATAGTCAAAGATCACAATTACACAATACAGGAGAAACACAATAAAACGTATGAAAACGGCTTTCGCGATACAAATCTGGCTTAGCCAGCGACGTGAGCTTCGCGGACAAATGCTGACGGCTGACTGGTCTCAGCGGGCAGCGGCGCCGGCGCAGAGGTCTCAGGACGCGTCGACTCGGGCTGCGCATGCGCAGTCCGAGTTTCTTTGTTCCCGGCTTTGCTGCGCGGCTACGTTTCCAATGCACGAATATAATACATATTAGTTTACGTGTAATTTACTTAGATACTTATTAATAGGATAGTATAAATTAGTAAATATATTAGATAAGAAAGGTAAGAAAGGTAATGAATAATATGTAATTAAATATAAAGTATTTAAATAAATAATTATGTGATTGTACTAAATTATAATTACTAATACAAAGTAGCGTAAATGGATATTCTAGATTATGTAATTATACAATATAATATATAATTATATGGTAAGTAATGATATATTATATTGAAATAAATAATGAAGTAAATAAAATATATTAAATAGTTCATATAAATAGAATATCCGCTACATCACTCCCCCCCAGAGGCCGTCACTACGGACGATAATAATCCGGGAATCGAACCTTGCGCCCCGCGCGAGTTCTTTTAGCATCCTGAGCTGAGGCTTTTTGCGCACCAGGGACAGGATCAGGAACGGATCTGGAATGGGAATCGGGAGCGGGATAGGTTGTGGGAGTGGAAGTTGGTGTGGACGTGGGCGTGGACGTGGTGGAAGTAGGCGTGGACGTAGATGTGGACGTCGGATTTGGGTCGGTCAGTATGTAGGCTGGTTTTAGACGGTCTATCGATACTGTAACGCTTTTCCCTTTGACCAGGATTTTAAAGGTTTTGTTACCACGTTCCAGGACTTTGTACGGTCCAGAGTAAGGTGGCTGTAACGAACCACGCAGGAAATCGTCCCTTAGGAAGACATGGGTTGAGGAGTTAAGCTCCTTGTAAATAAATATTTTACCCTTGTTATGTCGCGCAGCTGGCGCGGGTTGCAATCTATGTGTATGTTGGTGTAGGCGGGTGGTGAAGTCGGATATGTCAGTAGACCCAGGATCGGTAGTATGAAAGAATTCACCAGGTAAGCGAAGTGGCTCGCCATACACCAATTCTGCTGAAGATGATTGCAGATCGTCTTTAAATGCGCTTCTAATGCCTAACAAGACTAGGGGTAATGAACTTACCCAGTCTGAGTCAGCATGGCACATTATTGCTGCCTTTAGTTGTCGGTGGAATCGTTCCACCAGGCCGTTACAGGCTGGGTGGTACGCGGTCGTGCGACGGTGTTTAAATCCGATCACTTTTCCAAGGTACTGGAAAAGTGACGATTCGAACTGTCGACCGCGATCGGTGACAATATCCGTTGGACATCCAAATCTGGATATCCAGGATATTAGCGCCTTTCCAACCGTTTCGGCAGTGATGTCTGCCATCGGAGTAACTTCCGGCCAGCGGGTGAAACGATCCACCGAAGTCAGGCAGTAGCGATAGCCCTGTGAAATGGGCAAAGGACCTACTATGTCCACATGTATGAATGCAAAACGGGCGCGAGGGAGGTCAAAGGTGCCTAAAGGCGACGACACATGTCGATGCACCTTGGCCCGTTGACATGCGAGACAGTGGCGAGACCATTCGCGGCAGTCCTTGCGCACACCAGGCCAGACGAAACGTTCGGCCACTAACTTGGCCGTTGCGTTCGCGCCAGGGTGGCTAAGGCTATGCAGGCTGTCAAAAACCTGTCTACGCATAGGTTTGGGGATGAAAGGCCTGGGCGAAGTAGTGCTTACGTCACAATAAAGCTCTGTGTGAGAGTTGGGAGCAATCATCTTTTTAAGGCGGAGCGATGATTCCTCTGCCAGAAGACGGGTAAGCTCCGGGTCGGAAGCTTGTGACGAAGCCAGCAGGTCTAAGTCAACTGGCATCTGCAGTTCATCGACACGCGACAGAGGGTCAGCGACAACGTTGTCTTTCCCTGCAATATGCCTAATGTCGGTCGTGAACTGCGAGATGTAGTCCAGGTGACGGTGCTGTCGTGGTGAGCAGTTGGCCTTTCTTTCGCTGAAGGCGAAACAAAGCGGTTTATGATCCGTGAAAACAATGAAGTGCCTAGCCTCTAGCATATGACGAAAGTGTTTAATGCTTTCGTAGATGGCTAGGAGTTCACGGTCATATGGGGAGTATTTAAGCTGTGCGGAGTTCAGCTTGCGCGAGAAGAACGCAAGCGGTTGCCAGTCCCCATGGATGCGTTGCTGCAAAACTGCACCCAGTGCCAAATCGGACGCGTCTGTTACCAGAGCGAGTTCAGCATTAGAGTCTGGGTGTGCGAGTAATGCAGCATCGCAGAGGCTAGCTTTGCATTGTTCGAAAGCCAGCAGAGTTTCACCAGTCAGGTTGACTGGGTGGGTGGCTTTTAGGGAACCTACCAGCAAGGAATTTAAGGGGGCCTGGATTTTAGCGGCGTTGGGTACAAAGCGCCGGTAAAAATTAACCATCCCCAGGAAACGTCTTAACTGTCTGACGGTAGTGGGGGTGGGGTATTCCTGTATGGCCTGCACCTTAGATGGTAAAGGTTTGGTACCTGTGGGTGAGATGCGATACCCGAGGAAGTCGACTTCGTTCACGCCGAAGACGCATTTCGAAGTGTTGACGAGTACGTCATACTTTGCCATGCGGGCGAAAAGTTGATGCAGGTGTTCCTCGTGCTGCGCCTCGTCTGCTGAGAAAACCAAAAAATCGTCGATGTAAGGGTAAACGAAGTCGAGACCTCTCGTCATCTCATCTACAAACCTTTGGAACGTTTGGCCTGCGTTACGGAGTCCAAACGTCATCACTGGGAACTCGAACAGTCCGAAGGGTGTGGTAATGGCCGTTTTCGGAATGTCTTCCTCGAAAACGGGCAGCAAATTGTAGGCCTTCACCAGGTCTATAGTGGAGAAAACCTTGCAGCCGAAGATGCTGTGGGAAAAATCCTGGATGTGCCTTATCGGGTAACGGTCCGGGATGGTTCGTGCGTTCAGCATGCGATAATCGCCACAAGGGCGCCAGCTATTGTCCTTCTTAGGAGCTAAATGGAGTGGGGATGCCCACGGGCTTTGGGAAGGACGTGCAGTGCCATTACTAAGCATAAGCTCAAATTCAGCCTTAGCAATTTTTAATTTGTCGGGCGCTAGTCTCCGAGGCGTGCAAGAAACAGGAGGGCCTGGGGTGGTTCTGATGTAGTGGACAGTGTCGTGCTTTGGAACCGTTAGTTTGCCTGAAGGGCGTGTAATGTTAGGGTATTGTTCCAGAATTTTGTGAAAGCTCGAGTCGCCGGATAAGATCTTTATAGAAGCTATGTTAGATTTCACGATAGAAGCACTTGAGCAAAGCGTGGTCGTACCATCAATTAATCGCTGGTTGCGGCAATCTACAATTATATTAAAATGGCTTAGAAAGTCAACGCCTATAATGGCTTTTGTAACATTAGCAACCATGAATCGCCAGCAAAAACTACGTCTTAAGCCTAAATTAATATTAAGGTTAATAAAACCGTAGGTATCAATCGTGGTCCCGTTGGCTGCAGTCAGTTGGTAGTTCGTCTTGGCACGGTGCTCTCGGAGTGCAGCACGGGGGTAGACGCACAGGTCGCTGCCGGTGTCCACCAGGAACTGGGTCTGCGTGCTGCGGTCCGTGACGAACAGGCGACCTGAGGAAGAAGGGCAGTCGTTTGTCGCCATTACCGACCGCCGTCGGCGTTTCCCTGCTTGGAGAAATCGCAGGGTTTCCGGCACCAGCGAGCTTTGGCCCCGTACTTGGCGTGGTAGAAGCACAGGGGGTTATTCCTGTAGCTGGAGTTGGACCGGCTCCTCTGGCGCGATGTTGAGCGTCGACGGTAGTGCGACCTGGAGCGGTCGACGGAGCAGCAGGCACTGCGAGTGTGTTCCTCGAGTTTGAGGGTGAGGTGCTGCACCATCTTCTTCAGCTCGGCGATTTCGTCAGACTGCTGCGATGCGTGGCTTCTGCTCGACGATGCTGCTGCGACGTTGTAGGGCGAAGTCAGCTCTTGTATCCTGTCTGCCAGGTCTGCCAGCTGTTCCAAGGAGTGCGTGGGCTGGGATGCCAGCACAGTCTGGATGTTGTGCGGCAAGCGATTACTCCAAATTGAGCGCAGGAATTCGTCGGGCACAGAGGGTCCAGCCAGGTCTTGCAGGTGTCGCAAAAATTGCGATGGCTTCCTGTCACCAAGTTCCTCATGTGTGAGAAGCTGCTTCACTTTCTTCTCGTGGGAAGCTGACAGTCGCTTTATTAATTCACACTTTATTTTCTCAAAGCGATTTGTGGTTGGAGGATTTATTATTAGGTCCTTAACAGCCTTTGCGTATTGCATATCTAGGTTGTTAGTGACATGCGTAAATTTCAGGGCGTCGTCAATAATATTGTGTGCACTGAACTGACCTTCCAACAAGGCAAACCACAATTCCGGATCTTCAGGTGAGAAGGGCGGAATTTTGATGTTCAGCTTCCGCGCGTCGCTGCATTCGCGTTCAGTGGAAACGCGCATTCTTCGAGCCTGCCGTACGGTGACGTTCGTGGCGTTCTGCGATCTCTCCGTTTTCATGGATTCGCTGCTATCACTCATCGTGTTCGTGTTCGTAGAGGTCACCAGTTATAGTAAATTATTGTCCTTACTTGTATGGGGTTGTATTCAATGAAGTAACTCCAAGTACGATAACAAGCAACAGTTTATTAGCACAAAGACACAGAAGTTATTTTACACTAATACAAAAGAAAGAGTTTACTATATAATAGAAGGAGCACAGAGAGGATAGTCAAAGATCACAATTACACAATACAGGAGAAACACAATAAAACGTATGAAAACGGCTTTCGCGATACAAATCTGGCTTAGCCAGCGACGTGAGCTTCGCGGACAAATGCTGACGGCTGACTGGTCTCAGCGGGCAGCGGCGCCGGCGCAGAGGTCTCAGGACGCGTCGACTCGGGCTGCGCATGCGCAGTCCGAGTTTCTTTGTTCCCGGCTTTGCTGCGCGGCTACGTTTCCAATGCACGAATATAATACATATTAGTTTACGTGTAATTTACTTAGATACTTATTAATAGGATAGTATAAATTAGTAAATATATTAGATAAGAAAGGTAAGAAAGGTAATGAATAATATGTAATTAAATATAAAGTATTTAAATAAATAATTATGTGATTGTACTAAATTATAATTACTAATACAAAGTAGCGTAAATGGATATTCTAGATTATGTAATTATACAATATAATATATAATTATATGGTAAGTAATGATATATTATATTGAAATAAATAATGAAGTAAATAAAATATATTAAATAGTTCATATAAATAGAATATCCGCTACAAGTATAAATACATAAATAATATGTATTAAAAGTAATCAACAAATGATTTTATTTAACAAAACTATCATTTGATAATACGCCTTAATTTTATCGATAAAATGTAGACAATCACACATCCTTAAGTCAAGAACGCAACCAGCGGCCGCACCACGAGTTACCGAATAAGTGAGTATTTTCATAGGTATACTAATCCATTGCGTAGTTAAAACAACGCATGCATAAATTTGCTGTGTTACGCAAGCAATAGTGTTTGCTCTTCACAAACGTAGTTAATTTACTATGTGATCCGATTTTACAACTAAAGTGTTATTTCCAGTGAATGTATTACAAGTTTTAATAAAAAAATACGCATTATTTCAGTCAGATACGTGCGAAATGAGATGCCATCTTTACTATAATTAACTTTGGCACTAGTATTTTTACAAAAAACCACTGGGCAAGTCGGCATTTTGAGAAAATCGCTAGAAGTGACGCCGTTGCGAGTTGATACACGACTATTGGCAAAACTCACAATGAGGTATGTTTTTTACCTGATTCGTTCGCACGTGACACGCCCACCTAGCACATCTCTTAGTTTTTATGATCTGAGCTTAGTATCGACGCGACGACGACGGCTGGTTGCTGTCAAAGAATAAGAATGACTGCAACAACGTTGCGAAACTTCGCGATTCGCTGTATCACTTGAACTTAAGTTCAATCTCAAGCTAGCGAGCGAGCACGAGCTTTGTTACTATGAAAAGTTAGGTTAAAAAAAGGTATAAAAGTCTACGCTTTTTTCATATGGTTGAGAATCCTGGCCGGATTTTCTAAAAGTCTTACATCCAGACTAACTCCAGAAATTGGGTTATCCTATTCATTACGACAGATCCTGAACATAATTACAACTATAGAGATACGTGGCGTACTCATGCATATTATGTCTATTACAAATTTTTGAATCTTTATATCTCAAAAACGGTGGCATGCAGGAAAAAAAGTAATGATATATTTTTTGTAGATAGTTTTATGATCTACAATTGTGTCTAAGGTTTTTTTATGATAAAACTTAACTTTTTGCTGAAAATTGCTGAACTTTAATTTTTTTTTAATCATGTTTTGAACAATCTTACAGATTTATGTAAATTTTCTAATTTAACCGGGCTATTAGTTAGAATATTGGATTGTTTTAAGTAATCAAACTAATAAGAAAATCTATAAAATAAATAAGTACATTTGTAAAGTCTAACCTTGATAACATTTGAACTCAAATTTCATAATATATATTTTTTACATATTTAAACAAATCTGATATTGGTAAAGTAAAATATACACTAGAATATTTATCTTTTCTTTGTTTAAATAGTTTGCATAAGGAATAAAAATAAGGTTCAAAGCTTTGTTACTTAGAAAGTATAATAAATGTATTCATCTATTGCACGTGTAGATACAAGATTAAAGCAAAAGATTAGAAGCCCCGAACCCGAACCTACTCGGAATATTCGTTTTGTTTAACTAAACTGCTTATCTATATAGACAATGACGACTGATTTAAAACATTGATAATATTTCATTCTGTGATTATTTTAATTACTAATTGAACTGTAATTTTTTTAATTTTATGAAGTCAATTTTTTAAGACAAATAACCTTACAAATTTTAACCATCAATACCTATAAATAAATATTTCTGACACTCACACAACATTATCTAGCCCAAATTAAGTATCCTAAGGAACTTGTGTTATGGATACTAGATAACTGATATACTTAAGAAATATATAAACATGCATATTAAATAAATACATATTTTTATTAGAATAAACTTAAATAAACATATAAACATCCATGACTTGACGACTAATATCTGTGTTCATCACACAAATATCCGCCGCCGCCGGGATTCGAACCCAGGACCTCTGGCATAGAAGGCAATGTATGTTACCGCTACACCAGCCGGTCGTCAAAATATAAAAAATACCTATATACCTTATTTTGTTTACCTACATCATAGTTTTATGGTGTTGTAAATGTAACAAGTTTTTAATTTTGTTGATGAATGATTTCGGACAATTATGAGTTGATTTTGAAAATTGTTATTTCATATGATAGAGAATAGTTGGTTCATACAAATTTCATCAAAATCGGTTAGGTACCTACTTCATTTAAAATTTCAAACTTTTGAAAAAATATGTAAGTATGATTTCGGAGAATGTTTACGTTCATGACACTCGGCCAAAGTTTTGAAGTGAATTCGGTTTTTTTAATGCTCTGCATTCGTTGATTATTTAATATAAATGTTTATTACGAATCAATATTTTTTATTTTATCGATTTTCTTATTAGTTTGCTTGCTGACCGTACTTGATCTAATTATTTCTTACAATAAATATAATGGGACGAATCAGAGAACAAGAAATAATATATTTTTTTAATTCAGTGTTTTGTCCTTATGGGACGATGATCTGGTGGGACGAAGTACGGGGCCGTGTAGGCCATGTACCAATTTGGTGTGATTGTCTGGAAATCTTATTTATTTATTTTGCTGTTTCACTAAAATTTTAAAACAATGTAAAAGGCGGGTATAGAGTCATACATAGCTATCTCTGTTACTCTTTTACAAATTAGTTAGTAACACTTAAAGGGTGCTACTCACGGCTAAGATACTATAATATTTCATCTTTAGGTACGATATCGCTCGCCATACACTTAATTTAATGGACCATCACACTCTAATATAATATACCTATATTTTATACCTTCGTTTCGTAATAATCAATTTATTAAATATGTAAGTATTAATCTTCAGTAAGATACAGAACGTGGCTACAGGATGTCGAGATTGGTGACAAAATCATGTGACAAATACTAACTCGAAACCTTACAATATATACCTATGATCGTATCTTCGTCGTCTGTGTTTTCCTAATATAAAATCTTAAGTTAAAATATAATAGTATTGTAGCCGTGTGTAGCTCCTTTAGGCAAGGAAAAACTCTCTCGGTGGATGGTGCAATCAAACGTGCGAAAGGGACAAACTGCATCATGTTTTTTCACTCACACTTGTATTGCTTATGGGCGACATCACACAGGCGCAAAGATCGCATTTGGGCCTGTGTGACGTCAAATGTCTCACTCAAGTGGGTTCTTCAAATGTGAAAAATATTTTTTTTGGTTATTCAGTTCGATGTTATCAGATAATTTATAATACCAGCGAAATAATACTTTTCAATTTTTTTTGAAAATATTACAGTGAATAACTTACTTACATTTCTTTTTTTTTAATTTTAATTTGTAATATAACTACGACATAAGAAGGCTCTTCTATTGTAAGACGTGATAACGAAATTGAGATATATAAATAACGTACTCGTATTGAGATAATTACAAATATGCCTAGATCTATCAATGTTCACTCACATTTATTGTTTTTCTGGTGTTCTCCCGTAGCGTAGAAAAATCAGATTAACAGCCAAATTGACAACTTCGAAATCGTAATTGAGATTTAATTTTGTAACGGAATATCTAAAGCCAGAGAGAGAAGTATGTACGATCTCCTTCGTTAAAAATGTTTGTGAGGTCTGCAAGTGGGCGGGGCGTCTGTCTCCGCCCACTTATCTTGCGAACGAATAAGGACTGCGTTTACGTTAATATAAATAGCTTTAGCTGCCAATTGCATATCGTGTGTTGTGCACGTGCCGGTTAATATCTCGTTAGTCGTGGCCCGTGACCCGTGTTGGCCGGGCTTCTAATGGCTCGGCTACACTACCGTGATATGCCAGTAATTATTGCCATAATTTAAACAACACCTAGGTGTAACCACGATTTACGGCCATAATTTTACAATGCCAATCAATATGGCATATGGCGGTAGGCAATAGTTCCGGCGGCGGTCTTTTTTCGCACATCAAAGAAAATTACCGCAGTAATTATAGCGTTTGTGGCCACACTACCGTTTGTCCAGTGTGCAATATGAGCTCACCGGCGACGCACGTATCGACCGACATGGAGTGGTCAAATGAAAAAGCGCTCGAGTTTTTAGAATTATTCCAATCCGAACCGTCTCTTTGGGATACCCTGTTTTGTCTTCTTTTAGCTTTGTTGAAATTTAAAAGATTCATGTAAAAATAATTGGCACTCATAAAACACAACGCCGCTGCAGCTTCGACCTCCATCTTGAAAAAGTCATATTTACCGCCAAATTTAATGCCATAATTATTGCCGGTACACGGTAAGGTAGTGTGGCCACACCACACCAGTTCATGCAGTAATTTAAACGGTAATTTAATGCCATAATTATGGCGGTAACAGCCCGGTAGACGGTAAGGTAGTGTGGCCGTAGTATAAATGTTTGCTGATAAAAACTTAAAGCGGTCGCCGCCCAATTTCATTGCAGTTTTCCCGTCGTTCAATAATAATAATAATAATCTTTATTTCAAAAAACCATGATAAATATACCTACAATAACATGTTAGCGTTAACTAATATATTGGTAAGTCATTTTATAACTTAACTTTATATGAAAATGTTTATTTTTTTCATTAGACAGATTTTAGTGAAATATTAACTTGTTGATTAAAGAATCTCCTAGTATTTTTTTCACAATAGGAAGTAAGTAGTTGATAATCTAAAAAGTTAATTAGCCTACTTATAGGATTTGAAAGCGTAAAGGACAAGATTTTATCTTCATACATATTGGCCCATAGGTATATGTACTGCAAGGTACCTACATGGACACCAAATTGTAGGGCATAAACCGATGAACTGTAAAATATAAGATATATTTACCAATTCACGATTAAATGCCATCAAATGAATTATTTAAAGTTTTAAAAAATTGCCATTTCGGAACATAAGATCATTATTATTTGACATATGTCGGCAAATGTCAACAATGACAGAATGGCACCACTAAGTTAGTCATTGAAATTAGGTCGTTATTTCATTAAATAATTAAACAACAGAATGTCTCAGTTTGACAGTTATATTAACTTTTTTCGTGGTTGGCATTTTCTTGGCATAGATTGCAGTCTTTTTACTGCATAGTACAGCAATATAGTTTGTGTACAAAGCCACGAGCAAGATTTTTTTTCTCGGTTTATAGGTCAGCTTAGACCTAAACTGTTTTATTTAGTGGTACCAAATGTATTATAAACCGCTGAGTGTACTTCTGTACCTCAAATGGGCCACTTATACGGGGATCCTTTAGGTAGGTACTTTGTTTTATATGCTATCGCCGTTTCGGTAGATTGATAGACCTCACGGTTAGATACAATATAAACATACTTACCTATTAGTGATCTGTTTGTGATTTCAAGATTTACCTATAGGTATTAAATAGTATAAATCAATAATTACCTATTTAAATCCCCAGACAATCTCACCAATTACTTACATGATCCCAAAGTAAGCACGGCTTGTATTGTGGAATACCATGTGGCGAACTTGGGGGAACCTAGAATATAAATACATATACTTAAATAGAGAAACACCCAGACACAGAACATTTTTTTTCCGGTTCCGTGCGGGTATCGAGTCCGCAACGACTGGTGTCTGAGGCAGACAGGTTTACCCCATCGCCAAAGTCCAAGTCTAGACTTGTCCATGCAATTACTTTTTTTATACCATTCAGTTTTATAGACCATTCAGTTTTTTGATAAACAGTAAAATGATATATTTTGGAACATTATTAGAGCTTATGTGTATTGAAAATCAGAACTCTTGACTGGTCTTCATCTGCTGGTATCAATTTTTTATCCATTCTGTAAAAAATCTTTAATTGGACAAGTCTGGTTTTGTTCGCCTGCTCCTCAAATATAAAATTGAATAAATATCGAATATCCAAGCTGATTCGATTTTATTAATTGTTAGTTTAGTATCCTACGCGTTTCGTACATTAGGTACCTACCTACCTATCTACCTGCTAACAGAGAAGGTGGATTGTCAAAATATCAATTTTATATCATTTATAACTTTCTTTACGGCATGTATTTAACACGACGTCAAACAAATCTGATTTAGGGTTTTAAAAATAATTAAAATGTGTAGAAAAAATAATAAGTTGGCAGCTACAGTGAAGTAGCATCATCATCACTACATAGTATAAATTGAAGTCGCTTTTTCTGTCCCTATGTTTGCATAAATCTTTTAAACTACGCAACGGATTTAGATTAGCGGTGCGCGACTGTGAATGATTTCATTCGAATTATTCGACTTGGCAGGTTATTCGACTCAGTCGAATGACTCCTTGACGTTAGTAACTAACTTCGCCGAGTCGACTTGGAATGTTAGCGACTAACGTTGCGTAGTCGACTGCCTTAGTCGTAAGTAATGACAGCAATTACTAATGTTAGTAATTTGAATTTCAACTACTATCATTAGTTAGTATTTAAGTTCTCATTTTTACTTTATACATATTTATAATATATGGATCTTACTTGAAATAAATAATTAGGTAATTGAAAAAAATATATCACCTACATAATAGATATTAATTAAATTTTGAAAAGTAAGAACGGTTTTTATTACGTGCATACACAGAATATAAAGCCTTGAGATCAAAATGATCGTATCACAATAATCTTAATTTGCTAGTAAATATGCAAATCAAACTATTTTTATCCTCCTGTGTCATTTTCAATACTTGCACTGCAAAAAAAACTAAAAAACTTAAAATCTATAACGTAAGCAACTTCAAAACTCTCGCTCTCTAAGGGAGTTATGGGGGTGAAGCCGCGGGCAAAAGCTAGACTTTGTCAATAAGAATAGTTTGCTTATTAATGCATTCAGTCATTCAACTAATTCATTCGAATGCTTTCATTCAAGGTCAGTCGGCCATATTGACACCGTTAGTAATTACTAATATTAGTAGTATCATTCGACTCAGGACGTTAGTACATTACTAATCTTCAAGTCGAATATTCAAGTTAGTATTAGTAGTTTTTTCGACTGACATGATCATTCGCAGTCGCGCATCGCTGATTTAGATGCGGGTTTTTTCAATAGATAGAGTGATTAAAGAGGAAGGTTTATATGTAAAAAAACTATTAATGGTTTGAATTTACCGAGCTCAAGCCATCAATCACATTATAGAAACGTCAACTGTCAAAATATGTGTCAATGTCCGAATTAAGAGGGAGGGAGGGAAACTAATGGAGAAAAATGAATACTGGATACACGTGTGTTATAAGTGAAACTTATAAAAATATTGAAATTATAGAACTCCATGTCAATGGACATGTGTGTCGTTTCTCTCAAATTACAGGTGGGACGTATTTTTATGTTTATATTATTTGTATTAGTTTAAGTTCAAACTGCTATAACGGAATAAATCTACAATTACAGTGCAACGCCGTATTTCCATTAAGTAATTTCCTGCATAGGTACTATAAAACGACACAATTACAATTTGAATTTACTTTATTACCTAGAACTGATGAAATGACTAATGTATTGGCGGTCACAACCATTTCTACATAAGGCGACAAGACATAAGTAGGTACATCATACCACTAAAAATGCAAGCGGCTAGTCGTCATACAGAATTAGTTAATACGTCAGCATATACCAAGGTAAAT
This sequence comes from Stenoptilia bipunctidactyla, assembly GCA_944452665.1. Classification (NCBI taxonomy): domain Eukaryota; kingdom Metazoa; phylum Arthropoda; class Insecta; order Lepidoptera; family Pterophoridae; genus Stenoptilia; species Stenoptilia bipunctidactyla. Next base: position 96,191 of record OX101740.1, on the reverse strand, counting down.
GCTGTAGGGGTACCTCTCCCCATGTGGTCCCCCCTTGCGGAGGTGCCTAGTTTCAGAGATAATGTATACCTAAAAATCACCAAAACAAAATCTCAAATATATCTCTCATAAATCTCTCATATATTTCCTTAATACGCTCGCTCGGCTCGAAGAAAAAATACAAGGAAAAAAAAATTTTCTGCAACAAAATCCTTGGCGCTTCGCCGGCCGCGGCACCGCTCGCTGCCGCGGCACCGCTCGAAGCCGCGGCACCGCTCGCTTCGCTCGCTCGGCTTGTGCACGTAAATAACTATATGCAACCTAACATGCTCTTCCTCGCTATGCCCGTCGTTGCACCTAACCGGTCCAACTGCATGTTCTAGTGCCACTACCCTTTGTCCCATAAGCTTTTGTTTACCCATGTTATTTAAGTAATGCCAAACAACATTATGATAAAAAAGTTTAACCAGCAACCAAAATGGCAATAAACTTGGATTGTAAAATTAAACAAAGATCATTGAATGTTACGGTAACAGGTAAATATAAAAGAATTTTTAATTTTTGTTTCTCTGATCTTCTCAATAAATATTCCACTATAATATCTGTGAAGTTAGCAGGGTAGTTGTAGTTGTCTCTATTGAAAAACTCCTTCCTAACCAACCATTGAACTCTATCCTCAGAATATGTCCTGTCCTCTGCCCTAATGGGATTGATTACTAGATTGCTTTGGTTAACTTTTTTATGAATGTTTTGCATCAGAAACTATATTGAGTGCTTATTTAATGTAAATTGTGCCTACAATTGCTCTTAATTTCATTATTTTGCTTAAAAATACAGAAAAATGATGTTCCGTTTCACAACAAAAAGGATACAAAAATGGCTGTAAAAAAATACTAAGCATCTCCTCAACTTGGGACTAGTATTTCTGGAAAGGGGGGATCACCCCCTACCTATTTCACCCCCCTCACCCCCAGAATTTGGCGGCTCACTACTAAAGCGCACTCAAAACTGCTTCTATTATTCCAATAATAAACAACAAAACTTAAGTCAAATAGCTGAGAAGTTTGCCATTGAAAAATTTACAAGTAAAAACCCAAATGCAAAGCAGTGGATTGAGATGTTTGAGAAGGAATGTATAAGCTTTGATATAAACACAGATGAAAAGAAATACTGCGATAATTTATAGACAAGAGTTGTTTAAATTGGTACTGTTCCATGCTTATCAAGTTATCCATAAATTCAGAATGATCAATATGAAAAAATAAGTTCAGTGAATCATTCGCAAATAAAGGGTGGAACCTGGTAACATATGCAATACTATCTAAATATCAAGGTGGTTCATTGTTAGATTATGCTATGAGAAAAGAAAAACTTTTATTGGATATGCGAAGAACAATGGACACGGGCACCTTAATTGATTATTGTTGCCGGCTTTCCAGACTTTGATAATTTTAATACACTAGATAGAGAAGAATTAACGGATGCAGTTGATTTGTTTCATGAAGTTAGTAAATACGAACATATGGTAAATAACAAAAAGAATTATTAAGAAAAAAGAAGTTATAGAAATACAGCAAGTAATAGCAAAAATGAAGAAGTACACCCATGCACAATATGTGAAAAATTAAATAAAGCTAACCGATACCACTCCGAAGCAACGTATTGGTTTAAAATAAGAGAAGATGAGATACCGAAAAAATATACTATTTCAATTACAATTTTGCTTCAATTACCCAATTATTGCATGTCAATAATTGGGTAATTGAAGCAAAATTAAATGAAACTGACCAAAAAAACGAATAATTGCACCATTAATATATGTCAAACTGCTACTAAATTAATAAATAAATTAGATATAAATGGAGTTTATGACTCCGGTTCAAATATTACTTTCATAAACTCAAAGTTACTGAATATACGAGGAACTGGAAATAATTTAAATGAAGCAGATTTAGTAACAATTAATGGTGTTAAAAAAACAAGTGGTTTGACTACCTTAAAAATTGAAATATTAGATATGGAGAGAAATGTGGATGTTTACATAATTGATGATAAGAGTTTTAAATATGACTTTCTGATCGGACTCCACTTAATAAAAGAATTTAAGTTAATCCAAAACTCAGATTTAAAAATCACACAAAACCTAAAAGAAAATAAAATAATTGGAAAGACAACAAATACATCTCTCAATCCTGTATTAAACCTAAAAGACAACTTAATTTCAATTAGAAATTTTCCTACTTCAAAGACACAGAAAAATGTAAGACAGTTCTTGGTATACATTCATGGTACAATAATTTTGTACCATGAATGTATACCAAGAAGTGCTATAATACTTGAGCCGTTACACAATCTCCTAAGGTAGAAACAAAGGTTTCACTGGGATCAAAAATGTCCAAAAGCATTTGATTTTGTAAAAAAAATATTATCTGCTGAACCAGTATTGGAAATATTTGATAAGGATAATACCAATTAACATTTATACTGATGCATCTATAGGTGTTGGAGCCATCTTGAAACAGATACAACCAGACGGACACGAAAAACCAGTGGCATATTTATCAAAAAAACTAAATGCAGCCAAAAGAAAAAGAAAGCTACCTAGAATGTTACCTAGAATGTTTAGCAATCAAAGAAGCCGTGAGATACTGGTAATACTGGTTAATAGGTAAATCATTTACAGTTTATACCAACCACAAACCTGAAGACAGTCAATTTTATAGATCTGGAAGATATTTTAAAAGACCAACAAAACAACAAGGATTTACAGAGAAATAATATTAAATTTATAAAAAAAGAAGACTTATACTTACTTAAGAAGAGTTAAAGAAAAAGAAAACATCATATTTGAACCTTTTAGTATTAAACTTTTGAAGAAGATACATGAAGAATTTGGCCATATTGGAATAGGACAAATGCAAAAGACTGTAAGTCAACACTACACAGCAAAAAAAATAATGGAATACATAAAGAAGATATGCAGAAATTGTGAAATTTGTATCAGAAATAAAACCAGAGGACAAGATAAATATGGGTTTATGTCTCATCTTGATCCAACAAAAAAACCATTCGAGATAGTATCTTTAGACTCTATTGGAGGATTCGGAGGATCAAGATCAACAAAAAAGTACATACACCTATTAGTGGATCATTTCACTAGATATGCATATATTCTCACTTCACTGCGGTGACAACCGCCGCGCTGCTGAGACGGCGGCAATGTCTAGTAGGTACTGTGGCGTATTACCTTATGTAGAGGCCAGGGTCAAAAATAAAAGATTTTATAGGGGATTCATTATTTATTTGATGTAAATTGGTTTAAAAATAATATCCTTTCGGTGCTCGAAGCAATTAATGAATTAACAAAATTTAATTAAGTAGCAATATTTTTTCTTGTTTTTTTTTTTTGTAAGTGTATTTAATGAAGTTACCTATGTGTTTTTCCTCTGAGAATTTTGTCATATCTTTTAATACCTATGTGATATTCACTCTTAGTTTTTGACTCTTGTCTTGCCTAAATAATCTGAGTTAGGTACTGATAGTGTACTTAAAAAGAAACACCTAAGTAGGTTCCTATTCTTATCAATCTTTTGTTTTTTAGTTCTAACAAATTGCAGCGAGTCAACAGAAAACGGCTCGCATCTTAGGACTTATCTCGCAATTTTTCCTTCTAAGTCGTGTCTCTGAGTATTGTAAGTATAACCTAATCCGTGAGAAAATACACTTTTGCTTGAAGATTTCTATATAGGCATTCAACAAAAACCTAATTTGTAAAGAAGCCGTTTAAAACAAAATGAAATTGTGAAGGCTGCGATGCTCGGGGATTCGTCAGGCTCTGCTCAGGGGTTAATGGCGAAACCATTGTGCAGGAAACAAATGAAATCTAACTATTTAACAGAGTTTAAATATTTAATTGTGTAGGTACAAAGTATATAGGTAGGTTTACAGAACGATGTGTCTGTTTTATAGGCTTGGTCGTTACGCGACGTAGATAGTTATTGAAACTATCTATTAAAGCAATAGAGGATAGCGGGTTTTCGGAGCCCACAACTATCTATTTTTTAGTAGTAGTTTTTTGTTATCACGGTAGGTACTCATTCGTAGCGATCGGCTCGACTCGACCGAACACCATTTATCTTATCTATCTATTTGTATGGGTCTTCTTGATCACTCATCGTAATTTTTTATTCAAACAACAACCACCCTTATCGTCTGACACTTAGATATCAAAGTCCTTTCGTGTAGAATGTGCGACGTATACTCCCTTTTTCCTTACCTACTTGTCTTATTTATTTTATTGGCATCTTTTGAAATCAAATCATGTCTTTTAACTATTTATATTAGAATTAAAAATAAAATGAATATAAAGCACCAATTAAACATGGTTAAATAATAAATAGATAATAAAGTTATTTATCAAACAATAAAAATAAGTTAAAATAAGTAATGTGTAGTAATCTCATTTGTAGTGTGTACATAAATTGTTAAATAAATAAATAAATAATGAGTATTAAAATATAATCAAACGACAGTGCCAACTTTAGTTTAATTAGTTTACTGAAATTCAGATAGATGTCATTGATTTAAAAATATAACTACGAACGTAGTCCCGTTTGAAAAATTTACGGGTTTTTATAAATATTAATTTTATCATTAGTGGAGACATTAATTGTAAATTATTTTCATTTAACTTTCTCCAAAACGCTCTTTGTTACAGACGACTAATAAGTAATATCAATCAATCGATGCATCGAAAAGCGCGCGAATTCGCGGCGGTGTGAGTGATAAAAATTGGGATTAAAAGACTTTGACTCTTATGCATTTCGTAATAGGTGCGTTCTTTTTTGTATGTTATGTGCATATTATGATTGATTTGATAGAGTATAGAAGAAATGAAAACTTGAACTTTTCTTTGAGGCACTTGTATGCAATTATTGTTTTTCAAGTTTGTGGGTTTTGTGAATTAAAGTGACCGAATGGATTTTTGACTGTGATAATAAACGAATGTGTACCTATAGAGGTAATCCATGTAAATATATTGTGTAAATAATTGTAAATATATCGCCCTCAGCGAACATTTTATATTTTTTTTCTTTAGTTAGAAAGGTGACAGTCGATGTAAAAAAAAATTGAACGCGATTTATTAAATTTGTTTATTGACGGGTTCCAACACTTCACTCTTGTAGAAGAAGCAGCTTTCAAAAACTTTTCAAATTGGATTCCTGGCTATGAGTTGCCAAGCAGGACGACTATTTCTAATGTAATGATCACTTTATGAGCAAACTAAACAGCAGGTTCATGAAGAACTTTGCAATATTGGGTTGAGGGGACAATTAAAACTGTGCCTTACGAAAAGGGTCTACAGCCAACGAAAGTCACTTGGTCGTGACGGGACACTACATCAATGATCAGTTTGAGCTCAAATCAATACTTATTGAGTGTTCACACTTTCAAGAAACACACAGCAGTGCAATCATTCTATAAAAATTACAAATCAGTGGGGTTTGCGGCATAAAAGAAATTTTGTAGTAACAGAGAATTTAGAAAAAATGAAAAAAATGTGCGACATTTTAAAACAAGCAGCACGGCCTTAGAAAACCTAAAGGCACAATCCGCAGAGCACCCGAATAGATTCCAAAGAGACTTAGGAGCAAGTTAAACTAAGAAGGAATTTCTGAAATTCTCACGGGAAGTATTGGTACTTTTTAATTTGTATGAAAAACCTTGTTCCTTGAGTGCCCGGATGTGATACATAAAAGTTCTTCAATGAGTGACTGGCTGTGTTAAATATAAATAATGCTTATGCAGTTGTGGGCAAAAGCTAGTTAGATATAAGTATTAATAAATAGTACTGTATGTGCCAGCTTGATGTTTTACAGAGGAGAGCCTGCTGTGCTTGCTGCTTTAAACGATTTGCCCAATTTAAATAAACTTTTCAGTCAGTGTTTCAAATTTAAGAATAAATTATAAGCCGGAAATAAAAGAAAAAAGACATGTGGCACTCGGAGACTGCCGCAGTAAAGCTATTGCATTGCATTTTTTATCAACTTATGCAATTATAATTAATTATTTATTATATTAATGCAGTAATGTTTGATCTAATATGAAGTTCCACAAGTTCCTAGTAGATGGCGCTGATTGTTTATTAAAGCCCGAATGTAAAGTTATGAAATCAAAGTATCACCGCTGTGCCCACAAAGCAGATAGGTACCTACATAGTAGAGCTGCTGTAAGCAAAGTTGCACAGCTTCAATTTGGGTTGTCCTGACATCACAGCCTTTAGTTCAAGCCACTCCTCGCTAGAGGCACTGGCGTCATTTCGTCGCTGACTTCTGTGAAGTATGTACACGCGTAGATATTAAAAAAAAATTAAATCCTCCATTGTTTCTCGATGTAAAATTTAGTTTTCTATACTTTTATAAAGGAATTACATTGACAATCCAAGTAAAATTAACTTACCACGAAGATAATTTCATTCATAATTATTTTTTACAAATTGTTTGTTTTATAATTATTTGTGTCCAAAATTCCAGATTTTTATTTGTTGCCTAGGTGATTTTTATGCCGCGAAAAAATGTTGCGCTATTTAGCGTCAAGAAGAAACACTTTTATTTCGCGGTTTTTTCTGACAGATTTGGAACGTATGAAATTTCGTTAAAAAACTAGAGCCACCTAGTAAAGTATAGCTGAACTTTTTTGATGATCATGTGAATATTTTAACCTTATGTTTCAACCGGTTTTTACTTCTCGCTAGGTACTAGGTGACTAATGCCATCGCCTGTTTGGCTATGGCAAAGTCAAAAGAATCTTTATTTCGTAAGTATTTAAATACATCAATCAATATATATAAAACTGTTCCGTTACTGAGTGACTGACAGACAACGTACAGCCGTAACTACTGGGCGTAGAGAGCTGAAATTTGGAACATACATTCTTTAGAAGATGTAGGGGTGCACTAAGGAAGGAATTCCCGAAATTCCTACAGGAACGGGAAATATACGACTTTTTTGTTTGTATGTAAAATCGTATTCCTTGAGTGCACCGATGTGAAACTTGGTGTAAAGGTTTTTCAACGTGTGTCTGGTTATGTTATGAAAGGAATTCCCGAAATTCCCACGAGAACGGGAAATATACGATATTTTACTTTGTATGAAAAAATCTTTTTCCTTAAGTGCACGGATGTGATACTTGGTATAAAGGTTTCTCAATAAGCGTCTGTTTGTATTATGTAAGGAATTCCCGAAATTCCCACGGGAAGGGGTTGGACCTTTTAGTTTGTTTGAAAAATCTTATTCCTTGAGTGCACGGTTGTGATACTTGGCATGAAGGTTCTTCAAAGAGTGACTGGTTGTGCTATGAAAGAAATTCCGGAAATTCCCACGGGAACACGAAATATTGGACTTTTTAGTTTGTATTGTGTATTGTATTATATTCGGCAGATGTGTTAAAAAACATCTACATTTTGTCAGCTACCCAAGGTATAACAATCTTGACTTCTATTAGACTTTTATTAAAATTCATAGAAAAAATCTTACTTTCATAGGCGATAGTGGACATAAAAATAATTAAGGTTATGGAGCTTGATTTATTCATCATCATCATCATAACATAAATGTACTCGTAGCCCACTGCAGAGCTACGAGTCTCTCCCCTGGGTGACGAGGAGGTTTAGGCCATAATCCACCAAGCTGCCCCAGTGCTGGTTTGTTGGATGTCAGAATTTTCAGGGCGCCGAAACGGCTTCTGACAAACCGTAACGAATACTGTATACAAGTATACGGCACCCGGGAGCGACTGCTTAACGTGCCCTCCGAAGCACGGAAGTCGCCGTGAGAGATGTATGGTCGGCGGTCGCCCATCCAAGTACCGACCGCGCCGAACGTCGCTTAACCTGTGATATCGTATGATACACACATTAACCTCGGCGCCACTACGACTTAATTTATTAAACGAGATTAAATCCAATATCTTTGTTTTGTTCTAGATGTCTGGACTGCAACCACCCGAGATCTTGAACCGATGCTGCACTGAGCAACCAATGCTAGCAATGTCTGTTCGTGAACAGTAATTCTCGTACTTTTCACTTCATCACACACTACAAATGTATTCCGGGAAATATTTTTTCCATCAAGGCTCCCCCCCCTTAAATGCCAACAGAAGGTAAATATTTTATATACATTTAATTATCTTTGAGGCAGAGTTCGTCGGAATCATAAGATTTCGAAAAGTGTAGCATCAATGTTTTTTATACGATTTATTTATAATAATAATAATGTGCTCCTTTTATATTTCTCTTTTTATACCTATATAAAACCTATATTATACCTTGATCCATGTGAGTAGGTTTGATTCATAGAATGACAATGTGGGTAACATTATTCATACGATTTGCCTATATCACTATGCCTGGATTTTAATTGTAATAGTAAATGTAAGGTTTTTGGAGAACACAGCGCTTTTAGACGAATAAGATTTCAAGACAGTGTGTGTTTATTCGGCAAGAAGTGAAGATCTAGCAAGAAGAAGTTAGCCAGTTTGAAAAAGTCAGCATATCAAGAGTGTGCTCCTTTCTTGAAATTCATTCATGAAATGCCTATACCCACGTTATTAATACAATGTCTATACTCATAATGTTTTCGGAGTACACAGCGTTTTTATTAAGAACCGGTATACAACACAGCGGTACTGTCTCCCGCGAGCCGTCCACTGCATCATCGGCGGCCAGCGACACTGCCCGCCAGGTGCCGCCAGGGAGGAAAGTGAGCGATGCTTTATTTAAAAGTAAAGATTAATTTGATATCTTTACTGTTTTGTTATACGTCGTCACTATGACTGCTCTGTATTCAATTGTCTCATAAATCCATCCTTTTGTCATACGAAAACTTTAGTGTCGAAATATTAGGTTTTTATTTATTTATTTATTTATTTATTTATTTAATTTTCACAAATTCCACAGCTTTTAAAGTAATATAAAATAAAATTATAAGTAACACTTACAGCCAATAATGGAATTACATTTTTTAAACATAACAGTAAGCAGACAAAATGTACAAGACTAGAAGTTCTGAGTTAAAAATAAATAAAGGACTTAAAATTAAAAGGTAAGTGAACTAGATAATTGTTATTGTAGGAAATTTTGTCAGTATAGATATTAAATTAAGGATAGGTAATAATAATATTACAACAATAAATAACATTACAACAGTGTCTAATTTATAAATAACAATTATGGTTACTACTAAAATAAATCAAAAACTTAAAGACTGAACTACAAATTGATATACAAGGATTAGAAAGACAAAAAAAAAATATATATACAAATTGAGAAATTGCGCATGTGTGTGTGTGTGTGTGTGTGTATGTTTGTGTGTGTGTTTGTGTTTATGAGTGCATTGTGCATACTAACTAGTGAAGTGAAGTAAAGTAAGCTATAATCTCCTGCCTAAACTTATCCCTACTCATATAAAATATGTCACAGTTTTGTGAAAATGTGCTATTGTATGTATTATGCATTCTTGTGATTATAGAGTTTTGTGTGTAATTAGTTTTTGAGTGTTGAGGATGAAAAAGTTGTGTGTGTCTTGTTCGGCTAGAGGGAGTACGCAGGTTTAAGATGAGGCAGGTGAGTTCATTGCTATCCACGACATTATTGCAGATGTTGTGCATAAAGAGCATATCCAGCAAACAACGACGATTCTCCAATGACAGCAGACGGTGATACTTACAGGCATCTTGGTATTGCATATTCGTTAGATGTTGTTTATAGTTCAAGTGATTCAGGAATTTCTTTTGAATATTTTCAATAGTGTGCTTATATACAACGTAGTTTGTATTCCAGATCGAACTGCAGTACTCAAGTACACTTCTAACAAACGAATAATAGAGTATTTTTAAACAAATCACATCCGAGAAAGGAGCTGAGGTCCTCAATACGAAACCCAAATTTTTGTACGCTTTTGTTACTATAAATCCGATGTGTTCCGTGTAATTCAGTTTCGTATCGAAGACCACCCCCAAGTCACGAACTAGATCAGCTTTAACAATTCCCATTCCATTAAAAAAATAAGTAGTTTGTAATTTTTTATTTTTTCTAGTGAAAATGATATGTGAGCACTTGTCTACATTAATTGTAATTCGGTTGTCAGTATAGTACTCCGCTAACCTATCCAAATCCTCCTGTAACCTGAGACTATCGGCAGTATTCTTTATTTTCATGTAGATTTTTGTATCATCTGCGTACATTGCGAAATTTGCGTGGTGGATGAATTGCCCGATGTCGTAAAGGTATACCGAGTAGAGGAGAGGTCCTAGAATTGATCCCTGTGGAACACCAGATGAGATAGAAATAAAGTTCGAACGATATCCACCCACTTCAACCGCCTGAGAACGATTACGTAAGTAGGACTCTAACCAACGTAACAAATTGCCACACACTCCAACTTCCTGAAGCTTTCGTAGAAGGATGACATGATCCACACGATCGAAAGCTTTTTCGAAGTCAGTGTAGATCACATCAACCTGTCCACCCCCCTCCATACCATAAAGTACGTCATTTGTGAAAACTGCGAGATTTGTACACGTTGATCGGCCTCTCATAAACCCGTGCTGTTGGATAGGGATCATTTTGCTGACTATTGGGTACATTTCATTATAAACTACTCTTTCTGCAACTTTAGCGAGGACGTTTAACTTGGAAATGGGACGATAATTTTGGACTGATGATTTTGGTCCCTTTTTGTGTACCGGTGTTATGTGAGCTGTTTTCCAAATTGTAGGAAAATAACCTTCTAAAAAACAGTGATTAAGTATGTACGCAACTGGGACTGACAGACTTTTAGCACATTTAACAAACAAGAGAGGCGGCAGGTTGTCCCCCCCTGGACCCTTAGTTACGTCTAAAGCTTTTAACAATTTTTCACAATACTCCACACTGATAGAAATGTTACCAATTGATTCAGTTGCATGGAAACGGGGAGTAGTGTGTGTGTCATTATAAATGTCAAGAGGTATATTAAAGTTTTTCAAAAAAAAGTCATTGAAGGCATCACATATATCAGATCCGCCACTAACGTCCAAACCATCGTATGTCATATGTGTAGGAAAATTTGAGCTACATTTCCTCTTCGACTTTACATAGTTCCAAAAGTATTTACTTGATTGTTTGATTTTGTTTTGTGACCATTCAATGTAATTAATGTGACATTCTGCAATTAACTTTTTTTGGCGCGCACGCAGAGTCGAAAAAGAACTATAGTCCAGTGGGTTACCATATTTTTTCCATAGGGAGTGAAATTTCGCCTTTTCTTTTGTAACTCGAATAAGTGCTTGACTGTACCAAACTGGATACTGATGAGCAGCAGATACTTGAGATTGGGGTACATATTTGTCAATTAAATTAAAAAGTAAATTATAAAAAATATTCAAAGCCATCTCAATATCAGCGTCCTTAAATAAAACTGACCAATCACACTTCAGCAGTTCCGTATTAATAGAGTCAAAATCGGCCCTTCTGTAATAATATCTTTTTTGCGGCTTTAACTTCAATGACGGAATCATAATATCAGAAATATCGAGCTCGACCGAGGGGTGGTAAGGATCTTCAGGTACAAGCGGACTCACAGATCTCGAGATATTAACTTCAAAGTTTGAGAAAAATAAGTCTAATGTGTTATGTTTTGAATTTAAAATTGTATTTGATTGTTTCAAACCGTGAAAGTATAAGGAGTTTATTAAATCCGCGGCTACATTTTGAACTTCCATTGAACCTTTCTGTAAGTAAATTGGATCCGACGAAATCCACTTTAGGCAGGGCAAGTTAAAATCGCCCGCCACAAAAAAGCTATCATTAGGGTGTTTATCTATAATATCGTTGAACACATTAATAAAACAAATTATACGCTCCACTAAGCTTCTATTTGGCGGGATATATACCGTAGCGATATGTAAATCAGTTTCTGCGGGGAGGCGGCTGCGAGCGGCGAGGCTGCGGCCGGGCACGGTAAACCATACGCACTCCAGATCGGCGCGTTGCCACTCAGGGCGCGCACGCGCATGCAGTTGTTTATCGCACAGCGCCATGACACCGCCACCCAGTCCACCCCCGCCGCGGTCTCGCCGGATTACATCATATTGTGCATTACAGATCTCCGTGTCCAAAATTCCATCACATAACCAAGTCTCCGTGATTAGAGCTATATGAGTGTTGAGTGTCAATAAGTTATTAAAGAAAGTGCTCGTTTTTGTTCGTAATCCACGAACATTCTGATAGAATAAATGTAACTTATTGTTATTCAGTGACATCGTGAGATCTGGAATGTATTGATACTTTGTAGCAAAACATATATTCTATTTTAGGTTGTTTAATAATAAGAATGCGTAAATGATTATAGTATGAAATCGAGAAGTATGTTAAAATAATAGTTAATGGAGCCCAACGAAATATACTGGTAAGTATATCAAGGTACTTTGCAGGTTTATGAAAGCTTAAGATAGTTGAAAAGTTTTTAATAAAACAGTGTTGACTTAGAAGTAACGGTACGACTAATAGTATATAAGTAGGTAAGTTAATTTTATAGTTAGCATGTCTATGAGATTTGAATGATAGTGTCATGGAAAGTGTATAAGTGTGAAGTGTTTTGTTAAAATATGATGCGCGGTAAATAATTACATTTTGACAGGACATTAAGTAACATATAAAGATTAAACATTTTACGCTGTAATAAACAAACGATACCTTTATGCCATTTTTTTTAAATCGTTTGCAGTTAATATAGGTATAGGTGGTGATGTCTCGTTTTTTCGAGCGTATATTATGCAGTTTTTTGTCCATACGAATCTATAATTTAGTTCGTGTGCTTTATGCTTACAGTCTTTTAAAAGTTTTTTATTCGCGGCGGTTAAATGCTCATTAATGTATACTTTACTTACGTTGAGATCACCACTTATACCTATGTCTCTGGGAATAAAACCTCGGATCTTCCGTGCTTTAGCGACCACGGCGTCCTTGGTAAAACGATGCTTGAAGCGGGCGACGATGGAGCGGGCGTTTTTGGTAGCGGCCGTAGGTCGACGAGGCTGGACTCTGTGGGCAAACTCAACATCTTCTTGTGATATTGTTAGGCCAAGATGTTTAGCAGCACGTACAACTATATCGACAGTGCACTCCATATTAGATTCGGGGACTCCAATAATTTCCACATTTTGTAAGCGTGACCATTGTTGCTGCCGAGCCATGTCGGATTCAACACGGCTGATGCGAGCTTCATAAGCTTCGATGTTACGCTTTAAGGTAATGTTTTCATCGCGGAGTGATGTAATTGCGACAGAATTCTCATTAAATCTCTTAAGAATATCCTCGTACTGAGTACTGATAAAGTTGATCGAAGATTCAAGGCTACTTATTTGTTGTTTAATAGGCCGTAGTTCGATAGCTAATGCGTTCTTAATTAGAGTTGGTAATTCCTTTACGAGGGACTCGAGCGTGTACCCAGGTGAATCATCAAGTGGTTTTTCATCCGAAAGCGGCGATTTATTTCTCCTAGTGCAGACGTTACTACGATTATCAACACATAGCCGCGATGATTGTGATGAGGGCTGATCATGTTGCTTGATTGGAGTATTGCTGTTGTCGCCTTTTGGTAATGATGATGCACAAGCTGGACATACCCATTTACCTTGCTTCTTAAAATTGCTAGCAGTAAGATTGACGCAAAGATAGTGATACGGCTTTGAGCATGATGAGCCGGTGCAAGTAATTTTTTCATTTGCATGTAGGGTAAGCTTACAAGCTGCGCAAACTGTCATCTTGTATGTTCGGGCGTCTTCGGACACAACGCAGGAGAGAGAAAGTAGTGCAGCGGGTGAAAGTGACAGTGATGCAGATGGTGTTTCTCGTTCTCACAGGAGGGTTCGCGAGGAGCGGAGTGAATTTTAACACTGCACCGATTGAAAACACTTTATGCAATAAAGACACTTAATAACTGCAGAAACTAAGACTTCCGTAAGAGTTTTGCGTGAACTGGGACTGGTAATTTAAGGAGAATAATGCGTATGCGTCTGCTCTTAAAGGATTTCGAAAGACGAATGGTTAAGAAATTCTATATTAATCCTAATGTTGTTAAAATGTTAACAGGTATTATTCATGTAATCCAAGAGCGAGATGAGAAAAATAGAAACCGTTGAAGTTCTGCAATGTAATGTTAGACAGGAAGTTTGACTTCTGGTCAGATTTTGTTCAATTTCAGGGCTTTCCGGGGTTCATTATGAATATTTTGAGCTAATTTTCCGAATGTTTCCAGTAACTGGTATACAGTATACCGGCTGCAGCTTCCGTCTGTTCCGGCTGCCGTGTCGCCTGCCCGGTGGTTGACACCAGCGAGAAACGTAAGCATTTTAAAGTTTATATTATTATTTCTGACCCTTGACAAATTCAGAGTCATTATTTACAACTGTGCGACGTGCCTATAATCTCATAACTATAATGCACTATTCAATGGCTGCAAAAGAAACATGTCAAGGTGTGAAAATTACTTACCTGTTGCCCGCGATATCTTAATCAATATCTTTTTTTCGTTCCAGATGGCTGGGCACAATCCACAACAGAACTTCAAACACTGCTGCACGGAGCCCATCGTTGTCTGACCGTGCAGAGTGAGCCAGGTACCACTGCGCCTCATAAAACAAGTGTATTTTGGGAAATATTGCTTTCCATTACCGCTCCTCCCTTAAGTGCCAACTGATCCCAGGCTGGATCGGTAGTACATAAGGTAAATACTTCGTATGCATTAACGCGCTCCTTTAATTATTCATAGATCATACCTTGATCAATGTAAGTAGGGTTTATTCATAGAATGACATCTATACCCACATTGTTCATAAACTTTGCCTTTAGCACTAAGTCTGGGTTTTAATTATATTGTAAGGATAGGACGTTTGTCTTCCATGCCACCTGATGGAAAGTGCGCATGAAGACTATGGTGTTACACGTCCATCCACGAGAAACCTATTTTTTCACAGGTTTTTGGAGAACACAGCGTTTTAATTTAGAAGAATAAGATTTCGAGAAAATGTGTGTTTATGCGGCAAGAAGTGAAGATCAAGCAAGAACAAGTTGGTCAGTTTGGTGGAGTAATACAAGAATGTGCTCCTTATTTATAAAATGGGTATACCCATGTTATTATTACAATGTCTATACCCATAATGTTTCCGGAGTTCACAGCATTTTTATTGCGAAGAATCAGATTTCTCGAAAGTGTGTTTATTCCGTGAAAAGTGAAGGTCAAGAAGGCAAGACAGAAGAGGTTACCTATACATTGATAGTATATAACTATATCAGGGTCGACAGGTCGACCCAAATAATTCATTGACTTTACACATTGACAATAAAAGCTATTTTTGAGTACATCGCGTTTTCTTTAAGGAGAACTTAAATGCACTCCCTATCTGCACCTAAGTACTTATTTAAGCAAGAGCAGTGTTTTATTTCTTGATAGAAGTTTTGCATTGCTTTCAATCTTATTAATCCGTCATTGTTATAAAGCGATGTCCAGCGATATACATTGTATATAACTATATCAGGGTGATTAGTCAGGGTTCTACTGGCTATACCCAATAATTCATTGACTGTACACATTGACAATAAAGCTTTTTGAGTACCTACATCTCGTTTTCTTTAAGGTGAACCTCACTGTCTATACCCAAATAATTCATTGACTGTAAACATTGACAATTAAAGTTATTTTTCAGTACATCGCGTTTCTTTTCTGCGACTAGAGGGCCCGACCGCCCTCACACCGGACTGCAATAGAAGTAA
This sequence comes from Stenoptilia bipunctidactyla, assembly GCA_944452665.1. NCBI lineage: Eukaryota > Metazoa > Arthropoda > Insecta > Lepidoptera > Pterophoridae > Stenoptilia > Stenoptilia bipunctidactyla. The sequence continues at coordinate 80,401 of OX101740.1, read as the reverse complement.
TTTTTGATACTTAGCAGTTTTGCAATGATTTCAATGTAATTAATTCATTTTGCGGAATGTTTTCAGTGACTGGTGTGGAGCACACCAGTGCGGCTCCCGGCCGGCCCCAGTCAGCCGCCCGCGGCGTGTCGCGGAGAGCAGCCCTACCGCCCCTGAGGGTAAGTGGCGGAAAACGAGTGTCGAGGAACGTGAGCAATGATTTCTTACTGTTCTAAGTATTATTTATATTTACTTCAGATCCTCGGATGATTTTTATTATCAACTTGAATATTTTTATATTAAAAAGTCAAATTTATCATTTTTATAACTAAAGTAAGCTTTATTTAAAAGTTCAGACCCTTTTCAAGTTTATAGTTCTATCTGTGACTCCTTTGTATTCGCTTGTCTCAAAGCAAGTGTTACAAAGTATTGTTCTAAAAATTCCATTTTATAACGCTGTGAATATGTGTATAGGTTTAGTTTCTGGATATGTGGCGACCGTCCAAGCACTGCGATGTAAGACAGGAAGTTGGACGTATCTTGTCAGAAGGCAGCGGGTGCTGCATCAGCTCACAACGATGGGGAGCTGCCGAAATACATTACCCTTTTTGCTGCACTGTACCTAGTTAAAATGAGGGAAAAAACTATTTTTGTCCTTACTCACACTCTTGTACCTACCATAGTTTTTCACGCATTTCTAAATGAAAAGTAAAGAGTTATTTTTAATATTTCAGGGCCTTTAATATATACCTATTACTATATATATTTTAGCCATGTTTTGGCATCGGCTACCTCCCGCGTCGCCAGCCAAACTTCTCAGGGCACAGGGACACAACAAGAAACGTGAGCAATATCATAGTTCGATTTGTGACTGTTCCAGTGAGTAGGTAAACAGATTGTTGCTTATAGGAAGTTATACGTTAATTTGCAGATAATATAATTGTGGTTGACACCTAATAATCCTTTTGTGAAGCAACTCAGCCGACAAACATGGTATTCAAACTTTAAAGTAAAAGTTAATACTCTTTGGATGTTTATATGTTAGTAGAGGTTACCCTTTACGTTAACTTTTAACTTTAACCTTTTGCTTTACCTTTACGTTAAGCTACAATATACCATATTGCAACGTTGTGAAGACAGTTCTGCCGAATGTTTCAGTGACTGGTTGGTAAACAACGGCTGCCGTCTCCGGCTGCGCCGGCTGCCGGGTCGCTGCCCGGCTGTTGACACCAGAGAAACATTTCGATGAGCATTTCGTTATTAATATTATTATTCTGCCCCTTGACATGATCATAATATTCTGAAACTTTTATGATTGGGTGCATAGTTATTTTCTTTTAAAAGTCTGCTAAACAAAACCACTATGCGTCAATGTAATAATCCTTCACAATGTTCAAGAAAGCTGCCCACGGTTTCAGATTCCGAGAGATCGGCTGCGGCATGGACAGTCCTGGGTTTGAGTCCCAACATTCGCAGCGCTGCTGGGGTGAATAACCTGAAATGAAGCAGCATTTGTGAATTTTCGAGTGAGTATAAGTGCTTACGTACCTATTGGAAATAATCAATGTTGAGCAGGTGATATAAATATGGATGTCCCCTTATCTTTTCGTTAAGCAATGTTACTTGTAAACATGATTTTTATTTATATGTTCAGATACTTTTGATGTTTCTATTTCGTTGCTACTCGCCGCAGTGACGTATAATGACTGCTTCATATTGGTTATTTTCGAAAGAGCATTTTCTTCCAAGACATAAACTGTAATGTATAATTTGTTGTTGTGCTATTGAAAGAGCAGTGGGAGGAGACCCCTGCGCGCTGCACCGGCACAAGCGAGGAGTATGGAGAGTGGAGCTCCGCCTCGCAGTGAGCCGGCCGCCGGATGAGTGCCTTTGCTTCTCATTTCCAAAACAGTTAAATTAACATGGTTCGAAGCCTTGTTGTAAACAGTCTAATTATCTGGATCCCGGGCATTTTCAAATTGAAAGTATAACGTACTAGGTATCCTCTCTAGTTCAAGCCTTTGTTAATAATTACCTAATTACAAATATTGAAAGCCACTTGTCGTTTAATATTTTTCAGGAAAACAAGACATGCCCTTCGGCCCCGGTCTCAACAAGTTGGTCAGTTTGATGGAGTCATACAAGAATGTGCTCCTTATTCATAAAATGTCTATACCCATGTTATTAATACAATGTCTTTACCCATAATGTTTCCGGAGTACACAGCGTTTTTATTGCGAAGAATCAGATTTCTCGAAAGTGATTTTATTCCGTGAAAAGTGATGGTCAAGAAGGCAAGACAGAAGAGGTTACACAATACCTATCTATACATTGATAGTATATAACTATATCAGGGTCGACAGGTCGACCCTGACTTTACACATTGACAATAATACATCGCGTTTTCTTTAAGGTGAACTTCAATGCACTCCCTATCTGCAACTAAGTACTTATTTAAGCAAGAGCAGTGTTTTATTTCTTGATAGAAGTTTTGCATTGCTTTCAATCTTATTAATCCATCATTGTTATAAAGCGATGTCCAGCGATATACATTGTATATAACTATATCAGGGTAACTAGTCAGGGTTCTACTGGCTATACCCAATAATTCATTGACTGTACACATTGACAATAAAAGCTATTTTTGAGTACCTACATCGCGTTTTCTTTAAGGTGAACCTCACTGTCTATACCCAAATAATTCATTGACTGTAAACATTGACAATTAAAGTTATTTTTCAGTACATCGCGTTTCTTTTCTGCGACTAGAGGGCCCGACCGCCCTCACACCGGACTGCAATAGAAGTAATTGTTGATACTTAGCAGTTTTGCAATGATTTCAATGTAATTAATTCATTTTGCGGAATGTTTTCAGTGACTGGTGTGGAGCACAGCAGTGCGGCTCCCGGCCGGCCCCAGTCAGCCGCCCGCGGCGTGTCGCGGAGAGCAGCCCTACCGCCCCTGAGGGTAAGTGGCGGAAAACGAGTGTCGAGGAACGTGAGCAATGATTTCTTACTGTTCTAAGTATTATTTATATTTACTTCAGATCTTCGGATGATTTTTATTATCAAGTTGAATATTTTTATGTTAAAAAGTCTAATTTATCATTTTCATGTTTATAGTTCTATCTGTGACTCCTTTGTATTCGCTTGTCTCAAAGCAAGTGTTACAAAATATTGTTCTAAAAATTCCATTTCATAACGCTGTGAATATGTGTATAGGTTTAGTTTCTGGATATGTGGCGACCGTCCAAGCACTGCGATGTAAGACAGGCAGTTGGACGTATCTTGTCAGAAGGCAGCGGGTGCTGCATCAGCTCACAACGGTGGGGAGCTGCCAAAATACATTACCCTTTTTGCTTCACTGTACCTAGTTAAAATGAGGGAAAAAACTATTTTTGTCCTTACTCACATTCTTGTACCTACCATAGTTTTTCACGCATTTCTAAATGAAAAGTAAAGAGTTATTTTTAATATTTCAGGGCCTTTAATATATACCTATTACTGTATACAGGGTTACAGGTTAAGTCGACCTATTCCCGTTAAGGGCGTGTAGTTTACATTGTTTCTGGCTGGTTTGTCTATGAAACACCCTATCCCAAATCTAACCGTTTTCGAGATAATTGAATTTAATTGTTTTTAATAAAAAATGCCCGATTTTCGGCTATCTGCTTAGTTATTTTGAAATTTATAAGTCTTATTATTACTTTTAGTCGATTTTTGCATGTAAAATAAGATGCTTTATAACCTCAATAACCAACATTTTACATAAAATGAATAAATAATTCGTTGTAGACGTTCTAAACTTATAAAAAGGAACATAAAATTCGAAAGTTAATTTTTCTTTCAAGGAAGTTAAAAAATAATAATATGGCGCCTGTCTTGCAGATGTGCTTAAAAATATGTACGTTTTATCAGCTATCCAACGAGGTATAACAATAATAGGGTGTTAATAAAAATTCTTAGAAAAAACTAAGTTGCGTGCCCTCAGGTAGCATTTCTAACACTCTCGCCAATTGTCCTTAAGGGTTAATGCGGTGCGTGCGAGCGAGACACTTTACGATTTATGCAGGTGTGAGTGAGAAAAATAATGTGCAGGTACCGCGCTTTGGGAATGCAACATGTTTTGTTTTAATAGCTTGTTAACTAGTTAGTCTGCTTATGTGATTCGTCCGTAGTAGATGCGATATTATTTTGTTCTCTGTTTCTTACTCGACTTGGCTGTGTTTCTGGACTGTTTCTTCTAATTCCTGACTGCTGTGCTTGTAAACTGGACACCGATTTGTGCTTGTGATACGGGAACTGTGAAAGATGACGACCTACACGAATGAGGAATATGCTGACATGTTAATTTGCTACGGATACTGCGATTGTGTGTCCGCACATGCTCGTAATGAGTACACAACTCGCTATCCCGATAGTCGAGTGCCGGATGTTAGCGTTTTTGACGGAATTTATCGACGACTTCGAGAAACTGGCTCCGTTTTAAGACGATGTACAGACTTGGGAAGACCACGTATGATTGATGACGACGAAGAACTAAATAATGAAATAGTGGAACGATTTCGATTGGATCCAACCACTTACACTAATATTGTTGCTCGTGATCTGGGACTCACGCAATGGAAAGTGTGGTTTACCATTCATACAGCGGGCTTGTACCCATATCATTATACGCCGGTACAGGTTATCGAAGAGGGAGATCCCGTAAGAAGATTAGATTTCTGCAGATTCATGTTGAATGCTGATATCGAAGACCCGACTTTCTTTAAAAAAATATTGTGGACAGATGAGTCGAAATTTGATAAAGATGGGATAACCAATTATCATAACGCTCATTATTGGGCACCAAAAGAACAGCGAAATCCTAACAAGAAGAGATTAAAGGGCTCACAACGAAGATTTAGCCTGAATGTGTGGATGGGTATTATTTCAGACCATATAATTGGGCCTTACTTTCTCCCCGACAATTTAAATGGAGAACACTACGAAAATTTCCTGCGAGAAGAACTAACCAACCTTCTAGATGATTTGCCACTCAATATAATTCGAGACATGTGGTTTCAGCATGATGGCTGCCCTGCACATTTCAGAAGAAGTGTCAGAGAATGGCTGGACACAAATTACCCAAACCAATGGATTGGACGAGGTGGGCCTTTACCCTGGCCAGCTAGAAGTCCGGACCTTACCCCCATGGATTTTTATGTGTGGGGGCACATGAAGAGCCTTGTTTACAGTGCTCACAACCCAATTTCCTCAGTTGAAATGTTGAGAGAACGAATAATTAATGCGGCGAATGAAATGAGAAGGACGCTAACAACTGGTGTAGTAAAAAGTGGGCTTCAGAAAAGAATGCGAACATGTGTGCGAAACCGAGGTGGACATGTTGAGCATGAACTTTAGATTTTAAGATGTTTTGTCGGAACTTGAAAGTTTAATAAATTTTGTGTTTTGTTCTCACCTGTATTGTTTTATTTAATTTTTTGCCTCTCCTGTAGCTTACGAAAACTACGTTTTTCTACAAATCTTTTATAACACTCTATTATTGTTATACCTCGTTGGATAGCTGATAAAACGTACATATTTTTAAGCACATATGCAAGACAGGCGCCATATTATTATTTTTTAACTTCCTTGAAAGAAAAATTAACTTTCGAATTTTATGTTCCTTTTTATAAGTTTAGAACGTCTACAACGAATTATTTATTCGTTTTTTGTAAAATTTTGGTTATTGAGGTTATAAAGCATCTTATTTTACATGCAAAAAGCGACTAAAAGTAATAATAAGACTTATAAATTTCAAAATAACTTAGCAGATAGCCGAAAATCGGGCACTTTTTATTAAAAACAATTAAATTCAATTATCTCGAAAACGGTTAGATTTGGGATAGGGTGTTTTATAGACAAATCAGTCAGAAACAATGTAAACTACACGCCCTTAACGGGAATAGGTCGACTTAACCTGTAACCCTGTATATTTGAGCCATGTTTTGGCATCGGCTACCTCCCGCGTTGCCAGCCAAACTTCTCAGGGCACAGGGACACAACAAGAAACGTGAGCAATATTATAGTTCGATTTGTGACTGTTCCAGTGAGTAGGTAAACAGATTGTTGCTTATAGGAAGTTATACGTTAATATGCAGATAATATAATTGTGGTTGCCACCTAATAATCCTTTTGTGAAGCAACTCAGCCGACAAACATGGTATTCAAACTTTAAAGTAAAAGTTAATACTCTTTGGATGTTTATATGTTAGTAGAGGTTACCCTTTACGTTAACTTTTAACTTTAACCTTTTGCTTTACCTTTACGTTAAGCTACAATATACCATATTGCAACGTTGTGAAGACAGTTCTGCCGAATGTTTCAGTGACTGGTTGGTAAACAACGGCTGCCGTCTCCGGCTGCGCCGGCTGCCGGGTCGCTGCCCGGCTGTTGACACCAGAGAAACATTTCGATGAGCATTTCGTTATTAATATTATTATTCTGCCCCTTGACATGATCATAATATTCTGAAACTTTTATGATTGGGTGCGTAGTTATTTTCTTTTAAAAGTCTGCTAAACAAAACCACTATGCGTCAATGTAATAATCCTTCACAATGTTCAAGAAAGCTGCCCACGTTTTCAGATTCCGAGAGATCGGCTGCGGCATGGACAGTCCTGGGTTTGAGTCCCAACATTCGCAGCGCTGGGGTGAATAACCTGAAATGAAGCAGCATTTGTGAATTTTCGAGTGAGTATAAGTGCTTACGTACCTATTGGAAATAATCAATGTTGAGCAGGTGATATAAATATGGATGTCCCCTTATCTTTTCGTTATGCAATGTTACTTGTAAACATGATTTTTATTTATATGTTCAGATACTTTTGATGTTTCTATTTCGTTGCTACTCGCCGCAGTGACGTATAATGACTGCTTCATATTGGTTATTTTCGAAAGAGCATTTTCTTCCAAGACATAAACTGTAATGTATAATTTGTTGTTGTGCTATTGAAAGAGCAGTGGGAGGAGACCCCTGCGCGCTGCACCGGCACAAGCGAGGAGTATGGAGAGTGGAGCTCCGCCTCGCAGTGAGCCGGCCGCCGGATGAGTGCCTTTGCTTCTCATTTCCAAAACAGTTAAATTAACATGGTTCGAAGCCTTGTTGTAAACAGTCTAATTATCTGGATCCCGGGCATTTTCAAATTGAAAGTATAACGTACTAGGTATCCTCTCTAGTTCAAGCCTTTGTTAATAATTACCTAATTACAAATATTGAAAGCCACTTGTCGTTTAATATTTTTCAGGAAAACAAGACATGCCCTTCGGCCCCGGTCTCAACAAGTTGGTCAGTTTGATGGAGTCATACAAGAATGTGCTCCTTATTCATAAAATGTCTATACCCATGTTATTAATACAATGTCTTTACCCATAATGTTTCCGGAGTACACAGCGTTTTTATTGCGAAGAATCAGATTTCTCGAAAGTGTGTTTATTCCGTGAAAAGTGATGGTCAAGAAGGCAAGACAGAAGAGGTTACACAATACCTATCTATACATTGATAGTATATAACTATATCAGGGTCGACAGGTCGACCCAAATAATTCATTGACTTTACACATTGACAATAATACATCGCGTTTTCTTTAAGGTGAACTTCAATGCACTCCCTATCTGCAACTAAGTACTTATTTAAGCAAGAGCAGTGTTTTATTTCTTGATAGAAGTTTTGCATTGCTTTCAATCTTATTAATCCATCATTGTTATAAAGCGATGTCCAGCGATATACATTGTATATAACTATATCAGGGTAACTAGTCAGGGTTCTACTGGCTATACCCAATAATTCATTGACTGTACACATTGACAATAAAAGCTATTTTTGAGTACCTACATCGCGTTTTCTTTAAGGTGAACCTCACTGTCTATACCCAAATAATTCATTGACTGTAAACATTGACAATTAAAGTTATTTTTCAGTACATCGCGTTTCTTTTCTGCGACTAGAGGGCCCGACCGCCCTCACACCGGACTGCAATAGAAGTAATTTTTGATACTTAGCAGTTTTGCAATGATTTCAATGTAATTAATTCATTTTGCGGAATGTTTTCAGTGACTGGTGTGGAGCACACCAGTGCGGCTCCCGGCCGGCCCCAGTCAGCCGCCCGCGGCGTGTCGCGGAGAGCAGCCCTACCGCCCCTGAGGGTAAGTGGCGGAAAACGAGTGTCGAGGAACGTGAGCAATGATTTCTTACTGTTCTAAGTATTATTTATATTTACTTCAGATCTTCGGATGATTTTTATTATCAAGTTGAATATTTTTATGTTAAAAAGTCTAATTTATCATTTTCATGTTTATAGTTCTATCTGTGACTCCTTTGTATTCGCTTGTCTCAAAGCAAGTGTTACAAAATATTGTTCTAAAAATTCCATTTCATAACGCTGTGAATATGTGTATAGGTTTAGTTTCTGGATATGTGGCGACCGTCCAAGCACTGCGATGTAAGACAGGCAGTTGGACGTATCTTGTCAGAAGGCAGCGGGTGCTGCATCAGCTCACAACGGTGGGGAGCTGCCAAAATACATTACCCTTTTTGCTTCACTGTACCTAGTTAAAATGAGGGAAAAAACTATTTTTGTCCTTACTCACATTCTTGTACCTACCATAGTTTTTCACGCATTTCTAAATGAAAAGTAAAGAGTTATTTTTAATATTTCAGGGCCTTTAATATATACCTATTACTGTATATATTTGAGCCATGTTTTGGCATCGGCTACCTCCCGCGTTGCCAGCCAAACTTCTCAGGGCACAGGGACACAACAAGAAACGTGAGCAATATTATAGTTCGATTTGTGACTGTTCCAGTGAGTAGGTAAACAGATTGTTGCTTATAGGAAGTTATACGTTAATATGCAGATAATATAATTGTGGTTGCCACCTAATAATCCTTTTGTGAAGCAACTCAGCCGACAAACATGGTATTCAAACTTTAAAGTAAAAGTTAATACTCTTTGGATGTTTATATGTTAGTAGAGGCTACCCTTTACGTTAACTTTTAGCTTTTACCTTTTGCTTTACCTTTACGTTAAGCTACAATATACCATATTGCAACGTTGTGAAGACAGTTCTGCCGAATGTTTCAGTGACTGGTTGGTAAACAACGGCTGCCGTCTCCGGCTGCGCCGGCTGCCGGGTCGCTGCCCGGCTGTTGACACCAGAGAAACATTTCGATGAGCATTTCGTTATTAATATTATTATTCTGCCCCTTGACATGATCATAATATTCTGAAACTTTTATGATTGGGTGCATAGTTATTTTCTTTTAAAAGTCTGCTAAACAAAACCACTATGCGTCAATGTAATAATCCTTCACAATGTTCAAGAAAGCTGCCCACGGTTTCAGATTCCGAGAGATCGGCTGCGGCATGGACAGTCCTGGGTTTGAGTCCCAACATTCGCAGCGCTGCTGGGGTGAATAACCTGAAATGAAGCAGCATTTGTGAATTTTCGAGTGAGTATAAGTGCTTACGTACCTATTGGAAATAATCAATGTTGAGCAGGTGATATAAATATGGATGTCCCCTTATCTTTTCGTTATGCAATGTTACTTGTAAACATGATTTTTATTTATATGTTCAGATACTTTTGATGTTTCTATTTCGTTGCTACTCGCCGCAGTGACGTATAATGACTGCTTCATATTGGTTATTTTCGAAAGAGCATTTTCTTCCAAGACATAAACTGTAATGTATAATTTGTTGTTGTGCTATTGAAAGAGCAGTGGGAGGAGACCCCTGCGCGCTGCACCGGCACAAGCGAGGAGTATGGAGAGTGGAGCTCCGCCTCGCAGTGAGCCGGCCGCCGGATGAGTGCCTTTGCTTCTCATTTCCAAAACAGTTAAATTAACATGGTTCGAAGCCTTGTTGTAAACAGTCTAATTATCTGGATCCCGGGCATTTTCAAATTGAAAGTATAACGTACTAGGTATCCTCTCTAGTTCAAGCCTTTGTTAATAATTACCTAATTACAAATATTGAAAGCCACTTGTCGTTTAATATTTTTCAGGAAAACAAGACATGCCCTTCGGCCCCGGTCTCAACAAGTTGGTCAGTTTGATGGAGTCATACAAGAATGTGCTCCTTATTCATAAAATGTCTATACCCATGTTATTAATACAATGTCTTTACCCATAATGTTTCCGGAGTACACAGCGTTTTTATTGCGAAGAATCAGATTTCTCGAAAGTGTGTTTATTCCGTGAAAAGTGATGGTCAAGAAGGCAAGACAGAAGAGGTTACACAATACCTATCTATACATTGATAGTATATAACTATATCAGGGTCGACAGGTCGACCCAAATAATTCATTGACTTTACACATTGACAATAATACATCGCGTTTTCTTTAAGGTGAACTTCAATGCACTCCCTATCTGCAACTAAGTACTTATTTAAGCAAGAGCAGTGTTTTATTTCTTGATAGAAGTTTTGCATTGCTTTCAATCTTATTAATCCATCATTGTTATAAAGCGATGTCCAGCGATATACATTGTATATAACTATATCAGGGTAACTAGTCAGGGTTCTACTGGCTATACCCAATAATTCATTGACTGTACACATTGACAATAAAAGCTATTTTTGAGTACCTACATCTCGTTTTCTTTAAGGTGAACCTCACTGTCTATACCCAAATAATTCATTGACTGTAAACATTGACAATTAAAGTTATTTTTCAGTACATCGCGTTTCTTTTCTGCGACTAGAGGGCCCGACCGCCCTCACACCGGACTGCAATAGAAGTAATTTTTGATACTTAGCAGTTTTGCAATGATTTCAATGTAATTAATTCATTTTGCGGAATGTTTTCAGTGACTGGTGTGGAGCACACCAGTGCGGCTCCCGGCCGGCCCCAGTCAGCCGCCCGCGGCGTGTCGCGGAGAGCAGCCCTACCGCCCCTGAGGGTAAGTGGCGGAAAACGAGTGTCGAGGAACGTGAGCAATGATTTCTTACTGTTCTAAGTATTATTTATATTTACTTCAGATCTTCGGATGATTTTTATTATCAAGTTGAATATTTTTATGTTAAAAAGTCTAATTTATCATTTTCATGTTTATAGTTCTATCTGTGACTCCTTTGTATTCGCTTGTCTCAAAGCAAGTGTTACAAAATATTGTTCTAAAAATTCCATTTCATAACGCTGTGAATATGTGTATAGGTTTAGTTTCTGGATATGTGGCGACCGTCCAAGCACTGCGATGTAAGACAGGCAGTTGGACGTATCTTGTCAGAAGGCAGCGGGTGCTGCATCAGCTCACAACGGTGGGGAGCTGCCAAAATACATTACCCTTTTTGCTTCACTGTACCTAGTTAAAATGAGGGAAAAAACTATTTTTGTCCTTACTCACATTCTTGTACCTACCATAGTTTTTCACGCATTTCTAAATGAAAAGTAAAGAGTTATTTTTAATATTTCAGGGCCTTTAATATATACCTATTACTGTATATATTTGAGCCATGTTTTGGCATCGGCTACCTCCCGCGTTGCCAGCCAAACTTCTCAGGGCACAGGGACACAACAAGAAACGTGAGCAATATTATAGTTCGATTTGTGACTGTTCCAGTGAGTAGGTAAACAGATTGTTGCTTATAGGAAGTTATACGTTAATATGCAGATAATATAATTGTGGTTGCCACCTAATAATCCTTTTGTGAAGCAACTCAGCCGACAAACATGGTATTCAAACTTTAAAGTAAAAGTTAATACTCTTTGGATGTTTATATGTTAGTAGAGGTTACCCTTTACGTTAACTTTTAACTTTAACCTTTTGCTTTACCTTTACGTTAAGCTACAATATACCATATTGCAACGTTGTGAAGACAGTTCTGCCGAATGTTTCAGTGACTGGTTGGTAAACAACGGCTGCCGTCTCCGGCTGCGCCGGCTGCCGGGTCGCTGCCCGGCTGTTGACACCAGAGAAACATTTCGATGAGCATTTCGTTATTAATATTATTATTCTGCCCCTTGACATGATCATAATATTCTGAAACTTTTATGATTGGGTGCATAGTTATTTTCTTTTAAAAGTCTGCTAAACAAAACCACTATGCGTCAATGTAATAATCCTTCACAATGTTCAAGAAAGCTGCCCACGGTTTCAGATTCCGAGAGATCGGCTGCGGCATGGACAGTCCTGGGTTTGAGTCCCAACATTCGCAGCGCTGGGGTGAATAACCTGAAATGAAGCAGCATTTGTGAATTTTCGACTGAGTATAAGTGCTTACGTACCTATTGGAAATAATCAATGTTGAGCAGGTGATATAAATATGGATGTCCCCTTATCTTTTCGTTATGCAATGTTACTTGTAAACATGATTTTTATTTATATGTTCAGATACGTTTGATGTTTCTATTTCGTTGCTACTCGCCGCAGTGACGTATAATGACTGCTTCATATTGGTTATTTTCGAAAGAGCATTGTCTTCCAAGACATAAACTGTAATGTATAATTTGTTGTGCTATTGAAAGAGCAGTGGGAGGAGACCCCTGCGCGCTGCACCAGCACAAGCGAGGAGTATGGAGAGTGGAGCTCCGCCTCGCAGTGAGCCGCCCACCGGCCGCCGGATGAGTGCCTTTGCTTCTCATTTCCAAAACAGTTAAATTAACATGGTTCGAAGCCTTGTTTTAAACAGTCTAATTATCTGGATCCCGGGCATTTTCAGATTGAAAGTATAACGTACTAGGTATCCTTTCTGGTTCAAGCCTTTGTTAATAACTATCTAATTACAAATATTGAAAGCCACTTGTCGTTTAATATTTTTCAGGAAAACAAGACATGCCCTCCGGCCCCGGTCGCCGGCCCCGGAACTGCGGCAGGCGACTCCGACATGATACAAGTATGTAATTCGCAAAAGATTTTGACCAATAATTTGGTGTATGTTCCTTAAATAAAGTCAATGTGTCTGTACCAATCAACATGAACCAGCGCAGCCATCCGCTCATTTTAGAACAATACAACTAACTGACACCCTAAAAGACTTTATCAGGACTTCCACACTGCTCTTAGATCTTCAATTTCACTTTTCATTGAAGTTTCATACGCGGATATTGGAACTGACCTATGAGTAATCTGGCGGACGATGTAAATGCGATTTTTTAAACAATTATGAATCGACTTAGAAATTTCATTGGATAGAAGATACTCCGGAGGTAAACCCATATACATATCATTGAAATCAATTAAGCGCTTCATGAAAAAAAATATTTTTTTGTAAAAATATATATGAATGCAGAATACTACATTGATGACCATATACTTCAGCCAAAGTTTTTACGTGAAGTCGGTTTTAAATGCTCTGCGGTCGTTGATTATGAGTACATCGCGTTTCGTTAAGAAAAAAGTCATTGCCTATCTGTGACTAAGTTCCTCGTCACAGCAGCGACGCCTGCAGCTTCAATTTAAGTATTTTTAGATATGTAGTAGTTTTGCATTGTGATTTTTTTCAATTTTTTCAGTGACTGCAATACAATACAACATGGTACGGGCTCCCGCCCGGCCCCGGCAGACCGGCTGCTGCGGCGCGTCGTGTGCCAGGCAGCCCGTGTAGGGTTGGCATAGAATAGCCCTACCGCCCCTGAGTAATCGTGTCGTTAAAGGGGACCACTCCGTGAACTTTATATTTATGAGTATTAAACGCCATTTTGCCGAACGTTTTCAGTGCCCGGTATACAACAGCGGTGCTGTCTCCCGCGAGCCGTCCACTGCGTCATCGGCGGCCTGCGACACTGCCCGCCAGGTGCCGCCAGCGAGGAACGTGAGCGATGCTTTATTTAAAAGTAAAGATTAATTTGATATCTTTACTGTTTTGTTATACGACGTCACTATGACTGCTCTGTATTCAATTGTCTCATAAATCCATCCTTTTGTCATACGAAAACTTTAGTGTCGAAATATTAGGTTAAGAAATTCTATATTAATCCTAATGTTGTTAAAATGTTAACAGGTATTATTCATGTAATCCAAGAGCGAGAGGAGAAAAATAGAAACCGTTGAAGCTCTGCAATGTAATGTTAGACAGGAAGTTTGACTTCTGGTCAGATTTTGTTCAATTTCAGGGCTTTTCGGGGTTCATTATGAATATTTTGGGCTAATTTTCTGAATGTTTCCAGTAACTGGTATACAGTATACCGGCTGCAGCTTCCGTCTGTTCCGGCTGCCGTGTCGCCTGCCCGGTGGTTGACACCAGCGAGAAACGTAAGCATTTTAAAGTTTATATTATTATTTCTGACCCTTGACAAATTCAGAGTCATTATTTACAACTGTGCGACGTGCCTATAATCTCATAACTATAATGCACTATTCAATGGCTGCAAAAGAAACATGTCAAGGTGTGAAAATTACTTACCTGTTGCCCGCGATATCTTAATCAATATCTTTTTTTCGTTCCAGATGGCTGGGCACAATCCACAACAGAACTTCAAACACTGCTGCACGGAGCCCATCGTTGTCTGACCGTGCAGAGTGAGCCTGGTACCACTGCGCCTCATAAAACAAGTGTATTTTGGGAAATATTGCTTTCCATTACCGCTCCTCCCTTAAGTGCCAACTGATCCCAGGCTGGATCGGTAGTACAGAAGGTAAATACTTTGTATGCATTAACGCGCTCCTTTAATTATTCATAGATCATACCTTGATCAATGTAAGTAGGGTTTATTCATAGAATGACATCTATACCCACATTGTTCATAAACTTTGCCTTTAGCACTAAGTCTGGGTTTTAATTGTAGCAAATGAAAGGCTTTTGGAGAACACTGCGTTTTAATTTAGAAGAATAAGATTTCGAGAAAGTGTGTGTTTATGCGGCAAGAAGTGAAGATCAAGCAAGAACAAGTTGGTCAGTTTGATGAAGTAATACAAGAATGTGCTCCTTATTTATAAAATGGGTATACCCATGTTAATATTACAATGTCTATACCCATAATGTTTCCGGAGTACACAGCGTTTTTATTGCGAAGAATCAGATTTCTCGAAAGTGTGTTTATTCCGTGAAAAGTGACAGTCAAGAAGGCAAGACAGAAGAGGTTACACAATACCCATACATTGATAGTATATAACTATATCAGGGTCGACAGGTCGACCCAAATAATTCATTGACTTTACACATTGACAATAAAAGCTATTTTTGAGTACATCGCGTTTTCTTTAAGGAGAACTTCAATGCACTCCCTATCTGCACCTAAGTACTTATTTAAGCAAGAGCAGTGTTTTATTTCTTGATAGAAGTTTTGCATTGCTTTCAATCTTATTAATCCGTCATTGTTATAAAGCGATGTACAGCGATATACATTGTATATAACTATATCAGGGTAATTAGTCAGGGTTCTACTGGCCATACCCAATAATTCATTGACTGTACACATTGACAATAAAAGCTATTTTTGAGTACCTACATCGCGTTTTCTTTAAGGTGAACCTCACTGTCTATACCCAAATAATTCATTGACTGTAAACATTGACAATTAAAGTTATTTTTCAGTACATCGCGTTTCTTTTCTGCGACTAGAGGGCCCGACCGCCCTCACACCGGACTGCAATAGAAGTAATTTTTGATACTTAGCAGTTTTGCAATGATTTCAATGTAATTAATTCATTTTGCGGAATGTTTTCAGTGACTGGTGTGGAGCACACCAGTGCGGCTCCCGGCCGGCCCCAGTCAGCCGCCCGCGGCGTGTCGCGGAGAGCAGCCCTACCGCCCCTGAGGGTAAGTGGCGGAAAACGAGTGTCGAGGAACGTGAGCAATGATTTCTTACTGTTCTAAGTATTATTTATATTTACTTCAGATCTTCGGATGATTTTTATTATCAAGTTGAATATTTTTATGTTAAAAAGTCTAATTTATCATTTTCATGTTTATAGTTCTATCTGTGACTCCTTTGTATTCGCTTGTCTCAAAGCAAGTGTTACAAAATATTGTTCTAAAAATTCCATTTTATAACGCTGTGAATATGTGTATAGGTTTAGTTTCTGGATATGTGGCGCCCGTTGAAGCACTGCGATGTAAGACAGGCAGTTGGACGTATCTTGTCAGAAGGCAGCGGGTGCTGCATCAGCTCACAACGGTGGAGAGCTGCCAAAATACACCCTTTTTGCTTCACTGTACCTAGTTAAAATGAGGGAAAAAACTATTTTCGTCCTTACTCACATTCTTGTACCTACCATAGTTTTCACGCATTTCTAAATGAAAAGTAAAGAGTTATTTTTAATATTTCAGGGCCTTTAATATATACCTATTACTATATATATTTGAGCCATGTTTTGGCATCGGCTACCTCCCGCGTCGCCAGCCAAACTTCTCAGGGCACAGGGACACAACAAGAAACGTGAGCAATATCATAGTTCGATTTGTGACTGTTCCAGTGAGTAGGTAAACAGATTGTTGCTTATAGGAAGTTATACGTTAATATGCAGATAATATAATTGTGGTTGACACCTAATAATCCTTTTGTGAAGCAACTCAGCCGACAAACATGGTATTCAAACTTTAAAGTAAAAGTTAATACTCTTTGGATGTTTATATGTTAGTAGAGGCTACCCTTTACGTTAACTTTTAACTTTAACCTTTTACTTTACCTTTACGTTAAGCTACAATATACCATATTGCAACGTTGTGAAGACAGTTCTGCCGAATGTTTCAGTGACTGGTTGGTAAACAACGGCTGCCGTCTCCGGCTGCGCCGGCTAAATACGTAAGTCACAGCCGGAGGATGCAAAAAAAACCAAAATTATTAATATAACTTTAATTAAAATTACTTAAAAATATTACAAGTAGGTGACTAATGGTCGATATTAGAGACAAAAGTGAATATAAAACTAATTTGGAACTAATAGGAAGGCTAATTAAATGAGTCCGCACGTTGTCTGTGTCAGCGACTCGTGACGTCGCTGCGTTGCTGGCCGATGGTTGTGAAATAGTAATTAATGCCTACTTTGGGCTATCCGTGTAGTGTTCACACGTAACACCTCCCCCTGAAGATCAGCGACTATTTGAGAATCTTCGAAAATGACGCTGAGAGGTCCTTGGGGTTGATTTTCACGTCCTTAGGCGTATTATTTCTGTCTGGGCTTATTTCGTAGTATTTAGGAACTTTATTTTCATCATGTTTCTTTGTTCTTCCAGAGCTTTTATGATAAAACTTTCTGATTAATATTATTATTAAAATCAAGACAGCAACAGTGAAAATAGAGTAAAAGGGTATCGTCGTATGATAGATTGATTCATCTGTTAATTGGCTGAGATGTACAGGAGTTTGTAGAGATATTTTGGAGTTACTGGTATGCAGGTTTTCGAGGTTGATAGAATTAAGTTTTATAATGGTTTCATGGGGTTGATTCATCTCAGTATCGGGTATGTTCAAGATGTTGATGGCATGACCTTTTACTCTGTCATTCTCATTTGTTAAAGTAAAATCTGGGGCTTGTAATGTGCAACCTTGCGGGATCATAGCGAGGTAACTTCCTTTTAAAGTTGTATATTGCTCCGTGGTGCAGGATAATTTGACCTTCGTGTTGTGTGGAAAATTCAGAGTGTAGTGTTTGTCATCTAGTTGCTCCATAGCTGCTTCGGACAGGATTACTGGGGACAGCTTACATGTAAAAGGAATCTGCTGTTGAGTAATAAGCTGTTCAACACAGTCTGGATATGGCTTTATATTATAATTAGGAAATTGCTCACAGAGGTACCAGGATGTAAACTTCGGACATTCAGTCTCTATGTACCTTGCGTCTGAATCATGAATTGCTAGGTAAGGTGAGGGGGGGATTATAGATAGATTATTTTTATTAGGCAGAATACACAATTTATATAATTTATATGTTTTTGGAATTATTATAGGGAATCTAAAGACAATAACTATTTTATCTCCTGTATAATATGAACCAAGTCTAATTACATTATAATATTCTCTAAGATCTATATCTAAGATGTGCTCCTTTGAATAAAGCAATTTTAATTTATTTATCATATTTTTAAGAACATCTAAACTTAGTGTAGAGTGATATGTACTTGATGTACGTAAATTTCCGAGTAGGGTGTCTAACCTGGTTAATTCATGACTTAGCTCATCGATATTATCGCTTAATATTAAGAAGTATTGTGCCAGATGGGCATATTTTATTAAATCGGTGTTGGTACGACTATAGTTACTCATCATTAAATTTAAAACTTTTTTCATATCGTTTTGATTTTTAACTATATTTTCCACTATACTTGAGTGACGCAACATCCACTCTTTACTTAAACTTATATGTTCATTTATTTCGGTCTCTAGCTTATTTTCATTATTCTGGAGAACTTTCATGGCATTTTCGTACTTTAAAGCATCGGTATAGTCTAAATTTCCGGAAATACTTTTTATTATGGACCCGAGCCCGTCTACTAAACCTCGTTTTACTCGATTCGGCTCAAAGCTATTTAAATGGCTTAAAATTGTTTCTAGTTTGTACGATAAGTAATTAATATGAGGTTCGTAAAGCGATAGAGTTTTATTATTTAGTTCTGGTTTTAAGTTAAAAATTTGATTTTTAACTAAGTCAACTTGAGAATGGATATCATGTAAATTTATAAATTGTAAAAACGAATGGTAGTGAGAAATTAGTTTGGTAGAGCCAAGGTCAAAAGGGAGAAGTCCAGGTCCGTCGTCTTGGTTGTCAAGTCGTATGTCCTCCGCGTAAGTCCGGCAGATCAGCAACCATAGTATTATCCTGTAACAATTGCGTGTCTTTAGGTACCCTTTTAAGTCGAGACTTGGCTACAGGGCCTCTTTTCTTTTTTGTATATATATGTATTGGGAGATCGGCGAGAATTGTATCCTGTGTATAGCGAGGAGCTAGTTTTTGTCGGTTGGCTAAAGGGTTTTTTATGAAAATTTGCTGATCAGGAACGAATTCCTTTTCGGGTTCGCGGTTTTTATTTCTATTTTCTGTCAATTGTGTTCTTTCATGTAAAGAAGACTCGTTAATAATGTCATAGACTAAAGTCATTTTCTTTTTGTGGTCTTGTGTATATTGCTGTAAAAGATGACTTGTAACGTCAATGTCAATAGGGTCACGGGGGTCTAAATGTCCTGTTATAATATCTAAAGGTCTACATTTTGTGAAGCTGTGAATGGAGCTATTATAAGCTAAAATAGCATATGGCATGAGATTTATAGCAGGTTCGTTGGTCTTTTCTAACTTTAAGATTCTTAAATGTTCTAGTATGGTAGAGTGTAAGCGTTCGATCATTCCGTTATCATTAGGGCTGTGCGCTAAGATTTTATGATGTTGAATTTTATGAATACGTATAAACTCTAAAAATAGTTGGTTGGTGAATTCTGGGCCTTGATCTGTTATTATGCTCAGAGGGACACCATGATGAGTACAGAATTGAAGTAACCCTTTTACAACGCTCAACGCAGTTCCATCACTTAAATAATATGCTTGAGCATACTTGGAGAACGCGTCTATTAGAGTAAGATATTTTTCCCCTTGTACTGTAAAGAGATCAAGATGAACTGTTTCCAAGGGCTTAGTAGGTGGAGGTACAATGCAAAATCTTTGTTTTATGGGGTTACGGTCATATTTTGCTTGACCACAAATATTGCATTCATTTATGTACTTCATTACAGAATCTTTCATCTTAGGCCAGTAATATTTTTTAGATAAGGTAAGGTAGCATTCATTGATACCACGATGGTTGGTCTTACCTTCGTGGTAGTTGCGAATCATTTCTTGCTGGCGTAGATAGTCTTTTACATTTTCTATTTCTACTTTTGTTAAAATTAAATTTATTGCGCTACTTTTAAAATGGGTTTGTAAAATTGGTATGATTTTATACATTGCCATTGGGGGATGAATAATAAGACCGGTTTTTACTTTTGGGCTGACGTATTCTTTAATTGCGGTTACTACGTCATTCTCGAGGTTTGATTCCGATATTTGAATAGAGGTCTTTGTGTGAGTGTCAAACGGTCTCGTAATAGTGGGCTTTTTACTAACGTTAGTTACTATAGTTAAACTTATCTGTTTATTAAAACGGTTTAAAGGATAATCTGAAATAGGAATTTCTAGAATAGGATCCTCGTTACTGGTGTGGGCGGTGAGAGTAGCAGAGTTTGCGATTGATGCGGTTTTTTCAGAAGGATTTACAATTATTGAACTAGCCTCTTCGTTATTTATTTCTAACCGAGATAATGCGTCTGCGTTCGTATTAAATTTGCCTTGCTTATAGACGATTGAAAAATTATACTCACTGAGTTTTAGACGCCATCGCGTTAACCTTGAATTAGGTTCTTTCAAACTCATTACCCACTGAAGGGGTTTATGATCCGTTACGATCTTAAAATGACGGCCAAATAAATAGGGGCGGAAGTATTTTGTGGCCCAGACTATGGCTAGGAGTTCCTTTTCAATCGTGCTATAATTTATTTCGCTAGAGTTAAGAGTTCTTGACGCATAGGCTATAGGTTTATCAGAACCTATTGGTCCTTGTGAAAGAACTGCGCCTAGTGCTAGATTTGAAGCATCAGTCGTTAAAATAAATTCTTTTGAAAAATTTGGATACTGAAGGATGGGGTCGTTCGTGAGCAATGTTTTGCATCTGTCAAAGCAATCTCGGTATGTGTCATTAAGAATAATTTTTGAGCCTTTCTTTAAGCATTGTGTCATGGGTTTAGTCATTTTAGCAAAATCCGGAATAAATTTGCGATAATAACCCAGTAGCCCCAAAAACCGTTTAATTTCAGTTGAGGTTTTGGGCAAGGGGTAGTTTTGGACTGCTTTTATTTTGTCGGGGTTCGGTTTTATGCCGTCTTTACTAATAATATGTCCTAAGTAGGCTGTTTCTAACTTAAGAAACTCAGATTTGTCTAACTGAATTTTGAAGTTTGATTGTCTAAGTCTGTCAAATACTTTTCGTAAGTTAGTCATGTGCTCCTGAAGGGATGTGCTGAAAATTATGATATCATCAAGGTAAACCAGGCATATAACGTTTTGCAAGTCACGTAGGACATTATCCATCACTCGTTGGAATGTTGATGGAGAATTTTTTAAGCCCATAGGCATTCTTAAAAATTCGAAATGTCCGTTTTCAACATTAAATGCTGTCTTATGTATGTCAGAGGGGTCCAGCTCGACCTGATAAAAACCACTAGCAAGATCGAGGGTTGTAAAATAATTACAGTTCCCTAGTTTATCCAAAACGTCAGTTATATTTGGTATTGGGTATTTGTCGTCGATAGTCTTATCATTAACTTTCCTAAAGTCAACAACGATACGCCACTTAGATATGCCTGAAGCATCGGTTTTCTTTGGCACTACCCAAATAGGGGAGCTCCAAGCCGACTCCGAAGGGCGTATTATACCCTGCTGTAACATTTTATCAATTTGACTACGAACTTCTTCTCTATGAATAAAAGGGTATCTGTAAGTTTTAGTATGGACTGGTAATTCGTCGGTTGTTCTAATTTTGTGCTTAATACGATTCGTAAAAGTCAAAGCTTCGCCCTCAATATAAAATATGTCAGCATATTGCGCACATAGTGACTCTATATTTGCACGTTCTTCGGCGTTTAAGTGATCCGTTCTCAATTTAGACAAAACCTCTTTGGCTCGCGGCGTTAATTGTTGAGTGCGCGTACACTGAATATTAAAAAGTTCCGCACTAATCGGTCGGTCCATGGAAAAAATTAAGTCATTCTGCGTTGTGTTACTAACTTCTAAGAAACCTCGATTTTGTTTTACATTAGTTATACACTCACTGATAATACAATTTGAAATAACTTGTTGCGGAATAAAAACGTCCCCGTCTGAAAAATTTATTGGAACTTTAACTAACTTTGTTGAGTTGGCCGGTAAAATATCTTCATACAAGTTACAATTTTTAGAATCATACATTAAAATATTGTTTTTTGACAATTTAGTAACTAATAATTTATTTTTTAAATCTATATTTGACTCCCATTTATTTAACAAATCTAGACCAATTAATCCGTCAAAATAGTTATGAAACTTATAAATAAAAAACGTTAAATTTTCAGCGTCGTTAAATTCAGTAAAACAAGGGACCGTTATAGAGTAATCGTTACGATTAGTTGCATGAACGTTCGTTACTTCAAATGGTTCATAGTTCCAGGGTAGATGGGGGTAGTAACGTTTAACTGAATCAGGACTCAAAAAGGATTGATTTGCGCCTGTGTCTATTAACAACTTTAAAGGAGGATTAGAAATTTTTATGTAAGGTAATTGACGTTGAGTTTGTAGATTTAATTCTATTTTGGTTTGTCGGACCGCGTGATTTCGTGAAAATTTTCAGTTTCAGGGGGTGAAAGTTCTTCGACTCTATCTACCGTCAAGTTCGATTCGTCATTGTCCTGGTATGATTGGTTAGAATTATAATTAGGACTACAGTCATAACTAAAGTCATTAAAGTAAGTATAATTTTCGTAACTATCTGGGTAATACTCATAATAAGTAGGTTGGTCGTAACATTCATTGAAATGTGTCTCCCTAGTTCTAAAGTAATTCGATGGTGGTGGGTTACCACTCTTTGTCCAATCATGACCTTTAGGAGGAGAAGGTTTGGTGACGTAATGACTAACGCCACTCATGGGTTGTTGCTGAGAAGGATAATTATTTTTCTGAGGTAAAATCTTAGGTTGCAATCTAAATAAGTTACTATTCGGATTATAGTTCGGTGGTGGCGCTCGGAACATCATTTGGGTTCTATTTGGTATAGGGTTGCTACCCGGGTTCCACATTTGCATAGGTCTAGGTGGAATATTAAATGAGTTAGGTCCTGAAGGGCCTATAATAGGTTTATTAAAGAATCTGGATAACTGTCCGTTGTTATGTTGGTTACTGGGAATGATATTATTATGTATTACATTTTTCTTTTCCGAAAAGTTATAATTACGTTGTTGGAGATATAACGTATTCATCTCCTCATGAACAAATTCGAGAGCTTTTTCTATACTTTCGGGCCTCATACAGCGTATGCGTGATCCTAATGGGTCCTTGAGACCCCTAAGATATGCTTGAAGGGTTAATTTTTTGTACAGTGAACGCTTAGAGTCTATAGTACTTTCTAAGCTTTCATGAAGACTAATGTACGTTATTATAGTACTAAATAGGTTCTGACATTTTTCATAAAACTCCTGGGGAGTATCAGACCCTTGGGTCAATAGAGCCAAATCATTGTAAAGCGAAGTTTCGTCTCGCTGGTCAGCAAAGTTATTAATTAGAGCACCCCGAATGCCACTCCAGCTTTCCGGTATACCATTTGAATTTATTAATCTAGATGCGGGACCCGTGATTTTATTTAAGATGCCGTTTATTAGTGCAACTTTAGATAACTGTGAAGTTTCCACCGTACAAAGTCCATTTACGAGTTCGTCACACAATTTTATAAACCTAGTCAAAACGTTTGGATTTCCATCGAATTCGGGCACTAATCTAAGGGCTTTAAAAATTTGATCTAATTCCGCCATGGTATTCGATTCGGTTTCTAAATCTAAATCCCTATTAGCGTCTAGCCTATTCCGTCTAGTTTCAATTTTACGATCAGTTGATTTTCTCGGATGAAAAATTTTGAACACTTATTTAAACGCACTACGAAAAAAATAAAAAGAACACGTAAAACGCCTTATCAAAAACTACACCTTTCAAAAATATGCCGCTTGATGAAACACAAAATCACACACAAAATATAAAATGCAAAAGAAAAAAAAAATGTAAAACTTAACAACTAACACACACAAGTAAAAATCAAATAAAAATGCAAAGTAGAGTAAAAAATATAACGTTGAAATCTAAACGTTAATCGAAATCTAAACTTCGCGTTAAAAAGAAATAATTATCGCCAAAAACATGGAACTGCTATAAAAAATTCAGAAACTTGAAAGTAATACTAGACTAAAAAAAATGCAATAAAAACGAAATAAAAATCTTGAGAAAAAGTAACTTTTAAATGTAGATAAAAGGTATAGTGATTTCCAAAAGCATAAAATTCTATAAAATTAAATCTCAAAAGAAATTTAAGGCGACGATTGTTTCAAAAGCGGAGAAAAAATGTTGCAAAAGTATCTTTAAAACGCAAGAAAAAGAGATAATAATTTCCAAAAACATAAAACTCCTATAAATTATGAAGTTATAAGCAATTTAAGATTAAAAATGTTTTTAAAAACTAAAATAAAATCCTTCAAAAATAATTAAACTATTTCTATGAAACTAATTAATTTAAAAGAAACAACTTCCACTTAACAATAAATGGAGCTATTTATAGAATCGCACCTTGTAACTTGAGAAGTTAACTGCGCTTATGAATGAATTACTTATTCAATTAAGGTTAAAACTTACGTAAAATTTATGTTTCAAAAGAACATAATTTTATATAAAACTTTAAGAAAAAATAATGGATTAGGAAATAGGGATAGCAACTCATGAACAGTCAAGAGTACTTACATATTCATTATCTGGTCCTTTTCGCTGTATCGATTTCTAGATACTCCTCTGGCAGTTTCTTACTCGTTCTGTATCTCGATGTTAGTGGTTAAAACCACCCCGGCGATTCGCGATGATGAGTTTTATACTACTTTAGCTCGCGGAACGCCTCGCGAGATCCTACCGACTGCGCCAAATACGTAAGTCACAGCCGGAGGATGCAAAAAAAACCAAAATTATTAATATAACTTTAATTAAAATTACTTAAAAATATTACAAGTAGGTGACTAATGGTCGATATTAGAGACAAAAGTGAATATAAAACTAATTTGGAACTAATAGGAAGGCTAATTAAATGAGTCCGCACGTTGTCTGTGTCAGCGACTCGTGACGTCGCTGCGTTGCTGGCCGATGGTTGTGAAATAGTAATTAATGCCTACTTTGGGCTATCCGTGTAGTGTTCACACGTAACAGGCTGCCGGGTCGCTGCCCGGCTGTTGACACCAGAGAAACATTTCGATGAGCATTTCGTTAGTAATATTATTTCTGGCCCTTGACATGATCATGATATTCTGTAACTTTTATGATTGAGTGCATAGCTATTTTCTTTTGAAAGTCTGCTTAACAAAACCACTATGCGTCAATGTAATAATCCTTCACAATGTTCAAGAAAGCTGCACACGGTTTCAGATTCCGAGAGATCGGCTGCGGCATGGACAGTCCTGGGTTTGAGTCCCAACATTCGCAGCGCTGGGGTGAATAACCTGAAATGAAGCAGCATTTGTGAATTTTCGAGTGAGTATAAGTGCTTACGTACCTATTGGAAATAATCAATGTTGAGCAGGTGATATAAATATGGATGTCCCCTTATCTTTTCGTTAAGCAATGTTACTTGTAAACATGATTTTTATTTATATGTTCAGATACTTTTGATGTTTCTATTTCGTTGCTACTCGCCGCAGTGACGTATAATGACTGCTTTATATTGGTTATTTTCGAAAGAGCATTGTCTTCCAAGACATAAACTGTAATGTATAATTTGTTGTTGTGCTATTTGAAAGAGCAGTGAGAAGAGACCCCTGCGCGCAGCACCAGCACAAGCGAGGAGTATGGAGAGTGGAGCTCCGCCTCGCAGTGAGCCGCCCACCGGCCGCCGGCCGCAGCAGCCGCTGCAGATGAGTGCCTTTCCTTCTCATTTCCAAAACAGTTAAATTAACGTGGTTCGAAGCCTTGTTTTAAACAGTCTATTTATCTGGATCCCGAGCATTTTCAGATTGAAAGTATAACTAGGTATCCTTTCTGGTTCAAGCCTTTGTTAATAACTATCTAATTACAAATATTGAAAGCCACTTGTCGTTTAATATTTTTCAGGAAAACAAGACATGCCCTCCGGCCCCGGTCGCCGGCCCCGGAACTGCGGCAGGCGACTCCGACATGATACAAGTATGTAATTCGCAAAAGATTTTGACCAATAATTTGGTGTATGTTCCTTAAATAAAGTCAATGTGTCTGTACCAATCAACATGAACCAGCGCAGCCATCCGCTCATTTTAGAACAATACAACTAACTGACACCCTAAAAGACTTTATCAGGACTTCCACACTGCTCTTAGATCTTCAATTTCACTTTTCATTGAAGTTTCATACGCGGATATTGGAACTGACCTATGAGTAATCTGGCGGACGATGTAAATGCGATTTTTTAAACAATTATGAATCGACTTAGAAATTTCATTGGATAGAAGATACTCCGGAGGTAAACCCATATACATATCATTGAAATCAATTAAGCGCTTCATGAAAAAAAATATTTTTTTGTAAAAATATATATGAATGCAGAATACTACATTGATGACCATATACTTCAGCCAAAGTTTTTACGTGAAGTCGGTTTTAAATGCTCTGCGGTCGTTGATTATGAGTACATCGCGTTTCGTTAAGAAAAAAGTCATTGCCTATCTGTGACTAAGTTCCTCGTCACAGCAGCGACGCCTGCAGCTTCAATTTAAGTATTTTTAGATATGTAGTAGTTTTGCATTGTGATTTTTTTCAATTTTTTCAGTGACTGCAATACAATACAACATGGTACGGGCTCCCGCCCGGCCCCGGCAGACCGGCTGCTGCGGCGCGTCGTGTGCCAGGCAGCCCGTGTAGGGTTGGCATAGAATAGCCCTACCGCCCCTGAGTAATCGTGTCGTTAAAGGGGACCACTCCGTGAACTTTATATTTATGAGTATTAAACGCCATTTTGCCGAACGTTTTCAGTGCCCGGTATACAACAGCGGTGCTGTCTCCCGCGAGCCGTCCACTGCGTCATCGGCGGCCTGCGACACTGCCCGCCAGGTGCCGCCAGCGAGGAACGTGAGCGATGCTTTATTTAAAAGTAAAGATTAATTTGATATCTTTACTGTTTTGTTATACGACGTCACTATGACTGCTCTGTATTCAATTGTCTCATAAATCCATCCTTTTGTCATACGAAAACTTTAGTGTCGAAATATTAGGTTAAGAAATTCTATATTAATCCTAATGTTGTTAAAATGTTAACAGGTATTATTCATGTAATCCAAGAGCGAGAGGAGAAAAAAAGAAACCGTTGAAGCTCTGCAATGTAATGTTAGACAGGAAGTTTGACTTCTGGTCAGATTTTGTTCAATTTCAGGGCTTTTCGGGGTTCATTATGAATATTTTGGGCTAATTTTCTGAATGTTTCCAGTAACTGGTATACAGTATACCGGCTGCAGCTTCCGTCTGTTCCGGCTGCCGTGTCGCCTGCCCGGTGGTTGACACCAGCGAGAAACGTAAGCATTTTAAAGTTTATATTATTATTTCTGACCCTTGACAAATTCAGAGTCATTATTTACAACTGTGCGACGTGCCTATAATCTCATAACTATAATGCACTATTCAATGGCTGCAAAAGAAACATGTCAAGGTGTGAAAATTACTTACCTGTTGCCCGCGATATCTTAATCAATATCTTTTTTTCGTTCCAGATGGCTGGGCACAATCCACAACAGAACTTCAAACACTGCTGCACGGAGCCCATCGTTGTCTGACCGTGCAGAGTGAACCTGGTACCACTGCGCCTCATAAAACAAGTGTATTTTGGGAAATATTGCTTTCCATTACCGCTCCTCCCTTAAGTGCCAACTGATCCCAGGCTGGATCGGTAGTACAGAAGGTAAATACTTTGTATGCATTAACGCGCTCCTTTAATTATTCATAGATCATACCTTGATCAATGTAAGTAGGGTTTATTCATAGAATGACATCTATACCCACATTGTTCATAAACTTTGCCTTTAGCACTAAGTCTGGGTTTTAATTGTAGCAAATGAAAGGCTTTTGGAGAACACTGCGTTTTAATTTAGAAGAATAAGATTTCGAGAAAGTGTGTGTTTATGCGGCAAGAAGTGAAGATCAAGCAAGAACAAGTTGGTCAGTTTGATGAAGTAATACAAGAATGTGCTCCTTATTTATAAAATGGGTATACCCATGTTAATATTACAATGTCTATACCCATAATGTTTCCGGAGTACACAGCGTTTTTATTGCGAAGAATCAGATTTCTCGAAAGTGTGTTTATTCCGTGAAAAGTGACAGTCAAGAAGGCAAGACAGAAGAGGTTACACAATACCCATACATTGATAGTATATAACTATATCAGGGTCGACAGGTCGACCCAAATAATTCATTGACTTTACACATTGACAATAAAAGCTATTTTTGAGTACATCGCGTTTTCTTTAAGGAGAACTTCAATGCACTCCCTATCTGCACCTAAGTACTTATTTAAGCAAGAGCAGTGTTTTATTTCTTGATAGAAGTTTTGCATTGCTTTCAATCTTATTAATCCGTCATTGTTATAAAGCGATGTACAGCGATATACATTGTATATAACTATATCAGGGTAATTAGTCAGGGTTCTACTGGCCATACCCAATAATTCATTGACTGTACACATTGACAATAAAAGCTATTTTTGAGTACCTACATCGCGTTTTCTTTAAGGTGAACCTCACTGTCTATACCCAAATAATTCATTGACTGTAAACATTGACAATTAAAGTTATTTTTCAGTACATCGCGTTTCTTTTCTGCGACTAGAGGGCCCGACCGCCCTCACACCGGACTGCAATAGAAGTAATTTTTGATACTTAGCAGTTTTGCAATGATTTCAATGTAATTAATTCATTTTGCGGAATGTTTTCAGTGACTGGTGTGGAGCACACCAGTGCGGCTCCCGGCCGGCCCCAGTCAGCCGCCCGCGGCGTGTCGCGGAGAGCAGCCCTACCGCCCCTGAGGGTAAGTGGCGGAAAACGAGTGTCGAGGAACGTGAGCAATGATTTCTTACTGTTCTAAGTATTATTTATATTTACTTCAGATCCTCGGATGATTTTTATTATCAACTTGAATATTTTTATATTAAAAAGTCAAATTTATCCTTTTTATAACTAAAGTAAGCTTTATTTAAAAGTTCAGACCCTTTTCATGTTTATAGTTCTATCTGTGACTCCTTTGTATTCGCTTGTCTCAAAGCAAGTGTTACAAAATATTGTTCTAAAAATTCCATTTTATAACGCTGTGAATATGTGTATAGGTTTAGTTTCTGGATATGTGGCGCCCGTTGAAGCACTGCGATGTAAGACAGGCAGTTGGACGTATCTTGTCAGAAGGCAGCGGGTGCTGCATCAGCTCACAACGGTGGAGAGCTGCCAAAATACACCCTTTTTGCTTCACTGTACCTAGTTAAAATGAGGGAAAAAACTATTTTCGTCCTTACTCACATTCTTGTACCTACCATAGTTTTCACGCATTTCTAAATGAAAAGTAAAGAGTTATTTTTAATATTTCAGGGCCTTTAATATATACCTATTACTATATATATTTGAGCCATGTTTTGGCATCGGCTACCTCCCGCGTTGCCAGCCAAACTTCTCAGGGCACAGGGACACAACAAGAAACGTGAGCAATATCATAGTTCGATTTGTGACTGTTCCAGTGAGTAGGTAAACAGATTGTTGCTTATAGGAAGTTATACGTTAATATGCAGATAATATAATTGTGGTTGACACCTAATAATCCTTTTGTGAAGCAACTCAGCCGACAAACATGGTATTCAAACTTTAAAGTAAAAGTTAATACTCTTTGGATGTTTATATGTTAGTAGAGGCTACCCTTTACGTTAACTTTTAACTTTAACCTTTTACTTTACCTTTACGTTAAGCTACAATATACCATATTGCAACGTTGTGAAGACAGTTCTGCCGAATGTTTCAGTGACTGGTTGGTAAACAACGGCTGCCGTCTCCGGCTGCGCCGGCTGCCGGGTCGCTGCCCGGCTGTTGACACCAGAGAAACATTTCGATGAGCATTTCGTTAGTAATATTATTATTCTGCCCCTTGACATGATCATGATATTCTGTAACTTTTATGATTGGGTGCATAGTTATTTTCTTTTAAAAGTCTGCTAAACAAACCACTATGTGTCAATTTAATAGTCCTTCACAGTGTTCAAGAAAGCTTCACACGGTTTCAGATTCAGAGTGATCGGCTGCGGCATGGACAGTCCTGGGTTTGAGTCCCAACATTCGCAGCGCTGGGGTGAATAACCTGAAATGAAGCAGCATTTGTGAATTTTCGAGTGAGTATAAGTGCTTACGTACCTATTGGAAATAATCAATGTTGAGCAGGTGATATAAATATGGATGTCCCCTTATCTTTTCGTTAAGCAATGTTACTTGTAAACATGATTTTTATTTATATGTTCAGATACTTTTGATGTTTCTATTTCGTTGCTACTCGCCGCAGTGACGTATAATGACTGCTTTATATTGGTTATTTTCGAAAGAGCATTGTCTTCCAAGACATAAACTGTAATGTATAATTTGTTGTTGTGCTATTTGAAAGAGCAGTGAGAAGAGACCCCTGCGCGCAGCACCAGCACAAGCGAGGAGTATGGAGAGTGGAGCTCCGCCTCGCAGTGAGCCGCCCACCGGCCGCCGGCCGCAGCAGCCGCTGCAGATGAGTGCCTTTCCTTCTCATTTCCAAAACAGTTAAATTAACGTGGTTCGAAGCCTTGTTTTAAACAGTCTATTTATCTGGATCCCGAGCATTTTCAGATTGAAAGTATAACTAGGTATCCTTTCTGGTTCAAGCCTTTGTTAATAACTATCTAATTACAAATATTGAAAGCCACTTGTCGTTTAATATTTTTCAGGAAAACAAGACATGCCCTCCGGCCCCGGTCGCCGGCCCCGGAACTGCGGCAGGCGACTCCGACATGATACAAGTATGTAATTCGCAAAAGATTTTGACTAATAAGTTTGGTGTATGCCTTCAATGAAGGTAATGATTTGGTAAATGGGTAATCTCTGAATATGAACCAGCGTTCCGCTAATTTTAGAAAATTCCACTAATTGACACCTAAAAAGACTATATTCGGACTTCCCCACAGTTCTTTCAAACAGAACAGCCGTGTTGCATACTTTTAATAGCTCTTTGATCCTTAAATCCGCAGTGCCGCCCCCACACTGCCGCGCCGGCACACGCGGCTGTGCGAGTGTAGTGCCGCCCCCACACTGCCGCGCCGGCACACGCGGCTGTGCGAGTGTAGTGCCGCCCCCACACTGCCGCGCCGGCACACGCGGCTGTGCGAGTGTAGTGCCGCCCCCACACTGCCGCGCCGGCACACGCGGCTGTGCGAGTGTAGTGCCGCCCCCACACTGCCGCGCCGGCACACGCGGCTGTGCGAGTGTAGTGCCGCCCCCACACTGCCGCGCCGGCACACGCGGCTGTGCGAGTGTAGTGCCGCCCCCACACTGCCGCGCCGGCACACGCGGCTGTGCGAGTGTAGTGCCGCCCCCACACTGCCGCGCCGGCACACGCGGCTGTGCGAGTGTAGTGCCGCCCCCACACTGCCGCGCCGGCACACGCGGCTGTGCGAGTGTAGTGCCGCCCCCACACTGCCGCGCCGGCACACGCGGCTGTGCGAGTGTAGTGCCGCCCCCACACTGCCGCGCCGGCACACGCGGCTGTGCGAGTGTAGTGCCGCCCCCACACTGCCGCGCCGGCTGCAGGCTGCTGCAGTCTTGTGATTTCAAAATCACATAAAAAAAGGTTAAATAAATTTGGTTTGAAGCCTTGTTTTAAACAGTCTAATTATCTGAATCGCGAATGATATACCTATCTTTTTAAGTTCAAGCCTTTGTTTTCAGGTTCCATGTTATCGTCTTACTTATTTTATTTAAATTAACTTTAGAAACGGGATATTTACCATGTTTTTCATTTATTTTGAGTTCTCGATATTTCGGCACTGTTACAAGCGCCATGATCACTAGTACCATATCGAGAACTCAAAATAAATGAAAAACATGGTAAATATCCCGTTTCTAAAGTTAATTTAAATGTTAATGACCATGCCAGTTGAAAAACTTATATTACTTATTCTAGTCCGTTAATTAAATTTACTTAATTTACTTCCTCTCCGGACTCTCAAACTACTGACAGATAGGCTATGATTTTTTATAGTCAGGGTGTTGCGGATGGTTACCGACTGTTTCAGTGACCGGTGTACAAGCGACGCCTGCCCTGCTGCGACCGCTTCGAGCCGGCACCGACCGCCGTCACAGAAGAGAAAGTGAGTAATTTTATATTTACTTTATTTTCACTTGACAATTTTTGCTGTGTATTGATGATATAAATTGAAAGTGTGTGATATGTAAATTTTCAACACACTTGCTCGTAAAGTGAGCCTTATTCTATTGAATTTAGAACTATAAACTGGGCTACAAGTCACGCGTGCATAATATATTATACCCTAGTGCATAATATAATGAATCCTACAAAGTTGAATTGTACCTCAGTGCAAATTACATGCGAGTAAACAGAGCATATTTTATTGATCCGGGTTATACATTAAATATACCTATGAGCGCGCGCGTCCAGGCGGCGCGCGGACAGCAGCAGCGGCACAGCGGCTCCAAGCAACAACAGCGTGTGTACGTGTACTGGGCTAGGGCTAGGACAGGGCTACTGACGCGCAGCAGCTAACAGCTGCTTCAAATAAATTTTATGACCATGTATGTCTTTCTTTTACTTAAATAAATAAAGTGTGTTGAAAAACGTCGTATAATATACTATTGTATGACGTTCGGCTCATTTTAGAATAATACAAGATATGAGGTTAGGCGTCAGCCAGCTTAAAATGCAATAGTTATAATAGTTACAGCAACTTAGGTCTACTACGTAATCTAGGATACATCATAAGACCGTAATAGGAGTATAATAGCCCTTCTGTATATCTCTTTCAATCAGGAGCTCTGTGTTTATATTTTATAAACATTTAAGACAATTTTCAATTTCACTTTACATGAGAGTTTTGTCCATTTCTCCATATCTTAAACTGTATAAGGATTGTGAGCATCCCCGAGCACTATCATGACACAGTATGTCCCGGGTTTTATAAATTTTAAATACTGAAATTATATATTATAGTATTGTCTTAAGTTTTCACGATTCATAATTTAAATAAAACTACTTTTTAACCGGATTATACGCGATTAATCCGGTTAAAAAGTAAAGTCCCCGTCACGAGAAGCTATAAATTTTGTAAACAAGTGTTCAGGAGTTCACAACATTTGGACCAATAAAAAAAAAGAATTTGTTTAAGATTTAATAATTTATTAATTAACATATATTATTTCAGAATAATTATAATAAGTTTTTTTCGTGGCGAATTTATTTCCTTAGATGTACTGGCTACTGGCTCCATTATACGTAATAACAAATAAAATTAACGCAACAATTAAAGTTACAACAATTAAAAAGTGATAACGAAACAATAACAAAATTAACAATAACAACCAGATCCGCGATATATGCAAAGCAATGAAACAAACAAACCCGTACGCATTCGAAACTCGAATGACTGTTTATTTCAAAATGGCGTCCCGATAGTTTACAATCCCTGCGACGGACGCGTTCCGGTACCAAGAAACACAAACGATAGCGCTTTGCGTCGTTAAAATATAATTCGACTAAATTAAATAGGTTGTTACTTTCATATAACCCGTCTATATTTCATGTCGATTGAATATGTTCAAGTTATTATTATCTCGCAGTATAAAATGTTTACTTACTAAAAGATGTTTGTTTACATAATTTATAGCTTCTCGTGACGGTTACTTTAGTTTTATTTAAATTATATATTATACCCGGAAATTATAAATACTGGGCTATAAAAATTCAATTGACGCCAATTGACTCAAATTTTTAAGCAATGCAACCTAGAAACATGATCATTTAAAATTTCAGATCCTTTTGATGTCTTATATTTTTGTTATAGTGCGCCCTTGTATACCTATAGAATCGTACAGAAAGCTCATAGTGCAATCTTTAGTAAACAATTCTTTCGAAAATCCATTGTTGGTTCACACGAAAACTTGCATCTAAATAATTATGTATCTCAATGTTAATTCCAGAAATTCTACATTATAACGCTGTGAAGATATCTGGAGGATTTCTTCAATACAAGAAAGAGAGGAGACGTCTTGCGAACGTACGAGACAAGGACCCGCGCTGTGAGGCAGCGAGTCTAACGTGTCTTGTCAGAGGCGCGCCTTCTGCATCGAGCAGCGAGGCAGCGGTGAGTCAAATGCCTGGCCTTGTAACGTCCGTATAAATATTCTTACTACCCATCCATATGGTACAAAATTAATCATAGCTGGTATTCAAAAAATACGGTCCTCTTTCGCTTCCTCCACGTTCATTAATCTTTTCATAAGGGGGTGTTATTTGGTTAGGGGGGAGTTCATTCATTGGTCTGTCCGATCATGAAGAAAGGGCACTCGGGTAAGCGACCCTGGCCTCTCTAGCTACTGCGTACACTCCAAGCGTCCCTTCATTTTATTCATCTCTTTAAAACTCAATCCTTTCGTATCGTATCACAACGTATCTTTTTTATTAGTTTTTTTTTTTTTTTTTATATTGTAAGGATAGGACGTTTGTCTTCCATGCCACCTGATGGAAAGTGCGCATGAAGACTATGGTGTTACACGTCCATCCACGAGAAACCTATTCACTCGACACTTAAAAGTTCCAGGACTGTAGTGGAACTCAAGTTGTATAACACAGCTTGAGGGCCGATATGTGGCGGCCGCACAAACACAAGTTTAATGTATCGAGGCAGCCGGCAGCCTGCCGCCACTCACAAGCAACCAAAGCAAGTGCAGCAACCAGCTACTAAGTAACCTTAATCATAATATCATAGGCATGGTTTAACTTAATCCCCATAACTGTCCAACTTGTGCAAGCGAACTTTACTTAATCTGTTTCTTAATATAAAAAGAGTGATAGTAGGTATAGATAGACATAGATTTTTTTTTTCAGGGCGTTGAGGATAGCTCATTACAATTATTTTAAGCCATTTTTGCCGACTGCTTTCAGTGACTGGCAAACAAAGAAACCGGTCACGGGTCCCGCTGCGCCTCAAGCCGGCGACCGACGCGTCACTGAACACTGGGTGAGCAATTTTATATTTATTTTATTTTCACTTGACAATTTGCAATCGCTCCGTAAACTTTCTCCAGCGACAAAAGTTTCAAATAATATAAAACGTATTATTTATGTTTCTTTCTGGTCCCTAACATGTGCAAAATGTAGAAACATGTAAAGTTATGTATCTAATATTTATTCCGGAAATTCCACATTGGAACGCTGTGGAGATGTGTGGAGCTTCACGCACGAGATGCAACAGTAGTGCAACAAGCCGCCGCCGCGAGGCAGCGAGACTCTTGTTGTCCTTTCAAAATAACATGCAGAGTTTGATTAAGAATTTGTTTCTTCCATTGCATTATAATAATAATAATAATAATAATAAAAATATTTATTTCCACAAACACGTAAATTACAATATAAAAGAAGAAACATACACATTTAGCTTGGAAATGGGACAAGACTCAGCATTTTGCTGACAAGTGCAAACTAACACTTGACAGCGCTGATTTTCAGTCTTGCCCTAAACAACAAACAATATATAATAACCAATTTAGTTTAGGCACACAACAATACACTTGACTCTTACATTATCTATATACAGGGTGACTGGTACCAAACCCGCCATAGCAAATTAGCATATAGAGGAGGTCATTTGCTAATTATTGGACCTTACTTTCCCTAACTAAAGTTTTATACTTTAGGAGATATGTCAATTTTTATACATTATTGAGATTTTTCCAAAATTTGACCTTAAAGCATTCGTAACTTTATTTTTCGTCATTAGTTTAGAGTTTTTTTATTATTTCTTGGTAGTCATTAACATTTGTGAATAAAATACGTCGGAACTTCCCTCAAACTAGGGTTAAAAAATAAGACGCTTATGCTTTTAAAAAAAATCAATAAAGAAAAATTACTTTGCGATCAAATTCAACCGGAAATAATAAAAAAACTACGGCGTTTTAATAATTTATTCTACTCTAAATTAGTTCTCTAGTTCGTCACCTTACCAACGGTACTAAATTTGCAATGGAAAGTTTGATTCGCTAAACATCGGTAGGATTTTCAGGTCAACCAGTCATTTTGATCAAAAATAGTGAAGGTCCCAACGACAGGATAAAGCTAATTTAGCAAAGTAGTTTTTGCAAATTTATGAGTAGGTATTAGATAATAGAAATTGAGTGCTTAGTGTACTTAATTTTTTTTTTTACTTTTACCATGTAAAGCAAGAAATCAGGAAAAGATATCGAGCATCAAAAGAAAAATTTAAATAGAGTTGAAACTAAAAATTCTGCTCGAATTGCTGCCCGCAATTTCTGATACATGCCCGATATCTTTTCCTAATTTCTGTGGTGGTAAGACTGAGCCTAATTTCTTCTTTCATAACAGAAAACGCATTATTAATTTTTTGAATTAACTCATCTTTTGTAATTACTTCTTCATTGTAGACCAACTCTTTTCATTTGCAATGACAGTTTCAATGACTTTTAGACGTCAAATGAAAAAGATGAGGTCGGACCCATCTCTATGACATTTAAGTTGTTGTCATATATGCTTTTCCTTTCCGTTTCGTGTGCTTTCACAAATAGTTGAGTAGACACAGGTATAAATAAATAAGACATTTCGTTTTAAAATGCCGGGATACACAAGGGAAGAATACGCCGACATGCTGCTGGCGTATGGTGCTGCACACAGTAACGCCCGCAAAGCGCGGCGAATTTACCAGGAGCGATATCCAAATAGACGCTTACCTGACCGTGACACATTTCCTACCACATATCGTCGGTTTAGAGAAACGGGTAACTTGAACGTCAGGGTACCCCAAGCAGCTGTGCGACAATTACCTGTTGAAATTGATCAGCAGATTTTGGCAGCTTTTGAAGAAGATCCCACGACTAGCACCAGAGTGGTAGCTGCCGCTTTGGGCGTCAGCCAGTGGAAAGTCTGGTCAGTGATGCATGGGGACCATCAACACCCGTATCATTACACGCCAGTTCAAGGTAATTTTGAGTTTATTTATGTACCTACTTACACTAAAGCGACCAGTGTTATCTTTAGAATTAAAGAAATTATTAATATTACGACGAGCTTCGATGTAACATAATCCAAATCAAATTTTGTCTTTAGAATAACATTTACGTAAATAATTAACAAATGGAGTGTTGGCAGGGCTTGAAAATGGCGACTACGAAAGGAGGTTGAATTTCTGTCGCCTCGTTCTTCACACCGATGTCGACGACCCAACATTTCTGGAGCGTATCCTTTGGACCGACGAGTCACAGTTCACCCGAGAAGGCATCACCAATTTCCACAATCTGCACCACTGGTCCCATGATAACCCCCATAAAAAGAGGGTTACATCGGTCCAGCGGAAATTTTCTGTTAATGTGTGGGCCTGCGTTATTGGTCGTAATATCTTTGGACCCTATTTCCTACCAGACATTTTAAATGGGGGAAATTATTTAGAATTTTTAAGGGACGTCTTGCCTGATCTGCTGTTGGATGGAATAACCGACGACACGCCCATTGTGTTTCAACACGATGGGTGCCCGGCGCATTTCAGGCTGGACGTCCGAGAACTTTTAAATAGTTCATTCCCCGATTCATGGATCGGTAGAGGTGGGCCAATTGAATGGCCAGCTCGGTCGCCAGACTTGACACCTCTCGATTTCTACGTTTGGGGCCGGGCCAAAGAGTTGGTCTACAATGAAGAAGTAACCACAAAAGATGAGTTAATTCAAAAAATTAATAATGCATTTAATTTATTTTATTTTATTTAACACACTTTATTGTACACCAATTAAAAAACAATTAAAAACAAAGAAATACAAAAGAAATGTACAAAGGGAGGCCTTATAGCTAATAAGCTATTTCTTCCAGACAACCTTTGGGTGAGAAGTTGGATTCCAAGTTATAGGGTGTCTTGGCATACATGTACTACATTAAAATTAAAACAATAAGGTACCTATATACATAAATATAAAGCAGTTACATACGAATAATACACAACAATATAATTAAATACACATACTTATATAATATACGTAATACAATATACTTAATATATATTTATATATACGACTCTAAATAAAAATAAATATAAACATTGTAACTAATTAACTTGTACTATAACGTCGTGACTTTAGTAAAGAAATATTGCTTGACCAGTTTTTTAAATGTTGTAATAGTTTGGGCAGACTTGACTTCGAGTGGCAGTTTATTCCAAAGTGATACAGCATGGACTGTAAAGGATTTCCCATAAAAGTCACTTTTATGTGAGGGCGTCGATAACATTAAATTGTCAGCAGAACGTAACTCTCGTATGTGCTAAGAGTGTCTATAATTAAATCTGGTTTTTAAATACTCCGGCGAGGCAGGATTGAACAGCAAGCGATACAGCAGACAAAGAATTTGAGTATTCCGGCGAAAACGAATCGGAAGCCACTTGAGCTTAGCGCGATATTCTGAAACATGGTCATATTTGCGTAATCCAAATATGAATCTTATGCATAAGTTTTCTGTTATGAAACAAGAAATTAGACTCAGTCTTACCACCACGGAAATTAGGAAAAGATATCGGGCATGTATCAGAAATCGCGGGCAGCAATTCGAGCAGAATTTTTAGTTTTAACTCTATTTAAATTTTTCTTTTGATGCTCGATATCTTTTCCTGATTTCTTGCTTTACATGGTAAAAGTAAAAAAAAAAATTAAGTACACTAAGCACTCAATTTCTATTATCTAATACCTACTCATAAATTTGCAAAAACTACTTTGCTAAATTAGCTTTATCCTGTCGTTGGGACCTTCACTATTTTTGATCAAAATGACTGGTTGACCTGAAAATCCTACCGATGTTTAGCGAATCAAACTTTCCGTTGCAAATTTAGTACCGTTGGTAAGGTGACAAACTAGAGAACTAATTTAGAGTAGAATAAATTATTAAAACGCCGTAGTTTTTTTATTATTTCCGGTTGAATTTGATCGCAAAGTAATTTTTCTTTATTGATTTTTTTTAAAAGCATAAGCGTCTTATTTTTTAACCCTAGTTTGAGGGAAGTTCCGACGTATTTTATTCACAAATGTTAATGACTACCAAGAAATAATAAAAAAACTCTAAACTAATGACGAAAAATAAAGTTACGAATGCTTTAAGGTCAAATTTTGGAAAAATCTCAATAATGTATAAAAATTGACATATCTCCTAAAGTATAAAACTTTAGTTAGGGAAAGTAAGGTCCAATAATTAGCAAATGACCTCCTCTATATGCTAATTTGCTATGGCGGGTTTGGTACCAGTCACCCTGTATAATAACAAAAAACAAATAAAAAAGGAAAGAAGTCTTGCCCTAAACAACATAGAATATATAATAACCAATTAAGTTTAGGCACAAAACAATACACTGGACACTTACATTATCTATACATAATAACAAAAAACAAATAAAAAAGGAAAGAGTGGTACCAATGTTAACATAGCTATAACTAAGCTAATTAAATACTTTTACTACTTACTACTATATTT
Source organism: Stenoptilia bipunctidactyla (assembly GCA_944452665.1). Taxonomy (NCBI): domain Eukaryota; kingdom Metazoa; phylum Arthropoda; class Insecta; order Lepidoptera; family Pterophoridae; genus Stenoptilia; species Stenoptilia bipunctidactyla. Next base: position 40,945 of record OX101740.1, on the reverse strand, counting down.
ATATACTAAGTTTATGTATCTTTGCTTAATATTTGCAAAATTTTTAATTTAAATATTTCTTACATACATATAAATGCACACACATACAATACAAACATATATAGATAAAATATACATATTGTAAAAAAATATATATATATATATACATATAGGATATATATATATATATACATACACATACAAGCACATATACAATATCTTTATACATACACACAGACATATTAACAGAATACATACTTACATATGCAAAACACCAGAGGAAGCTATCTCTTCACGCAACTGCCTGTCTATGAGAATGGTTTTATATTTTAATTTAAAAGTATGGATAGACATTGGTTGATGCAGTGGTGGTGGGAGGTTGTTCCATATTTTGGACGCAGAGTATTTAAAGCTACCTTTAAATCCCTCGTTATGATACTTAGGTATTTGCAGCATTTTTGAGCTTTGACACCTGATGTTAACTTTATGATAGTCGCTCGTCCACGAGAGACTTGCGTATAAATATTTTGGCCTTTGCTTAAATATTGTTTTGTGAACTAGTGTGGCCAGGTGAAGGTTTCTACGGGTCTCCATATTCAAGATTTTGAACTTATTTAGGTATGGTGTGATATGAGACCTTTTTGGCACATTATAGCAAAAGCGTATGCACGCGTTTTGCACCCTTTGAATTACTTTTTTAGTTTTCGCATAGATGCGGGGACCATACACAGTATCGCAATAGTTAAAGTTAGATAGTATAAGAGATTCAACCAAGATAAGTCTTACTTTTTCTGAGAGATGTTCACGAAGCGCGTACAGTGATTTTAATCTATAAAAGCAGTTTCTAGTTTTAAGATTGATGTGCTCCATAAATCTCAGCTCCTCGTCCATCAATAAGCCCAAGTTTTTTGTAAGATATGTGGAGGTAACTAATGTGTTATTAATTTGGATTAAAGGTTTATGACTTTTAATAATTTTAATTTGATTTTTGGTACCAATTACTATAAACTTTGATTTTGATGGATTTAGAACTAAATTATTATTATCTGCCCATTCCTTAATTATCTTTAAATCGTCATTTATCATCCTGGTGGATTTTTTGGTATCAGCCGGGTCAAAAGAATAGTAGAGCTGTGTGTCATCAGCATACAAATGAACATTACAGGTTTTTAATAGGCTCGGGAGATCCGCAGTGTAGAGTGCAAACAAAATAGGGCTGATTATAGAGCCTTGAGGCGTGCCACTAGGTATACATCTTATTTGAGACTCCAGCCGCTCTCCGCCATCACCGTCTAGACTTACAAGCTGTTTTCGATTGTTTAAAAATGATGCAAACCACTTTAGAGATAGATCGGTCACTCCGTAATAATGTAACTTAGCTAGCAGTAGAGTACTATTCAAACAATCGAAAGCGCGAGAAAAATCCAACAGTACCAGAATACTGCCCTTACCCTTATCGCTTGCGTCGATTATATCGTCTGTAACTTTGGAAAGTGCAGTAGCCGTACTGAAACCCTTCCGAAACCCAGACTGAACGGGCGGCAGAATGCCCTCCCTCTCCAAGAAACTAGTGAGTTGTATACACACAGCTCTCTCTATAATTTTGGACAAAGCAGGTAATATGCTGATTGGACGTATATCACTATATGAATCAATATTCGAAGATTTTGGGAAAGGGATGACTTTTGCCAGTTTCCATTCGTCAGGAAACTCTTTGTTAATGATTGATAAGTTAATTAATTTAGTGATTACAGGCAAAGTCGAAGGAAGTGTAAGCTTTAACATATTGATTGATATTTTGTCATGGCCAGTTGCATTTGTATGAATCGAATTTACTATTTTTAATATTTCACCTTCAGTACAGGTCCTCAATTCAAATTTACTTGACCCAAATGTATTATAATTAAAAAAATTGAGATTTTTGAAATTGATTGCATTAGTGCATGGTACATTTAAAAAGAAATTATTAATACTGTCTGCATCTCTAAGATGTACAGGGATTTGAGGTTCACTAGTTATAAAAGAAGAAGTACGCTTTAGGTGATCCCACATTTTTGTTGGCCGGGAGCTGTTTTTATTCACATAAAATTCAAAATAGGCTTTTTTTTCTCGCTTTATTGCACCGATTATATAATTTTTCAAGGTTTTATAGTAAACATAATGTGACTCTACCTTTGTTTTCATAGCTCTCTGTAACGCTTTATTTCGCAATGACATCATAAACCTTATATTATCAGTAATCCACGGTTGAGGATTTTGCTTAACTTTAAAAGTGCGCTCTGGAGCAAACCTATCAAATAACTGTATTAAACTACCGTTGAAAGCTAACAAAATGTCATTGAAGTCGCCAATCTTACTTATTTCGTGCCAAAGAGAGTGATTACTTAGCTCAGAAAGATGATTCTCATCTATTTTGGCCAATGAACGACTAGTGATATTTTTTTTACAAATTTTTGGTTTATTCAAGTTAACTTCTGCAATGACTAGAGCATGATCACTCAAAAGGGGGTTATGGTGCACCTGAATTTTATTGACGAGTTGTAGTGAGTCTGTTATAAATAAATCCAATAGTGTCGCGGAATCTTTAGTGATACGAGTAGGTTCCTTGACAAGTTGTTCCAATCCCTGTTGATTCAGAAACGTAAGCAGGTGGGGCGCCTTACCCTTCAAGGGATTTAGTAAATCGATATTAAAATCAGTAAGGACAAATAAATGGTGACAGTATCTAAAAGCACTAATTGACTCACTCAAACATTCTATTGCGTCGGCAACGGACAGCTCGGCGTCGGACCGGTAGGCGGCGCAGACGGCGACGCGCACGCCGGCCGGCAGCGCCACCTCCAGCCACAGCTGCTCGAGCGCGGCGGCGGCGGCGGGGGGGCGGCCGCACGCCGGCCGGCAGCGCCACCTCCAGCCACAGCTGCTCGAGCGCGGCGGCGGCGGCGGGGGGGCGGCCGCACGCCGGCCGGCAGCGCCACCTCCAGCCACAGCTGCTCGAGCGCGGCGGCGGCGGCGGGGGGGCGGCCGCACGCCGGCCGGCAGCGCCACCTCCAGCCACAGCTGCTCGAGCGCGGCGGCGGCGGCGGGGGGGCGGCCGCACGCCGGCCGGCAGCGCCACCTCCAGCCACAGCTGCTCGAGCGCGGCGGCGGCGGCGGGGGGGCGGCCGCACGCCGGCCGGCAGCGCCACCTCCAGCCACAGCTGCTCGAGCGCGGCGGCGGCGGCGGGGGGGCGGCCGCACGCCGGCCGGCAGCGCCACCTCCAGCCACAGCTGCTCGAGCGCGGCGGCGGCGGCGGGGGGGCGGCCGCACGCCGGCCGGCAGCGCCACCTCCAGCCACAGCTGCTCGAGCGCGGCGGCGGCGGCGGGGGGGCGGCCGCACGCCGGCCGGCAGCGCCACCTCCAGCCACAGCTGCTCGAGCGCGGCGGCGGCGGCGGGGGGGCGGCCGCACGCCGGCCGGCAGCGCCACCTCCAGCCACAGCTGCTCGAGCGCGGCGGCGGCGGCGGGGGGGCGGCCGCACGCCGGCCGGCAGCGCCACCTCCAGCCACAGCTGCTCGAGCGCGGCGGCGGCGGCGGGGGGGCGGCCGCACGCCGGCCGGCAGCGCCACCTCCAGCCACAGCTGCTCGAGCGCGGCGGCGGCGGCGGGGGGGCGGCCGCACGCCGGCCGGCAGCGCCACCTCCAGCCACAGCTGCTCGAGCGCGGCGGCGGCGGCGGGGGGGCGGCCGCACGCCGGCCGGCAGCGCCACCTCCAGCCACAGCTGCTCGAGCGCGGCGGCGGCGGCGGGGGGGCGGCCGCACGCCGGCCGGCAGCGCCACCTCCAGCCACAGCTGCTCGAGCGCGGCGGCGGCGGCGGGGGGCGGCCGCACGCCGGCCGGCAGCGCCACCTCCAGCCACAGCTTTTCAACCATGTTTCGTTTAATGCTAGTAGATCAGGCTTAAACTTTTCAATGGTCAACAAAAATTCATCCCTACCTGTATTCAGTGATCTCACATTAATAAGTCCAAATTTTAAACATTTTCTAGTTTTTGGTGTCATATTGAATGAGTAAATTTATCATATCTACATATTTGTAAGTGAATTGTAAGATGGGCCATATATTAATCAATATTAAAATATTAAAACTGTATAAAGTTATAGAAATCGATAAATAAATATTTATGATATAATAAAATATTTTATATGCAGATCTATAATTTATATATAATATAGTGAAATACAGCAAATTCAAGGACAAATTGTCATTTATGTTTACATTTATCATCATGGAATGAATTTTGGAATGGCATAGAAGTAAAAATCTTTGAACAATCAGCTCGAAATAAAAAACTAATTTTAAATTTCTTGAATTAAAACTATTGAGAGCCATTATAATCTGTATACTCAATAACTTAGGTACCAAACGTAACCGAATCTTATAACAAGTATTATCGGTTTCCCTTACATTCGTAATTTTACAAGCCGAGAACAAATAAATAAAAACTAGGTATGACGTGATATATTTAAAATAACTATTATTTTTGTGAAGAACGAAAACAGGCAAGATCTTTTTCGTCTGTTATTTTGTGTACCGGTTTTCCTTCTGCCATCCGCGCTAATATAGAACCATTATTTACCCATACATATCTCCAGCTATTAATTTTAGCTTCTGCTCGGGCCTTGCTGAGCAGCATACGGTTGTAAGGTGTTAATCGTTCGTTGATGTAGATGCGCGAGTCCTGGTGGGGTTGGAGCGCGGCGGCGGGCAGCTGCATGCCGGCGGTGGTGAGGTGGCGGCGCGTGCGCGCGCCCTGCAGCAGCCGCAGCTTGACCGCGCGCCGCGCCAGCCGCACCACGATAGGGCGAGGACGTAGCCGCGCGCCGTCCGAGCTTAACGCACTCAGTTGTCGAGGACCAGCTCTATAAGCTTCGACTATTTCCATCTCGTCGAGTTTTGAGCCTATTTTCTCAGCAACTAAATGACTAAGGTGCATTAAATTTTCTCCACCGGTCTCGGGTATGCCTATTATTTCAATGTCATTTGATAATGAGTCTTGTTCCCTTTCATTTAACTCTTTTTTTAGGCCTGCTACAGTGCATTCTAATATTTTTAGTGCATCACTATTAATTTGTGTTGTTGTTGATAGTGTATCCTGAGCTTCTTCTATGGCATCAATTCTATCTTTACATAACGACATCTCAAGGCGTATCTCTGCTAATTCGCCGCGGAACTTTGTCATTTCGTTCATAGTATCCTTCAGCTGTTCTCGGCAGATACGAATCTCTTCCATAAATTGAAGTATAGTACATTTATCCAAAGTTTCACCTTTATTACTTTCAACTATACTCACTGTGGTTAATAATTAATTTGAGTCTCTTTCTGTGGTGTTATCCCGTCGCGGTAGCTTTACGGAGCAGCATGGGCATATCCAGTCCTTTTGTACGGTATCGCTTGTATCAATAGCAACACAGGTTTTATGGTACTTAATTTTGCACTTGCTACATACAGCGCCACCTGCTGACGAAGTAAATTTACCACAGGCCCCACACTTGTTCATATCGATTTATAATAATATGCTAGTACGACTTAGTTCAGTTTAAAATAGGTAGGTGGCGCTTATTGCAACTTTTTATTATCGATTGAAATAATTTCGGATGTTATTTTATTTTTTTTTATTTTTATTTTATTTTATTGGAAAACTAACAGCTTAATATATAATATGAGTAAATAACAAATATGTAACTAAAGCAAGTAACAAGTTTTCACAAACAGTTTTTAAAAATATTTAAGTAATAAATCAAGATGTGAACGATAACCTAACCTAAACAAAAATCTAACACAGAAAGCAAATCAATCCGAAAACATCAGTTCATGTGCAAACTAAATAAGTTAAGTATTCTTATAAGAACTATTTTAGCCATTGTGTCCCTAGTCCTCGTACTTATCAAACAATTCAGTTGCCAGTGTTCGTTTCAGTGAAACAATGCTATCATAATCATATGATAATTCAATCAGTTTTACATTTAGACAATCCATAAATACACAAAATCTTGCTTCTTATTGAGTAGTCTCAGCGGTGATAAAGCCCCAGATTGGATCAAACCAAGGCATAAACACTCACGGAATCAATTTCGTTTACACTCACTATAATTAAACTTTGCACCTTGAATTCATTTATACGTGTTGAAAACGTATTTTTCACTCAAAATAATTTATCAAAAATCCAATACTGGACAATTTATCCCACAATTCAATTAAAATACGCAAGAGCCAACTTTTTACTTCTTCTTTATAGAACTACCCACATAACTAATTAGTGCCAACGCTGCGTGTTCGAACGCGCGTACCGTACGTCCGTATCTGCAAACAGGCACATCCACCCATAGATTTATTATAACACCTACTAAGAGATATTCAAACATTCAAATTTTCATAAAATTTTCCGTACCGTACGCTCGTATTTTACACGGCGCTTGGCGCATCCCGAACGTCCGTATCGAACGCGCGTATGTATGCGCGGACGTTGCAGTTTTGTCTATATCGAAATCCGAAGCATTCTTTCAGGCTTTCGTATACACCGAGTACATTACAAATATTGAAGGCTATCTTTCGCTTTGGATTTTCAGAAATTGGTTGACGACACGCGGTGGCCGGCTGCCGTCTCCGGCCACCGGCCTTCTACATCACTATACGCGGCTGAACTGGTGAGAATAATTTGTGTAATGATCGGTTTACGTAATCACCAGGTACACATGACCACTCATATGAAACAGCGTTCGACTCAATTTAGACCAGAACAAGATATAATAGCACTTCCCTATGGCTCTTTCAAACAGAAGCACTGTGTGTATATTTCATAACCATTTTCGATTTCACCGGATAGAAAGCTCATCTGTAGTACAGCTGAGTTTTATAAGTCAAGCTTGAGAGGCTTGCACCCGCGCCCGCAGCGAGCTCACTGCCGCTAAGTCACTTTTAATTTCGCACAACGGCCTACTTAGGCAACACAAAAGTAGTTTATTTATTTACAGTTGGTAGCAAGGACAGGAAGCAAATTAAATAAATTAACCCGCATTTATTGACACTAAGTAATATAAAAAGAGTTTGTTTTTTTGTTTAATCGCTCTCGTATCTTGCATCTGAATCCTGAGCATTTCCAAATTAGATCGTGAATATTGTGATGACTGCGTAGATTGTTTATTTTTCAGGGCCTTGCATTTAATTGAAATATGTTGAGGCATTTGCCGCGTGATCCCGTGCCTGGTATACAAGGAAGTCGGCCGGCGCCCGCCCGCGCGCTGCGCCTCACGGAGAGGAAGTGAGCAATTATATATTTATTTTTACACCAAAGCTTCATATAGCAGCGATAAAGTTTAGCATTTCAAAATAATTATGAAAACCTTGTTTATGTTCCATTCTGGTCCATAACATGGTCTGTATTGACTATTTTATTATACTATTTCTTTTTTATATACATCCCCAGACAATCGCACTAACCACATGGCCCCAAACTAAGCATGGCTTGTGTTATAGGATACCATGTAGCGAACTAGGGGGGAACCTAGGATATAAATCATAAATAAATACACACCCAGACACGGAACTTTTTTTTTCTTGTTCCGTGCGGGAATCGAACCCGCAACCACTGGCGTCTGAGGCAGGTTTGCCCGGACAGCCGCAGCGCGCCACCGCCGTAAGAGTGATGTCGCTTTGTCCATCGCTAGTGACCCGCGCCGCCACAAGGCACTACTGGGGGGGACAGCAATGCAGGTTGCATGAGTTTTATTTAAGAGTTCAGATTCCTTTGATGTTTAATATTTTTCTTATATTGCGCCCTTATATGCTTATGGGATTGTAAAGAAAGCTCGTAGTGCAAGCTTTCTGCACAATTATTCTGAAAATGCAGTGTTGGTTCCCACGAAAACTTTGTATCTTAATATTAATTCCAGACACTCCATATGAAAACCTCGTGAAGATAACTGGAGGCTTTCTTCATTACAGGATTGGGAGAAGCGTTGCTAACGTATAAGACGAGCACTACAATGTAAGACAGGAAATTGGGCGTATCTTGTCAGAACATGAGCGCTGCAGCCGCCGCCCCCACACTGCCGCGGCAAGCGCCGGCTGCCGCCCCCACACTGCCGCGGCAAGCGCCGGCTGCCGCCCCCACACTGCCGCGGCAAGCGCCGGCTGCCGCCCCCACACTGCCGCGGCAAGCGCCGGCTGCCGTGTGCTTGTCATTCGTGCAAGCTAACCTCGCACTGTTGCTGTGCCAGTTCGTGCTGCAGTATGATAACTAATTAAGGAACAGATGAACATCCATGCCCACATACGGTAGTAGTTAAGTTATACTAGTAATGTAATAATTTCTTTATTTTAATGTTACTTTTTATATAAATTTACTTTTTGACTTTAAGATATTTATTTAATTATCTAACTGATGACTATAAGCCAATTTTGTACGTAAAATATTCATAATATATGGTACTTCTAAAGACTACAAATAAATAGATTTTTAAATACCGATTTTATTTTATTTATTCCAACGGATATACGTTTCTGGTACTACAGTGGTCCATAGATACCAAGTCTACCTATTCACAAGTAGGTATTATACCATACTTACTCCTAGTCGGTTAGTTTGCGTAAGTATATGTTAGTGCTAACAATTTAAAAACTCATTGTTTTATTCACTTTAGGAATAAACTTTAATATTATACTACTAAACATAGAAAACGAAATGGACTTATATTATGCAATACTATGGTCACCCTACAAATTTAGTGTCCATTTCGACCAGTCGGCCTAGTCTTAACATTCAATGAAAATTTGCCTGGAGTTGTTTGTTACTTACTATACACAGCTCCTTTCCCGATTTTGTTGAATTATGAAGTAAAACACGAAAAACAAGTGGCCAGCCAGCCGGACGTTTCTGGCTGAGCCACTTTGTTTTTTCCTTCTATCTTAGTAAATAACGCAATTAGAACTGAGTTTTAAATCTAAAGGGAATGTGCCGCGATATCTGACCGACCTCATATAGTTTAAATCATTCCTGACGCATGTGTTATTATGAATAAGATTTTGATAACATATGTCTGGCTGGCTGAGCCACCGATGCCAGCGCTTGCAGACAGTCTAGGATGATGGATTCTTATCTTTAGGAATGTGCCGGTGATGTCAAATCGTCGTATGTGACAGCTCTAAATACTGCCAAAAACAAAAATATAAGCGATTGTTTATTATTTCATACTAAGTCAATTAGGGTGACCATATTTTACTCCAGTTTATTGTCTTATAATATGCTACCACCAAATAGGTGAAACATGAAAAACAAATTGATCATAACGTTGATCTCAGTTAGTGGGTTGATAAAAAGTATCATTCTAAGTATCTTTTCTGTTTGTATCAATTAAGAAAATCAGTCTGGGATTAATGTAACATATCGAAAAAACTACTAAGTAATCTTGTGTAATAAGATTAAATAAACAGTCTTTATTCAGCATTCGTTCGTTTAACTTAAGTCTCCAAATACCCAACCTTTACATGGCGACCCTGCCTAAAGGTATCGCGTTGCGAGAGTTCATCGCACGGCGGTGCTGTACCGTATAAGGACACGTTTTAATAAACATTTTAGATGAACTAATGATTTATCAATTAGTCATGGATAGATTCGTGCAATTTTTTTGTGAAGATACACGTTTAGCGAAGAAAAATTTTTCAAAATGGGAAAAGGACAGTCAAAAGATGCTATTATAATTGCCCAAAACGCGGCTGGGGGCTCAAATGATGCCCAACTGGAACAACTAAAGGAGCACCTGTCCACTACAAATATTTTGATGATCGTCATTGTGCTAGGTGTAGCACTTGTTGTTCTGTTCCTGATATTTAGAATTTATAGAAAATGTCATTTGAGGTGGATTCGAGAAGAGTTCGTGCGGAATGCTATTGGAGCATCCCTTTCTCGGCGACGTCAGATCTCTCCTGGTAACTCCCGTTTCGAAGAATGCAAAGTGTAAGTGCTAAGTGTTGCGCGGCAGTGTATCGAACAATCAGTGTTTATATTTTAATTATGGTGCAATAACATAAGTGCAATATCCAAATACTGTACTATATTAGACTATGATATATAAGAGTAAGTAATTAAACATGCATACATTTTGTGGTTAGTCATAGGTTATCTTTTTTTTTATGTTGTCATACAATACTTTACATATAAAAACCGACTTTGTTGACCTAATTACTTTATGGCAAAGTTTTTAAAACAATTATATAATGATTTATTAGAAATAAGAGTATATTTAATTAAATTAGGACCATCTAGGAGACAAGGTAGTATATTACAGAAAAAGTTAAGCGAAACGAAAATTATAGTTGAGCAATACAATAATTATTTGAAAAATATTAGTAAAGTTGAGAGAATATTAGAGGACAAAATATTAATCGATAAATACTGTGAAGATTTTATGCAATTATATTCTGAGGTGTGTCAGTTGTGTCAACAAAGTGAGGGTTGCAATAGTTCTTTTACAATGGAGAAATTTGATTTGAAAGTTGCTCTAAGTTTATTACCAAGTATGACAAACGAAATCTCTGTGACTAGGCAATTAATAGATGGAATCGATTATTATTCCTCTGTTATTGATTCCGAATCGCAAAATAAATTAATTAATTTTGTTTTCAAAAACAGGCTTTCTCAAGGGGGAAAACTAAAATTGAAAACTAATTATGAAAAAGTTTCAGACCTTTTAAGTGACATGAAACGTATTTTACTGCCACAAAAATCGGCAAGTAGCTTACAAAAACAATTAAATAACATCCGACAAGACGATATGTCAATTGACGATTTTGGTAAAAAACTTTCAGAGTTGTTCGTAGACCTTACGATTTCGCAATCTGAAGAGAATCCTGAGGATTATAACACTTTGAGGAGAGTCAACGAAAAACAAGCAATTAGACAATTTAGTGACGGTTTGCGTAATCGGAGGGTCAGCACAATTATTTCAGCACAAAGGTTTGAATCATTGAAGGATGCCATTCAAGCTGCCCTTGACCAAGACGTGTCATCATCGAACGTATCACCAGAGGTTATGCCCATCAGGTACAATTCTAATTTTTCTAATAATTTTAGGCAGCCGTATAGCAATAGGGGTCATCGAAACTTTCATAATAGTGGAAGTCAGCGAGGCGGAGGCCGTGGCTCCTATCGCGGGGTGCAGCCTTCTTGGGGCGCTAGGCAGTGGACTCGTCAAGCTCCGGCGCAATATTCGCAGCACCGAGCTCGAGGTCACTATGTCCATAGAGGTAAGTCTTTTAATAAAAATAATTTTAGGGGTAACAGACAAACTCGAGGCCACATTCGTGTAGCAAATAATGATTCACTGGCCTCTCAGTCAAATACACAAAATTTATCTCATGAGCAAGAAAATCAGTTTTTTCGTGACTAACAATTATAGCATTTTTGCGTATGATAATAGTCTTTACGTAGAATTATATTTGATGAACAGTCATTCCTTTTGTTTTCTTGTCGACACAGGCGCCTCTATATCGGCTATAAAATATAAGTATGTTATGGATTTAGGTATTAATATTCACAGAAATAATGTTATCATAAATGGGATAGGTGGAAAAGTTCAGGCAATCGGACACGCATATTTACAGTTATCGATAAACGGACGATGTTTCGATCATAAGTTTTATGTATTCGATTCCTTGCCATGTAAGGCGCATGGAATTTTAGGTCAAGACTTTTTAGGAAAACATAGATCGGTTATCGATCTCGAAAAGAATACTTTATCTTTGCGTCATGATAATTTAGAAATAGTTTTAAAGTTACATAAATCGGATTTTTTTTTAATGACGTTACCAGCTAGATCGGAATCAATCCATTATATCAATACTAACTTAACTAAAGAAAGTGTCATTTATACGAAAGAAATTTGCGAAGAAGTTTTTGTGGCTAGTTCATTAGTAGTTCCTCGCGGCGGTAGAATCCCAGTACGAATTTTAAATACCACAACAAAAGATGTAACTTTATCTGAAATTAATCTTGATATACATAGCTCTGAAGATTATTCCATTTGTGTTTTTAGTAGAAACGTGAAAAGTGCATCTAGAGTAAAGCAATTATTTTCTCAATTAAATTTAAGTCATTTGAATTCCGAGGAAAAGATTAATATTGAACGTTTGTGTGCAAAATATTCTGATATTTTTTATGTATAAGGGGATAAATTATCCACAACAGATATTTACAACCATAAAATTGAATTAAAAGCAAATACTCAACCGATTTATTCTAAACCATACAGGCTACCACATTCTTTGAAAACTGAAGTTCAAAATCAAATAGACAATTTATTATCTGAAGAGATTATAGAACCATGTCAAAGTGAATGGTCTAGTCCCATCTTACTAGTGCCAAAGAAGCAAGATAGTAATGGTAATAAAAAATGGCGGTTGGTAATCGATTATCGAAAATTAAATAACGTAATACATGACGATAAATTTCCACTTCCGAATATCACGGAAATATTAGATTCTTTGTCTGGCTGTATGTACTTCTCACATTTAGACTTACATCAAGGATTTTATAATGTAAATTTAGATCCGAACAGTCGTAAGTACACGGCATTTTGTTCCGGTCAGTACCAAATGACAAGAATGCCTATGGGACTTAAAACAAGCCCAAGTTCTTTTTCCCGCATGATGACCATGGCGATGACTGGCTTAAATTATGAGAAATGCTTAATTTATCAAGACGATTTAGTGTGTTTCGGTAGAAACCTAAATGATCATATTAAAAATCTCCAAGATATCTTTGAGAGATTACGAAAAGTAAACTTAAAACTTAACCCACAAAAATGCAATTTTTTACAAAAGGAACTTCTTTATTTAGGTCATATCATATCATCGGATGGTATTATACCTGACCCTGATAAAATACAGGTTGTTAAAAATTATCCGATTCCTACGAATTGTGAGGAAGTTAAACGTTTTGTAGCCTTTGTGAACTATTATAGGAAATTTATTAAAAATTTTGCAACAAAAGCATTTCCACTTAATAATTTATCAAAGAAAAATGTAAAATTTAGTTGGGACAACGACTGTCAAAATTCATTTGATTTGTTGAAACAAAATATTATTTCACACCCTGTATTACAATATCCTGACTTTTCAGAAAATAATCAGTTTATTTTACAAACCGACGCGTCTGGCTATGGTATAGGAGCCGTATTATGTAATGGCGATGGCAGACCAGTAGCATACGCAAGTCGTAGCTTAAACAAGGCGGAAAAGAGATATCCGACAATTGAAAAAGAATTGCTTGCGATTATCTGGGCGGTTAAACATTTTCGACCTTATTTATACGCGCGCAAGTTTAAAATCCAAACTGACCATAAGCCACTTATATTTTTATTCGGCATGAAAGACCCGTCGAGTAGGTTGTTAAAATTTAGGTTAATTATTGAGGAATATGATTTTATTTTAGAATATATTAAAGGCAAAGAAAATTCAGCGGCAGACGCCCTTTCACGCATAGTTATTAGCTCGGACGAGTTGAAGGAGATGAGTGAATGTAACGTCACTGTTATGACGCGACAGCAAAAAAGAGATATGGAGAGTACGGCGGAGCAAGCTCGGGATGCTATTGTTTCTAACAACGATTGGCTTGATCACCCAAAAGTTGTAGAAATACATAGTAAACCGAAGTTTTTCACGGAATTACGATTTATTAGCGCTTCTGAATTAAATCGATATCGTAACATGAATGAGATACAGTACGAAAATAGGTGTTTATGTTTTGTACCTAAGATTAATACAATATTTATTAACCCAGCTTCTCGATCGCAACTATCGCCAGGCGAATTTGCGAGAGAACTGAGCAATTTATGTAGTTGTATTGAAGTTAATGAAATATATTTTATTAAGAATAAAAATAATAATGTTTTTATAGAAAAATTAATACGTGATGTTCAATGTAATAAAAAATGGTCCGGACCACGACTATGTATTTTAAAAGATGTAATAAGAATATGTGATAGAGACGAACAAAAAGTTATATTAAATGACTTTCATTTATTGCCTACGAGTGGCCACGCGGGCATTAGACGAATGATAAATAATATCAAGAAATACTATTTTTGGACAGGTTTAGAGGTCGACGTTAATAATTTTGTTAAGAAATGCGACAAATGTCAAAAACAAAAGCATTCTTCGCATTACACAAAACAACCAATGAGTGTCACTACGACAGCCAACACGGCATTTGAGAAAATATTTTTAGACATTGTAGGTCCCTTAGATAAAGATATCAATAAATATACGTATATTTTAACATTACAGTGTGAATTAAGTAAATACATAGAAGCTTACCCATTATGTACTAAAAGCTCAAGTGAGGTAGCTCGAAGCTTTGTCAATAATTTTCTACTTAGGTATGGAATTCCGAAAGAAATAGCCACCGACAGGGGTACCGAGTTTCTCTCAGCGACCATGAAAGAGGTATGTAAACTTTTAAATATAACTCAGTTACAGTCAACAGCATACCACCACCAGAGCATTGGCGCATTGGAGAACTCACACAAACATCTAGGTAATTATTTACGCATACAAACTGATAACCACCCTGAAAGTTGGAGTACCTGGCTACCGTATTGGTGTTTTTCCTATAACACATCGGTGCACACTGAAACCAAGTTTACTCCATTTGAGTTAGTTTTTGGGAAAAAATGTAGCTTACCATCAAATTTAAGTTCAGGACATATAGATCCTCTATATAATTTTGATAATTATCCTTTAGAGTTAAAGTACAGATTACAAATGTCACAGAAAGAAGCTAGAGATAATATAATAACGAGTAAATTAAATAGAAAGATTAAATATGACCGTAACATGAACCCAGTGTCATATAAACCTAATGATTTTATTTTATTGAAAAATGAAGGAGGCAACAAGCTTCAAAGCATATTTTCAGGTCCTTACAAAGTAGTTAAAGATTGCTCACCTAATGTAGAAATAATTAAGGACAATAAACCATATTTAGTGCATAAAAATAGAACTAAGTTATATAATAATCCTACATGTACTTAGAAATTAAAGTATAAATACTGATAATGTTCTTTGTTTATATATTTAATGTATTCTGTAGATTTAAAGTTGCTTGAATGTTATCAAATTACTGTATTTAATGTTTAATGCAGTTTAGTTGTGTCTAAACGTGCAAAATATATACCTACGTTATAAATAAGATTCTCTAATAATGTTATATACTTAAAATAATTATTAATATTTGTACTCAAACAAAAAATAAAAAACTTGTATTTTTTTTTTTTAATATAGATGGGTGATGTGATGTATTGAGTGATGTACCTATATAATCTTGTGTAATAAGATTAAATAAACAGTCTTTATTCAGCATTCGTTCGTTTAACTTAAGTCTCCAAATACCCAACCTTTACAATATCCTTAATCGTAGGTACATACCTACAGACCGTTCACTATAAGATGTCCCCTGATGTTGGCAGCATTGTGGCAGCTATCAATAATATGTGTCCATTTTAACCCCGTAATCTAACTTTGTTTATACCTACCACGAATAAATATATGTTTAATTTTCTGATTTGTAAATAATAAACAACTATAAGACTAGGAAGGTTTTGAATGACGACACAATTTATATTATACGAGGGCGAATCAAAAAATTCTTAGAATGAATACAAAAAAAAAAATTAAACAAGAATATTTTATTTTTCTACGTAATCTCCTTCTAATCTAATACACTTAGAATACCGCATCTCCAACTTTCTTACTCCTTCCGCAAAAAAATCACTTTCTCGACTATTAAAAAACTCCTCTGCGGCAGTCATAACCGCGTCATCATCGTCAAATTTAGTTCCACGAATATGCTCCTTTAATTTTGGAAATAAGTGAAAATCACTCGGGGCTAAGTCAGGAGAATATGGTGCGTGATCAAGGACTTCGAAGCCAGAACCACGGTGTTTTCACAAAATTTCGTTAGTATCACTAAGATATAGATGGCGCTGTTTATAATTTATAAAATTAGAAAAATGCCATAGACAATGCCTCTTTCATCCTACTTTTCATTCTTCGGTTCATTCAATCAATCACCTAACCGTCTCATTAAATCTATCTTTCATTCGTTACCTGTGTTTGTTACTGCGCACCCGTTTTCGAATGTTGTTTTTATCGCTTTTTTCTTGGATTCCTTTTACCCACAACCCGGCCACCATTTGGACTCTGACGATCGGATTGGAATTTTGATCGTGATAACGATTTTCTGATATATACATATTTCATAAAATCATGATAATATACATATTTGAGGAGTCTTAAACATTCTTAAAGAAAAATACAGGGAAAATTCCCGAATGGTTCTAGTAAAAGTTTCAATCACTAAGTTCTAGATGGCGCTAGAGCTCCGTTTTAGCTGATATCTCTATCTCAACCACTGACCTCTATATTTACCACTGGACTGGCTGTTCCGTAAGTTTGACAGCTATTTTTTTGTGCCTATTTGAAGCGCCACTAGCGAGTAGCGAGTGTCCGCAGAACAAATTTTGACGTATATTGCAAGTGGCCGCCAGAGAAGTGCTTGCTTATTGTTAAGTGATTTTATATTTTTTAAATATTAATTCGAATTTTATGTTGTTATTGTTATAAGCATTATATAAAAGTTATCAAGAATGAGGACATGTGTATATTGTAAGCGACTAGTTTTAGTACCACGGACACTCGCTACGTCCGACAGCGCCAAAATGGCGATTATCAAACGGGCACAAAAGCACTTTGACAGCCGCCAGTCCAGTGGTAAATATAGAGGTCAGTGATCTCAACCTATAAAAGTTACTTTATGGCCAGCACTGCAGATCATAGATGAATATAAGTACTAAAGTATAGATGACTGTCTCGCAGTTTTTGCACTTTAGCGCCACACAGTATCCACTCTAGGAACCTTTTTGACCAAAACAACCCTAGAATGCAGCCCGGCCGTACCGCCACTTTCAAATTTTCAGAAATTCGTAGTACCAGTTATTACTATCGTGCAAACTGTGCAATACTAATATGTTGATAAAAACTGCACAAACTTTCAACCCTACATGCTATGCGAGTTGGGGGTAATTTTTTCTTAATTATTTGTGTTTGATATAATATTTATAGGCCATAGATTTGTTCGGGTCGTTTTCGTCAAACTCAATGCTTTTGCCACACAAATTGTTCACCTCCTTGCACCAGTCATTCAAAATCAATGCAATTCCTTTTCTTAACTCACTATCTCACTAGAAAGTCAGCATCCTTTGCAAAAATATCACTTCACAAAAGTCTTTGATTTGAGATCGTAAAAACGCGAGGAGTGAACACTCTACTCAACGTACTTTGTAGAAAACACTAACAAAAGAATTCAGCGACAAAAATACACAGAAAAATAAGCAAATGCAACGAGTGCATTAATTTGATTGGTTGAATACTATACTATAAATACGCTGCCTGGTAATATAGATATATCGATATCGAACGCAGAAAAAAATACAAAAAGTTCCAGTAGTGCCCGGCGCGTAGCGCTAGTAGTAATAGAATTTTGGTATTCGTATGGAAGACAAACTAGCATGCTGCAGATTGCGGTGAGCGCAACTTCCGAACGATGAGGTGGAGCGTTATCCTGGAGAAACAACACGCCCAATGACAATTTCCCACGACGTTTTCCTTTAATCGCTTTACGTAATTTCGGGATTAAGTTTGCATAATAGGATCCAGTTATCGTTTGCCCTTTTGGCAAGTAATCAATAAAAAGGATTAATTCACTATCCCAGATAACAAAAACAGCTTGACAAGCAATAGTGCCAACATAACGGCAGGGGAATTCTTACGATGAACGGACAATATACAAACTCTTAACTTTAGACATTTCAAGTCACTCATGCAGGGGCTAGCATGCAACCATCGATAAATAGTCGAATCGACAAGATAAATATTTTTGTTATTTTATCCTATTATGTAAGCTATAGTTCGGCCGTTCAGAGAATGCGTTCCTGACACCTATCAGTTAGTCACGACTAGTGATGGGCACAACATAACACTGAGTTCGTTACCGTTCCTGCAAAATGAAACGCCGCGTTATTTTTAAGATTATTTTCGTTTTAAATTGGCGAAATCAATTAAATTTATATTTTAGTAACTTAAGTGGAAACCAAAAAAAGGTAATATAAATATAATAAAACTGTTTTATTTATTTTTTGTTACAAAGTTACAATCTGTATTTCTATGCAATAAAGTACATTTAATTGAATGTGCGTACAGAATATTAACCAGACTCCGATTCGCTTAAGGAGGTAGTGTCTTCATCATCATCTTCGCCTACATGTATAATTATTTTATTATCAATAACAGAATCAATCCTGATATCTCGGTCAAAATGTTCCATAATCAGGTTTTTAGTCTTTCAACAACCTTTGCCCAGTCATCTCTAGTGACTTCCCCGCAGGCTTCTTTTAATAGGGTCATCATCTTTTTCGTGCTGAATGGCGGGGAAGTATTAGTGGCGGGCGGCGTAACCTTTTATTTGAGCCCAGATTAGCTCCATCGCGTTATATTGACAATGATACGATGGAATTCTTAGAACGCGATGACCGTACTCCAGAGCCAGTTCATCGATTTCATATCGCACATTTGCCACTTTATTTTCTTTAACTAATTTAATTAGCTCTGCTTTTAGCATCTGCATATTTGCGTCAATGCCTTTTGCTTGTAACCAACTTTTTTTGCGCATTCGGTTTGGTCATAGTTCTATTTTTTAATTTAATAAAAGTTATCTTATAGTCCATTATTTTCAAATTCTTAAAAAGAAAAACAAAACGTATTATTTCATAAATTATACTCATATATTTCATAGTTTAAGAACAGATTACGATACTGTTATAGCCTGTTATTGTTAGCACAGCACTACAAATATAAAGCTTTGACATAACCTTGTAATGGCGCAGTATAGATTTTGAAAAATATTGTATACCAAGTTATTTGACACTCAGTTTGGCACAAAATTATAAAATTCATTGATTATTGATATAATAATGTTGTTTTAATGCTTATCAATTGTTAAAACGGTAAACAACCAGCAAAAATATTTTTGATGATCGTAACTGCAACGCCATTACAAAGTTACGTCGTCAGTTCAATCGCGATGTGTCAGGAACGCATTCTCTGAACGGCCGAACTATAATATGCACATCATCTATACATATAATACAGCGAGGTGTTAGAGATCTATGATATAATAAAATGGTAGGAAAGTCAAAACTGTACATTGAATATTTTTTTAAAAGAATACTTGGGGTATGATCTACAATCGAAACAGAAACAAAAAATATAGTTTTTAGAATTTTTGTCTGTTTGTCTTTCCGGGATAAACTCAAAAAGTACTGCATGGATTTACTTCAAATTTGGCATGAAGATAGTTAAGAAGTCGGGTCAACATATAGGCTACATATTATCACGCTAGCAGTGTTATAATCGTAGGTGCGTTTGGTGCTGCATAGCGTTCACGCAGACGACGTCGCGGGCAATAGATAAAATTACTCGATTTGATACCATGATTAAGACCACAGAACCAAATATGTAAATCTTGATATTTGGCTCAAACTAATACTTTTTTTCAGGCGCTTTTGTGGTGAAAATATATCTAACGATTTATAATAAAATAATAGATTTAAAAGTATATTAATGATACAAAAGTAGTCGTATTATTTCGCACAAAAATTTGGTTTTTCCATTATTTTAATAGTGGTATCGCCATTTTGACGTCATAATGGCGGGACCACTTTCTTTGTGGATTTTTTTGATACTATATGAGTGTAGAATTTTTTTATGAAAGTATACATTGGTAGAATAGTTGGATTAAATACTAAACACATAATTAACGGAAAACCTGACGTGATCCCGCCAGCTTGACGTTCACGATTTATCGTTGTAGACGTTAGCATGCTGAAAACCCTGATAACCTAAGGGCCGTATTTTAAAACGATACTTAAAACTAAAACTAGTTTTAAACAAAGTTTAAATCGTTGAGCTTATTATCAAACGTAACTTAAAACTGCGAAAACCAAACGAATATCAGTAGAACAAATATTAGTTTAATGACAGTTTAGCTTTATTTTAAAACTTAACTTAAAACTCTATTTGCGTTTGCTTATTATTGAAAGAATATTAACTGCCAAACTATACTTAATCATAATTTTGAACACAGTTTTATTCGCGTTTTGGTAGGTTTGGTCATACCCACACTTAAGTAGCGAAATTTACATATTTTTTGGCTCCTTGTAATATAATAATATTCTATTCTGTGAATTGAATTTAAGCGATTGCTCCGCTCACTATTTAGACTAGATAAAAAACACACAAGTTGCAAAAAAGTTAAAAGAAATGGACCCCCCTTTGAATCTGTTTTTTTATTTTCTACCACATTTTTAAACTTCTTTAATATTTCTTTCAGAAGATTGCGCTCTTGCATCGTAAAATTATTTTTACGAGGCATTTTGCTTTTTCTAGCTTAATTACTTAATTGTATTATAGTAAGTAAGTAAGTATTAACATACGAAAGGCAAGGCCGAACGAAAAAAATTCGAATATAACCCAATCAAACAATTAATAAAAAACGACAACGAACAAAGGTTCACGTCACGTCCGTCCGTAACGTCAAACTATTTAAACGTTCCGTTCGCGGTAACATGCATGACTCTAATAGTTTTTATTAATTCTTATTTTAGGTAAGTAAGGTAACTTCAAGCCATTTGATAGAGTTTTAATATATTTGCTTTGAAATTCTTACAAAATACTTAACAGTTAATACTCTTCTTAGGTGAAAAAACGATTTCAAATCTAGCATACAAAAAGAAAGTATGCGTAAAACGAATCCGATTATAATTTTTATTAAATTGTAAACGAGAACAAATATTATCCATAGTAAAAACTGTTATAAGCCAAGTACGGATAAATAAGTAAGATTTAGTTAAACAGAACTTAATATTCATTCAGTAATGCGACACGTACTTAAAACCGGAATCGTTATTTAAACTCGCATCATCTAATAACATATTAAACTGCTTTTAAGTTTAATATTTTATTAGATGATGAGAGCTCCACTTAATGAGAGCAACGTAATGATCAAGTTGTTTGTCATGTTTGACTTTGGTGGTATTATAAGGATGACAATGTATTGGAGTAAAATATGGTCACCCTAATTGACTTTGTATGAAAGAATAAACAATCGCTTGTATTTTTTGTTTGACAGTATTTAGAGCTGTCACATGCGACGATTTGTTGTCTTCGTCGCTGGCACATTCTTTTTGATAAGTAACCAGCGTCCTAGACCGTCTGCAAGCGCTGAAATGGGTGGCTAATGGCGGGTTTCAATATTATGAAAACTGTTCGTTTTGCCTACGAACAATAGAAATCACTACCAAAATGCCTTTCTATATTCAAAATCTTGACATCTAAACCACTGCTTACGAACTGGGGGCCGAGTCTGTAACTTTGACGCACCATTGGTTTTACGCACCGATGGTAGACCATCCACTATACATCTACTATTTATTCTACTATACTATTTCGTTGGCAGTCTGTAACGCAACCGATGGTAAACCAGTGGTTCGAAGAACCAATGGGGCTTCGAGCCATTGGTATTGTGGGTTCATTCAGTGGCTCATTACTTCATTCGCCTGTCTTTTTAAGAACTCGTCAATCATTCATAAATATTGACACAAAATGTATTTGTTAATTATTTAAATCTTGCTAAAGTACTGTAAAGCAATATATTTTTAATGCTTAACCATTAAAACAATGATAATTTATTTTTTACCGATAATTTTACGTGTATGTCTACTTACTAAAAGTTTGAAAAATAACATGTCAAGTACACTTCAGTCAGATTGACAAAGACTGACTGCTTACTTTAAAAATTCCCTCCACTTTCAGTTGTTGTGATAATTTCAAGTTTTTAACTATGATTTTGGCGCAACAAATCGACGTCCTCATGGACTTCCTAGAGCAGCATACAGAGCTGGCACTAGGGCACGTGAACTGTAAGTGAAACTAAGGCGTGAAACTAAGAGCCGCTGAGCGGAGGCACGAAGCCTTAGCACTAGGCTGTGGCAGCAATGTGCAAACCTATTAAACTCCGTATCCAGCGACGGTGCACAGAAATCTTGGTCGATGTGGAGAACTGTAAGTTTTGAACATTGCCTGACGGCGTCTTCGCATCTCGGCCTGCCGTCTTCGGCTAGCATCAACTGCGTAGGCCAGCTCGAAAATTGCCCGACCAAGAGAATTCATCTTCACCTTATAAATTAAAACAAAACACTACCTCATCTTCAAAAACACTTAACACTCAATTAACCATTAAACAAATAAAAAGTCACGCACCAACAAATCTTATCTATAAACTTATTTTTTTCTGTTAAAAATAATAAAACTTTTCACAATGGTTGCTAAAACAATCGTCCCAAGATCAACTGTTGCAAAACGAACCGATGGTTCCTATCACGTGACCAAACATGTGTCAGAAATCCTTACAGACTACCAATATTTAGCACCGAACCGATGATGGC
This sequence comes from Stenoptilia bipunctidactyla, assembly GCA_944452665.1. Lineage (NCBI taxonomy): Eukaryota > Metazoa > Arthropoda > Insecta > Lepidoptera > Pterophoridae > Stenoptilia > Stenoptilia bipunctidactyla. The sequence goes on along the minus strand of OX101740.1, from coordinate 18,372 downwards.
ACGCCGATTGTTCGCGCTTACAGACTACGCAATTTAGGCAAAAGACCAGTGGTCACCAGTGCAGTGGTGCGTATGACGTACGTATGTGCGTTACAGACTGCCAAAATCGAACCATCATCGGTTCGGCGATTGGCCATTTTCGAACCGATGGCTTGTTTTAAAAGTAACAGACTTGGGGCCCTGTTTGACTGTAATGGCTTGCTAGGTTACATTTGACCATTTACAAAATAAGTCATTATATCTAGCCAACGACGACGTAACAAGTTATTAATTTAAACCAATGAGTTAAAGGTAGCATGGCAGTCTGCTGCGGCCAATAAGAGTTATGTTTTCATTACGTATGACCAATTAAAGAATAGGTCATTTTATTTAGCCAACGACGTACAAATTTATTCATTTAGCGAAATATCCTATCAAATATCTGTCAACATATCAGTAATCCAGTTTTCTCTTTCTAACATATCTATAACTGTTTCTGAAAAAAAGTACGAATGACATAATTTTTCTTTTAAATATTTACTTTGACCAATGGCAAAATTAGTCGAAGGATTGGCGTTTCGTTTTACGTAAGCAGTTAAACGCAATTATAAATAAAAAGCTCTAAAAACATACTATAATATATTTATCGAATACTAAAACATAGCAAACATAAATTGAAAAAGTTTATATATTTCTTTAGTTCAAATATCATACAAATAATTTGCGTATGCGTGATATTCTATAAATCATATATCACCTATTTTCTTGGAAGAACGTCACGCAAGGAGGGCCCATGCCAAATTTGAGAACTTACAGCCCGTAGCTAATACCTAGATATTGTGAAACGCTACTTTTTTCCTACCATTTTTGTACCTGTACCGGTTACGCATAGCAGTCAGTTGAATATTGAAACCCGCCATAAGTCAGCCGGACATTTGTCTTATGTCATCAAAATCTTTTTCGAAATAACTATTTAACACAGGCTTTAGGAATGTTTTTAACTATATGAGGTCTGTTCTGTCTATGGGGAACTGTGTAAAACTAAGTCCTAGTCCTAATTGCGATATTTACTGAGATATTAGGGAAAATCAAAGTGGCTTAGCCAGAAACGTCCGGCTAGCTGGCCACTTATTTTTCGTGTTTATTCGGAAATTATGGCGTTTTAGTTGATAAAACCACTTGAGTTGCTGTCACATACCTATTGACGTGCATGTAAGAACGAAAGCCAGTAATAAACCAGCTGTCAATCTATATTCGGTTGTCCCATTTCGATCTCTGAAAAGGAACTAATGGAAATGTAACAACAGCATATAGATACTTAATTATGTAATAGTTTAGAAGACGAAATAATAAACATAGTGGCGTCTTTGTCTAACACATGCAATGAAAACAAGCCAGCTCTATACGCAACAGTTTTGCTTTAATGACAGCATTTTTTGTGACGTCACGCGTGTGCCGTATGCCGCCATTTTGTGACGCTGTTTGTTTACTTACGGAAGGTGTCAACAAGCTTACTTCGCTGTTAAAAAACATGGTTTTTAAAGGTATTTCTAAGAGTTTGCTGAAACAAACTGAAAAAACAATAGTGCATAATGCCTAATAAGTGTAGCATAATAAATTGTGGTGCAACCAATGGTATTATAAACTATAGATATGTTACGTTCATAGTAATTTGCGTTCTAAACTGTTCCGAGCAATCAAAAACTGCATGCATTGACAAGTTTCACTGATAAGTATAACAAAAGATAAGAAAAAGCACGCAAATGAAAGAGATAGCTATAGTTTTAATGATTGCACTTCAATGTTTTCTTGTGTCATAGATTAATATTTACAGTCGTAGAGTGGACACTTGGTTGAAAGTAATTACATAGGTAAGAAATAATAAAAAATAATATTTATTGAAAATTTTAATATTGAAATAATAATTAAAAATAGAAATACAATGAATATTATATACTTTCAAAAAGATTTGATTTCTTTCTTTTTTGTCTTTTTGAAAGTTTTTGTATTTCGGGGTTATTTTTATGTGCGGAATGGAGACGAATATTTGTGTATTTATCAATTATGACTTTAATCAGATGTACTCGATGATTGAAAATGGGGATCAAAACAAAGTAAAAATAAAGAACAACTGAACTTTAATTGTAGGCATTTTATTCACTATCAATATTCGTTTTGCACTAATTAATCTATGTCCGCAGAGCACGCATCTATCGCTCTCGCGTTGTTCTCGCGTCAAAACTAGATCGCTATCTCTTTCTTCACCTGCATCAGTTATTACATTGTTTGAAAAAATAATTTACAAATACTAAAAAATCTAAGTACTTTTACATACTAACATGTGGTATGAGATACATTTTGTTTACTTTAGAGTTATAATTGGTACACTTCCGAAACGCACACGACGGCATTTTATATTTATTTTGGTAAGGACACAGGAACCTAAAGTGCGTCACGCTTGTGATTGCGCTCGACCACGGTGTTTTCACTAAATTTCGTTAGTATCACTAAGATATAGATGGCGCTGTTTATAATTTATAAAATTTGAAAAATGCCATAGACAATGTCTCTTTCATCCTACTTTTCATTCTTCGGTTCATTCAATCAATCACCTAACCGACTCATTAAATCTATCTTTCATTCGTTACCTGTGTTCGTTACTGCGCAGCCGAATGTTGTTTTTATCGCTTTTTTCTTGGATTCCTTTTACCCACAACCCGGCCAGCATTTGGACTCTGACGCTTCCTTTTTTTAATTCTGATCCGGCAATTCTACTGGATTTCGGAAACAACGCTGCAATTCGACCTTTGCATGTTTTTTGGAATTTTGATCGTGATAACGATTTTCTGATGTATACATATTTCAAATAATCATGATAATATACATATTTAAGGAGTCTTAAATATTCTTAAAGAAAAATACAGGGAAAGTTCCGAATGGTTCTAGCAAAAGTTTCAGTCACTAAGTTCTAGATGGCGCTAGAGCTCCGTTTTAGCTGATATCTCTATTTCAACCTATAAAAGTTACTTTATGCGCTCGACGCAGACTAATTACAAGACCTACCATTTGGCTCGTTTTTGAGTCTTCATAACGCGCGTGCTTATAACATATCTGCTTTTGTTTTATATAATATCGAAGAACCAATGGGGCTTCGAGCCATTGGTATTGTGGGTTCATTCAGTGGCTCATTACTTCATTCGCCTGTCTTTTTAAGAACTCGTCAATCATTCATAAATATTGACACAAAATGTATTTGTTAATTATTTAAATCTTGCTAAAGTATTGTAAAGCAATATATTTTTGTTGTGGTATGAGGTATGAGATACATTTTGTTTACTTTAGAGTTATAATTGGTACACTTCCGAAACGCACACGACGGCATTTTATATTTATTTTGGTGAGGACACAGGAACCTAAAGTGCGTCACGCTTGTGATTGCGCTCGACGCAGACTAATTACAAGACCTACCATTTGGCTCGTATTTGAGTCTTCATAACGCGCGTGCTTATAACATATCTGCTTTTGTTTTATATAATATCATTGGGTGCAACATTATGTCGAAATCGGCCAAATTTAACATTTCACCGGTAAGCCATTTATTTGTTCATATCTGTTGTTTCTGTCTTGTAATTCTGTAGATCGTTGTAAAAAACAGTTAAAATCATTAAAAATAAAGTATTCTCTGTAGTTTTCTTTAAAAAAGTTGCATTTTGTTTTCGTTTAAATTGTATTTGTTTGGATTATAGTGATGTCTTGTTTTTACGAACGAATTATCGATATATTGTGTCTGTTGCAGACTGTAGTATTTTTATGCCATCGTTTTCAGATCTGTTGTTTCGATATCTGAAATTCACGAGACATGCTTCTTCCGTTGGATTCAATTCACACACTGTTCAAAACTTATTTGTGATTTCGATGTCATCCTTATAAAATTTGTTAATTATACTATTTTTTGTTTTCAGATTGCCAAAAAGTAAAGACAAAAAAAGAATTTGGTTAGAGATCATAGGAAAAGAAAATTTAAAAAGTGATTTAAAAAATATTTACATATGTTCTTTACATTTTGATGAAAACTCATTTAACAGAACACTGGATGTTATAAGATTAAAAGATGATGCAGTACCGTCTCTGTTGATTAAAAGTGTAATATAAATATACATTGACATAAGATTTAAATATTTTGGGAAGAAATGTACGGAAAAAATATCGTTTAGAAATTTTCTTAACAAAATAGTTCTATTCAGAAATGAATAATGTGCAAAAGTTAATAAATATCAATAAATTAATGATGTACCGATATACAAATATTCTTTTATTTTAGCTTTATATTTACTAAAACTACAAATCACCAACCGACCAGGAATCGAACTTGGGTCCTCTCGTTTGCCGGACGAGTGAAGCATTGTAATGTTTAAAAATATTTAGATTTTTTTTGCATTTAATAAATTCATAGTTTTTGTCAATGAGACAGAATAATATTATATGCTGGTAAAAATGTTAATACGATCTCCACTAGGGTACCTAATTGTACAAAAATAGTAAAAAGTACGAAATCAATATACTACATAAGTACTTAGATAGTTTTATCGCAAGATAATATGGCGAAATCGATACGCGCTCACTTGTAGTAGGTATACAACACTAAGCCGGCCATGTTTAGACGCGTGTCACGAGTTATGTACAGACGGCCGGAGGTTGTCTTTTAAAAAAAATATAATTTTATTACAAGTAAACTTTAATCGTTCAAAACTCAGACGAGACTAAAACAATATCCAAAATACAAAATTATCACTAACATCGAAAGTACAAACTAAACATTAAAATTAATCGGAATTGAAGCAATCCCACAGTTCGCAGGGTATTTCGGGAAACTGCTTGCCGGCGATCGTGGGAAGTGCTGACTCCATGGGATTACGCGCACGTAACTCCTCCCTCCTTAAGACGGAAGCGCGCCTCGCAGCTTCCAGCGGCGTCCTCGCTGGTATCCATCTTGGGTGATCTTCTCGGTATTTTCGAGCGTAGGATCCACAGGACCAAGGCGGTGACGGCGGCGACGTATATAAGGATTGTCAGCCAGCTAGGAATGATGAGAGATGGCTGCCAGTTAAAGAGTTCCTCTTCTTCTTCGTTTTCTATTTCTTTTACTTGATTGAGTAGTTCATAGGTGCGGTCTAAAGGTGTATCTTCTAGTTTCAACTCGTACTTGTGCTTTTCCTCCTGTATTATGTTAGTGCTCGGAAGAGGTATGACGTCATTGACAAACACAGTGTTGACATGTGTTTGCAGAGTCCTGTTCAATATAGAGACCTGGCAATCATCAGTCATCTTCATCACATAGACTCCGGACAGCCTCTTGTAGTCGACTTTCTCCCCACATTGATTGCGTAGAATTTCATCTGCTTGGGTTATAATCAGCCACTGGTTGTCCTTGATTTTCTGTATTCGTCCGTTTCTCAGCTCCAGTTTAGCGCGGGTACAGTTTGATCTTCGATGTTGCAAGAGCGCGATGACGCAATCGTTGCTAAGTTCGTTGGGCTTCAGGTCAGGCAGCTTGCATAGGCGAGTATTGTCGTCGATGTCTCAGCATTCCTCATCTAGGTAGGCAAACTGTTCGCTCCCGAGTACGAGGTATTTGGATTTAGGAATAATAGTTATATTATTTTTGTTAGGAGTAGAATATAAATGTATAAGATCATATATATGGGGGTCTATAAGAGGTAATACTAATATAAAGGTTAATGTGTGTTCTGTGCTATATGCTCTTATCTCAATAGAACGCTCAATTTTATGGATATTCATAGTATTCAATTCTGCAACAGGTTTGTAAGTTAACTTTCTATTTAAATCAATCATTTCTATAATTAAGTTTTGAGCATTAATTATGCTCGGATGCATTATACCTAAACGCGAAAAACTAATAGCGTCTTCTAGTTGAGACAATCTATCATAGAGTAACTGTAACTGTAAATTCTATCTGAACGTAAATATCTAGGAAGTGCAAGTGACTACTAACTAAACTAGAACTATTCGTGACATCAAGTACTGTTAACTGTAACCTTCTTTGATTAATATTAATTTTATCTAATTGTTTATTAAACTCTCTAATTGTATTTTCTGCTAAGTTGACAGTTTTCTTTAATGGTTGTTGTAATCGTTGAAAATTTAACTTTAAGGAATTAATTTCTTGTTCGATTTTCATCGCATCTTCATTATCTAAATTACCGGTTATTGTTTTTATAATAGTACCTAGGCCGTTGATTAAGCCACGCTTACGTCTAATTTGGGGTGCAATAAACGTTAACTTATTATTAATTAAACCTATAGTACGTTCTATTTGGTCCCTTAGAGTTCTATGAATGTCACCAAACGACGTATTACGTTCTGATTTTTTGGTGATCGCGTACAGAGCTAACATATTCTGTGCAGTATCTCTAAGATAACTAGTATTATACACGCATGCCAGACTTAGGGAATCAACCTGTCGAAGAACTTGTCCTTGCTTAAATAATACTATACCGTGATCGTTTTCTATGGGGTCTAAAATCAACGTTGCGCTTGTGAAGAGCATGATGGTCCCTGCAGCGATAAATCTGTAGCAAGGTGAGGTCTTCGAAGAAGCTTGAAATGGACTCTGATAGATTTTGAATTAGGGTGGTTGCCTATTATTTCAGCTACACTATTAGGGTGTAGGTGAATAATTTTATATGGCCCTTTGAAGACTGGCTTCGTTTTATCGTTGCGTGCAGTTTTCGCCACCTGTTTATAGACTGTTTCACCTACCTTGAACGTGATTTCCTCAGCATTTTGATTGCGTTTAGAAATCACCTGCTCCTTATCCTTTGACATATGTGCTGCGATACACTCTTGTACAGCTTCTGCATTGAGTTTGTGTTTAATGATATAATCCTGATAAAACTCCTTGGGGTACTATAACTCAAGGGGGTTGCGTGAAGCTGTATGACCAAACAGTAGTTCATGTGGAGTGTAGCCAGTGGTTGTGTGTGTAGAATTGTTGTAAGCAATCAGTGAATATCTCATTAAGGTTTGGATTGGATCGTCTGTGTTAGTCATTCTTTGTATTCTTATTATCTCGCCTATTGTAGAGTGGAAACGTTCAACTGGTGAGTTTGAGTTAGGGTTGTACGGTGTTGTGAAGTGTATGTTAATATCGTGTAATGCACATATCTCTTTAATTACGTCATTATCGAACTTAGTATCTGAATCGGTTGTTAATCTCAGAGGTAAGCCTAGGGATGCAAAAACCTGTAATAAAGCTTCTGCAACGTGCACACTACTACAAGCCGTTAGCGGCATCGCCTGGGCGTATTTTGAAAAGTTATCGACTAATGTTAGGAACGTAGCGCCTCCTGTTGTCTAGCTGCTATAATTGCGAGTTCGAGAGTAACTGGATGAGCGATGCGCACACCTATAGATACATTAAACTCTAATTGATTAGTGTATTGTTCTATTGCCATATTTTCATAATAGGATTTATCAGAATGCATGCCAACAGAATGTAACGTATCTAGCATTTCTCTAAGTCTCCTGCCAAAGGATTCGGCGTCTTCACCTTTATTACGGCGCATACGAGTTAGCTCTTGCATAAGCTGAATCTCATTGCGAGGTTCACCTAACCTTCTCATAAGAGCGGCTCTAATTATCTCCCATGAATCTAGCCTCTCTTCAAAAGCTATACTATATTGCTGGGCCACTGAGGCGGCTCTTGATTAGACAAATTAATGCGGGGTGCTTAGCATCCTCGCGCGATAACAAAGATATAATACTACCCACTTCCTTAATGTAAAAGTTAAGTGTTTTAGGATTGCCATCGTATCTAGGCATTAAATCGGCTATTATTCTAAAGTTTGCACCACATGATGGATAACGCCATCTCGTTGACTTACTAATGTAACACTAGGTTATTAAATAATAAACTAATATGCACACTATTAATATGTCACAAAGATGAGCGAAGCCTATAGCGATAAGAGCTATTAGACCGAACACAACTAACTATAATAAACGTATAAGTATATAAGTATATTATAGTGTATGTATACTTATATATTAACTATTTAATATTATATATTTACTTGTTACATAAAACGACAGGAAATATGGAAGGAAACTCGGAAGTTACTAAGTTCACCTTACCTTGTTATCCTTACCTCTCCCGTCGGGTCTCGCTGGTCTCGGGTGCTCTATTCTCCGAACTCCCGAAATTAAGGACTCCTCCGGTATCCACAAAAGTTCTTTAAAATATCGCGGTTTATCGATTAACACCGATCACTCCGATTGATTTTAAACTGAAGTGCCGCGATCCTACCGACTGCGCCAGTTATGTATAGACGGCCGGAGGTTGTCTTTTAAAAAAAATAAAATTTTATTACAAGTAAACTTTAATCGTTCAAAACTCAGACGAGACTAAAACAATATCCAAAATACAAAATTATCACTAACATCGAAAGTACAAACTAAACATTAAAATTAATCGGAATTGAAGCAATCCCACAGTTCGCAGGGTATTTCGGGAAACTGCTTGCCGGCGATCGTGGGAAGTGCTGACTCCATGGGATTACGCGCACGTAACTCACGCGTGACACGTTTTTTTCGTATTTATGGCAGTTCCATTGGTTTCCTTTTTCAGAGCATTTCGATACTCTTCACTGGCGACGAGGCGGTTCTTCGTAAAGGAAAGACACTCATGATAAGACGTTCAATAAAATTAAAGAAGAACTCTTCTGAAAGAATACTAACCCATTACGATGTCGACGCGAGCCCTGTCGGGTTAGGGGCCTGGTTAGGTATAGGCGAAGAGGGTCACGAAAGGCCTCTCGCGTTCGCTTCAAGGTCGTTGTCGTCTAGCGAGAAAAATTATAGCCAGATCCGTAAGGAAGCGGTGGCTATTATTTTTGGCGTTAAGCACTTCCATCAATATCTATACGGTCGCAATGTACCGTTTGTATTAAGGACGGATCATATGCCGCTCTTAGCTATATTCGGAAAAAAAATGGCGTATCCGTAATGGCTGCGTCTCGTTTGCAAAGATACGCGGTGTTCCTAAATTCCTAAAGAAATTCAATATTTAACAAGTCGCAAAAATGCAGTCGCAGATTATTTTTCACGAGTCCCGTTAGACAATTGCACGGAATCAATGACTGAAGAAAGCGGTTCTTAGGTATTTTTTCATTAGCGGTGACTCATTATTACCTGTTTTATTTAGTGACATTAAACTCGCGACGTCAAAAGACCGCGAGCTCCAAACCGTTATCAAATACGTTCAGAAGGGATGGCCGCGTAAAATTAAATGCAAAAACATTTTGCCTTACTTTAGGTGTAGGAATGACCTAGACGTGGATGACGGTTGTCTTTGGCGGTGTACAAAACCGGTAGAAAAAAATATTGTATTAGCTACGAGCTGTAGGTTCACAAATTTGGCACTACTGACCCTCTTTACATGACGTTCTTCCAAGAAACTAGGCGATACGTGATTTTCAGTATAATTTATTTATTTTCAATATAAACAGCTTATTGGACAATAAATTTTAAGTTACATAAACGCATCATTGCTTTTTTTACTGAAAAATAATAATTTAAGTATATGAGAAAATATGTAGGATATGATAGCCTCTTTTTAAAAACATGATTTCGGGCGTTTTTAGAAAGGGTATGTATATTAGCGCCCGTTTATAAAAAAAATCTTAAAAGCCAGAATATCGTTTTTAGAAATTAAATAAAACAATAATGGCCAATTATGTCAAATTTTTATTTATAGAGAACTAAAAAAAGCATACAAAAACAAAAATTTAACAAAAAAATAAGAACTCTTGTGTTGCTCTTAAAAATGCTTATAAAATCTCGAAGTAAACATGTTTAGTTGTCTTTTTTGGTTTAAATAATCAAAATAAAAACATTAAACAGCTATCAAGCTTTTTATTTGAAAAAAAAACTCCTTATTTTTCATTCATTGGGCGTTATTAAACATAATAGGGTAATGACGCCTTTGAAAAAAAGTGGTGGTATTAATAACGCCCATAAGCAGCAATAATATGTAATAATCTAATAACTTTCTTCTTTTTTCTCGATTATTTCATTTTATTGGCCTATAAATACAAATTTTTGTTTAAAAAATTAGGAACTGCAAATAGCTGGTCATAAAAAACTGAATTTTAATGCTACAAAATTTTGGTATTTATAATAGCGCCCACACATTGTCTTATAACGCCCCAGGGGCTAATGGCTGGGCGTTATTGGACGAGGAGAAGATATTACAGTTTTTGTAATTTTTTGAGGAAATTGAACTTAAAAATGGTTTACGGATTATTTAATTTTACTTACGTGAAAAAAGAAAACGTATAAAGGAATGCAATAATTGCAGGAAAACAACGCAATGCTTACAATTTTGCTTTGAGATATTTTTATAGTAGCAACACACGTGACGCTCTTCGGTCACAGCTTCTCCCTGACAAGATTTCGGCTCTAGGGTCACGCGCCCGCGCTTGACTAGTCAATATTGGACTATTGTATATGTGCTTAAGTTGCGATGCAGCTTATATAAATATAAGTTCACTTTTCGTAGTGCGGGCGTTCTTTAACAGAGGGCGTTAATTGCCATACCCACCTTAGTTTAATTTATAATTTTATTTCTAACAATTTTATTTACATAGTTTATATTTTTTATGATGAAAATTTTTATTTTTAGTTGAAAGTAGTTTGCGCATAATTAATGGAAAATAAGAAACTGTCACCCATACCATCTTGAAACAATTCTACTGGTACAATATTCCTACAGGTTCATTTACTGACGCGTATTAAATAAAATGTGTTTTTTACCAGATTCTATGGTGGATTCTTACCAATTCAGTTATATATAGATCTTGTTTATGTGTTAGGTACACTAGGTATACATACAGAATGCTCTACATTTTCTAAGTTTTTGATAAAACTGGACTAACTATCCGTAACGCCGAGGATATTCAAATAAAACAGAATTATTTAAAAGCACTGTCGCTTTGCCTTGATGTGAAACTTCCATGCCTATGAGAATCTCTTCGAGATTGGTATCTTGGCCTTGCTTTACAATATATTTATGAAAACATTGTGTATATTTATAAGAATAGAATAAATTAAAAACTAGGAAAGATAATCATGATAAAAATTACTCTGTAAGGACTAAGAACGACCATAAGTTTTTGGGGACTGAAAACTGCTCGCGTCCGCAAGGTTTAGCCCTCGATGCCTTGTACGTGGTCCCTGGGTGGTGCTAAACGAGAAGTAAAATCTGGTGGTAGGCTTCGGCCGTGGCTTGTCACCACCCACTAGACAAAACCATGCCGCCAAGTAACCTAGTTGCGTTCCGGCATGATGTCTAGTGTAGCCATTGGGGAGGATAGGTCTGAGTAATCGTGCTGCATCGGAGAACTGTTTTCAACTCGTAGGATAATGACTCACCGGGTGACTCGTTTTGGAGGGTAGCGGGATCCGAAGCACGGTGCACCGCTGGCCGACCGCAGGTAGTAGGGGGCCCAAGTAGCATGCCAGCCACATGCAAAAGGCTGCCCCGCCACCTCGCGAAAAATCCCGAGAGGCTACATCGTGCCGGCTGGCGACCGGTTTGAGAGGACCCGATGGCGAACTCGGGGGGGTTCGGGCGTCCCCGCAGTCTCCAAGCGAGTTTCCCAAAGGTGCGTTACCCCTATCGAGTTGCTTGGTTCCATTTGCAGCACTTCACTCAACTTCTGTTCTCCTCCCTATTCACTCCACTCCAAAATTAATGAAAGGTCTAAAGAAGAGTAAGGGAACACAGCGGTTGCACTTCCTCTCGTTTAAAGTGCACTTCTGTAACATCCTAGGAGTGCACTCCAATCTCAATGATGTCCACCACCACCTCGAGACGGAGAGACCCCACCTACTCTTCCTAACGGAGACGCAGATCTGTGATCCGTCAGACTCGGCATACCTCTGTTACCCAGGTTACATCCTGGAGTCCAAATTCCACCCGCACGCCGGAGTGTGCATGTATGCCAGTGACAAGATCTGTTGTCAGCGTCTCCGTTACTTAGAAGTGCCGGACCTTTCAGTTATGTGGGTTCACATAGATACCGGCCTAGACCAAATGGTATACGCTGGTATTTATCGGTCACACAGCGGAGATCGGGAGACAACAAGGCTTATGGACTATCTCAGCAGTACAGCGGACAAGGTTCAGCAACGTTTTCCCACAGCGCAGTTGGTGTTCCTGGGGGATTTTAACGCACACCACGGACAGTGGTTATACCCGTTTCAGGACACTGACCATGCTGGTAGAGAGGCTTTTAAGTTTTCGCTCACTCATGGCCTCTCTCAGCTTGTTGACGAGCCTACGCGCATCCCAGACGTTGCTGGCCACACTGCTTACTGCCTGGACCTTCTGCTGACAACCGATCCCGACAGATATTCGGTGTCCGTCACTGCACCCTTAGGGACATCCGATCACTGTCTGGTGAAATCTGTATCGCAGTACTCGCCACCTGACACCCGACCAAGTGGTTCTAGGCGAGTATGGCGTTACAAGTCGGCAGACTGGGATGAAATGCGACATTTCTTCGCATCTTATCCGTGGCGGCAAGCTTGTTTTACATCAACCGATCCATCGTGCTGCGCTGATGCAGTCTCAAGTGTGATAGGTCAAGCAATGGAGTTCTTCATTCCCTACGCTGATCTGTCCCTTGAAACCAAAGCTCGCCCATGGTTTAGTGCTGAATGCTCTTCCGCTGAAAAGCGTAAGCGAGAAGCGTACAAAGCCTGGGCAACCGCTCGCAGAAGCAAAGCCGATGACTCGCATGAACACAAGAAGAGGTACAATGCTGCCGCCAAGTCCTGCAAGAAGGTGATCAAAAGAGCTCGTTTCGCCCACATAGGCTGTATTGGAGACAGAATAGCGTCATACCCCTCGGGAAGCAAAGCTTTCTGGTCCCTCGCCAAGTCGGTCGAAACGAACTTTTGTCGCCCATCGCTGCCGCCACTGCGGAAACCTGACGGTTCTCTGGCCCACACCGCTAAGGAAAAGGCGGATTTATTTGCCAGTATCTTTGCGGAAAATTCTCGTCTAGATAGCCAAGGAAAAATCCCACCCCAATTATCTCAGTTCGGTCCTACAATGGGTACCGTTCATATTCGCCAAAAGGAGGTTCTTAAATGCTTGCTGCACTTAGACGAGAATAAGGCTAGCGGTCCAGATGGTATTCCTGCAGTGGTGTTGAAACGCTGCGGAGCTGAGTTGTCTCCCGTTTTGACGCGTCTCTATAGACTTTCTTTGGAATCTGGTAAAGTCCCAAAATCCTGGAAGCTGGCTAACGTACAACCAGTACCGAAGAAGGGAAGCCGTGCTGATCCTGTCAACTATCGACCAATCTCAATCACTTCCATACTTTGCAAAGTCATGGAACGTGTATTGAACAATCGACTCCTGGCATACCTCGAGACTAACGAGCTCCTAAGCGATAGCCAATATGGTTACCGCAGTGGACGCTCGACCGGCGATCTTCTCGTGTATGCCACACACTTATGGAGTGAGGCCTTGGAGGGTCATGGTGAAGCAATAGCTGTTTCCTTAGACATATCCAAGGCCTTTGACAGGGTCTGGCATGATGGTCTCTTAAGCAAGCTTCCAGCATATGGCATACCGACCGGGCTCTGCGACTGGATATCTGATTTTCTGAGGGAACGGTCGATTCGAGTAGTCTTAGACGGCTACTCCTCTGACCTAATGGCGATTAATGCCGGGGTACCTCAGGGATCGGTTCTCTCTGCAACTTTATTCTTGCTGCACATTAATGACCTCCTAACACCAGGCATTATTGGATATGCTGATGACAGCACTGTTGTTGAGAGATATATATCCAATGCGCGAATGAGCGCCCATGAAATCCAGGTTTTGAGAAAGTCTATGATTGAGCGCGTTGATTCGACCTTGCGGAATGTATCCGATTGGGGCGAATCTAACCTGGTCAAATTCAACGCCTCCAAAACACAAGCGTGTCTATTCTCCGCAAAAAAGAGCACCTTTACTTTTACGCCCACTTTCCAGAATGTATCTGTTCCCATCACCGACCAACTAGGGCTTTTGGGCGTCACTATAACGTCCAAATTAAACTTCGGACAACAAATTGAGTCTATGGCAAAAACGGCTTCAAAAAAATTGGGTATCATCTCGAAGGTCCGGCGGTACTTCAGCCCTGAACGGCTGCTCAACTTATACACAGCCCAAGTGAGGTCGTGCATGGAGTACTGTAGTCACCTTTGGGATGGTTCTGCCAAATACCAGCTCGAAGCGCTAGACTCTGTTGACCGAAGAGCCCGTAAAATCATAAACAACAACAACCTTACAAATAAAAAATTGCAGACGCTGGAGCATCGTCGTAAGGTTGCTTGTTTGACAGTATTTTATCGGCTACATTTTGGTGAGTGTGCGAGTGCTCTTTTTGACCAAATTGAACCCACCCCTTTTTACCACCGGACTACCAGACGCAGACAGAACTTCCATCCCTATATAGTGGATTTACCAAGAAGTCGAACAAAACGCTTCGATGGTTCCTTTTTGGTACGGATTGCCAAGGAGTGGAACAATCTGCCTGCGTCTGTTTTTCCTGACCACTACAGTCCTGGAACTTTTAAGTGTCGAGTGACAATATCTTTCTTAATTAGGTTTCTCGTGGATGGACGTGTAACACCATAGTCTTCATGCGCACTTTCCATCAGGTGGCATGGAAGACAAACGTCCTATCCTTACAATATAAAAAAAAAAGGATATTTAATGTGCTGTGGATACAGGTTCTCGTTCGTTGGTTTTGGTGACTGCGCCAGAGTAATTTTTGGTAGTTTGTTGAAAGGGTCACTGGTTGGCTCGGGCTTCCCATGGGGACAACGTTGCGATGCAATTGTGATTGTTGTAAGCGTCGAACGAAGTACTGTGCCTCAAACAACGACATTATTGGGTTTCAATGTTTGTTCGATTTGGAAATAATTGATACGCGATTGTACTCGAATCTTGGTTAACGAAGACGAAATTTCGTTGATATCCTAAATGATTCTTAATATAAGGAACGAGTTCAAACTTGTGTTTTGATGACAAGGTATTTGTTAGTATTATTATTATTGGGGGTTTTGGGACTATATGAGCAGTCTTGTCCGCTCGTCATACTGCGACCTAAAAGATCTAATTTGTGTGTGGGTATTAGATGGTAAGGTATTCAGGTAAAGTTTTGAGGTAGGGTAAGAAGATAGGGTACTGAGTATAAGGATTTTGTGCTGTCAGGAATGGCCGATCGAACTTTTTGTATGTTAACATCCGAGCACGTATCTCGGGGTAGCTATCATGGAGCTATTTAAAGTGAAATCCTGAAAAGTTCTGAAAGCCTAAACTATTGATCTGATTGACCTGAACTATTAAGACTATTGAGATTATTGATATTTTGAGATTATTGAAACATATAGAGATTATTGATATTACTGAGATTATTGAAACATATTGGTATTAATTGAGTTTATTGAAACGATTGAGATTATTGATATTTTTGAGATTATTGAGTATATTGATATTATGAGAGACTGACTACATTTTACTTTTAACAGCTTCTTTTTCACAGAGTTGTAGTTCTGATCGTATCTTTGAGTGTTTTTTTTTTTTTAATATTTTTATTAATGGTATGTTCCTCATCCAGAGTTATAGCTTTGCTGTCGATCTCCCAGTGAAATTAGTCGATTGATTTCCACCTCGTTTCATTCAACAAAGCGACATCGACATCTTGGAACCCCCACTTCATCAATTTATTCCAGGTGTACACAAGAAATACCTATGTGCAGGGTGTCTGTAGTTTCGTCTGCGCTTCTTTGAAGGTTAAGTTGTGAGAATTGAGGGTTCAAAACTGATGAATTAATAATATGATGAGAAGAGTGAATTTGACTGAGAATGATGATGAAAACTTGTCCTGTTTGTTGTGAGAATTGAGGGTTCACACCGATAGGGTAAGAAGTATTCTTAGGTTTGTCTGAGAACTGAGGGTTCACATTGGCCTAATAATATGATTTTGGACGACCGGCTGGTGTAGGGGTAACGTACATTGCCTTCTATACCAGAGGTCCTGGGTTCGAGTCCCGGCGGCGGCGGATATTTGTGTGATGAACACAGATATTGGTCGTCAAGTCATGGATGTTTATATGTTTATTTAAGGTTATTTTCTAAAAAAAAATATGTATTAATTCAATATGTATGTTTATATATTTCTTAGGTAGGATATCAGTTAACTAGTATCCATAACACAAGTTCTTTAAGAAACTTAGTTTGGGCTGGATGATGTTGTGTGGGTGTTGGAAATATTATTTATTATTATTTATGTATTTATGATGAAAAAAAAAGTGAATTATGATTAGTATTTCTACTCGTGGTAGTGAAAATTGGGTTCACATCACTAAGTAGAAATGAATAATCATCTACAATCGGCCAATTCAAATAGTAACTAAATTCTTGTATAAAATTTTAAGTAAGTAAATGTAAATTAATCTTAATAGTGTAAATTGTAAATAAAGTATTGTAAAATTTTGTAAATTGTATAATATTGTAACGTAAAATAACCTAGGTTGTAATTAAAATTAATTAAGAGCTTTGTTTTTATGGTATCTATCCCATCTAAATATAAGAACTGAATCTTTTTAAATTGTGTAAAAAAAAATGAGTTTTGTTTATATACGAACTATTATTTTAACTGAGATTGTTGTGCTCACCTTTAATTTAAAATCATTTTAATAAGTGTTTAATTGTGCAATTTTTATTGAAAATGTTTGTAAGATGTATTTTAGTTGGTAAGCCATAAATAAATAAATAAATAAAATATAACTTTTGTAAGAACTGATGATCAATAGAATAATGATACGAATTTGTAAATGGTAAAATTGGTGTCCTTTTCCCTGATGTAAAAAAAAAATATTTAAAATAATAATTACTTGTAATCCAACCAAGGGTGAATCGGGAGACCAGTTTTCGCCGAGAGTTAGGTTTTATTTAGCAGTGCAGGAGGACCAGCACTTTATCAGGATGGTCGAGAGTTAGGTTGGAAACATATTTAATAATTTAAAAAAAAAAAAGATTGACCGATTGACAATCTAAAATAAATTAAGGTTATTCTTTGTATTCTATTTATTTGTAAAGACCTGATTATAATTGTTATAGAACTTACTTTTGGTTTTCAAGATACTTCTTACTCGCCAGATACTTCTTAACCGTAATCTTGTGTTTGGAGTAATCAATAATAATGAAGTTCAATTCTATATTGTATAAGAGAATAACTAAACTGCTACTTAAGTACTAGTTTCCTATAAGTGTAGTCTCTTATAACAATATGTTAAAATTATATTAGTTAATTAAGGTTATAAAATATGTTAAAATGTCCATAACCCTTCGATAGATTTAAGGAAAAGTGTTATGTGAAATTGTTATTGTGTATTTAAAAAGATGATTGCTGTTGAGTTTCTTGCCACTTCTTCTCAACAGATCAACTTTCCGAAGTGGTGGTAGATTCAATTTCAATGGTTTTTGGTTTTGACTTTATTTTCCTTTTTTTTAACATAAGCGAGAGTGAGTTTGTCAGTTCTGTTACTTTCTTAAATATATAAAGTGTGCACGAGGACGTGTACTGAGACAGGATGGGCGAATGTAACGTTCAGTTCAAAAGTCAGTAACTTTCGTAATAAATAAATAAACTTTCTTATGTCAAAATATGTAACTGTCATGATTGTCAAGTGAATGGTTGAAGGATTTGGGATCTTTGGACTATGGTTTGGAGAGGAGGGATAATTGAGAATTTGGTCATTCGGACTAGAGGCTTACGAGCACAGACTAATAAGGAGAACCTTACGAGCGAGCGGTCATCATATTGAATTGTTTTAAAGTGTACCTATTGGAATAATTTGTATTCATTTTGTATTGAATTGTAAGGCAAAAGTCAGCCAATAAACTGTTGTACAATGCTTAGGAGTTTTATTTACAACATACGTAAACGTTATAAGTGAAATATCTAGTAATTTGCAAACAAAGGAGTGGAGCGAATTTATAGACTTTAATGGTAAGCGCTTGAATTTTAAGTTAGATACAGGTTCAATGTTGAATGTTCTCTCATTATCAAGTTTTCAAAGTTTAGGATTATCTACTTCTTGCCTATTGCCTTATAATAAAAAAGTTTACTCGTACACAGGAAATTCCGTTCCTATAATCGGTGAATGTGTTTTGACGTATAAATTGAATTTTGTGGTTGCAAGAAAGAATTGCCAAAACATATTAGGCCTACAAGCTTGTACTGAATTAGGTACTATACAGAGAATAGATCAACTTAATATTGCTAAATTTAAAGAATTGTTTAA